>CAMZMU010000041.1:83283177-83901494 GCA_947311845.1 Poa pratensis
AAAGGAACATTATTAGGATCAACATGAGATATACCATTCACAAGCATAGACATAATAGCATCAATCTTAATCACTCAAAGAGGAGGTTTCTTCAAAAGAATTTACCTTCTTACCTTGAGGAGCTCTTTCGGTGTGCCATTCGGAATAGTTGATCATCATATCATCAAGTAGCTTTGTTGCTGCACCTAAAGTGATGGACATAAAGGTTCCTCCAGAGGCCGAATCCAATAAGTTCCTTGAGGAAAATTTTAATCCTGCATAAAAGGTTTGGATGATCATCCAAATAGTCAGTCCATGATGGGACAATTCTTCACCAAAGATTTCATTCTTTCCCAAGCTTGAGCAACATGTTCATTATCAAGTTGTTTAAAATTCATAATGCTACTTCTCAAGGATATAATCTTAGCAGGAGGATAATATTTCCCAATGAAAGCATCTTTGCATTTTGTCCAAGAATCAATACTATTTCTAGGCAAAGAAAGCAACCATTCTTTAGCTCTTCCTCTCAAGGAGAAAGGAAAAAGTTTCAGTTTTATAATATCCCCATCCATATCCTTATACTTTTGCATTTCACAAAGTTCAACAAAGTTATTAAGGTGGGCAGCAGCATCATCAGTACTAACACCAGAAAATTGCTCTTTCATAACAAGATTTAATAGAGCAGGTTTAATTTCATAAAATTCTGCTTTAGAAGCAGGTGGAGCAATAGGAGTGCATATGAAATCATTGTTGTTTGTGCTAGTGAAGTCACACAACTTAGTGTTCTCAGGAGTACTCATTTTGAAAAACAAAATCAAACCGAAATAAACAAGTAACTAATTTTTTTGTGTTTTTGATAAAGAGAGCAAACAAGACTAAATAAAAATAAACTAAGCAAGACAAATGACAAAGTAAAGAGATTGGGTGTGAGAGACTCCCCTTGCAGAAGCAATTCGGTTTTTCCCCGGTAACGGCGCCAGAAACGTGTTGCTAGCGCTAAGTTGACGGGAATATCTCCCGGCAACAGCACCAGAAACTATGATTGTACGTCACACGTCAGTTGGGAACCCCAAGAGGAAGGTATGATGAGTGCAGCGGCAAGTTTTCCCTCAGTATGAAACCAAGGTTTAATCGAACCAGTAGGAAAACGAGGTTTGTTTCGAAGGTGTTGGTGAAGGAGTGTAGTGCGGCGCAACACCAGGGATTCCGGTGCCAACGTGGAACCTGCACAACACAATCAAATTAGTTTGCCCCAACTTAACAGTGAGGTTGTCAATCTCACGGCTTGCTGAAAACAAAGGGTTTAAACGTATCGAATGGAAGATGATGTTTGTTTGCATAAAACAGTAGAGAACAATGATTGCAGTAGATTGTATTCAGATGTAAAAGAATGGACCGGGGTCCACAGTTCACTAGTGGTGTCTCTCCAATAAGATAACTAACATGCTGGGTAAACAAATTACAGCTGGGCAATTGACAATTGATAAGTGCATATAACATGCATGTGTGAGCTGTGGTATCTACTATGAGATTCATTTGGGCATTACGACAAAGTACATAGACCGCTATCCAGCATGCATCTATGCCTAAATAGTCCACTTTCCGGTTAACATCCGTACCCCTTACAGTATTAAGTTGCAAGCAACAGACAATTGCATTAAGTAATGTGCGTAATGTAAACAATACATTCATCCTTGAATAAAGCATTGCTGTTTTACCCCTAGTGGCAACAACACATCTACAACCTTAGAACTTGCTGTCACTATCCCAGGTTAAATAGAGGTTGAACCCAACTATCATGCATAAATACCCCCTCTTGGAGTCACAAGTATTCACTTGGCCAAGGCTTCAACAAGTAACGGAGAGCATGCAAGATCACAAATGACATAGACATGATAATAATATATTCAGCTCCACATAGGTATCAATATAAGTCAGATCCCAGCAAACACAACATGTAGCATTACAATAAGATGATCTTGATCATGATAGGCAGCTCACAAGATCTAAACATGATGGCACAAGTGGAGAAGACAACCATCTAGCTACTGCTATGGACCCATAGTCCAAGGATGAACTACTCACGCATCACTCCGGAGGCGGGCATGGCGATGTAGAGCCCTCCGGTGATGATTCCCCTCTCCGGCAGGGTGCCGGAAGAGCTTCAGAAACCCCCCGAGTTAGGGTTGACGACGGCGGCGGCAGCGAATATGTTCTGGATGAAAGGCTCGGTGTTTTTAGGGTTTTCACGTCTCGGGGAATAAATAGGCGAAGGGGCGATGTCGGCGGACCCCCGAGGGGCCCAAACCACCTGGCGGCGCGGTGGGGCCCACTGCCGCGCGAGCCTGTGGTTTGGCCACCTCGTGGCTCCCCTTCGTCTCTCCTTCGGACTCCGTGTACGTGCTGGAAAAAATAGGGACTTGGCCTTTTGTTTCGTGCAATTCCGAGAATATTTCCAGAAGTAACTTTCTGAAACCAAAAACAGCAGAAAACAGGGAACTGGCACTGTGGCATCTTGTTAATAGGTTAGTCCCAGAAAATGCATAAAAGTGATATGAAGTGTATATAAAACATGTAGCAAATGGTATAATATAAACATGGAACAGCAGAAATTATGGATACATTGGAGACGTATCAAACGCCCACAGGCGGCGCATCGCTCTAGCGCCGCCTAAAGGGCACCCGTCAGTGGGTCGGCCCATTTTGTTTTTTCCTTTTCTCTTACAATTTCTCTTTTTTTCTGTAAGTTATATTTTCTTCTTTTTTCTTTTGTTTTTTACTTAATGTTAATTTTTTATTTTTTAAAAAATGTAAGATTTAAATAAAATACAAATTTCAAATATTAACAAATTTTCAATATGAGCAAAATTTCGAATTTGAATAAATTTTGAAACTGAACAACTTTTAAATTTGAAACCATTTTGGAAACATTTTTTTAATTCGGATTCATTTTTAAAAATGAACAACTTTTTAATTTAGAACCATTTTCAAATCTGGAACCATTTTAAATTCAGAATTATTTTAAACTTGGAACCATTTTTAAATTTGGAACCATTCTTTAATTTGGAACATTTTTCAAAATATAACCATTTAAAAATGAACATTTTTCAAATTTGGAACCATTTTAAATTCAGAATCATTTTAAAATTTAGAACCATTTTTATACTTAGAACCATTTTCGAAATGGAAACATTTTTGAAATGAACAATTTTCAAAATTGGAACCATTTTTAAATTCGAAACCATTTTAAATTTGGAACCATTTTCAGAATGGAACCATTTTCAAAAGTAAAAACATTGGAATCATTTTTATGTTTGGAAACATTTTAAATTCGAAACCATTTTTAAATTTGAAACCATTTTTAGAATGGAACCATTTACAAAAGTGAATAATTTTCAAAATTGGAACCATCTGAATTTTGGAACCATTTAAAAAATGAGACCGTTTTCAAAGTTGAAACCATTTTCAAAATCGGAACCATTTTCAAAATTGGAATCATTTTCAAAATTGGAACTTGAAACCATTTTAAGAAATGGAACCATTTGCAAAATTGGAACCACTTTTAAACTAAAAAATAATAGGAAAAAGAAAACAAAAACAAAAAATAAATGAAAAAAGGAAACGAAAAAAGAAACAGAAAAGAAAAAAACGAAAAAAAACAGAAAAATAAAAACATAACAGGAAAGGAGAAGAGCCGGACGGGTCGGCCCAATAATCTTTGTGGGACGAATCCTTCAGGCGGTGCTCGTGTTAAGTGGCGGCAACGGGCGGGATATAGGGTTTGCGCATTTTTCCGCTGTTGCCCAGAATGTCCGCCCTCTTTTTTGGGCCAGCGTCACTCTATTATGCTATTGGGCCTGCTTGTATCGTGGCCTACTGGTCGGTGTGGCACCTGGACTCACACCGAAATCTCAAAAACAAAAAAAAAAAAAAAACCTGGACGCACACAAAGTCACTCTAAAAACAAATTAGCTACAAAAAACATAGAATCATGGCCGATCTCTAAACAGCGATCCCTGGCAGAAGTCAATTAGGTTGTCCTAAATTCATCAGTGGAGAGTTTTTGCTCCCAGGCACCAGTGCACCCTCCTGTTGATTTTTTTTTGAAAACCATATCTATAAGTTCCAAAAATTTCTGAAAAATCCGCGTATAGCCAATGATATATCCACTAACGTGAATTTTCAACTTAAAAAACTTTGTATTTTGAGCTACACAAAAATGTCAAATTTGTATATCTAATTAAGAATGTATATTTTAAATCTCTAAGTTTTACTAGATTTGTTATTTTTGTGTAGCCCATAATATAAGGTATCTAGGATAAAAAATTACACGTTTGTGGGATACAACATGGGCTAAGTCTGAATTATTTTCCATATTTTTTGGAAACTCACAAATATGATTTTCGATTTTTTTTACATGAGAGAGATCACTGGGATCACAAAACACTTTCCGTAAATTCATATCTTAGTTCAACTTAGGTGTTAGCTTATTTTTGCTGTAAAACAAGAGGTGTTAGCATTTTGTCCCTTTGATTTATTGATTATAGAAGAAAATTTGTTGTAGGAAAGTAGGCAAGTAGACAACTATTGGCATGTACACTGCTCGTCGATGAATTGCTTACTGCTTGCCTAATTGCCTTTTAGTTGAACACTATTAATTGAATTACATTGCTCCATGATAGTCAAGTCTTTTTATTTTCATGGTTTCTAACAGTTGAACTGTAGTTGAAGTACTTATTTTTTAACATATAATTATTCAAATTTCAGAGTGGAGAAGTTTTTTGGTTGAACTTGATACTGATGTGCCGTTGATAAACGGTTCCAAACCATGAAGATAAAGAAATGAATTATACCTAAAAGGCCTAGTTAGGACATGACTGACGGTATGTTTATTGTCTCTTCATGATTGTCTCCTGGAGGTACAAGCGTGTAATTTCCTAACCTAAATTTCTCTTTTTGACCCAACTTGAGAGATGTTAGAACGAAGATGGTGCTGAACTTTTCAAAAACTCATGTGTTATTTCTTTTTCTTGTAAGGGCTAGTTTTGGATAATATAAGGCCTTATTCGCAAAAATTTCTCTTTTGGACCGTTAAGCTTTTGTGGTTGGCCGTTGGGGCTTTAATATTGTCTAGAACCGATGAACATTTGAACTTTTGTGATCCACCGTTGAAGTTCTTGTTAAATGTCGACAATCTCATAATTAGTACAGATGAACGGGTGCATGTGCTATTATGTTTTTAGTATCGTGTCTATCTTTACACATGAAAGAAAGACAAAACTCTTGTTGAAGGTATATTTTCCCCTATGTGATGTTTATACTCGCTGATGTGTATTTGGGTCCGCCACTGTTTCCAGGTACAACCGTACAACCACCGAATATAAGACCCAACCTTTTCACCCCGAAGATCAGACCTAGTGGTTTCACTCCGGAAACTAATATACAGAGCTCAAAAAGTACCGCCAAAAACAGGCCATTGTCACCCCCACCGCCGAGAACTGCTGCGAATGCCGCGAAGCTCTGGACGCCATGGACACATATATCAACTCCCTATTCTTTTTTATCCTTGCCACCGCAAGCACTAACTCACGTCACGTGAGTGTGGAGATCCTCTGGCCTTCGAACTAGCTTAATTTTCCCACTTCCGCCAGTACCATGGTCCTTAATCGATGTTCCTTAAGGGAGCGTTCATGGATACGGATTCAAACACGGAAAACTAAGAAGTAAAGATAAGATAGCAGATAGTACTCCCTCGTTTTTATTTACTTCGCGTTCTAGGTTTGTCAAAAGTTAAACTTTTTAAAGTTTGACCAATATATATGAAAAAATATCAACATCTATAAAATGAATGTATATAATATGATGTCTTATGAAGATTCCAATAAAGTTAAATTTTTGATGTAAATATTTATATTTTTTCCTATATATTTGATTAATTTTTTTTAAATAACTTTGAGTAAATCTGGAACGCAAACTAATTGTAAACGGAGGAAGTACCGTAATTCCATAACTTAGCTTCGTATCTGCAGGTATCATGGGTTCAAACAGCATTTAGACAAAAAGCAGCCTCTCTTGCTGATATGAGCGATGAGAGATATAAAAGAGGCCAATCATAGCAAGGATCCGGAACTATCATCTAGTGTTAAGACAAATTGTTTCTGCTACGATACATGTCTTTGGTGCGCTATATTACACCGTGTGTGTCAGTGTGTGCGCTTCATGTCAAGGTTGATGCTATCCGGAATTAATCAGTCGAGTACTCAACTGTTCTGGGCAATCAAGGGGAATGTAAAAAAACTGAGAACAAGGATCATCCTAAAAAGCTTGTATGCTCGAGCATGTAGACCAGTTCATGGGTTAGAACGGGCCACTTTGGTCAATCTTCTGGAACTCATATTTGGGTACTGCACATGCTAGTTCTGTTATTTCTTTGGTACGATAGAACCCGGCTCCCGCGGATAAGCATATATTATGGAGAAGAAAAAACTCGATGCGTCCCAAAACTGCAGTCCGTATGGCAACTGTTTCAGAGTAGTCTGAGATATCTGATATCTCAGCAGCAAAGCGAATTCAGGTAATGCTTAGCAAGTAAGAAACGACGGGCGAAACTCTTGGAAGTGCAGAGAAATTTCATTTGCCCGTAACCGGCATCCACTCGTTGACGCGGAAGAATGCAAAAGATAACGCGGTGTACAAGTCGCCACTGACAATACCGTTTGCCAGAATTATCGTCTACCTTGATGTGCTGGAACACTCACGTTGTTCCACCAAACTAGTGTAAGATAGTAGAAAAGATATTATAACCTTTTCAACCATAAGCTATTGCGTAAGTTTATTTTCAACCTTACTCTGAAACTGATTCGTTTCGAGACTTGGCTATTGAATGAGTTCACTTTAGCTATGCCCCAAGAGGGTTTTCTTGTCTGATACGATAGGTGGCATTTCTATGACAAGATAGAATTATTTTTAGAAAAAAAGGCAAGAAAATGAGATCAAATACAAATCATATGTGAAAAGGCTTTTTAAGAGGTTGGAAATTGTAAAGAGTCAACCAACAAAACAAGATTTTGGTGATCCATATATTGAAGTATAGCTAAACTTTAGTTAACCAAGTTAAAATAACAAATTTATCCACGAGTTTGCATAACAATTTTATCCCCAAATTTAACCAAGTTAAAATGGCAAACTTAACCCGTGAAATTGGTATGATTTTTCACCCTGAGTCACGGGTAACTTGGTTAGTCACGAGTCAATGCTTCCAATTTTTTGTCCATGGGTTGCCCATGAATCACTATATTTTTTATCCAAGGATGTATCATGTACATAAAATTGCAATATCATTTGGCATGGATTTTGAAAAATCTTGTAAAGAATTATCATAAAATGGCAATTATGCATGAACAATCACTTTTAAGCCAAATAATCAAGTTTATGGCCATATTGATGACATAATTCATGATAATATGACCATATTTGGCACAAAGGAGCATCTTGAAAAGAAAAAACAATACTGCAAATAGGTTTTTCCAGTTACAAATAATGAATTTTCATTTTGTAAGTACCAAAAATATTTTTACTGTGAAGTAAGTGCAAATAATACGGTGAAAAGTGCACCTGTCAAATTTTCACTCAAAACAACCATATTCGATGGCCAATGTCCAAGCAAAACAGATTCAGGCCATTACTATGAATAATTTCATTTGGGGACCTCTTTTTGAACAAATGAAAGAGAATGAAGAAAAATAAAAAAAATACAGTCACTCCGCATGGAGTCTTTGATGTGTATTAGTTGTTAGAAAAAAATCATAAACATATCATATGATTTATTTTTTAAAACAAACCCTGCACAAAATGGACTATCACTTACATTTATAACTTTGAAGTCAAATAACCAAGTCATGGGTATATGTGTGACATAGTTTATTATTATGTGACCAAATTGTGCAAGGTATCCAAACCATAATCAGGTCACTTACATGCATTTTTTTTGAAGTAAATACAAAAACAATGGTGTAACATGGCACCACTCCACACAAAGTAAAAACAAAAGTATTGGCCGAACCGGTACGTACAAGAGCTGAAGCGATCGAGCGATCAGAAGGCGACTAGGGTTGCCGTCCGGCCACCGGCGACGCTGCCGGTATTCCGCAACTCTGATGGCCTTCTAGGCCTTGGAGGGGCGGCGGATCGCGGCCTCTCGCCGGCGGCACGGTTTCCGTTTCCTGTTTCATCTAGTTTTTGAGTCTCCATCCGGATGGTGAAGCGGCGGCTACTCTCCGCTGTCAGAATAAGTGATCTCCCACGCTTCGTTCGACGACGAGATATTCTTCTCGACGTCAATGGTGGCTTTGGAAGATTAAGTCTGTCTATGTATGGTTCTACAGATCTTGCTTCATCAGATCAATTTTGGATTATTTCTCATGGTTGTCGCGAGGAGGTTTGTCATCGCAATATCTATCCCGGCTACTACGTCTTCGACAATGGTGATTCGTTCTCTCAGCTCCCGATGACGTCGACAAAGTGGTTCGGTTATTTGTCCCTGGAATATCAGTGGTGGTGCTCCTGCCGATGTTGCTTGATTAATTTAATGGTTGCGTGCGTGCACAAAGCCTTGGCATTGCGGCTCATAATTAAAAAGGGAGAACCTTCGGTGGTATTCACAGGTCTGTGGTTTGGTGGTTTTGGCGTTGTTCTACGGCTGTCTTCAGAAAAGTACAAGATTATGTTATTGATGAAGAAAGGGTTTAGAGATCTCATAGATTTGCTAATCTATTCTAAATGTTTTTGTAATCGATGTAATCGGGTACCTTGCGTTGGCTTAATATACGTGGAAAAAAAAAAGTATTGCGCTAGCAAACCATAATCAGGTTACGTCGTCTTCTGGGACTGGGCGTAGGCAGGCACCGGCGGAGTTTCCCCTGTCGCTGAGAATGGCAGGCGGGCCCTACGTGTATAATCAAGCATCACGCGAGGCCCTAACGTTGGAATCGAGATCGAATCGACGAACTGGTCCGCGTCCACATCCGGCCGGGCGTGGGGAATCCAATTAGCCGTCGTCCAATTCCAACCACCGTGTTCTCCGATTTCGATCCCATTGCCGCTGTCGTGGTCGCCGCCCACGACTCTTCCATTTCCACGCCACCACGCGCTTGCCGTTTCCTTCCCACATCTCGAACCGGCGACTCCACGGCGAGAGCTGGATCAAGCAATACGCATCCCCTCCCTCTTGACGGAGGCGAGGTAGGCAATGGAGGGAAGCAACTACGGCGGGCAAGGGCAGCCGCAGCCGCAGCCGCAGCCGCACTACCAGTACAACCAGTACCCGCCGCCTCCGCAGCCGGATCCCTACCCCTACCAGTACCAGCAGTACCCGCCGCCCGCCGCCGCGCCGCCCTCCCACTACCTTGCGCCGTCGCCGTCCTTCCCGGGGTACTCCCCCGAGCCGCCGCAGCAGCAGCAGTTCGCGCACCACTCCGGCCCGCTTCAGCCCTACCCGCCGCCAACGGCACCGCACCAGCAGCAGCAAGCGTACCCTCCGCATCCGCACCACGCGTACCCGCCGCCGCACCCGCAGCAGGACGGGTACCCGCCGCCGCCGTCTCCCTCGCCGTACGGCTACGACGCATACCCGGCGTACCCCTCCTACCCAAGCCCGGCGCACTCCTCCTACCCGAGCCCGGCGATCTCCCCCAGCTCCAGCTTCCACCACCAGCAGCCCCATGCCTCGGCCCCTGGATCCCCCGCCGCGGCCGCGCCGCACTACCCTCTCGCCGATGTGCTCGCCACCATGAGCCTCTCCAACCGCTACGACTACCAGCCAGTGGCCGCGTCGTCTCCCGCGGTGCTTCCGCCTTCTGCCTCCTTCTCAAGCACCGGGAGCAGTCACGGCGGCGGAGGGATGCAGATGGTGCCGTACGGGGCTGCCACAGGAGGGAGGGTGAAAGCGTCGCTGAAGGTGGTGCTGCTCCACGGCAGCCTCGACATCTGGGTGCACGAGGCGAAGAACCTCCCCAACAAAGACATGTTCTCCAAGAGGGTTAGCGACATCCTCGGTCCGCGCCTCACCGGCTCCCTCAGCGGCAAGGCGTCCAACGTCTCATTGACAAGCGATCCCTACGTCACCATCCAGGTCTCCTATGCCACCGTCGCCCGCACCTACGTCGTCTCCAACAGCGAGAACCCAGTCTGGGCGCAGCACTTCCTCGTGCCTGTCGGCCACGAGGCTGCTCAGGTAGAGTTCGTCGTCAAGGACAGCGATGTATTTGGCGCTCAGGTCATGGGATCTGTTGCCATCCCTGCGGAGAATCTCCTTAATGGGGACAGGATTGAGGGCGTCTACCCTGTGCTTGAGCCCAATTTCAAGCCCTGTGCTCCTGGTGCTGTATTGCGCCTTTCTATTCAGTTCATTCCGGTTGCTCAACTCACAATGTACCACCATGGTGTCATTGCTGGGCCGGACTGCCAGTGCCTTGGAGTGCCCAATACTTACTTCCCGGTGCGCCGTGGCATGAGGGTGACTCTGTATCAGGATGCTCATGTTCCTGATGGTTGTCTCCCAGATATCTGGCTTGATCATGGATTGCGCTACCAACATGGGCAATGCTGGCGTGACATGTACAATGCCATAAGCCAGGCACGTCGGTTGATTTACATTGTTGGGTGGTCAGTGTTCCACACTGTCCACTTGATAAGAGACGGAGCTGAGAAAGCACCATCACTTGGGGAACTGTTGAAGATGAAGTCTCAGGAAGGTGTTAGGGTATTGCTTCTTGTATGGGATGATCCAACATCAAGGAGCATTCTCGGCTATAAGACGGTATGCATTCTTTCAAAACTGCCGTCTTGAGGTCTTTACACTACATGAACAATGTTATTTTTGTAAACTGATACTCCTCTGTACCATAGTTCTTGTCGTGGTTTTTAGTTCAAATTCAACCACGACAAGAATTATGGAACGGGGGGAGTAATATATAATACAACCAATGTTCTGATAGTTATGTATTTTTGAATGTTAAGTTGCTAAGATGATTAAGGATGGCATAGCTGATATTTTGTTTGTTGCTACAAACTTACCTTGTTTTATATAGACAATTTCAGGAGGATGTTTCTGAAATTACTGTCCATATTATGTTTCCTGATATTGAAGAATTGGTGTAATTGTAGGATGGATTCATGGGCACACGAGACGAGGAAACACGTCGGTTTTTCAAACACTCTTCAGTTCAAGTATTGCTTTGCCCAAGGTCTGCTGGGAAACGTCACAGCTGGGTGAAACAGCAGGTTATCCTTGTTCCGATGACCTACAGCTTATCCATAATTATAGATAATTTGTTCTGGTTAATGAAAGTATTATGTTTGCTTCATCTACTGAGCGTGAATGGTTTTAATTTCTCTACCTTGTACTAACCGCCTAACTGGACGTGATGTTTTGGCTCACGGGTGCAGATGAACCTTCTGTGCAAAATGCATTTTTAATACATTTCAAAATGTTAAAAAAATTCGAACAAAAATTTAGGGTGTTCATATGAAAAATGTCTATCCGTACAAAAAAAATTTCGCATCAAAAAGACATTTTGTGTGACTGGTACAGAAAAGAGAAAAAATTGTCACGTGTAGTGGCATTTTTTAGGGCACCGGGGATTTGTCTTTTATACACCGGCCGCACAAAATGTCTTTAATCCCGATTTTTTTTTGTACGTACATAGAATGTTCATATGTACACCTGAAATTTTTGTTTGAATTTTTTTGACATTTTAAAATTCGTTTTTTTGTGTAGTGTGTGTAGATCCACCTTTGAGCCGAAGTGGATTCCCTGTACTAACCATGCTTTATGCATCCTTGAAGTTATGTTACGTTGTTGCAATTACATGTTTTTATAAACTTATCTTATATCATAGTGTAGCAATTCATTAGTGACATTTACTTAATCTTTGAAAATTGTGAAAACCAGGAAACAGGGACCATTTTTACTCATCATCAGAAAACAGTTATTGTGGATGCTGATGCCGGCAATTATAGAAGAAAAATAATTGCGTTTGTTGGAGGTCTTGATTTGTGCGGTGGCCGCTATGATACGCCTAGGCATTCTCTGTTTCAGACTCTTCAAACTTCGCACAAAGAGGATTATTACAATCCAAACTTTGCTGTAAGTGTCTGATTTCCGTATCACATACTTGTATGTTGAAGCCTTTTGCTTAGAAAGATTTATATACTTGTGTCCTTCTTTAGTTTCTCGTTTAATAGTTACTCTAAGTCTTAGTTTTGAGAATAGTAGTAACCTTTTGTGTTATTCAGTTCTTAATAATGAAACGGAGATCTTCTTATGAGAGGAACAATAGCAATATAGCTACACAGATACGGCGATACGGCGGTTTCGAAAAATATCAATTCAGCGATATGGCCGGTATATATAAATTTTTAATAAAATGCCATGTAGCAAATACAAATAATTGAATTTATGAGATGGGATCAAGATACTGCCCCTGCCAGAGCATTCTCTTCATAAGTTCATAATCAATCTAATGCTGTTGCTTGCACTCCCACCAACTGAAGATTGCCATGCCGGTATCTCACTCTCTGGGCAGCCCTAGCAAATCAAAGCATCAGCCATCAGCAGCAGCCAGCAAGTAAGCACGGTGTAGCAAGCAAGCGCGTAGCGACGCACACCCAGCAGCAAGCATGCAGCGCAGCACGCAGTGACGCAGCAGCTAGTGGGCACCGGGCAGTATCAAGCAAGCTCGCAGCACGCAGTGGCGCAGCAGCAAAAGGCAATTTACCTTGCTGCCTTGCTGGCGACGGGCAGCGGTGGAGAGGGTGTCTCCAGGCGGGGGAAAGACAAATCCAGGCAGGGGAGAGGCGAATCCAGGTGGCGGTGGGCGATTCCAGCCGCATCTGGCGGCAGTCGCTTGATCTAAATTTGCTCCCTGAGGAATCGAACGAATATAGAGACGGAGGCGCAGAGCTGCGTGTTCCCGCAGTGTGTTGGAGTTTGTAATGGGCTCAGCCCGGCTGCGCTTCCGGTGTCACCGGCGTTTTGACTCCCCGCAACGTGTCGGCATTTTTTTCTTTTCTTTTTTAATCGGAAAACCGGATACTCCAGCGATGCATGTATCAAGCGTGTACCGTGTGTATCGCCGAATCGGAGGCGCTTTATACACGGATACGGCCAAGTTTGATGCATCGGTGCTTTGCATCTCACCCTATTGCTGGTTTATTTTTGTTGCTGCTCTGAAAGTGTTCCTCCTTGTCATCTGCTTGCAGACAGTTGATGCCCGTGGCCCAAGGGAACCATGGCATGACTTGCATTCCAGGATTGACGGTCCAGCAGCTTATGATGTTCTGCAGAACTTTGAGGAGCGTTGGTTGAAGGCGTCCAAACGCCATGGAATTAAAAAGTTGTCAAAATCAAATGATGATGCACTTCTCAGGATTGAAAGAATACCTGACATTATAAACATTAATGATGCAATATATTTTAGCGATAATGACCCAGAGACATGGCATGTTCAGGTACTTAGCAGTTTAATTGACAATGGAATTCTTTTCATTCTTGTTTGACTTGCACATTTAACTCTTTTACTTCTAAAATTTAGATTTTTCGGTCTATTGATTCAAACTCTGCCAAGGGATTTCCAAAGGATCCACGAGAAGCAACCAGGAAGGTAACCGATAGTTGAAACACCATGCAAGATCATATTCTGCACTTTGTGCTGTTGACTAACACTTGATGTTTTTGCTAACAGAATCTTGTTTGTGGGAAGAATGTACTAATTGATATGAGCATACATACAGCTTATGTGAATGCGATCAGGGCAGCCCAACATTATATTTATATTGAGAATCAGTACTTCATCGGTTCATCATTCAATTGGGATTCGAACAAAGATATTGGTAAGCATGTTTCTGGAGTTCTCTGTTATACTTTTATATGGACTAATATAATGAACAGTCACCTAGCCTTCATAGAAAATTAGGTAACAGTGCAATTTTATCCATTCCTAACTCAGAATTGTAAAATTGTTGTCTTGCAGGGGCTAACAATTTGGTTCCAATTGAAATTGCTCTCAAAATTGCAAACAAGATTAAGGCAAAGGAGCGATTTTCCGTGTACATAGTAGTTCCTATGTGGCCCGAGGGTAATCCAACTGGTGCGGCTACACAAAGAATTCTTTACTGGCAGGTTTGATTGATCACCTCTGCTTTGTGCCTAATTTGTTTTGATAAAGCAATACCCAATCTGTTTTTACAGTGTAAGAAAATGTTTTCTCTTTCTCTTATGTTGCAGAACAAAACAATGCAAATGATGTATGAGACAATATATAAGGCCTTGAAAGAAGTAGGTCTGGATGATAAATATGAGCCCCAAGATTATTTGAACTTCTTTTGTCTTGGGAATCGTGAAGTTGATGACAGCCCTAGCACTCCAAGTACTGGAAATAATCCTCAGGTGTGAATTCTCTGTTGTTTTATTTTCAAGTTTCAACACACTATGTTGCCTGCCCCACAGTTTTGATTTGTTCAAGTAAGGTTGAACTGCTTTAGTTTAAGTTCATAATTGTGAGGGTAGCAGCTACAACACATGTGACCTTAGCACGGGCTGAGCTTTAGAGCTCTGTTATTCTTGTTAAATTACCGACATAGTTCTTTTAGCCTCAGTGATGCATGCTGCACTATAATGTCAAAGCTTCAGTTCCTTCTTTGTCTGGCTCCGCAGATGAATGTTACAGTGAATATCCATATGACTAGTTCTTAAAGAAGCCTCTAAGAAGGTCTTCTTTTGGTCGTATATCAAGACTAAACGGCTAATGCATACACTTGAGTGTTTCTTCCAGAGGCTATTTGAACATTTAGGTTTCTTACACTTGAGCACTTTTTTTTGAAAGCAGGCCTTTGAATGAACGACTGTAATGATTTGGCTCAGTTGTTTGATGTTCTACCAAAAAGTTGCATTTTTCGTGTGGTGTGAAATTTCCACGATATTCAATTTTTTTCCATGTATATGTTTGATATACTTGCTTTTGTGCAATATCTGACCTTTGTCATGAAAATAATTTGTACTTGCTATTCAGGAACAAGCTAGGAAAAATAGGAGATTCATGGTTTACGTACATTCAAAAGGCATGATTGTAGATGATGAATACGTGATCATTGGATCAGCTAATATCAACCAGAGGTCCTTGGAAGGGATCAGAGATACTGAGATTGCAATGGGAGCATATCAACCACAATATACATGGGAAAATAAGATTTGTGCCCCCGTGGACAGGTAATGCCCAAGCTGTTGTTTCATCATAGTTCTTGGACTTGCACAACACAGTTGTTTCCATGAGCTCCTGTTTAGATTGTGCCTGCGGATTTTTACCTGTGTTCTTCATAGGAGTTGCCTACAACTGCTGCTTCGTGACCATTGTATTATCTCAGTAGTTTAATATGTCTTCCACACGAGACTTTCTCCAATCACCCATTTAACAATTACCCTTTCATACTAGTATATGTTAGGCCTCGCTTGGGTGGTTATAATTTAGCCCAAAACCCGGGGGGGTTTCGGAGCACACAATTTTTCGGACGTAGCCCAGTTTCGCCACTTGGTTTGCTGTTTTCCGTTACCCGTTCGTTCCGAATTTGGCCTATTTACCCCTGTAAAGACCACGGACCTATGGAGGTCCGTTACCTTTCCCCGCGTATAGCTGTGCGCAGAGAAACGGCCCCGTGGGAAGTTACGGGCCGAAAATAAAACCAATGTCCCAAGCGGGGCCTTAGTAGAATATTAAACAAAGTGATACAGAAATGCTTGTGGTAAAAAATCTACTAGTGCACCTTTTGTAAAATATAAATACTCTTATGGACATTCTAAAACAGCAAGTACAAAGAAATGAATGATGGAGTATATTAGGTGTATTTATCTCATCTTCTAGGGTAACATTGTACTTATAAAAGCAGACATATTTCTAGAATTACTTTAACCGGCTTTTATTTCTCATGTAGATTTACGGCTACAGAATGTCCCTCTGGGCTGAGCATATTGGAGTTATCGAGGATGACTTTAAACATCCAGAGAGTCTAGAATGCATGAGGCGGGTTCGTCAACTCGGTGAATATAACTGGGATCAGTTCATTTCCAATGAGGTGGCCGAGATGAGAGGGCACCTGATGAAGTACCCGGTAAGTGTTGACCGTAAAGGCAAGGTGAAACCCTTGCCAGGATGCACAACATTCCCAGACATGGGCGGAAACATTTGTGGCTCCTTTACAGCCATCCAAGAAAATCTCACAATATGAACTCTGGCTGTGCATATGCAATTGTTGGTGTTTCTTGAAACCCATTCGGGGTAGTGTTGACAACAAAGATTGCCAAATAGCACCTTCTGGTTCCAGGTAACATAGATAGGGAGAGGACTTGAGGCAATGTAGAGGTAGAAGGTTAGTAGGGAGAACAGAAGACAAGATTTCCGTGCCACATCATTGTGCCTTTGTTTATTGCTACCTTAACCAATCATATTATTTTCATGTATTTGTAGATAAGTTTTTTTACATGCCAGGTCCTTCTGAAGGCAACATGGGAGTTTGTTGCCAGCATTCTAAATTGCATAACATGCAAGTTCAAGAAACTAAGTTTCTTGTGTAAGAACGTAAATGTATATAGTTCAAGAAACCAATGTTGGGCCTTGGTGTTGGAGAATGACTCTCACGAAACAGGGATAGTCAAGCTCACGAAGAGAGTTCGTGTAACGGGCTGAACACGTTGGTCAAACAACCCTCAACCTGCACGGCGACGGTGCTCGTCGAGCAAGAGGAGTGACATCACGACAGAGATGAACACCAGCCCGTACCCAGGTTCACGGCCTTCGTGTGGAGGTAATACCGCTACTCTTGCTTGTCTGTATTGCACTGCTTATAGAGGTTACAATACAATGAGCTTGCCGAGGGCTCTCTTTTGGCAATGGAGTACACAAGGAAGGGAAGCTGTGGTCTTCTTCTTCCTTGCGCGTAAGTGGCTAGGCTAGAATGAGAATGCGATCCTTTGCTACGGTGCTGCTCCTCCTCCTTTTATAGGCGCCCCGGGCTTCCTCCCTGCGCTTGTACTACGGAAGGGCTATCACGTGGCGGCAGAAGGTGGAGCGTGGTGCACCGCAGCCCAGCTGTCCATGGACGCGGTCCATGGGCGTAAAGCTGATGTCTGTGGCAGAGTAACCACCGTCCTTGCAGGACGGCCAGCTGGGCCGCAGAGGAACGTGGGGGTGCCCACGGTGACGTTGGCCGTGGAGCGTAGCGTTGGCCGGTCCGCTTATCACCAAAGAGGAAATCCTGTAGTCCGGTGCGGATGGCGCAGCTTTGTTGACTCATTTAATCACCAAAATGGCAACTGCGGCGTCATCGTCACCGCGCGCAGAGGCGCGCGTCACTCTGCGGCCGCTGCAGAGCCCATGTGCGCTTTGCAGAGGTTGCTTTGCAGCGAAGCGATCCCCACGAGGGCTTGGATGCCCTGTAGAGGATTCGGCGTTGACCTCTCTGCTGCCTCCAAAGCCCTCGCAAGGCAATTAGCCTCGCGAGGCTCTCCAAGCCGTAGGCTTGGTCCTTAGCGAAAATTGGCCATCAAGTGTCGAGGGCCGTGGAGGACAGGCCCAGCACATCCTGGTTCTCACTGGGCCGACAGTAGCCCCCGGGCCCATGATGGGCACGATGTAGTCCAATGGACGCAGGCGAATCGTCATGGGCCCAAAGTGTCCGGCCGGCCTGAGACACGTGTAGGGCAGTTACGCCGTGACGACACGTTCTCCTCGGAGATGATGGACGTAGTGGGGGGACCCACCACGTCTCGGTAACTGCTCTGAGGGGATATAAAGCCTGCAGCGCCGGATCAGGCAGCAGTTACTGCATCATTTGCGCGCCCGTCTTCTCACTCTTGACTTCTGCGCTTCTGTGTCTCCGGCGCTCTTCCTTCGCAATCCTGCTGCAATGGCGCCCAAGAAAGCCACCGCGGCCTCAAAAGGCAAGGCAGTGGTGCAGGGCGGCGAGCCTGCCGTGATGCAGCAGGTCGGAGACTTCGAGCCGGCTCTGACCGGCTTCCGCTTCAAGAAGAAAACGCAGCGGGAGGCGAGGGGGGTTCTCATCAGAGCCCCCAGAAGGCCCCTTGCGTGGACGAAGGGGAGGCTCGCACCAAAGCCCCCAGGCGCTCCTCGAGGCCACTCAGAGCGGCGCTCCGGAATCCTCGGCAGGCGCCGGTGTTTCCAGGCCCTCCGGCAGCCATGGGCCTTAGTCCTGCGGGGGCGGCGCCCAGTTGCAGCTCGCCGTGGGGCTGTTCTCCGTTCGGCGAGGGAAATTCTCGACGGGCTTGAGGCCCAGCTCGCTGAGGAGGATCGCTCCAGGGCGGAGGAGGACGCCGAGCTTGCGCGGGGCTGGGCTTGTCTTCAGGAGACCGTGGAGAGCTGCCGCCGGAAGAACGAGGCTGCCCAGGCGCAACGCGAGGCAGCGCTGCGCTCCGCTGAGGAGATCCGCATCAGCGTGGTTCGCGAAGTTGAGGAGACCCTTGCGGACCTGGGTGCTAGGCGCGAGGCCTCGAGGCGGAGACCGAGGCCAAACACCAGGAGCTGGCGGCGCGTGAAGCGGCGGTCTCCACCAAGCACAAAGAGCTTCTGGACGCGAGGCGGGGATCGTTGCCGAGTCGGAGAATGTGCGGCAGAGCTTGGAGAAATTCCGTGAGAACCTGCGCATCGCGAAGACTGATCGTGCAGCGCGGAGTTGAGCTCGACGCCCGCGAGGCCGAGGCGCGCAAGCGCGAGGAACAGGTTGAACAGATCGAGAAGGATCAATCCGCGCAGGGGAGCACCTGGAAGCCCGCGAGAACAAGGTTACCCAAGACGAGGAGTTCTACCAGAAGCGCCTCGCGCAGACCAATGAGAACCTTCGCAAAAAGGAGGAGAAGATGGCGGAGGAGTCTGCGACCAAGGAGAAGCTCTTTCGCGACAACTGCAGGAAAGATTTCGCGGAGAAGGCCAAGAAGCAAGAGGATCGCTTCATGAAGAGACGCAACGAGCTTGAGGCTCGCATCAGGGATCTTGAGGCCCAGAAGAAGCGATTCGACTCTCGCCTCCAGGCTGCCGCGGAGGCCCGGACGCGCGCGGAGCAGAACCTTGCCTCCTTGATGGCTGACATGAAGGAGTTGACCGCTCAGGTGGGCCCTGTCGTGGAGCGCTGAGGAGGCTGAGCATCAGTGCAGGCGGCACAGGTCTTGACGCAGCAGCGGGAGCGCATGTTCAAGTCCTTGGTGGCTCGGGGGAACTCCCTTGCGGCGAGCCTGGGAGTGGACGCCCAGCGGTTCCCGTCCATGGGAATGCCGATGCTGCGCGTACCTCGCCTACTTCGACCAGCTCTTCTCCGCGCTCGAGGGCCCTGTGGCGGAGATGGGCGACGTTGTCGATGAAGAGTGCCGCAAGCTCCTGACGGTGGCGATCGACCGCGTCTTCGCCAACCTCCAGCGTCTTTCCCCAGCTTCGACTTCGAGTCGGTGACCGAGCCTGTCGAGGCGGACCAAGCTCAGGACCTCTCCAACTTGGTTCGGGAGGAGGTCAACGATTACGTCGACCGCTTCAAGAGGGTCGAGACGGAGCAGGCCGCTGAGGAGGAGGAAGGCGCTGAAGCCGAAGCTGAAGAGGAGGCTGAGGAGGATCATGACGGCGATGCCCCTGCCTAGGCCGCTCCTGCAACAAGACGCGCTTGAGGCGCAATTATCTTTGTTTTAAGACTTGTTTTAATCCATTCTGGCTTGTAAGACACTTTAATCGTGCGCTATATGTGTGTGTCCCTCGATGGGCCTTTTATCCCTGTTCCATGTCTTTCTTCGCTCTACGTCGTCAGGACCCATCTCTTTGCGCTATGACTCCGCCGCTGCGGTATGCCGGAGCGTGACTCGGCAAGGCCGGGGGGTGTTTAAGGCTTGGAGAGGTAAGGGCTCTCGAGTCGCGGTGCTCGAGGGCCCCCTTTGACGCACAAGCAGTCCATGGAGTGTGAGAGAGAAAACCCGCTCGAGGGACGACAGTGCTCGTGAGAGGAAAAAACTCCTGAGGGGCGCGAGCGCTGGACTTAGCTTGGAGACTTTGGCCTCGTAGAGGGCGTTGGTTTCCCTGATGGTGCGCTTCCCTCTGAGGTCGGAGCGTGGCTTCACGACCTTGGGGGGACTCTTGTTCCCTGTATTGGTTAGAGAGGCAAACCCAAAGCAAGTACATGGTAGTAAACACTCATGCGCGCTTATAGGCTTCCTCATGAGTATCTCGCGAGGAGAGTAAGTACCAAGGTCCTTTGGTGAGGTGGCGTGTTTGGGAGCAAGCCCATGGGCCAGAGCTCTTTGGGAGGTAACAGGCGTGAGAGCGTGCTCACGTGTTAGAGCTCGGATCCTTTGGATTTTGCGGTGCTGTTGGGGTGCTCTTGAGGCACAGTCACCGTACTCAGCCCCCGCTCGCGAGGTGCGCATGGGGAAGAATATGAGCGCGAAATGAACTAAGATGATGAAAAGTAAAAACTCACCACCAAAATATTACATAGCGGCGCCTCAGCGCAATGTTTCATTGAGAAACGAATTGGTTCATTACACTTGGTGTTACCAAGATAAAGTTTTCCATGTCGAGGCATGGGGACCACATTCAGTGGCTGAGACTCTTCACGGCCTGCGGCGGCACGTTATCAGGAGAGCTCAGAGGGGCTGGCCCTCGGGAGGAGAAGCTTTTGTGAAGCTTGGAGGTGAAGTTGTGTGCTTCCCTCTAGAGACAAAAAATGTCTGGCGTGACTATGATCACGGGTAGAACTTGCGTAGATGCGCGATGTTCCATGGATTCTTGACCGGGATGCCGTCCTCCGTTTCGAGGCGTACCGCGCCAGGCCTGGCGATGTGTGAGACCCTGTAGGGGCCTTCCCACATGGGCGAGAGCTTGTGGAGACCTTCCCTGGAGAGGATTCTCCTGAGGACGAGGTCGCCTGTCTCGAGAGTGCGCGGACGTATGTGGCGGCTGTGGTAGCGTCGCAGGTCTTGCTGGTACTTGGCTGCCCTGAGGGCGGCACGGCGGCGCAACCCGTCAAGGAGCAGCAGGTCGTCGCTGTGGAGGTCTGCTTGATCGTCCTCGTTGAAGGCAAGGACCCGTGCGGATCCATGCTTGATCTCTGTGGGGAGGACTGCTTCAGCTCCATACACGAGGGCAAATGGCGTCTCACCAGTGGGCTTCGTGGGGTTCGTGCGGATGGACCAGAGCACGGACGGGAGTTCGTCTATCCAGCCCTTGCCGTAGCCCTTCAGGCGATTGAAGCTTCTTGTCTTGAGGCCCTTGAGGACCTCAGCATTTGCTCGCTCGGCTTGGCCGTTGCTCTGTGGGTGAGCCACCGAGGCGAAGCAGAGCTTGGTGCCGAGGCTCTCGCAGTAGGCCCTGAAGATGCCGCTGGTGAATTGTGAGCCATTGTCGGTGATGATGCGATTAGGCACACCAAACGGCAGACCAGGCCTCTGATGAATTTTACTGCTGCCTGGCCGGTATGCTGCGCACTGCTTCAACCTCTGCCCACTTGGTGAACTTGTCGACTGCCACGAAGAGGAACGGTAGCCCCCTTGCGATCTCGGGAAGGGTCCCAAGATGTCTAGCCCCCAGACCGCGAAAGGCCACGAGAGCGGGATGGTTTGGAGTCCCAGTGCAGGCTGATGGACTTGCTTGGCGTGGAATTGGCACGCATCGCAAGACTGGACGATGGTGGTGGCATCTTGAAGCACTTGGGGCCAGTAGAAACCGCTCCTGAAGACCTTGCCTGCCAGGGTGCGTGCAGAGGAATGGTGGCCACACTCTCCACTGTGAATGTCTCTGATCAGCATGCGGCCTTCCTCGGGGGGGACGCACTTAAGTGCAATTCCATTTGGGCGCTTGCGGTACAGGTCTCCCTCGAGGATGTAGTATGACTTGGCTTGTCGAGCCACTCGTTCCGCCTCCGCGTCTTCTTCGGGAGGACTCCCTTCAGCAAGTAGTCTTTGAGTTCGTCAACCCAGCCTGTCTCTTGATGCACCATAGCCAGCAGCAGACGCTCCCCTGAGGATGGACCGCAGTTGGGTGCCCCACCTACAGGAGGTGGTGGGAGTACTTCGTCTGTGCTTGTGGCTGCTGCTTCTTGTGGCTGCTTTATGGACGCCTTGGAGAGTCTCTCTTCAAAGACGCCGGCCGGCTGGGCCTGCCTTCGTGATGCTCGCTTGGCGATGTCATCTGCCTCCTGGTTCTCCTTTCGCGGGATGTGCATGAGCTCCATGCCCTGAAGTGCTTCTCGAGCTTGCGGACCTCTTCAAGGTAGGCGGCCATGTGGTCGTCTTTAGGCGTGTAGCTCTTGTTGGAGAAGTTAACCAGGAGCTGGGAATCACCCTTTATGAGTAAGTGCTTGACGCCAAGGGCGATTGCGGCTCTGAGCCCGGCGAGGAGGCCTTCATACTCGGCGATGTTGTTGGAGATCTTGTCTATTGTGAAGCACAGCTGGATGGCGTAGTAGAGCTTGTCACCTTTTGGTGAGGTCAGGACAACGCCAGCCCCACCATTGCGGCAGGCGAAAGCTCCATCGAAGTGCATGGTCCAGTGGCTTGGCATTGTATCTCCGATGACGCGGTTTCTTCTTCGCGAGGCTCTTCAGGAGTTGGGTCTGTCCACTCGGCGACGAAATCCGCCAGCGCTCTCCCTTTTATGACTCTTGTGGTGTCGAAGCGCAAGTTGAATGGTTGCAGCTCGATGTTCCATCCTGCGACGCGGTCAGTGGCGTTGGGGTTGCGCAGGATCTGCTCCAGGGGGAAGGACGTGACCACCGTGATGGGGTGGCCCTGGAAGTAGTGGCGCAGCTTCCTGGAGGCGATGAGGAGCGCGAGGAGGAGCTTCTGCTGCACTGGGTACCGCTCGCGAGCATCTCGCAGTACAGTACTGACGAAGTAGACTGGATGCTCGACGAGGGTCGTTGATGGTGCGGCAGCGTCGGCTCCCTCGAGAGGCTCCTCAGGACCTTTGGCGAGGTTTGCCTGTGGAGGAGCCTCGGCAGGGGTGCTCGTGGTGGACTCGACTTGAGGCTGTGGGTCTGGCACTGGGTCTGGAGAGACTGTTCCCTCGTCGGGAGGTTCTGGACTTGGTGTGGCAGTGCTTTTCTTGGGGAGAACTGGCTCTTCTCTTTCCACCACCAGGACGGCGCTTGCAGTTTGTGGAGTGGCTGCTAGGTACAGCTTCAGATGCTCGCCGCCCTGGGGGCTACCATGACTGGTGAGCTAGCCAAGTATTTCTTCAAGTCCTCAAATGCTTTGTCGGCCTCTGGAGTCCACTTGAAGGTGCCGGATTTCTTCATGATCTTGAAAAATGGCAAGGCTCTCTCGCCGAACTTGGAGATGAAGCGGCCTAAGCTGGCCATGCATCCTGCTAGGCGCTGCATGTCCTTGAGGCGGCGAGGTGGCTGCATGTCTTCTATAGCCTTGATCTTGTCAGGGTTTGCTTCTATGCCGCGGTGGGACACGAGGAACCCGAGGAGCTTGCCTGAAGGCACCCCGAAGACGCACTTGGCGGGGTTTAACTTGATGTTCACCTTGCGCAGGCTGGCAAAGGTTTCCTCGAGATCCTTCAAGAGAGTGTCTCCCTCGCGAGACTTGACCACGATGTCGTCGACATAAGCTTCTGCATTTCTTCCCATCTGAGCCCCCAAGGCGATCCTCATGAGCCTCTGGAAGGTGGCGCCGGCATTTTCAGGCCAAAGGGCATGCAAGTGTAGCAATACACACCACAAGGGGTGAGAAATGCTGTTTTCTCCTCGTCTTCCTTGGCCATTTTGATCTGGTGGTAGCCTGAGAAGGCATCCAGGAAACAGAGGAGATCACAGCCGGCGGTGGAGTCCACAATCTGGTCTATCCTTGGCATGGGGTATGGATCCTTGGGGCAGGCCTTGTTTACGTCTGTGTAGTCGATGCAGAGCCGGCCTCCTCCATTGGGTTTTGGGACAACCACACCGTTGGAGAGCCAAGTGGGGTGGGCAACTTCTCGAATGATGTCTGCTGCTTTCAGCTTCTCTACTTCTTTGATGATGAACGCTTGCTTCTCGGGGGCTTGTTTCCGCGCTTTCTGCTTTACAGGGCGTGCGTCTGGACACACGGCTAAGTGGTGCTCGATCACCTCCCTTGGTACACCGGACATTTCTGACGGAGTCCATGCGAACATGTCAGAATTTGCCCGAAGGAAGGCGACGAGCGCGCTTTCCTATTTGGGAGGCAAGCCAGCGCCTATGGTGACGCTAGCCCCCGAGCCCTCAGCCCCCGAGCCGCTGGTGCTCAGCGACACCTTCTTTGTAGATGCTTGCTCTTGAGTGAACAGCTGTTTCTTCTTCTTGGGCCTCTCGAGAGGCTCCATGTCCTCGTCAGCGGGGAATGCCATGGCAGCGGCCTTGTAGGCGATCTCGACAGCGCGCGTGGCGTCCTGTACGTGACCACGTATGGTGATGGTGCCACCGCTGCCAGGGATCTTGACCATGTTGTAGGCGTGGTGCGTGACGGCCATGAACTTCGCGAGGGCGGGGTAGCCGAGGATGGCGTTGTAGGGCAGGCCAATGTGCGCGACGTCGAAGTCAATTAGCTCGGTGCGGTAGTTCTCCTGCGTGCCAAAGTGACCGCGAGCCTCACTTGCCCCAGAGGCGAGATTGAGCCGCTGGTGACCCCGGTGAAGGGCCTGGAGGGCATGAGCCACTCGTAGGGCACTTGAAGCGTCTCGAAGGTCTCGACAGAGATGACGTTCAGGCCTGCACCCCCATCAATGAGCGTCTTGCCGACGGCGATGTTGTTGATGGTGGGGGTGCACACCAACGGGAGGTGCCCACAGTCTTGGTAGACTTGGGGTGATCTTTGGCGTCGAAGGCGATGGTGTACTGGGACCACTTGAGGGGGCGGGACGTCTCGACCCCGGGAAGCGCTGCGTTGAGCTCGCGAGCGAACTGCTTGAACTGGTTGTTCGACTTGGGCGCCTGGGATCCGCCGAGGATGCATGCCATGGCACCCTTGGGGCCTGGTAGCCTCCAGGCTCTTCGTCGGGAGATTGTTGTTTTTCTCGGCGGCATTCGCCTGAGTTCCCTGGGCCTCTGGAAGTTGCCTTTGCGTCCACCTTTGCGGTAACCACGGCCTCTGCCGCGGCCACCGCTGCCTTCTTCTTGCTCACGCTTCTTGCTCAGCTGCTTGAGGTCATAGCAGTTCTCCGTCGCATGGCCGCGCCTGTTGTGGTAGATGCAGAACGGGCGGTTGTCCACCTTTTTCTCGCCAGCCTCTGGGGAGTCCTCGCGAACATGCTTGGCGTCGGGTTCAGCTGCCAGGACTGCGGTAGGCTTGCGCTTTGTCTCGTCACGCCTCTTCTGGGTCTTGGATCCCTCGACAGGGTCGTCTGTCGAGCCCACCTTGACGAAGAGGAGCCCTTCTTCTGCCTTGGCGCACTTGTCTGCGATGTCGAAGAGCTTCACCACGGAGGAGAGGGTATCATGGATGCCGAGCTTCTCGAGCATCCTGTGGTTGGTGACGCCCTCTCTGAAGGCCGCAATGACGTGCGAGTCCGGGATGTTCGGGATTTTGTTGCGGACTTGGCTGAAGCGCTGGATGTACCTGCGGAGGGTCTCGCCAGGCTTCTGGCGCACAGCTCGCAGGTCGTTGTAGGTGAGGGCGCGCTCGTACGTGCCCTTGAAGTTTGCAACGAACTGCTGGCAGAGCTCCTCCCACGAGTCAATGGAATCCTCGGGAAGGTTCAGGAGCCACGACAAGGCGGAATCCTTGAGAGCGTGGGAGAACCAGTTGGCCATGACCTTGTCGTCTCCCCCCGCAGCTTGGATGGAGGTGGTGTAGAGCTGCAAGAACTCGATGGGGTTGTTCGTGCCGTCGTAGCCCTTGGGTAGGTCGGTGATAATCCCCAAGAGCAAGGAATCACTGTAGCACAATTCGATAAATATTTGAGTGTCGAACCCACGAGGAGCTGAAGGTAAACTATCTATTCTCTAAAGCCCTATAACCCTCTTATATGGCCTTTTATGCAAAGCAATAAATATGAAAGGATCTAACTAATGGAAGCAAGTGACGTGGAATGGATTTATCTAGTAGCAAGTTTCTCAAGCAAGTTTCAGACACAGGTTTCTTAGAGCAAGTTTCTCTCAGCAGTTTTCTCAAGCAAGTTTCTCAAGCAGCAAGTATCAAATATTTCAAGTAGCAAATATCTCAAGGGAGCAAATATTCTAGCAATTGTTATTTCATTCGCGTGGTTGTCACAATTAGTGAAGCACATGTTTCAGTCTTAGTTGTTTCTTTTAGGTGGGAGCCATAAATAGGTGTAGCCAAGTAAATGAGCAATAACACAACTCTTATGATGAATCTCATGGCCAAATAAATGTGCAGCACAAGAATTATTAAGACATAATTGTCCCACCATAGCCTTAAGTTTTAGGGTCCCCATAAATATCCCCATAAAGTAACTTCAAGTCTCAGACACCGGTTTCTCTCTACTCCAACATGTCCTACTCAATCCATTACGCTACGGTGATCACCTTACATGCATTGCCCAACATATGCGTGCACTCATATATTGTACATAAAGACAATCATAAAAGATAACAACACTTGTATGCAACCAATCAACGAACTATTTCACAAGTGCCATGAACAAATCACTTCTCAAACACAGATGGGAGACACAATAGATCAAGCGAATAATATATTGCATCATACATCATGTTTGCCAAGAGTTTACAGTGGGGAGATGGAGATGATCTTGCTGTAGATGTTGATGATGAACACGCCGGAGGGGGGTGGAGCCCTCCGGAGGTGATTCCGGCGGCGTTTCCCCCTCCGATCTTCTCCGGCGGCAGCCTTCTGACTCTCTGTTTCGTGGTTTTCTGTTTCTCCGCCGCCTCCTTTCGCGAAACGCCAGGGGACCTTTTTTATAGCCGTTTTTAGGTCAAGATGAAGTCGGTGGACGAAAGATCGATGGCCACGGAGCTCCGAGGTGGAAACGAGCTGGGCCCACGCGGCCATGTGCTTTAGGCCACGTGGGACCCTCCATTTCCAGCCTATTGGGCTCCTGGTATTCAATTTAAGCCCATTGCGTTCGTCTCAAAAATTCTGAACCGTGCTCTTTGACCTTGCCCTTTTTGGAGTCCGAAGCTCCCGGAAAGTCTGAAACACTAAAAAAGACGTTTTCTGGAAAAAACAGGGTTAATTCCAAATAAATGGGAAAACTATGAAGTATTCCCAAAATCATTATAAAACATTGATATAACCCTTATATGATGCAAATATGATTGGAATATAAGCAATTAAAGTGCAAAGTTCATGTATGCATTTTACATGCATCAACATCCCCAAGCTTAATCCATGCTCGTCCTCGAGTATGAAGATGATAAAACTAACATGGACTTTGCAATTTAATACTTAACAATGAATATCAAAGATGATTACAATTGCTACATATAGTCAAATGATTCATTCTTCAAAGGAGTAGCAATATGCAAAACAGTTTATGAAGTGATATCAAGTATTCAATGTAAGGATGTTCAATGATAGTTTACAAAGTGTAACATAACAGATAGTAGTATGGACCACATGTATGCATAATGATAAGTATGGACATCCTACATTGGTCATAGAGTGATGATGAAAATCTGAATATGTTTGGTGGACACTTTGGAAAGATGAATAAGTGAGTAGAGCTAAAGCATGCATAAGTTTCATCTAACCTCTAAACTCTCCTACTTAAGTTAATGATTGCAATGTGGTAATACTTGGTGTCAAGCTCTCATTCCCCTATCATAGCATCTTGAATGATTATAGTTTAATGTGAGAGCAAATATGAGTAGTGTGCTTGACAAAGTAAAAGTTGGATGTCTCATGCCCCTTGAATACAAGTACCTACACCATGATTACTCAACTTAGGAAACAAAGCAAGTTCAAGTTATATATCATTGTAAGTAATAATAGTATCATCAAGAGCGTCAACTGGGGTACCTCTTGTCCCAGGATATGGAACAAGCCCATATCAAAATGACAAGACAAACAAACAAGATGAAAAACCTCAACACCTTTTTATTTACCATTGGAATAGCTTTTTATTGTAAGGTGTGTCATAGATAATTCACCATAGCATGTAAGTAAATTTCCACCATGAATAATGCATGGCTTAATTAGCGGCCCAGGCGTCTCTCTAACCATTTATACAAACTCATTTGAACTACTTCATTTCCACCTCATTTCACCATGATAGGCATCCATAAACAAAAGTACATGATATCAACTAAATGAGATGAAGGAGCATGTTGAAAGCTTTGCATATGACAGCACATATGGGCTAACTCCCAACCTCGAACATTTATCAAGCCACTAGCATCATAATCTTAATCACAATGGGTCATGTTTTATTTATTGCAATGATAGTAAAATGTGCATCAAGTTCGTGAGAGCTATATAACCAACTTTTCCCATGGCAATCAATAACATAATCATTTTCATTCAGAGTTATAGATAACACAAATATCATGATGAACATACTCGGAATAACTTTGGTTGAAGGTGTTGGAAACAAGTTTTTGCTTGTTGGAGTTTTTGGGCTAGCAAAAAGGGAGAAAGTTGACCATCTAGATGCATGCATGAGTGTCCATAGAACTAACTAATCCATGTTAAACAAAGTGAAATAACTTTCAGCATCAAAACATGAATAAGTGATAACTCTTGATAAAACATTTACATATTATTACTCATTAACAAGCTCATGAATCATGCAACTATATGTATTATTAAAAATCAACTCAAACATCCCTTTTCCAATCATGATAATAGCATCCATCATATTTCAACCCATATGTCCAGTAGCTCTCTCATATATAATTGATAGTGTGGTGGTCTCTCAAGACTCAAACAAAAACAAAAATGACGCTCCAAGTTTATGCGATAAAGTGTTTTGATCGAAAAACAGAAGTTGGACGTGTGCAAACCGAGAGTGTGTAGGTCCAGCGGGGTTGTCTTCACATCCCCAAGCTTATGGTCTTCACCATCCTTGGATAGCTCTTGGTGCATCTCCTCCAATCCCTGTGAAAAAACTTCAAAACACCGTTTCTCCCATTTCATTTCTGTGGGGTGCATTAATAGTGATAAACAAATAGGTTTCTTGCTGTATATAATTCTTGAACAAAAATTCATATGAGATGTACAGAAAGTGTATAATGTTGTATGCCTACTCATAAACTCAATTGGATCAAAAAGATTCAACTTAAAAGCTCAAAGCATGCATCAAACAAAATGGGACAGAATCTGTCCAGAAAAACAGCAGCAGTAAAACGTATTTTTCTACCTTACCAAACTTTCTCGAAAAATTCCGAAAAAATTCATGCATACAGAGGATGAAAAGTCGCAACTACAGTTCAAATATGAGCTCATTCGGAGTTACAAAATAAGAATTGAAAATCATACCGTGCACAGATTCGTGCAGGAATAAAATCTCCGAACTCAAATAGCAACTTTTCAAGACCAACATGGGTAAAACTTGACACTTTATTAAAAACTCCTGAACTAAACTAGACACAAGATCTCTTATTACAGCAAGAGGACACAAAGAAAAATCACACACAAAAATAACCGGGTTGCCTCCCGCAAAGCGCTTTCTTTATAGCCATATAGCTAGGCTTACTTACTTGGTATCAAGATGATTGAATTGAGGTGGCTTGGCATCCCCAAGCTTAAATTCTTGTACTTATTTGATATATGTAGGGTGAGCCTAGGGGTACATCCCCAAGCTTGAGTTTTTGTCCCTCTTGATCTTGTTCATCACCCTCAATTCTTCCACCTTAAAATTCTCTTTACACAACACTCGTCACAAACTTGATTAGAGGGGCTAGTGCCTTCATAAATTAAATCCACATAGGTACAGCAAAGATATATCATGAATTGATTTTAAACATTAGCTACTGTTACTATGGTTATGTAATGCTCCTTGATCAAAAGAACCGCACAAAACATAAGTAATGAGAGTAATGCAGAATAAAGACAGGATATGTCAAAACTGGACAGCGAATTACTATTATCACTCTTTTTATTTGGTTTTAGCTTTGGGAAAAGTTTTAATGATAGAGACTTTGCAACGGTTCCATTGGCATGAACAACACATGTTCAAGGTCGACCCCAACTTCTCCATTACTCATCCTTCTCATTAACTTTCCCAAATTTTATAAAAAAAGAAAATCCTAAACTAATTGTCACAAATCAGTAGGTAAAGATATTTTACATGTTGTGAGGATATAAAGGTGTGCTCAAACCGAATAGGAAGTTAAAGCATAAAGAACACACCACAGAATATCAAACCATCAACTTTTAAGTCTAACTCTTTTCCTATGCATTGGCATTTTATATATGAATAAATAGCAGCAATTTTGTGATAACCAATGCATGTAGTGATCAGTAGCTTGCATTTTATATAACATTACCTAATAATAAAAGCGTTAAGGCTTCCGCGGTTTGGTGTGTCGTTGAATTGGATTTGACCATAAAATTGTGAATAATTACCCACCTATGCCACCCATAAGTTAAAAAAACGTTTCGATTAACTTCTTGTTCGTCCGTCCCGTTTCGTTCGTATGTTTCTCATGTTTCCTGACCCCGACCGAGTTAGAGTCGAAATTGTAGACCAGTCGTACATCAAATTCAACCGTACGCGAGTAAAACGGCCATAGGACGACAACACAGGCCCGAAACCTCGCCCATAATTCCCATCGCTACGCCGCCGACGAAAGGCTCCGGTCGATCCGTTCTTCGCCGCACATCGTCGATCTGCCAAGAGCGACTGATGATCTGCCAAGAGCGATTTGAGAAGAACAAAGCTGAGATGATTGAGCAGGAAACGAAGAAACTTCACCCAATCGACACATCTGAGATACGAAGGCCTCATCCACACATCCACGGCAAGCAACGGAGCTGAACTTACCTCTCTCTTTGCTGATGGCTACAAGCGCACACGCGACCGGTAATGGCATGGCGCGCCGCGGCAGAACAGCAGCAAGAGCACACGCGACTGTGTAATGGCAGGGCGGGTCGTGGCCCTTCCGCCAACAACTGCACTGGCTCATCTCGGTTCCCCAACAACCGCGGTTGAGTGCCCTTAGGTGCGGCAACGACAACGACCCATGCGCCCTTCTGCCCGGCTTCTTGCAAACAGCGGCACACCGCAGCGCGGCGGCGACAGCGGCCATCGCCAACAGCCGGTGCGCGGCATGGCGAGGCCATCCGGCGGCGCGCGAGGGGGAGAAGGCATCCGGCATGGCATCCTCCGGCGTAAGCGGACGTCCTCCCGCTTTGCTCGAGCTGCTCACGCATGGCATGTACTCACGGGGATGGGTGTCTCTGACTCTGTGCTACACTGCTACGTCTCTGTACCACACAGGCTAACGATGGGGAACTCTTTGGCAACTATTTCATTTTAGTCCTTCCTGTTAATTTTATCTATGGTTAACCTCTTGCATTTCTCTGTTAAGCCCTTAGTATTATTTCAGTATCCAGTAAAGCACTCGGAGTCTCGGAGCGTTCAGATTTCGCACAACAGTTCCTGTAACTTAGAGGTACGATAATTTCCAATTTTCATATATTTTAAGTATGTCCGAATTAAAATTTGAACTTGAACCTCTTTTTAGCCATAGCTTGAGGTCCATATATGTTTTCTGGTTGATTCTTTGCGACATGACCCCTGAGACATTCCCTGCCACCTAGAACAATATTTACTGTTAGACATAATAGATATATAATTTGGCATAAGAGTCATCTTATGTAAGTTTGATACAGATGTTGTCCATCGTAAATGGCGAGGATTAGCCATTTATCCGTCGTGACAACTTCATATCCATATGGGTAAAAAAACTATTATACGCGGATCGATCTACTTTGGGACAAAATTCGGCTTGTGTTGACATTTTTCGACCAAACGTTTACTTTTTCACCCGGTGCAACGCACGGGCATGTTTACTAGTAACATAGAAACATAAAGAGGATTCTTATCTCTTCCTCTCTCATAATAGTTGCAAGCATTGAAGTTAAACATACCCACATAGTTTTGAATAGAATCAGCACATAAAGACTTATCATCTAATGAGCATAATGGATCATCAAACTCAATTAAATCACTTTCATCCTCAACGGCTTCCCCAAGCTTAAACTTTTCTAGAGCATTAGCAATAAAGGTGTTCAAAGAGTTAGTACCACAAACATGAGTGTTATGCAAATAAAATTTAATTTTCTCCTCAAACACTTCATGTCCTAACTCAAGATAGATATTATACAACTCTAATTTTTTTTTGTTTCTTTTCCATTTTCTAATTTTTTTGTGTTTTAGATTTATATGTTAGTATGCAATGCAAACAAGAATAAAAGTTTAGCACAACGCTCCCCGGCAACGGCGCCAGAAAAGTACTTGATAATCCCCAAGAGCAAGGAATCACTGTAGCACAATTCGATAAGTATTTGAGTGTCGAACCCACGAGGAGCTGAAGGTAAACTATCTATTCTCTAAAGCCCTATAACTCTCTTATATGGCCTTTTATGCAAAGCAATAAATATGAAAGGATCTAACTAATGGAAGCAAGTGACGTGGAATGGATTTATCTAGTAGCAAGTTTCTCAAGCAAGTTTCAGACACAGGTTTCTTAGAGCAAGTTTCTCTCAGCAGTTTTCTCAAGCAAGTTTCTCAAGCAGCAAGTATCAAATATCTCAAGTAGCAAATATCTCAAGGGAGCAAATGTTCTAGCAATTGTTATTTCATTCGCGTGGTTGTCACAATTAGTGAAGCACATGTTTCAGTCTTAGTTGTTTCTTTTAGGTGGGAGCCATAAATAGGCGTAGCCAAGTAAATGATCAATAACACAACTCTTATGATGGATCTCATGGCCAAATAAATGTGCAGCACAAGAATTATCAAGACATAATTGTCCCACCATAGCCTTAAGTTCTAGGGTCCCCCATAAATATCCCCCATAAAGTAACTTCAAGTCTCAGACACCTGTTTCTCTACTCCGACATGTCCTACTCAATCCATTACGCTACGGTGATCAGCTTACATGCATTCCCCAACATATGCGTGCACTCATATATTGTACATAAAGACAATCATAAAAGATAACAACACTTGTATGTAACCAATCAACGAACTATTTCACAAGTGCCATGAACAAATCACTTCTCAAACACAGATGGGAGACTTAATAGATCAAGGGAATAGTATATTGCATCATACATCATGTTTGCCAAGAGTTTACAGTGGGGAGATGGAGATGATCTTGCTGTAGATGTTGATGATGAACACGCCGGAGGGGGTGGAGCCCTCCGGAGGTGATTCCGGCGGGAGATGGAGATGATCTTGCTGTAGATGTTGATGATGAACACGTCGGAGGGGGGTGGAGCCCTCCGGAGGTGATTCCGGCGGCATTTCCCCCTCCGATCTTCTCCGGCGCCAGCTTTCTGACTCTCTGTTTCGTGGTTTTCTGTTTCTCCGCCGCCTCCTTTCGCGAAACGCCAGGGGACCTTTTTTATAGGCGTTTTTAGGTCAAGACGAAGTCGGTGGACGAAAGATCGACGGCCACGGAGCTCCGAGGTGGAAACGAGCTGGGCCCACGCGGCCATGTACTTTAGGCCACGTGGGACCCTCCCATTTCCAGCCTGTTGGGCTCCTGGTCTTCAATTTAAGCCCATTGCGTTCGTCTCGAAAATTCTGAACCGTGCTCTTTGACCTTGCCCTTTTTGAAGTCCCGAAGCTCCCGGAAAGTCTGAAACACTAAAAAAGACGTTTTCTGGAAAAAACAGGGTTAATTCCAAATAAATGGGAAAACTATGAAGTATTCCCAAAATCATTATAAAACATTGATATAACCCTTATATGATGCAAATATGATTGGAATATAAGCAATTAAAGTGCAAAGTTCATGTAATGCATTTTACATGCATCAGTCGGGCCTGAACTTCTATGGCCAGACGACGCGACGCGGGTTGCGGGTGAAGGCCGCGCATCCTGTGGCGTACGAGGCGATGCCACCCTGAAGAGCACGGCGGTTCTGTCGCCCTGCTTGGCCGATTTCATCGACGATGCGCTTCTGGAGGTCCTTCTGGCGCTCCATTTCCACCCGCGCGTCTGGGGGTGTCCGCTGCACGATTTGGCAATCGCGCGGCGAAGACGCGTGGGATGCGGCCTTGTGCGCCGTAGTTGGAGGCGGACCTGGCGGAGGCGGCGGCGGAGGCGGCGGCGGAGGTGCGCCATGCGCGGCAGTTCCTGCGCGTCCGGAGTTGTGGTGCACCAGAGAGCGCGACGCCGCCGGAGCTGCGCGCGGTGCCGCCGCGATGTCGACGAGGTGCTGGAGGCGGCCGAGCCAGTTGTCGTGCGCCTCGGCGGTGGGGCGATAGCGGAAGAGCTCCGCGGCCATGAGCAGCGTGGTGTTCGGGCTGGGCGCTGGACGCCCAAGAGTGGAGGCGCTGTGGCGCTGGGACGGATGCGAGGACTCAGCGTCTTCGCCATGCCCGTGGTCGACGTCTTCGTTGAAGCGGTCGTCGTGGTGGCCGTCATCGTCCTCGGGGTGCTCCACACGCGGTTCAGCGGTGTTGCGCCCCGTGGCGCGGCTGGCACGGGGACGGCCGCGAGGGTTGGTGGTGTTGGCAGCGGGCTCGGTGGTAGCCCTGCCTGATGCCCGCCGGGTGGCGCGAGCTGTCGGGGGAATACTTTCTGGATTAACCCGCGGCCCAGTGCGACTTAACTTACTCGCACGGATGAAAGCCCACTTGGGAACAAGCCCAATATTGAACCGCCATAAGGAGAAAGATCTAGAAGATAAATCCCGGAGGACGTGAAGACCAAGTAGTCTCCGAGTAGGCCTCTGTGGATGTATTCCTTATGGGGAAGTTTCCTTTTGTAACCTAGCGAGCCTCTGTGCATATAAAGAGGACTCGCAGGACTTAGAGCGGGTCAAGCTATCAAGCCCCAAACCCTAGCTCATACGGCGAGTACCAGATCGGATCGCCTCCATTGTAACACCTCGATTATCATATCAATACCAATCTAGGGTAGGCAGGAAGTAGGTCTTTTACCTCACATTGAGGGGGCCGAACCTGGGTAAATCTGTGTTGATCTTTGTTCCTGCGATCCCAAGCTCGGAGATGCTTGACTCGCGTAATCCCACACCTACGAAGTCATCTATGACACCTGACGTGACAAACCCACGACAGTTGGCGCCCACCGTGGGGCCTGCGGTCAAAGCGTCACGTTCCGCGCAGGATCCATGAAGGGAGCTGAAGATCTTGTTGTTGGCCGTATCATCACGGTCAATGGCACACCCCTCATCGACGATTCAAGCTGGGGACCGGAAGCAGATTACTTGGAGACCGGCCACGTCATCCCCTTTGGATCCATCAACGTCTTCGTCGGCTTCATTGGCGGCGAGTCAGAGGATCCATCGCAGCATGGCGACTCAGAAGAAGGAGTTGCGGTGACAGTGGACCAAGAAGAAGGATCTATCAACCACGAGTCGCTGCCTCTTGAAGACGAAGAAGGCCAATCCATTGAATATGTCCTTGAGGAAAGGCTATGCGGAGGCCCTGTGGACAGTGGCTCGCCCTCTGTAGAAGATCGGCACGTGGAAGGGGTCTACAGGACCACAGAAGCAGACGAAGGGCTGGGCATGCCACCAGGCAGCTTAGCCCCCACACCGCCGGAAGCAGCAGAACAAGCCGCGCTAGATACATCAGGAGTCGCGGCATCCGCTGCGATGACGCCAGGAGTCGCGGCCTCAGGAGTCGCAAACAGAGAAACTCCACCTGGAGTCGCGCCTGTGGAATCAGGGGCAAGGGTAACCCCCAGCGCAGCGGTCACGCCGCCACAGGGAAGTGTGTTGTTTACACCAATATCTGCGGTTAACGCGGCTGCTAGGGTGACAGAATTGGAGGCTACCAGGATGGGCTATATGATGAAGTCCAGAGAATCGCAGATGAGAGAGCCAGGCTGGCGCGTGAGGAACAGCGCCTCCAACAGGAGCAACTGCGACTCATCGAGGAAACCAATTCTCTGCAAGGAATACAGGCCACCTTGCCACACAGGCGCCACGCGAGTCGCCTGCAGCCAGGAACAGTAAACCCTATGGAGCTGTTCCAATCACCTACCACTGAACCGGCAATTGCGGTCCCGTCAGCCGCCGCCAACACTAACCATCAGTCGCCACCAACACGGCGCACCCGGTCGCATGGTCAGGGGTCGCACAACCTCAGTCGCGGTACCCGCACGCATGGCACCATCTGCCATGGTTATGCGATCCGCGGCCCCGTTAGCTGCGCCCGCGGTTCAAGCACTCGCTGCACCATCAATCGTACCAGCGGTTCCATCTTTCGCAGCACCAAGAGTAGCAGAGATACCAGGGTCAAGGGCCATAGTACAGGCTAACAACAGGGCCATGATGCCCCCGCCGTTGACGCAGCCAACCTTTGTTCAGCAATCGCCACAGCAGCCTCAAAGGTTCCACACGCCGCAAGGGCATTATGTTAGCCCAGTGGAGAATCTCTTTGCGGCCACAAACATCTTGGCCAGATTAGCGCCAGCAGGAGACACGCCAATGGACAGAGAGGCACGGCGCGCCATCGAGATGCTGAGCACAGCAGTAATACAGCAGGCGAATATGTCCGAACACGCAGGACGGCTGCACTCCACCCCTTACAATAGCAGAGCAACGGCGGAGAGAAGCATCCACGCGGAGTCGCCACACGTTGCGACCTCAAGCTCGGCTAGGCGAAAAGGGAAGATCAACCTGCGGCTCAAAATCAACTTCAGCAGATTCAACCCATAGAGATTGTGCAGCCACGCATGGCGGCCACTCCAACAGGAAGACCAGCTTCGTCCAACCTATCGTCGCGACTCAAAGGCCCAGTCTGTTTTAGCGAAAGAATCAGGTCTGAACCGTTTCCTGCAGATTTCAAAGGACCTCGCAAGGTCGCCAACTACAACGCCAGCATGGACCCTGTTACTTGGCTCAACAATTACGAGATGGGCATGAGCATCCTAAATGCATCCGAAGAGATCTGCGCACGTTATCTAAACATGATGTTAGAAGGCGCAGCCCACATATGGCTACAAAATTTGCCACCAAATTCGATAAACTCTTGGGATGAGATGAAGGAAGCTTTTATCAAGAATTTCCAAGGAACATGCAAGCGACTCTGCAGCATAGAGGACCTAGAGCGTTGTGTACAGAAGGAAGGCGAGTCAAGTCGCCACTGGATGAGAAGGGTCGCAGAGATCATACATTCCTCAGACAATATACCACCCAGTTCAGCAGTCCTTGTCATGGAGAAAAATTGCAAATTTGAGCCGCTAGTCCACAAACTAGGTCGCATGAAGGATAAAGTCAAGAGCCTAAGCGAGGTAATGGCGGCGGCCAACAAGTATGCTAGCTCGGATAAAACCAGGGACGCATCTGATGGAGAGGAAGAGGAAAGCACTGGCAAGGGAAAGAAGGCCAGTAGCAAGCCTCAACAACAGCAAGCTAGCAATGCCAATGCGAGTTATAACAAGCGCAAAAACGAGGAAGGAAATTCTGGTTAGTCGCAAATACGAATACTCGTTACAAACAAAGCAGCGCAGAGGAAGGAATTTTCATCCAGTTAATTTGGAAGAGGTTTTCAACCGCCCCTGCGACATCCATATAGGAAAAGATGGGAAACCACCCAACCACACGAAGGCACAGTGTTATCATTACAAAAAGTGGAAGGATGGACAGCCACTCAACACAAACTTCAATCATCAAAACGAGAGGAAGGTAAACATGGCGGAGGCAACAACAGCAACAACGCCGTCCCAAATCCGCAGTCAGATCAGCCACAGTTCCCAAAACAGTTGGGTCAGTATCATACCATTGTGGTGAATACTTCAAGGAGGGAACAAAAACTGCGACGACGCAATCAGGCTGTTAATGCCATAGTACCAGCCGTCCCACAATGGCTAAAGTGGTCCGAACAACCAGTAATTTGGAGCCGCGAGGATCACCCAGGAGAAATAAATGAAGAGGGAAAACTCGCGCTGGTGGTTGCCCCTCAAGTCGCAGGGTACAAGTTGAGCAAAGTACTGATGGATGGAGGCAGCAGTATCAACATATTATACTATGAAACCTTCAAAAGAATGAACCTTCAAGAAAAGCAGCTACACCCATCAAGAACAACGTTTCATGGTGTCGTACCAGGCATATCAGCTCAGCCATTGGGGCGAGTTAACTTGGAGGTCGCCTTTGGGACACAAAGCAACTTCAGGAGCGAGTACATTTGGTTCGAGGTTGTAGATTTCCAGAGCCCATATCATGCGCTGTTTGGCAGAGAAGCATTCGCAAAGTTTATGGCTAGGCCGTGCTATGTGTACCTAAAGCTCAAAATACCAGGCCCTAGAGGTGTCATCACCATCAATGGCGACAAAAGAATAGCTCAAGAGTGTGAAGAAGGCGACAAGGCCATAGCCAGAGCAGCTTGCATCGCAGAGAGCGCGACCATGCACGAGTCGCAGGAGAATTTTGATGACATCGTGAAGGCCAAAGGCACCTGCCTGACTTGCGACTTCAGATTACAGCCGCAAGGGAGGCAAGGAAGTCAAAGGCTACGAGCCATTGCCAATAAGGAGACATCCCAAGCGTCGCGAGTTGCCATCAGCAGCCGCAGCAAAATTATTAAGAGTTTACATCATCAAGCTGGCCACTCAGGGCTAAAAATTCAATTCTGGTCGCCACTCAGGCGCGACCGACCCAATATGACACTTCTGATCGCCACCTAGGCGCGATCGACCCAATTCTGGTTGCCACCTAGGCGCAACCGACCCAATTCTGGTCGCCACTCAGGCGCGACCGACCCATGTAACATCTCTGGTTGCCACCTAGGCGCAACCGACCCAATTCTGGTCGCCACTCAGGCGCGACCGACCCATGTAACATCTCTGGTTGCCACCTAGGCGCAACCGACCCAATTCTGGTCGCCACTCAGGCGCGACCGACCCATGTAACATCTCTGGTTGCCACCTAGGCGCAACCGACCCAAGCATCACTTCTGGTCGCCACCTAGGCGCGACCGACCCTATGTATCATATAATGATTCTGAAATAAAGCATCTCAAACTACCAATTGAGTTGTGAGTCTTTTATTTTTTAATCATTGGTCCCTTGGGGGTGCGGCAGCTTTTTAGCGCGGCCTATTCCTTGGGATCGCCAAACAAGTGGCATTTATCGTGATTATACTCAACCTCTCTTGGATGCGACTTGCACTATGCGGCCAAAGTACTGGGGGTGCGGCGTCAATCGAGTTTGATTGCCTATCATGGCCGCTCTCGACCCTGAACACGCACTTTTTACCTGGGAAATACTGAGCCGCGCAAGGGCCTAAGTGAGGAAAAACCGAGACAAATCATAAGGACCAGCCTATTGGTCGAAACATGTACTGCCAAGAGTACTTAAGCAAACCATAATATTGTCTTATGACACATAAACTCTAACAATTATTACAGACCGCTAAGGGCCAAGGCCATCAAACCATTGTTTTCTCTTCTTCACTTGTGCGCAGCTTTTGGCCGGTGGGAAGGAGGAACAGGCGGCTTACCAAGCTTGCCAGAAGGAGCAGTCGCAGGCTCGCTGGAGGGCTCTTCAGTCGCGGGCTTGGGGGCTGCAGAGCTGGATACGCCTGGAGAGGGGTTCTTGTCCTGCGGAATCACCGCGCTGGACGACGGAGCGGGTAACTTCTCCCATCTGCTTCCATCTGCGTTATACTTGCCCATATAGGTCGCAAGATCAATCCCCTCCACCAGTTCAGTCGCATGGCCGCGCATATCCTTCCAAGTTGTCGCATATTCTGAGGCCGTCAGTTCGGTGCCATCCACCTTCTTCGAGGGCCTACCTTTTGCAACCTTGGCAGCATCAAAAGAAGGATAGTACGTCTTGGCCAAAGCAAGAACATGAGCCGCGCCGGTGCGAGCTGAGGACTCTTTCCAGTCCAAAAAGAACTGAGGCGCCCTAAGCAGTCTTTTCAGCAGCCCTTCAGAATCACCGGGGACTGACTTGGTCGGCAGCAGGCACTTAGACAGTGATTTCATGGCGTCACAAGCCCTTCGCGAAAAATCGCGGATATACTCCAGCTGCTCCTGAGTACTGCCGCGCTGCTCCTTGGCATCTTCACCTACATCAAGGCATGTCTCCGTCAGCTCTACAACACACAGGAAAAGATAGTAGAGAAAAAAGATGCAGTTACAAGTCGCAATACATACCAGTCAATTCTTGAGTCATGATGCACACTTTGGCGTGGACGAGGTTATGGGCATCAGAAACTTTCTTCAACTTTTTCTCAAGCTCACCAATGGAAACAGCCTTAAGCCTTGCGTCCTCGTTGACATCAGCAATGGCGTCTTTCTGAGCACTGACTTGGAGCTCCAGCTGCTGGACCCTCTCATGGAATTTCTCTTCAACAGTTTTAAGTCGCAGCTCGGTATTTTTGGCTTGCTCAGAAAACTTGAAGCTTTCATCAGATAGCTCGCCCATCCTGGTTTCCCTCTTCTTTAGCTCAGCGTCACGCTGGCCAAGGAGCTCGCGTAGCCTCTCCAGTTCAGAGGGAGTATCCCCCAGTTGCTTTTCCAAAGCAATTTTGGCAGCTGTTAAGAGCTTAGTTCCTCCTATGAAGGGAACATCAGTCAGTAAGTATATATCAACAGCTAAAAGAGAAGCATCAAGTCTCCCTTTACAGTCAAAGAAGAAACTTGATCCTTGGGGGCTAGAGACAGATAACTGGAAATAGAAGTTTACCTTATAAGCCGCAGACAGGTCAGACAATGCCTTGCGGAGTTCCATGGCTTGCTTGTCATTTGAGGCAATGATAGCCTCTGACAGTTTCTCAGCACGGCTTGTGGAGGAGGAAGAAGCAACCTCGGCATGTAGAATTGGCGACCGCAGATTGTCCGCTACTGGCGACTCAACCACTGGCGTATCAGCATCCTTGGCCATTACATCTATGGAGGAGGGGTTGACCTTCTCCACGTCCTGGATCATAAGGGTATCCGTTCTATCCTCCAGAGCCACCTCTTGGGCGGCTGTGTCAAGAACAGGGACCGTGGCCAGGTCATCAGTGGTGGCCACGCCCTCTACCACGGCGGTATGAGCCGCAGGTGATAAATGCGGCTCAACCGCGGCTCCAGGCTCAGTCGCGGGGGCATTGTGTGAAGAAGAAGAACATAAGCCAGAATAAAAGTATTGAAAGTACAGGGAAAAGTTACTAACTCTGGAGCCATCTTCACAAAGGCCATAAGTTCACCGCTTGACGGTGAGGACAGGCCTTGGGTCCCAGAATCTACGAGTAGAGGTTTTGCATGTCAGTAGAGGAAAAAGAATAAGCATTCAAGATGACAAGACAGCAGAAATTACCAGAGTGGGGACCCATGTCTTCTTCAGCAGAGGCGGTGGCTTTGAAAGCACGCCTGGCAACGAAGGAGATCGCGCCCGTAGCAGGTTTGCGACGCTTCGTGGCCTCGGGGTTTTCCAGAGCATCAACCTCTGGTTCTTCACGAGATAGCCTCTTGGAGGCTCTACGGGGAGTTGGTTCAGCCGCGGCAACAGAACTCGCGGCTGGCACTGGACTCTCGTCCTCGTCCAGTTCGGTCTCTTCATCATCTGAGGCCGCAGAGGCAACATAAGGGATATCAGCAGTCTCGCCGCCCTCTAAAGTGGGCAGCAGCTTCTTTCGTGCAGCACGCTTGGGAGCAGCAGTGCCGGCCACAGTCGCAGGCAGCGACCAGTAGTTCTCGTCAGCCTGGATGAGAGAAATATAAGTTGCAGTATTAAGAAAAGGAATGCGACTCAACTACGAAGGCGAAAAGACAGAGAAGAGGAGTTACCTCAAAAGGCTTGTTGTTAACACTGAAGCCTTGATACGATCAACGTCAGCAGAGGTGCCTGTGCACTCAAGGAAAGATCGCTGTCGCGGACTCACGGGCTGAATGCGCCATTTGGTCCAGCAAGAGAGAAGATCAAGGCCAGTAAGACCATGACCTATTAAGGCACGGACTTTGATCAGCGACTCATTGATGAAGGACATGGATGAGTCGCGGGGTTTTGATTTCAGTGCCTCGGTAGGCACGAAGAGGGTGTTAGACCAGGAGGGAAGGCGAGTTTCGCCCTCCGGTGAAGTATCTTGGTAATAAAAGAAAGATTTTTGCCAAGCCCTGGGTCGATTCGACAGGGCTAGTTTGGGAAGGCAAGAATTCCTATGGCGCTGAAGAGAGATGGCGCCGACCTGAACGTAGGCGCCACCCTTGGAGACAAGTTGGCTGTTGCAGGTGAAAGAGGCCAGCCACAGATCGATGTTGGGGGCTATGCCAAGGTAATCCTCGCACAGCACGTGAAAATTGCTCACCTGGAGCATTGAGTTGGGCCCGATGTCGTGAAGACGGAGGCCTAGGCGTTTCAGCAAATTGCGGAAGAAGGGAGAACCTGGCGGCGTGAATCCACGCTCCACGTGCTCCACGAACATCACCAGCTCGTTGGGCTTGGGGCGCGGCTCGATTTCATCGCCCGGTGCCCGCCAGACGCCGTCCCCCTTCGGCGGCAAGAAGCCAGCCTCGGCCAGATCCGCAAGAGTTTCCTCTGTTACCCAGGATCCTTCCCAGTTGCAGGAGATCTGGCGCATATTGTCAGATGGCTTCGCCTTGGGCGCCATTGCGAGGGGGAGATTGAATTGGGGAACTAGGCTCGGGTCGAGGAAGAAGACGGCGCGGCTAGGGATGAGAAGATTGCAAGGGCAAATGGATAATGACATAGGTGGCCGCAGCTTATAACTGAAGGGCCCCGCAACTAACGGCATTTTCTGTGCTCGCAACCAACGGCACAATTTGCGCCCGCAAAAAGAGTAACGGTCCGCAATTAAAGGAAACAGAATATTTCTAGAAGGAGAGATGAGTCGCGCGGATGAGTCACAGCGATGAATCGCATGAGTCAGGAGATTGGTCAGAACGCTTACAGTGCGGCCCAGAGATCATTTCAGGAGGCCAGAAGATTCTCACCGTAAAGTCCTAACCAATCTTGGGGGCTAATGTCGGGGGAATACTTTCTGGATTAACCCGCGGCCCAGTGCGACTTAACTTACTCGCACGGATGAAAGCCCACTTGGGAACAAGCCCAATATTGAACCGCCATAAGGAGAAAGATCTAGAAGATAAATCGCGGAGGACGTGAAGACCAAGTAGTCTCCGAGTAGGCCTCTGTGGATGTATTCCTTATGGGGAAGTTTCCTTTTGTAACCTAGCGAGCCTCTGTGCATATAAAGAGGACTCGCAGGACTTAGAGCGGGTCAAGCTATCAAGCCCAAATCCTAGCTCATACGGCGAGTACCAGATCGGATCGCCTCCATTGTAACACCTCGATTATCATATCAATACCAATCTAGGGTAGGCAGGAAGTAGGTCTTTTACCTCACATTGAGGGGGCCGAACCTGGGTAAATCTGTGTTGATCTTTGTTCCTGCGATCCCAAGCTCGGAGATGCTTGACTCGCGTAATCCCACACCTACGAAGTCATCTATGACACCTGACGTGACAAACCCACGACACGAGCTGTGTGAGTGTCCGCCATGGTGCAGAGGTCGATGAAGGTTGAAGACACGCCTCAGCCCCCTACCTGGCGCGCCAATTGTCGGAGAATGACTCCCACGAAACAGGGATAGTCAAGCTCACGAAGAGAGTTCGTGTAAGGGGCTGAACACGTTGGTCAAACAACCCTCAACCTGCACGGCGACGGTGCTCATCGAGCAAGAGGAGGGACATCACGACAGAGATGAACACCAGCCCGTACCCAGGTTCACGGCCCTCGTGTGGAGGTAATACCGCTACTCCGGCTTGTCTGTATTGCACTGCTTATAGAGGTTACAGTACAATGAGCTTGCCGAGAGCTCTCTTTTGGCAATGGAGTACACGAGGAAGGGAAGCTGTGGTCTTCTTCTTCCTTGCGCGTAAGTGGCTAGGCTAGAATGAGAATGCGATCCTTTGCTACGGTGCTGCTCCTCCTCCTTTTATAGGCGCCCCGGGCTTCCTCCCTGCGCTTGTACTACGGAAGGACTATCACGTGGCGGCAGAAGGTGGAGCGTGGTGCACCGCAGCCCAGCTGTCCATGGACGCGGTCCATGGGCGTAAAGCTGATGTCTGTGGCAGAGTAACCACCGTCCATGCAGGACGGCCAGCTGGGGCCGCAGAGGAACGTGGGGGTGCCCACGGTGACGTTGGCCGTGGAGCGTAGCGTCGGCCGGTCCCCTTATCACCAAAGAGGAAATCCTTGTAGTCCGGTGCGGATGGCGCAGCTTTGTTGACTCCTTTAATCACCAAAATGGCAACTGCGGCGTCGTCGTCACCGCGCGCATGTGCGCTCTGCAGAGGTTGCTTTGCAGCGAAGCGATCCCCACGAGGGCTTGGATGCCCTGTAGAGGATTCGGCGTTGACCTCTCTCCAGGGGAGATTACCTTGAAGAGGGGGCAGCAGTGAAGAGGGCCTCCGCAGGCCTCTGCTGCCTCCAAAGCCCTCGCGAGGCAATTAGCCTCGCGAGGCTCTCCAAGCCGTAGGCTTGGTCCTTAGCGAAAATTGGCCATCAAGTGTCGAGGGCCGTGAAGGACAGGCCCAGCACACCCTGGTTCTCACTGGGCCGACACTTGGCTTGGTGGTTTTCAGATACTGTTGCCAGCATTGGATATTGGCAGGTGGAATATCACCACCGATCTCCATTTTTTGTTTTTTTAAGTATTGTTGTTAGAAGAACCATTCTTCACTAAATGTCTTAAATGGCACTTCTAAATTTCAACTCGCTAATGACTCCTCCCAAAAACACCATTCAAAATGGCTTATTTGTGCAGGAAGCCAATCCATTCATGTTGGCCGATTAGGGTCTGTGAAATGCAAAAACGGCTAAGTCTATTGAAATAAGCCATTTGCAATTGCATCTTCTACATTTAGCTATTTTCGGAACCTCTTGACATGTTTTCTTGGACCATCTGAGATTATTGTGAGATATTTCATTGAGAATGACTTATTTCAAATGATTTAGCCGTTTTACCGTTTCGCTTCCCTAGTAGGATAGATAATGGCGTGCCTATCTATTCAAATAAGCCAACGTAAATGGCATCTTTGTAAGAGCATCTCCAACAGACGCGGGACGCCTCCGCGCCCTATATTTTTTTTACAGCGCCGAATTTGCACTTTTAGCGCTCCGTGACCGACATCAGTTTAGCAGACGCCCAAAAATATAGCGCTCGCACGTAGCAGTTTACCAGACGCTCAAAAATAGAGCGCCATAAAGTTGTTTCTTCAACACATAGGTCCCTGACTTTTACACATAGAACCCTGAGCAAAAATAAAGAAAAGCAATTGGACCCCCAATCATACACTACTATACTAAAGACCGTGAGTTTCTCGCACGCTCAATCACTTGCTCCCCAGCAGCCTCTCGTTAATTGACACATTGGTGTCCAGCCGTCATTGTTGACTATGTGATACTTCAGAGTTAGTCACTGTCATGTGGACCCCTCACATGATTCTTTTTTATTTTTCTTTCCTTCTTTTGTTTCCCGGTCATGCCTTGCACCTCTCCTCCAGTGCCCTTGTTTTTTTCCCTCTTGCTGTTAGCAATCAGCCGGTAGTCTCATCCTCTCATATTTTCTAGCCGGTAGCCGGTTGGAGTAGAGAAGAAAAAAAACAAATTTTGGAAGCAAACCACCGGTGACCTGATAAATACAAGCAACGTGGAGGATATATACCTGGGGAGGTTGCCGATTTGTTTTTTATGGCTGAGTGATGCGTAGTCTTCCACGTTTGTCTGTTCTCACCACCGCACAATCCATCTACCACCACTACCATGCTACCATATGAATCTCCCAGTTTGCTAGACACAACATTCGTATGTGGGTGGGATTTGTAGCTTGGCTGCTTGCTTGGTGCTCAGCTCAATAGATGGATTGGAGCTACCTGTGTGCTTGCTTGGCTCTCAGCTGAGAGGGAGTATAAGAGACGGCGGGGCTAGGTTCCGCCGCCGGCTATCCCCTCGCCAAAGCCGGGTAGCACCACCTCGCCACGTCTCCTGCCCCTCGCCGGCCATTGCCCGCTCCCAAGCGCCGCCCCAATCTAGCGACCCGCCTTCGGCTGGTTTTGGACATCATGCCGGAGTTGGGTCACAATACGTCTTTCTTCCGGCAGCCACCGTCTTTCTCTTCTTCCCTCTCGCTCTCTCTGTCTGCTCACATCCAAATTCTGATGGCAGAGCTCATCTCCACATCTCGATGCGTCTCCCGCTGATCGTTGCCGAAGTATCCGTCTTGGCAAGCACCCGCAGGAGGCTGCTGGAGGTACGTGTTGGTTCCCCTTTCTTGTTCTGTGCTCTTGGTCGCTATGTATTGCTTATGATTTAGGTTTGCTTGTTTTGCAGGCTCGTCTTCCATGCCGTTTTCATCTAGGTTGCCTTCTCGAGCTCCTGGGTTTGAACAAGGTGTACTTCCTGCTGGTGGGTGGAGCGCTATCTTTCTTTCTTTTTTTTGCTCTTCTCTTGTGGCCATGTGTGATGGTTCTCTCTTTTTTGCAGCCAAGCAGTCAATTCATAGTCTTCGTTCCATGCTTCTTCATCTAGATGTCTGCCGTCTGTTAGATTATCTGATGTGCTCCCTGCATCGCCTGTTCATACAACTCATTATGCGTTATTATTTTGGAGACAACACCTCAAATAGTTAGACGAGGAAAAAAAGATGCATCCTTCCAAACATATTGATCCTCCAATGACGAGACCAAGGTTCCAGTGAAGCGAAGGTATCTAATATTCACAGGTTTACTCTACCTTAATTAAATATTGTTGCCTAGACACTGATTTTGATATGGGTTTGCAGGTAGATGAAACTCAAGATGCTTCCCCGGAAAATATAAGTCAAATTGACTAATCGAGCACTACACAATTATTGCCTCTTGAACTATATGCAGGTCAATTTGCATATATGCACAAGGAATCCCGATGTAGGTATTTCTTTCCTTAACACAAAACGTGCAATATATCTGTATGCAAAAAATTGCTCCCATGGCTTCTAGGGCCGTGGACTTTGATGAATCATATTTCTTAACTGGACAATTTACTTGATTCAATGAACAAAACCATAGAAGGGACGGTAAAGGAAATTTTCAAGCCAGAAAATTCCCATGAGAAAAGTCCGCCGGTGTCACAGCAAACCTCAAATAGTAAAGTGGTTGGTTTAAAAAAGATAGAAGGTCGTAAGAGTAAGAAGAGACCAGAGGTTTGGGCTGAATCAATGCAAGAAAAGGCTAAAAAGAAAGACAGGAAAACATGCCAAGTCAACGCAAGGGAAATCCAATAAAAGAGGCAAAAGTGGAATCATCACGAAAGGTCAATGTAAGAATTCTTGCTCATCTCATGGCTCCATAAATTTCAATAAACACATGTGTGAGTCTAACCATAATTTTTTTTATTAACTCTAGGGTGTCGAGGTACCAAACAGATATTGAAATGGAACTGCTAATGGTTTCACTGAATCGTTGCTGGTAATATATTAACACGTTTATTGACTTCAAAACTTGAGAACATTAAACCTTTGGTTTCTCACAAGTTTGTATCATATTTTACGGATAGAGCGATAATGGTTTACCTCCATCACATACCAATTGTCGTGGTGGGATCACGGCAGATGCCATGGGTATGGCTAAGATGGGACCGAACGAGCGTTGGGGGATCCGGGGAGGGTTTATGCACTCCAGAAGTGCACAAGCAAGAACACGCAAGAAACCGCAAGAACATAAACAAGAAACCAAGAACACAAAGCACACCGCGATGTACCCTGCTTCGGGGCCCTCGTGTGGAGGTAACACCCCTACTGCAGCACTATCCTACTAGATGTATATCTCTCGGTGACACGTACAAGATGCTCCTCGAGCTGTATGATTCAACAATGGTGAAACTACAGTGCTCTTGAGGAAGAAGATGAAGCTACGGCGGGGGAGGAGGGAACTCCGAGCTTCCCCTGCTTGATTCCGGGGTCCCTCTCTGGATCGATCCTTCTCTCCCTCCTTCACGCAGGAGGGGTTGAAGCCCATTATATAGGCCAGCCAAGTTACCGTTGTGCCCCTTGCTGAACACTGTTGCCATGCCTCTGCTTTGGTCATCATCGTACTCCTGTCAGGGACAGGACATGGCCTGCCCATCCCCTGCATCACCACAGTAGAGCTAGGATGTCCCCTCTGACAGAGACAGGACGTGGCCTGGCTGAGCTACCTCGTAGCCTTTCCCCAGATCTCGCGTGGTCAGCGGTCAGAGACGTGCAGCCCCGCAGAACCCGGAGCACGCCTCTGCCGGGCGCCGCGCGTGTCAGACGCTCTTGTGTCAGGCAGGAAGTGACAGGAGCGTTGACTCCCGCCCGACCTACGGCTTCTTGCCTTGGTTAGCCCGGCACGGATGTGTCGGGCTCCTTACCTCGGGTCTTGCGCTTAAGATCTGACCAGGTCGGACCTTACTTCCTTCAAATAGCTTCTCCTGCACTCACGATACGAATCATAGCACCGAGGTAGTTAGGTCGGCTGATCATAGCTCGGATTATGAACGTCGGCCCATGCCAACGGGATACCTCGGACCCCTCTGGGCCAAGACAGGTCGGCCTTTATATTCTCCAGGTCAAGATAAAGCTCGGACACTCCAAGACCCAAACAAGTCGGCCCTTTCTGTACCTCGGCACATCTTTAAACTCAACTTATGCCAAGCCTTGACCCTACTCGGGGGTAGCTCCCCGACACTAGTCCCCGAAGCTGGTGCGGTCCTACGAACTCGGATGGAGGGCCGTAGCAGGTTCAAAATAAGCAAGGCACCACCTCTAAATCCGACCTCAAATATAGCTCTGCCGAGGTACTTCCCATAGACCATAATCTAATCCGAGGTTGATCTGCAATATGACCTTTCCGAACTGTTTGACTCAGCACAATCTTGCCTCAAGATTTTCCGGGGCACGTGGCGAAGAATCTCTGCCCGGACCCTGAAATCCGGACCTTTGAAAGACAGGACCTGACCACACGCCGCCTTCGTCAGTCGGACCCACCAAACAGTGAACATGCGCACTCAAGTGTTTGACTAACTGACCGCCCACGACCCCTCGGTTTTCGCGCTGACCTACACAGAAGATCTGGCGCTGCCGGTTGCCACCTGTGGCCCACGATGTGGCCGATCGTGCGGCCACAAACCATGCACCCGCACTCTGGCCCGCACACGATCCCACGTCTTCCCTGGTAACCGCGCGGTAACGCGCCATTTACTGCACGCTCCCTAGCCTCTATAAGTAGGGGAGTGGGGGGGAGTTATTTCTTCTTCCCCGCACTCCTCGATTTCATCCAGCCGCAACGCCTTCTGCTTCGAGCTCCGCCGCCCATTGCCGCCGTCTTGCAGCAGCGTTCCGCACCGCCGTCCAGCGCCTCGCCGCACCGGAGTACGCGCGCTGCGCCTTGCGTCGTCGACTCGCCGCCGATTCAACATCTTCTCTACGCGATTCCGGTAAGTGTTCCCCCTCTGTCCACGCTAGCAGTTGTGTTCATCCTCCGTGATGAACTCATTCATCTTCATGGATAAACTTGCCCATAGATTTCCTATAGGTTGCTGTGCAAAGAGGTGTAGATCTTCCCCTTTCATTCCCATAATAGGTTCTGTCCGTTTAACTGACTCGTGGATCTTCATCCATTCCCCTGTCTAGGTTTTGTACTTTATCTCCTATTTTTGCTCATTGGTAGATCTTTGTGTTTCTCGTTCTCCGTAGATCCGTGTTTCCCGCCTAAATCCTTTAGCCCGGCTATCCCGAATGATCCGAGGTATTTACCCCGGCTATCCTGAATTATCCGAGGTACTTACCCCGGTTGAACCTCCCTCTTCTGCAGGAAAGCGTCCACATGTCTTCTGCCCCGGATCACGCCGAGGAAGGAGCACCTGGAGAACGAGGTGGCTGGGAGGGATCCGATGTCACGAAGGTCGACATTAAGTGGCTCCGAGATTCACGGCGGATCCCGGCCAATCTCCTCTGCCGGGTTCCGAAGAAAGAAGATATCGAACCCGACGTGGAATCCGGGGAGCGGGTCTTCTTCCTGGATCACTTCGAACGTGGTTTCGGACTCCCGGCCGGGAAATTCTTCCGGGACTTCTTGGACACCTTTGGGCTACAACCACACCACTTGCCCGCCAATGCCATCCTCCAACTCTCGGCCTACGCAACTTTTTCCGAGAGTTACCTCGGATTATGGCCTAGCATCGAGTCATGGGCCAAGTACTTCCAGCTCAAGAAACAAAGTGTCCCGAACAAGAAGGTCGCGGACAAGGAGATGACCGCTTGCGGGGCGGCCTCTATTTCCCCTCGGCGATCCTCTGAGTTTCCTCGGATTCAGGACCTGGACTCTTGCCGGAAATGGCAACGCTCCTTCTTCTACGTGAAGAACCCGGGAAATGAAGACCTCATCAATTTGCCGGAGTTCACCATCGGAACCCCCACTGCCCAACTCAACTGGGATTACGAGCCCGAGCCCGACGCCCCGAGGTGTTACTGACTCATCAAACCATGATGTCACTCCAGGAGAACAGTTGGGGAGCAGATGACATTTTGCGCATCATGATCACCCGCCGAGTTAACCCTCTACAAGCGCGGGCCCATAAGATCTGCCACATGAGTGGCCGCTACGATCCCACTCGGAACAGCACTCATGAACTCAGCGACTCCGAAGTAAAGAGGCGCATCCGGGCCATCGCCAAGACCACCATGCCCGATAAGTGGAAATGGGGTGTCAAGCCCTATGACCGAGATCACCTTCCAGCTCAAGTAAGTGTACCTTACCCGGCGTATAATATTCCTCGGTTTCATTTTCACCCCGACATTGTATTGATTCTTGTGCTAACTCGGTTTTACTTCGCCACCTCTGCAGAAGTTCACTCGACAGGAAGTCGAGGATGGCCCCATTTCTTCTAAGAAGTGGACTCCCGACCTGCCTATTCCGGTCGTCGCCGAGGCTGAAGATCCGGACCATGAGGATCACCTCCCTATTCCCAAGGCCACCTCGGGTAAGACTCGCGATTGCCCATTGCACCGCCCACCAGTTCGATCGTCCATCCAGGATTGGCCCGATGATGACGATGACGATTGCCAAATTCTGGAACCTATCGATGTTATTCCAATTTCCTATGCTCCTCCGACATATAAGAACTTTCATCCAGCGTCTGCAGCCTCCCGGAAGCGCTCAGGACCCGGTACCTCAGATGCCGAGGCTTCTAAGACCTCGGAGACTGCAGCGCCCAAAGCCAAGTGTGCCAAGAAGATCTCCGCCAAGAAGAGACAACCGCCTCCGACCGGCCCAAAAGTACTGCCGACCTCTGCAGCGTAAGATAACTCCTCGTCTCTTTCTTGCTCCTTTGAAGTAAGTTTTCATATACTAACTATTCCATTTATCTCGATGCAGCCCTCCTCGCCAAATTAAGCGAAGTGCTAACTCGATGAGCTCGCCGCAGCCAAAACCTCAGTCAGCCGAGGTTGAAACTGGCACACCGTCGCCGACACAACATGCCACCCTCGGGGTAGGGCAGCACACCCCGGAGACCGTGATCCTTGATCCGGATATGGACTCCGGCAACCAGACTGCCGAGCCATCCATCACCCCGGTTGTACCAGCTCCTACCTCCGAAGCGCCTCCACAACCAGACCCTCAGCCAAGAACAGAGAAGAAGCAACAGCAGCAGCAATCAACCACCGCCCCACCGAACCAACAACAACAGCAGCAGCCCAAACAGCAGCCAGCGAAGCAGCAGCCTCCGATGCCGCCACCGCCGTGCCCAAAGTCCACCAATACTCAATTGGTAGGCCGGAAAAGCGCGCCGTCGCCAATGGCGGCCTCTCATCAACAGCTTGCCAAGACTCAGCCATCCAGCTCGGGTATCTCTATATCTCGAGCTCTTTTGGCTGCAACCACTAAGACTTACACCGGCAGCTGGGAGATCCCGGCACTCCGGACTGAGAGTGGCAACAGCCTGGGTTCAGAGAAGAAGTATGACATGGACTGGAACTCGGCCGACGCGAGCGAAGTTACCTCCAACCCAGCCACTCTGCATCCAGCTGGCCCCAGTGCCTTGGACCAATCTATCTACACGATGCAAGCAGCAGTCCTGAACTGCTCCAGGATAGCCTCGGTAAGCTTCTTCACTTAGTCTTTTTCTCTTTGCCAATCAAATGACAGACGTACACCAATCCCAGTCCCCGAGATTCGGGTCGTGTAATTGTCACTCGTCCGAGTTAGAATTACCCGGGTCGAATCTTCATAAAAAGGTCTGTCATTTCATTCACCCCAAATTTCCGAGGTTAAGTCCCCGGGACCAATTCCGAGTCCCCGGGTCCGAGCTTTACCTCGGATGCTTTAAATTCTCGCCAAACTTCGTCTCGTGAGCCCCCGAGACTCATGCCGAACTGCCTCCATTCCGAACTAACCTTTCTCTTTCTTTTCAGGAATGCACTAATGCACGGACCAAGGTGTTCAAGCAGCTACTGCTGGACCATAACAAGCTGAAGAGGTCCCACCAGCTGCTGCTGGGAGAAAAGAAGAGAAGCGATGGTGAGCAAGCTTCGGCTCTGAAGACTGCCCAAGATGAAATAGCCCGGCTACAGAAAGAGCTCGAGCTGACCAAGAAAGAAAAAGCCGCCATAGAAGAAAACCTCGGACCATCAGAAAGACACCCTCAAGCAGCTCGAGACTCGCGCCACCTCGGCAGAGGCAGATCTGACAATCCTGAAGGCCAAGGCCAAAATTTGGTTGTCCGAGCTCCATCGGATCAACAACCAAATGGATGGTAAGTTTTCCTTAGTCGCTTTTTTCTTTACTTGCGTTCAACTTTCAGTGCTTGTAGCTCGACACAACACTTAACTTGGCAACAGCCTTCCTTTCTTCCTCAGAATACCTCGAGCACTCGAGGGACGCAGCTGCCAGAATCACAGAAAGAGCTCGGGCTAAAAGAGCTGAAAGCGAGACCCTTTGAGGAGTGGGACATCCAAGATCATCTGACGGCGCTGAATGCCCGGATCTCACCGCTCCGAGCTATAGGCCTGGACCTCTTAACGCTGGTATCCGAGCCTACATGGTCCTCTGGCCCGGCACCCAGACTCCTGCCACCATCGAAGAACTTGCCAAGTGCTTGCAGGGAGCTGAAGAAAGACTCCGGGAATGGAGGTCCTCCGCAGCTCGCGCTGGAGCGGATATGGCACTAACTTTCGTTATGTCTTGGTATGAAGAAATTGAGCTCGGCACCATGAAAACCATACGCCTTCATTCGCCATGGACTGATGACGCCACCTTTGTCGCTCAACGCAAAAAGGCTGCCCACTTCATGGCCGGGTGGGCTAATACCACGATTTTCATCCCGGCATGCGCATCCTCCGATGATGAGGCAGATAGCTCGGATGGTGAAGAATTATCTGGCGAGGAGAACGAGGACGACGCCGAGGTCGAAGAGCCCGAGACCACCAAGGAAAGGGGTGAGACCTCTGCCTCCGCTCCAACGACCGAGGATGCTCTTGCTGCCGAGGTTCCTGCTCTCGAGGTTCCTGCTCCCGAGGTTCCTGCTCCGAGGTTCCTGCTCCCGAGGTTCCGGCTCCCGAGGCTCCTGCTCCCGAGGTTCCTGCTGCCTGAACTTTATGACTCGAAAAACATTAAACCCCCGGTATGCCGGGTGCAGATGTAATATACACTTAAGTAGTTTGCCGTGCTACCAGTACTATTATTTTGCTATCCGAACCATGCTTTTCTAAAAATTTATGCCGAACCCTTTTGGAACGAGTCCCCGAGTTCACTTTCGTGTTTACTATACTTGGCATTCTTTGCTCTTGTCTACCATTTCGGCGTTCGACAGTCGAGTCACAAGATTGTTGTTTATAGCATACAGTACTTAGCAAATTCGAGGTGTGTTTCAAAATCATCCGACATAAACGAAAGGTAAAGACAGGGGTTAGTAAACGACATATGCCGAACTATATTTTTGGACCGAGTCCCCGAGTCCATTTTCATGTTTCCCACGTTTTTTCATCTTTGCTCTTGACTACCATTTCGGCGTTCGTCAGTCGAGTCACAAGATTAGTTTCACAGCATACATTACTTGAAGTTTGAGACGAGGTTCAAAACAGTTCGGCATATGAACGAAATTGACAAACAGAAATAAAACAGACATGAGCGAGGCAGTCCCCGAGCTTCAACCTCGGAGTGCCGACATTTCATTAAGATTAACCGAGGTACATACATTGCGCCCTTCATGAGTAGAAAGGTCGGAGTAGAGCTACATTCCATGGTCTCTTGACCTCTGATCCGGGTTGTCCAGCCCATCTTTCCTTGGTTCCTGCGCATCTATAAGATAGTACGAATCATTGAGCAGAGCTCGGCTCACAATGAACGGTCCCTCCCATGGAGGTGACAACTTGTGCCGACCTTTACTGCGCTGCACCAGCCTCAGCACCAAATCTCCCTCGTGAACACACGAGGGTTGACATTCGGCTATGATAACGTCGGAGACCTTGTTGTATATTGCTGACCGAGATGAGGCCAATTCTCTAGCTTCCTCAAGCAGATCTACTGCATCCTCTCGAGCCTCTTTTGCCTCGGCTTCAGTGTACATTGCCACTCTGGGCGCATCATATTCGATGTCAGTGGGTAGCACAGCTTCTGCCCCATAGACCATAAAAAATGGCGTATAGCCAGTTGATCGATTTGGTGTGGTCCTTAACCCCACAGTACTGCTGGTATCTCATCTATCCAACACCCCGGAGTTTTCAGCAGTGGTTCAATGAGCCGAGCCTTGATGCCGGCCAACACTAGGCATTTGATCTTTCCACTTGTCCATTAGACTCCGGATGTGCCACCGAGGCTATGTCCAGCCGGATTCCCTTGTCATGCAAAACCGAGCAAACTCTCCAACAGCAAAGTTTGTGCCGTTGTCCGAGATAATGCTATGGGGGTACCATATCGCAGAATGATCTCCTTCAAAAAAGTCACTGCTGAATGACCATCCAACTTCCGGATTGGTTTCACCTCGATCCACTTGGTGAACTTGTCCACCATCACCAGTATGTGTGTCATGTTACCTCGGGCTGGTTTGAACTCTCCACCATATCCAAACACCATACCGCAAACGGCCAAGTGATAGGAATTGTTTTGAGCGCCGAGGCTGGCATATGCGTTGCTTGGCAAACCTTTGGCATCCTTCACATCTCCGGACTATGTCCTCTGCATCAGCAGAGCAGTGGGCCAATAGAACCCATGCGGAACACCTTGGCCACCAGAGCTCTTGTGCTGCAATGATGACCACATTCTCCTTGGTGGATCTCCAAAAGCATCTCCTTGCCTTCAGCTGGCTCGACACACCGTTGCAACACCTCGGTTACGCTTCTTTTATAGAGCTCCTTGTTGATGATGGTGTACGCCTTTGCCCTCCTTTGGATTCTCCTAGCCTCGGTTGTGTCACTTGGCAAGCTTCCCTCGTTATGAACTTCATGATCTGCTCCGCCCACTCCGGCACTGGGTGCAAAGGAAAAAGTTTCTCGTCCACCTCCATTGGTTCGGCCGCCATAATCTCCTCCATTATTTCCTCCACCATCTGCGACCAGTCCCCGAGTCTCGCGAGCAGTCCCCGAGTTCGGTGCGCAGTCCCCGAGTTCTGCCACGCAGTCCCCGGGTCCGACCAGACGCATCCGACATCTACCTCCATTGGAACAGGTCGGACTCTTGCTCAGCCGGGATGAAAATAGATTCGGATTCAGGAGAAGGTTTGATTGAAGGAGTTCTCAAGTGATTCAGGGCTACTCCAGGGGTACTGCCTCTTTAGATGAACCGAGCTTTGACAACACGTCGGCAGCATTATTTTCTGCCCGAGGTATATGCTTGTATTCACACCCTTCAAAGAACCCGGATATCTTTTGCACATGGAACCGATACAACGCCATGTTGGCATCCAGAGCATCCCAAGTTCCAGAAGATTGCTGCACCACCAGGTCGGAATCGCCGAAGCATTCTATACGCCGGATGCCGATCTCCTTCGCCACCTTGAGTCCATGGATTAAGGCCTCATACTCCGCCACATTGTTTGATGCCGAAAATGAATCTGCAGCACATATTTCAGCTGATCTCGCTTCGGTGAGGTGAGGACTATTCCGGCCCCACCCGATTTTGTCTTGGACCCATCAAAGTGCATCTTCCAATAATTATAGTCCGGCTGGGTGGCTCATACTGCATCTCGGCCCAATCACAAAAGAAGTCCGGCAGCGCCTGGGATTTGATTGCATCTCTTCTTCATAATGTGGTGCATATGGAGACACCTCGATCGCCCATTTGGCAACTCGGCCAGTTGCATCTTTGCACCCGATGATCTCCGAGATTGGAGCTTCGCACACCACCGTCATGGGATGCTCCTGGAAATAATGCTTCAACTTCTTGACCGCCAGGTAGACACCATACGTCATCTTCTGGTAGTGAGGGTAATTCTGCTTCGAGGTAGAGATCACCTCGCTCAAGTAATACACCGGTCTCTGCACCGACCTGCCACCTTCGTCTCGTTCCACCACCACTGCCACACTTACAACTCGGTTTGTGGCCGCAATGTAAAGTAACATCGGCTCATTTGCAATGGTGATGCCAACACCGGAGCTGTGGACAACATCTTTTTCAGCTCATTGAACGCCACGTCGGCCTGCGGGGTCCATGTAAACCCGGTACTTTTCTTCATGAGCTGGTACAAAGGTAAGGCTTTTTCCCTAGCCGACTTACAAATCGGCTCAACGAGGCTAACACCCTGTGAATTTCTGCACATCTTTCAAACACTTCGGTAATTTCATGTTCTCAATAGCTCGGATCTTGGCCGGGTTAACCTCAATACCTCGGCTCGACACCAGGAATCCAAGCAACTTTCCAGCCGGGACACCAAAGGTGCACTTGTCCGGGTTAAGTTTCAACCGATATTTTCTCAAATTCACAAATGTCTCCTCGAGATCCTCGAGGAGAGTACGTTTTCCTTAGTTTTGATGACAATATCATCGACATACACTTGCACATTTTTGCCCATTTGAGAGTGCAGCATTTCTGCATACACCTCTGATAAGTTGCCCCGGCATTTCTCAGACCAAAACACATGACACGATAGCAATACGCCCCATACGGGGTAATAAAAGCAGTCTTTATTTGATCTTTCGGGTTCAGTGGTATCTGGTGAAAACCAGAGTACGCATCGATAAAAGACAACAGTTCACAACCAGCAGTGGAATCAATCACTTGATCAATCCGAGGTAATGGAAACGGATCTTTCGGGCACGCCTTGTTGAGGTTAGTGAAGTCAATGCACATGCGCCACACCTTGACCACGGCTGGCTCGTCTTTCTTCTTTTCCACCAAGACTGGATTGGATATCCAGTCCGGATGCAGCACCTCCATAATGAACCCGGCTGCAAGCAACTTAGCCAGCTCGTCCAGCACCACTTGTCTTCGGTCGTCTGAGAGACGACGGGTCGGTTGCCTCACCGGTTTCACCTCCGGCCTGACAAATAAAGAGTGCTCTGCCAACTCCCTCGGAACACCAGGCAGGTCCTTAGCCGACCATGCAAAGATATCCCGATTCTCACGGAGGAAGTGACAGAGCGCGCTTTCCTATTTCTCGCCCAGCCCGGAACCAATGATGGCCATGCGCTCTGGGTGCTCCGGGTCAATGGGGATCTTCTTGGTCTCCTTGGGCACCTCGAATGCTGCAGTAGTCCGGGTTCATCAGTCCGGACATGCCGAGCTGTGTTGACTGCGCCATTGCCACCACTTGATGCAGTTTCTTCTTCTCTGCAGCGATCACCAAAGACTCGGCTAGGTTAGACCCTGCGGTGGCACACTGAATAGCTCGCTTGTAGTCACCCGAGATGGATATGATCCCATTAGGCCCCGGCATTTTCATCTTCAGGTATGCAACATGGGTGGAAATCATGAACTTGGCCAAAGCCGGCCTTCCGAGCAAGGCATGGTATGCACTTTCCAAGTCCACCACCTCGAACTCGATACTCTCAACCGGCAGTTATCCTTGGTACCGAACGCCACATCAATCCAGATCTTGCCCATGGGTGCAAGAAACCCAGGCACAATCCCATGAAAAGTACAACTGCTCGGCATCAACTGATTTGGCGATATGCCCAATTTCACCATTGTGTCTCGGTACATGATGTTGATGGCACTGCCATTGTCCACCAGAACTCGGGTAAACCTCACATTGCTGTAGGCCCACACAACGTCGGATCTACCACCAGGGCATACTTTCCAGGGCTCGGCATGATCCGAGGAGTATCTTTCCTGCTCCAAGTGATCTCCTGCTCAGACCAGTTCATGAACTTCGGCACCGCTGGCATTACTGCATTCACCTCCATAGCACGCCTCTGCTGACTCTTTTTGTCAGTTGGCTCGGTCACAAAGACCACATAGCTCGCATGAGCTTCTCTATAATCATTCCCGGGGTATTCGTTCTGATAGCTCGGCCCGCACCATTGTTGCTGGTGTTACCTCGGACATTCACCACATTCACCGGTCTTGCTGGTGCAGGCCTCGGAGGAGGTGCTGCATGCATCGGGGTAGCATTTGCTCCGGACAAGTTCGGGTTCGGCTTCTGTGGAAACTGCCGAGGTGGTGCTCCTCTGTTTCCTCCGGCCTTCGCCCCTTCTTCCCTGATTCTGTGGTTCCAGCTGCACTGCCGAGTTGAATGGTTGGCCGGCTTACGCGGGTCGGTCGTATGGTAACGGCATGGACCGTCTAGCATCGATTCATAAGTCAAGGGTGGCTCCGGGTTCTGCCACGATCTCGTGTTGGCAGCTTGGTTCGGACTCCATGCCGGACCATTGGTTTTCGGCCTCTGGACACCTCCAGCTCCGGGCTGATCCGGGTTCACCGCTGCTACTTGATTCGAGGTGTATGGTAGTCCGGCTCCCTCCTCTTGTGTCCGAACTCTTGGCGGTCATTAAACCTTGGTCCGAGCCGGTTGTTTATTGGCTGCCTTCTGTTTCGTGCCACCGCTTCTACTGCTGGCTGCATCGGGTCACCAAGAGCATAAGAATCTGCAATCCGGATTGTCTCTGCCAGAGACTTCGGCATATCTCTTTGGAGCCTCTGCCACAGCATGCTGCCATGTCGGCAACCATCAGCAAACCATGAAATGGCCTGTGCCTCTATAACTCCTTCACAGGAATTCCGAACATTGCTCCATCGAGTCAAGAACTCTCGGTCAGTTTCATGATCATCTTGCTTACATGCAGCCAGGAGCTGAGGTCGATTTGGCCTCTTGTAGGTGCTAGCAAAGTTGCTGTTGAATGCCAACTCCAAGTCTATCCATGAGTTGATACTATTCTCCGGCAAATTATTCAGCCAGATCCGAGCTGGACCTTCCAACATGTGCGGGAGATACCGGACCGCCCATCGGCGATTGCCCCCCGCTATGTGCACCGAGGATACATAATCTGTCAGCCAATCTTGCGGCTTGGTGCTCCCGTTGTATGGCTTGGTGTTCCGACCTAACTGGAACTGAGATACTGGCGGTGGTGGCTCCCTCATGATCCGGGGTCCGAAACATGCCGGACCAGGAGGGCCTTCCTCCTCCAACTTCTCGGATAGTAGATTCTATCCAGCTTGTTACGAACATCATCTGGAGCTAACATCCGAGCTCCTATCCGAGGTCCCAACGCCCCATCCACTCTGTGGTATCCGGCTCGCGCCATGGCCGAGTCTCCATCATCATATCGATCATCGCCTTGATCGACATTCCGAGGTTGCTGAACATACTCCGGCTCTTGCTGATACTGCTCCTGCGGCCGGGGTTGCTGCTGATGCCTCGGGGGCGGAGGTGGTTTGCCTCGGCCAGCCGACGCCGCTTGCCCGCCATTCTGATTTCTCTGACCGGAATTGCCCTTAGCTCGGCTTGCATTACCTTGGCCGGGGTTTCCCTTAGCTCGGCTAGCATTGCCCTGGCCCACCTTCTGCTTTCCGGCTAACACCGGATCATACATCTGTATCTGCAGCTGCTTGTTCTGACCAGAGGTAACACTCGGGCACGATCGGCTCCTCCGACGTGTGGAGACGAGGCTTGCCCCTTGGACCCCTGGCTAACTGGCCTAGCTGAATGAACAATCTGCGAATCACCAGCTCCGGCTTTGCGGAGAGCCTCATTCTCCGATTAGCTACATACACCAACTCATTGAGTCGCTTCTGCTGCGCACGCCATGCATCTCCAGTCAACCCGGATAGCTCGGCCCTGACTGCCTCGGCAGCTCTGAGGTTCTTAGCAGGGGAACTATACACCGACCTTCCAGTCGACAGGCGACTCTCACTCCTAGCCGAGGTGGTAGGTCGAGCCTCCCTGTCCATCTCATCAATGAGCCCTTTGCCTCTCTGCCGCACCCGGCTCTCCTATTCGGATCTGGTGCTACCGGGGTGAAGCCATTTGCTGCATTGTACTCACGCATGTCTCTATTGAACTCATCTCTAGCTGCTATCATTGCTACAGCCTCCTTTTGCAACAGGACACGCTTCGCCTCTAGCTCGGCCGCAGTCACTACTACATCCACTCCTGGATCTACAGGGTCTGCTAGTGTCTCCGCTATCTCTGCTAGGATTGCACCTCGCCCCTGCACCTCAGAGGTGCCAGGCAGCTCTTTCTCTAGCCTGGGCTTTGCAGATCTCACCTTAGCGGCAACCTCGGCCGGCTTGGATTTGTTGGCCTCTCCTTTGCCAGCGGCATCAACCGAACCGGTCATCATCACCTCCACGCAGCTCTCGGGGCGATCGACACGCTGACCTCGAGCCGCAAGGAGAGGAGTCTCGTCGTCCACGAGCACCTGCTCCGGGTACTCGCGAACAACCTCGACAGCAACATAGGTGACGAAGCTACCAAGCATCATGAGGAAACCATGCTCGGGGAAGGTCTTGCCGGCGAAACACCCCGCATTGTCGCTGACGAAGTTGAACTCGCCGATCTTGGCGATAAGCCCAGAAAGAACACGCTCGCCTGAGCCCGTCTGGATGTAAACTCCCTCCAACGCCTCAATCTGCCCCACGGTGGGCGCCAACTGTCGTGGTGGGATCACGGCAGATGCCATGGGTATGGCTATGATGGGGCCGAACGAGCGTTGGGGGATCCGGGGAGGGTTTATGCACTCCAGAAGTGCACAAGCAAGAACACGCAAGAAACCGCAAGAACATAAACAAGAAACCAAGAACACAAAGCACACCGCGATGTACCCTGCTTCGGGGCCCTCGTGTGGAGGTAACACCCCTACTGCAGCACTATCCTACTAGATGTATATCTCTCGGTGACACGTACAAGATGCTCCTCGAGCTGTATGATTCAACAATGGTGAAACTACAGTGCTCTTGAGGAAGAAGATGAAGCTACGGTGGGGAGGAGGGAACTCCGGGCTTCCTCCGCTTGATTCCGGGGTTCCTCTCTGGATCGATCCTTCTCTCCCTCCTTCACGCAGGAGGGGTTGAAGCCCATTATGTAGGCCAGCCGAGTTACCGTTGTGCCTCTTGCTGAACACTGTTGCCATGCCTCTGCTTTGGTCATCATCGTACTCCTGTCAGGGACAGGACATGGCCTGCCCATCCCCTGCATCACCACAGTAGAGCTAGGATGTCCCCTCTGACAGAGACAGGACGTGGCCTGGCTGAGCTACCTCGTAGCCTTTCCCCAGATCTCGCGTGGTCAGCGGTCAGAGACGTGCAGCCCCGCAGAACCCGGAGCACGCCTCTGCCGGGCACCGCGCGTGTCAGACGCTCTTGTGTCAGGCAGGAAGTGACAGGAGCGTTGACTCCCGCCCGACCTACGGCTTCTTGCCTTGGTTAGCCCGGCACGGATGTGTCGGGCTCCTTACCTCGGGTCTTACGCTTAAGATCTGACCAGGTCGGACCTTACTTCCTTCAAATAGCTTCTCCTGCACTCACGATACGAATCATAGCACCGAGGTAGTTAGGTCGGCTGATCATATCTCGGATTATGAACGTCGGCCCATGCCAACGGGATACCTCGGACCCCTCTGGGCCAAGACAGGTCGGCCTTTATATTCTCCAGGTCAAGATAAAGCTCGGACACTCCAAGACCCAAACAGGTCGGCCCTTTCCGTACCTCGGCACATCTTTAAACTCAACTTATGCCAAGCCTTGCTCATCTCATGGCTCCATAAATTTCAATAAACACATGTGTGAGTCTAACCATAATTTTTTTATTAACTCTAGGGTGTCGAGGTACCAAACAGATATTGAAATGGAACTGCTAATGGTTTCACTGAATCGTTGCTGGTAATATATTAACACGTTTATTGACTTCAAAACTTGAGAACATTAAACCTTTGGTTTCTCACAAGTTTGTATCATATTTTACGGATAGAGCGATAATGGTTTACCTCCATCACATACCAATCTTACAGATACCACATCATCCAATCAAGTATGTAATTTATGCAATGTTGTTAAAACATGCATAGAAAATTGCAATATATCATATTTCATTTCATGCTTACTTCAGTTTTGCTTCTAAATCTGACAGGAAAGTATGGAGCCTCATGTGAGCATCCTATCCCCTAAAATAGACTCAAATACATGATATTCCTTGGCCATAGATTATTAGAGTAATTTTATGCAATCTCAATTTTTATGCACAGAATCGCAATGATATCTATTGTCAAAATCCATGATGTTAGTGACAGCTACTCAAGAAGAAGGGATACTTGTACATACAGCTCAGCCCATAGAGGGATCGGGAGGCAAATATCAAGGTCGCGTAAATATGGATATACGGATATACCAGGAGATAAAAATCAGCTACCATCACGACATACTTTCTATGGAGAACTCCAAAATAACCACACTATAGGCTAAAGAAAATGCAGCTGGACTAACGTACAAGTACAATATCTCTCATCTTATGGTTTCAGTATGGATAATCTATTATATTATTAAAACAACAAACAATAGACGGTGAAGATTTACCGCTGTAAAGTTAAGATATCTCAATGGCTTAGATTCACCCTCATCGCACGACACGTTACGGCTTAGATTCACCGTCATCCACGACATGTACGCCCGATTGATTTCCATGTACGCCTAACTAAAAGAAACGTATACAAGCTGAACTCCACGATACAAAAACTATTGGCTGACGATTTCCATGACACACGGAAAAGCATCCATATCCGCATGACCACATCCAACAAACAGATCTTAGCATCGATTAAGACGTCGAACACATGCAACGCTGCCATGACAATCCATCAAGTTCAAGCCCGGCCGACGGCACGGCAGCCCTAGGCACATCCGGTAGCAACTTTGGTAGAAGGAATCGTACGATGGAGGCACCGTGGCCAGATTGACGTCGCAACAACACTAATGGCGATGTCGGCCAGAGGTTTTGGTGGCGCATATGTCCTAGCAAGGAAACCGAGCTTGATGCCGTTCTGGCCAACGTAGATGCAGTATTCGCATCACCAAAATTTCTCTTCAGAAGAGTTAGAGCGACGAACAGTCGCCGGTGCCTGCCGGGCGAACTTTCTTGCAGCCCACGCGCAACAGCAGGCCATCGTCGACCGCATCCTGCTGAAACATGTAAGTACACACATCACCAGCAGGCGATCGAATCATGCCGTGTGAACCTGAATTGCTTTTCCGCGCGCGTTTGATGAGGCTTTATCTAATGTTCTGTTACCCGTGATCGATTCATTGATGCAGGCGGCGAACATATGGACGGGCTTGGCGGAGCAGAGGAAGAAACATATGAGGCTTATCGTCTCGACCATGGAGGCGAGGGCGGCGAATCGGCTCAGGGCCAAGGACGGGAGATCGAGCGGATAAGGACCAAATGCAGTACACGCATTACCATAAAAAAATTTCCCAGAGCGTGGCCGTTCTGGCAGTTCTCAAATTCCCGAAATTGGTTCACCTGCCTGGACATGGCGAACGTGATTGAATTATGCTTGATCGCCGCAGGAAATATCGGTCCAGTTACTGCTGTGATCTAATCTCTGGCCGAAAGGGTTTGCCACACCGACGAGACGGAGCGCAACGATCTCGACGAGACGATGATGATGGATGAGACATGGTGGTGGACCAGGCGGCTCTATTCACAAATGGTGGTCGCCGCTGATGACCACGCAGACGAGACTAAGCACTACGATTTCCGCTGCTAGGCTTGCGGCAGGCTATAGAGAGGACGCCGTCCGTGTGGAGCACTGGACCAGGCGGCTCTATTCCCACATGGTGGTGCTCTCCAAGATCTTCTGGATTCGTATTTAATTTGTTGATGGATTGAAACATTTCCGTATTTCTGTTTCAGTCTCAGGTCGAAGCTCTACACCATCACGAGGGAAGATAAGGACCTTGAAGAAAAGGATCGTGGTATTTTTGTCTTCGTATTTAACATTGAACTGAACATAAAACATAGTGTCGGCCATGGACATACTATTTTTCTCTACTGTCTATTAGTGCTGATATGTATGAATCAACATTGATTGAAAGTATAACCTCAATCAGGTTTTAGTTAAACTGAGTTTACGGGCCAGGTACTTTTACTCGGTGTACTAACATAATCTTATCATGGATTTTAGTGATACCAATGCCCAGCGATAACTGCATTTATTTTTAATTGGTTTTGCAAGACAGAATAAGCTAGCGAGGTGCTTAGCTATACATGTATCAACAAGCATTTTTCATCATTAGTTTAGTTCCAAATATCTATGAAGCAACATTGAATGGAAGTATAACAGCAGTCTAGGATTTAGGTAGATAATGATGTTTTAAACAGTGCACTGACATAATTTATTCCTCGATTAGTGAATTCTAATGGCCAGTACTAACTAAAATTTTGTTTTAAAATTTGTTTTGCATGTGAGAATAAGCTAGGGAGGTGTTTCGCTACACATGACACAACCAGCATTTTATAAAAAAAAAGTTGTTGTTACACTATGTTTTCTGGTATTCATGTTTCCTGATGTTAATATGATCTAGGGGATATATTCACGTGGCACCTATAGGAGTTTTCCATCAAATTTTCTACAATAAGAGTACAAATAACATGCTTACTAGAGAAGTTGCGCAAGACAGGTTAAGTGTGTTTTAGTGTTCTTCAGCAGATTGAGACATAGCAGTATCAACAGTTTGAATATTGAAGTATACCAGCGATAGGAAATATGGAATTTAATTTGGGAGGTGCAAGGGGGCGACTGCAGTGGCATTTTGCAGGATTAGCAGCAATGAAGGGCCTTTGATATTTTATCTCAGGAGTAAGCAGATGGGTGCTAATTATTTTTCTTCATTGTGCTCAATATTTGTCATTGAAACTGTTTCTCATCTTTTTAACTTCCTTGCAGCTCCAATGCCATGGTCAAATATACTTCTGTAATCCTTTCCATGTACACACAAAAACTTAGTTTTATCTTCTCATATATTTTGTCACATTTAATACTGTAGACATAAAATAAGCGAACAATTCAAATAGCTCTATCGGTGTAAGAATCTTCCTAGGTTTAATATTATGAATTCAAATAGTAATTATCATTGTTTTCTCACTGCAGATAACTCTTTAATTTGTATTCACCGCCAGGATGTATGGAATCAACATAGACCTGGACGCGGATTTCCTTATATATGCATGTGAGCAAGTGATCAACTTTAGCCATCGGTTTCTTATAGACCATGCATCTTAATTACGGCTTAAAGTATTTGCGTGTTGTAGCAATGGCTATATGTAGTATGTTTTATGAAAAGCTTAACATAAAAAATGCATTGCTATTAAAGCATGTAGAGTTGTATTTCCCTATGTAAATACTGTACAGAGCAATGTATTATTTCTACTCCGCAGTTGACCACATATATAACCACCCAGCAAGCATACAACTCCATCATGTAGGGATAATTTCAGAAAATGACGATATCTCAAAAAATGAGTACTCAAATTTATATTATTTAATGTTCTAATAAGCTATTAGTACATAATTTAATCCCTATCCCGTGTTATCAACTAAATATTACACTCACCATCTCAGTACAATTGTAGAAAAGCATAAAGACAAAAGGGGAAAAATTATTGGGTACAAAACGTATTCAATATTACTTATGTAGACAATGCAACACAAATCTAGCCGCGCAAATGCGCGGGCCACTCCGCTAGTTACAGTTAAAGGAAGGCCTCCACCAAGGAGATGAGAACAAGACAGGCCTAAAGAAGGTTGCATATACCAGCAATTCAGCAAAACACAAATACCTATGTACTGAAGAATACAAGCAACCAAGATTTAAACCTACTGCTCGTGCAAGTGCAGAATACATGCACCATATATTTAAAGCCTTACTTAAGTTAAATGTGGAGATTGTATAGAGTGGGTTTATTTTAAAATTACCTAAATAAGTTAAATGTAAGATGGTTCATTGTGTAATGTAAGCCTTACTTATATCTAGAAACTCAGTACAATGTTCTAGCTTCATAATAAAATCCTCGGTATATTTTTGAAAGCTATATAACAAAACGCATCCCACTTTATACAATATATGTCCTTTTTAATACAATAAATAATGTACAGATGAGTAGACAATGTGGTAATACTACTGACGTACTTGAATGTTAATGCCCTTGCCATGCTTGCTTAAAGTACTATCATTGGATGCAAAAACCCGTATGCACCTCTTAACTTACATGTACTTATATCATACAATCTCACCAGGGCATGTACAAGGTGGGCGTTTAAGGCAGGCGCTAGGCTTCAATTCCTAGCAGGCCGAATCCCTATTGATCCCAGGATTTTGGCTCTTCGCCGAACGCGAGAAATTGCGTCGGACACTAAGCGTAATTTTCCTGCATGAGGCGGATTGACTGGCGGCATGCGCTAGCCCAGGGGCTAGGAAAAAATGAATTTGAGACTCGTATAACCTTTTCCTCAATTGTTTAACAGAATTCAACACAATACTAGGGTGCCTTTTCTAACTAATTTGTAACAAAACCATCTAATTGTAACAGAATTAGTTGTAGCGTGATTGAAATCGCGCGCACACCGCACATACAAAATAGAATTAGAGTATTAGAGCCACTGGTAGGTCCTTAATTGATTTGAGTATTAGAGGCAATGCAACGTTCATACTTGTCACAACCGAAATAAACTACATAATATGACTTCAGGACATAATTGTTATGTACTTGCATAATTTTTTTTTCGAAACAAGGTATACAGAAGGTTTAGGCTGAGAATGAAAGCAACACTAAAAGGTGGGAACTAAGGCAGACGATAAAATTAAAACTTGAGGATCTTACCAAGAAATTGCTTTACTGCTAGCCTGATTTTCGGATCATTGTGAAGCATTTGTCCAACCAGATCTTTACCGTTATTAGAAACATGTGGCCAGGGTTCTCTCTTAAAATCTATAGTTCCATGAAGTATAGCTTCTGCGACTCCTTGTCCAGTCTCTGCATAAAAGCGAGGTAAGGCTATTTGCACTAGACCAGAGCTAAATTATAAAAGATTTGCATAGAGAAAAAGCAAAGTACCAACCCAAAATGGAGGACGCATAACAATATATATAAGATAACAGAAGCACTCCATATGTCTATTTCAGGTCCATAGTTTCTCTTGAGCACTTCAGGAGCCATTTAGTAGGCACTCCCCACAATTTCAGAAAACTTTTCACCTAAACATCACATAGTGGCATCATATTATGTACGATACATAATGTTTAAAAATATAGCATACACACATTTCACGGGGAACAATTGTAGCAAGTGACAAAAAGCTAAGTAAATCATCAAACCATCAATGTTCCAAATAATTCGAATAATGCAATGAACCAAAATTATAAAGTTATATTTGGGATGTCTATAATCCACAGGGACCAAAAAAACAGACATCTACTTCCTTTTCGTTTAGGAAATTAAATGTATGAAGCTACTGTAGGACACAAGTCCACATTTTAAGTTAGTTTGGTTGCTCCACACATATATTAAGGTAACTTGGAAGCAATTCTTAGTGATGAAAGGAAACTAACCAATCAAGTAGTTAAGGTCAGTACAGCAAACAATACTGGTGCTCAGACTACATGTATGAGAAGACGAACTAATACATGGAATGTACTGGACGAAAATTCTCAATCTTAAATTTATGATATCTTAAGGAAGCAGAAGACATTCAATTGAACTCAAATGGTCACCTGTGTACCTAATTCGTCGTCCACCTGTAGACGCCATCGCCCATCGCCAAATTGATCCAACGCCATGTGTAGATAGTAGGAACATATATGATCTGTCCCTTCTCTACAGAACATTCATTTTCTCAGTAGCGGATGAAGCCGTGCAAAGGACAAAGAGAGAAGGAAGCACCCCTACCAGTGCTGCAGTGCGATTCAGCAGATCAGGTGCCGCGTCACTCATGGATGCGACGTTGTCCGCCGGGGAGACACCTCGCGCACAGCTCTCCCCGCTTCCTCGGAGCTTGCCGTCGTTGACGATGGTTTGCCGCGAATATGCTCCTCTCTGAAGGGTCGCGTAGGAGTTTTCAAGGTGGCTCGCCGGGATCTTCGGGGGCCTGCGCAAGGTGGGCGACCCTGCCCCGTGTGACGCGGTGCGAGATCGACCGGAATCAGCGACAAATCACGAATCGGAGCACAGCGCCCCGACGAATCAGTGGCAAGCAGGCGTGGCAGCAGCGGGTAGCCGGGGAGGCAGAGGAGGCAGTCATGGACTCATGGGAGCTTGGGAGGGGAGTGAGGAGGACGGTGCGGTCACTATAGATGTCGGTGGATTTTTATTTTCTTGTCTCTCCAGGATCCGATTTTATGCCCTTTATTTTTTTTTTCGTTTAAGCCTCCGTTCCCTGGAAAATAGAGAAATCCGGGTGTAAACTTTTTATGGAGGTGTAAACGTACCCTAAAAAATCCGACGGATGCAGTAGAAACCGCCTGGAAATATTTCTGGCCCGAAAATTTCCAACCACCAATTGGGGCCTAAGAGCATCTCCACTCGCGGCGCCCAAATAGGCGCCCAAAGGCCGTCCGGACAGGCCCTTTGGGCGCCGTCCGGACTACCTTGCCCATTTGGGCGCCCTCGCTCCCCACTCGCGGCGCCCAAATATTATTTAAATATGAAATTTTGATACGAAAATGCATATATTTCATTGAAATTTCATTCAAACTAACATAATTCATTCAAATTTAAATCTAGACCTAGACTAGATCAAGTAAGTAGGGTGGCACGCCGGGCACCGGGAGTTGGGGCAGGCGCCGGCCCTTGCGGCGGCGAGCACAGGACCCCGGCGGCAGCTCGAGCAGAGGCAGTAGAGGTAGCCGGTGGTGGTGGTGGAGGTGGTGGCGGCGGAGCTGGAGGTGGTGGCTGCGGAGCTGGAGGTGGTGGCGGCGGAGGCGGTGGTGGCGGCGGCAGAGGCTATGTCGGCCTCGATGGCGAGCTGTATGTGGCCGGGATCCCACTCTGGCGTCGGTGGCCAGTCCTCCAAGTCGTCATCATCACCGTCAACCTCCTCCGCCTCTTGTTGAGGTTGCGGCGGAGGAGGTTGCACGCGGCCTCCTTCCGATCTTGCGCGACGAGCCTGCTCCACCGCCTCGTAGCGAACCCTCTCTCGTTCCATGCCCGCTGCGAAGTCCTCGTCGGTGGTGTTGGTGTCGTCGTCGTCGGTGTCGACGGCGTCGTCGGAGTTTTCGAGCCAGTCCGCAGGCGGCTTGGGGGCGAAGAAGGAGTGGAGGCGGTAGGCGTGCTCGAGCTCGACCTGCTTGTCCCAGTACGCCGAGTTCGGCGCGAACCTGGGGTCGTCGTGCAGCTCCGGCGCCATCGTCCCCATGCACGAGGCGACGTAGTCGAGCCGCGCCTGGCCGGCCAGCATGGGTGCAACGGGGACGTGCACTGGGTTCGTGGCCCATCCCTCGGGGAGGACGCAGTTCGCCGGCACCGGCGTGTTGGTGCGGACGAGCTCGCGCGCCTCGGCTTCCGTGAGTTGGTTCGCCGGTGGCGGAGGAGGCGGTGGAGGAGGTGGCGGAGCGTTGACGGCCGACGAGCCTGCCTCCTGCGATGGCCAGCCGCGGCGAGCCATGGCGCTCTGCCAAACCTGGCTGTCATGGCGGCGACGACGGGCCTCCCTCTGTGCTCGTCTCTCTTTCTCCGCGGCGCGCCGGGGAGAGGCCATGGCTAGGTGTGGGATGGAGATGGTGGAGATGGTGGAGACGGCGAGGAACCCGCTCTATATAGCGGTCGGGGAGGCGAACGGATGAGGTTACCTTAACTCCGGCCGTCCAACGGCTCGCCTGCCACACCATGATGGCTCGCCTGCATTGACGCCGCCGTGGCGCAGACGCTTCCTCGCCGCAGAGGCGAAGCGACGCGTCGCTGCGCCCGGCTGGGAAACCGAGACGACGCCCGGCATTAATGCAGCCTCTTGTCTCACTGCCAGGCGTGGCCCGCGCGTCGGGAGCCGACGTGGCGTCGCGTTTCCTTCTGTCCGGGGCCGCCCGAAGCCTCCCCAAGTTGAGGGCGTGGGCTGGGCGTGCCGGACACAAAACTGGGCCGCGCCGGACCGAATTCGCGTTTGGGCGCCGCGAGTGGGGGCGATTTTGTGTCCGGCACGCCCCAAAGGCGTTTGGGCGGCCGTTTGGGCGCCCCGACTGGAGATGCTCTAAGAGCATCTGGCGTTCAAATCGTGTCCGGACTGCGCGCTGCTCACGGCGTAAATAGGTCCTTCCAGTAGACATTTTTTTGCAATTTAAAATGAAACAATACATAAACCTCAACTATAATTCAATTTCTTGGTCACAAATTTAAAATTTAGGCCACAAATTCAAAAACTCGGCCCACCAGAAAACGCTACAAGGTTCGGCCGCACAATAAAAGGTGGCCTGGGTGTCGGTTACTGCCGTCGTCGCCCTAGGTGTCGCCTGTCATCGGCGGTTGTCATCATTACAAGCCTCAATTCTTGCAAGATGGCGGCACGGGTCGAGCGCCGCCTTCGCGTTGGGAGCTTCGCGAGCCCCGGTACAAAATTCTTCCATATACTGCCTATTATTATTTGCACGTATAAAAACAGAAAAGCAAATCTGTTAGTATTCGCCTGAGAAAACTTCCCAAAAACTGCAATATATAGGTTGTTCGCGGCCGGCTTGCTGTCACCAAACCTGTCCACGTCACATCTCACCAAGCCTGCCCACGCCACCTCCCGCGGACGCTCTCGCCAAGCCTCCCCACGCCACCTCCTGTCGACGGCCACCTCTATCGCCAAGCATGTCCCCCTCCCCGTCAGCTGCCGCCGATATGAAAGTAATGACTTCCATTGTCAACGTAATAACGTTATTCCTTTTAAAAAATAACCACGCTTGCGCCATGCATATGGCCCAATATTTTATTGGCCCAAATTAAATGACACCTACTTTTTAGTACACATAATAAACCCAAAATTTATTACTACAAACATGGAGAGTTTTTCTTAAAATGGCAAGACAGGAAAACAAATATAACATACATACTTATGTACACATTAATAACATTTAGCACGGGCCGCCACACCACGAGTTCCTGATCGTATGTAGAAATGCTCTGTGTTGTTTGACACAACATTCATCGTCCCGTGCTAGGATGTCGGCACGATAATAACTCCACGATTGTTTAGCAATGCTCAAGATATATTGGTAGTGTGCATAACTTTCATAAATGCACGTATGGTGCGGGGATCCAGACCATATTTTCTTTTTGTTTGAGAAAAAGTCGGATGGCCTCACCGGTTTCTGTTATCTCCAAAATACATATGTATACCATTATTATTTTAGAACATGTACAATGGTTATATTGAGCATTGACACATAAAATGTTTGCGAAGTTGGATGAAAAAGAAACTTAAAAAAAACCATTGTCTTCTCTTAGTTAGGAGATGATATCTTTGCAATATATGTCTCGCCCCATATTTAGAACTAGAGATAAATCAAAAATATAACCATTTGTATGTCATGTTTTAACATCATGTATATCTAAATTACGTGACGAGTTTAAGTTAAGGCCGTGTTATCAACCGTGGTATATGCTCTTAACTTCCTAATGGCTGCCAATATGCATGCTCACCATCATAACAATGCATTCTTTAATTAATGCTTTTCATCTCTTAATATTGTCTTGCAAAACTTGGTGTGCAAAATTGTAGTTCCATATACACCTAAGAGCGTTACAAAGATGCAACACCGAACTCATTGCTAGCGACTCCATCCCTTGAACCACTCCATCCCTTGAACCATGCAGTGCAAACCACCCCCCGAAGAAGGAGCCAAGAAGGGCCTCATCCATAGCCAAAACCTAAACATTTATGTCTAAACTAACCTAGGCAAACAACTACGGAATCGACTAAAACTGCCATAAAAATGAGCCATGAATATAGAAGCAAATGGGTGTGTCGTGCCAACACACAAGGCATACGAAAACAAATAAATACTCACAAACTGACTCTAATGAACACCATCAAGGTGGACACATGTGTAGTAGTACATTATGAGGTTCCCGATCTACAAACATAAATGCGACAAACAAAAACTATAGAAAGAGAAAATTACAGAAAATTTACCTGACATACACAAGTCAAACAAAAAAAATATGAGAAAACATCAAGACTTTAAATTGACATAAATAGCAGAAGAATTGGATAAATAGACGCAAATTTGGAACCATGCCTTCCGCCCTCCAAGTATGCATGCGCTACCCAGTTATGTAGAAATATAAATCACCGTAACAAATAATATTACAAAAACCATAAAATACTATAGTCACTCTCATAGCATAAACATATGAACTACATGTAAAATATGGAGTTAACTTCGTAAATTCACAAACCAAATATAAAACTGTAAATCACAAGACAATGAATGATACAAAATAACTAACTACAAATATATACAAGCAAAAAAGATTCACAAATATATGAAAAAAGCAAAATATTAACATAAATAACCACGGGCGCGGCACGCCGCCGCGCCGAGGCCTACTAGTTGGAGGCTAAAGCAAGCTAGCTAGCTAGCTCGCATCCGTATCCGTGGACAACGACGACGGAGCCGAGGAGAACCATCCGTATCCGTGGACAACGACGACGCGCTTCCTCTCCGGTCATTCGGCCGCGCGAGGGGCGCTCGCGTGGAGGACGAGGGCGAGGGGCGGTCGGCGGCGAGCTTCAGACCAATTCCAGCCGGCGGGCGGCGCGATTCCGGAGAGCTAGCTAGCTCGCATGACCGGAGAGGAAGCGCGTGAGGCCTCCGCGTCCGACGTCCGGCCGTCCTGCTGGCTGCTGCAGTGCCTTCGTGGGGAGGCCGTGGCCGTCCAACTCCGCGCCGCCGCCGGGAGGCCGTGCCCGTCTAGCTCCGCGCCACCGCGGGTGGCCGCTCTGGTCCACGCCGGCGGACGGGAGCCGCGACGGAGGACGAGGGCGAGGGCCGAGGGGCGGCGCGATTGGCGACCGCAGCCACGCCGGAGGAGCGATTCTGGCGGCGTCGGCGCGATTCCGGCGGCCGAAGGCTCGATTCCGGCGGCGGCTCGGTCGGAGGCGGAGGAGAGAGCGAGTGCGGTGGCGGAGGAGAGAGTCAGGGGGCGGCGGCGGCCTCGCCCCGCGCGCGAGTGGAAGTTTCGTGGCAGCCTCGCCTTGAGTTTGGTCCAGCGCGCTGGATGCAACGCCCAAGATATTGTGCAAAATGTTCGGCGTCGGCCTGCGCGCGCTACGGTTTTTGCAGCACGCTGGATTATAGAGCTCCTGCTGGAGCATCGCTTTTAGCACCGCGCGCGCTAAATTGACGGATTTTGGCGGTTTTTTGGGCGCGCTGTTTATATAGCGCTGCTGTTGGAGATGCTCTAAGGAGCCGATCCGGCTAAAAGTTTCTGAGAGGCCATTGGTGATTGTAAGTTTGGAAAATGGCCATTTAGGACAAATTATACCGTGCCTTTACAACATAAGCTTTCCTTCTTATTAGGAATGTCTGGGATCACCAAACAGGTACTAAAAACTATGGCTGAAGATGAGTAAAATTAGGTGAAAAGAGAATAACAATCTGTTCTAAACCAGGATCCTCAAATACAATTTTACGCCTTGAATTACATGCATATGTGGGGCATATGCAATCCTGAAGTATCTCTCTTTATCATTTCGTCCATCTCTCTGCCTGAATCTTGATTCTTGACGCCCATATACCTGCAAAGATTAAAAAACGGTGGTGTTATTCGAGTTCATACAAGAATAATTGCAGTTTGCATAAGCAAGGACGTCATTGTTCAGACTTGAGTTTACCTGCCGAGCATCGTGACGGTGGCCTGCGGGTTGGTGCCCGGCGAGTACCTCAAAGTGTATAGAACTATATATATAAGTTTTTAAATGCCAGATTCGTCTCAAGGGAACATAGGAGTTTGTAGCATGTAACATGCAAGCACAAAAAACTAAGTTTCTTGTGTAAGACTGTCTATCCACCCTAGACAGTATTTTGAATCAATGTCGGGCCTTGGCTTGGTGGTTTTCAGATACTGTTGTCAGCATTGTAAATTGGTAGGTGGAATATAGCCACCAATTTCACTTTTTCGTTTTTCTGGAGTATTGTCAATAGAAGAACCATTCTTCACTGTATGTATTCGCCCGTGCATTTGCAACATGGGCTTTCCTTCTTATTTTGCAATGCAGAGAATGTCTGGGGTCACTAAACAGGTACTAAAAAACTATGGCTGGAGAAGAGTAAAATTTAAGTGAAAAAAAAGCAATCTGTACTAAACCAGCATCCTTAAATACAATTTTAGGCCTTGAATTAAATGCTTATATGGGGGCATATGCCATCCTAAAGTATCTCTCTTCATCATTTCCGAAATCTCTCAGCCTGAATCTTGACGCCCATATACCTGAAAAGATTCAAAACGGTAGTGTTATTCGAGTTCATACCAGCCAAAGTACAGTTTGCATAAGCAAGGACGTCATTGTCGGACTCGAGTTTACCTGCCGAGCATCATGACGGTGGCCTGCGGGTTGGTGCCGGGCGAGTACCTGAAAGTGGAGCTGTCGATCACCCTGAGCCCCTGAACCCCGAACACACGGTAGTCGTCGTCAACAACGGCACCGACGTGGCATCCGCCGTGGTAGTGCCAGATGGTCATGACGGTCTCCTTGCAGTACTGCTCCGGCGACCGCGAGTCGTTGACGTGCCGCGGCAGCAGGTTGACGGGGAAGTTGGCTGAGTCGGTGAAGATGGACTCGACGGAGGCGTTGGCGTAGGTGAAGTTGGAGAATGCGCGCGACTGGATGACCCGCTCGATCGTCTGGATTCCCCGGGCGCAGCGCTCCAGGTCCTCCGCCTCCTGAAAGTAGTTGAACGTCACCGCCGGGTTGGCGCGCGGGTCGGTGGTGCGCAGCTCGATGTGTCCCGACGACACCGGCCCGAGGATCTTCTCCAGGATGAAGCCGCCTCGGAACGCCCGCCTGTCCAGCCGCCTCATCGCCTCCGCCGCGCGCTGCAGCGCCTCCGGCGTCCTCTGCCTCGGCGGCAGCGTGCCGAGCTGCCCGGTCTGAGGAGAGAAGAGGCCGAAGTTGGCGAGGCGGCGGGCGCCGTCGGAGACGGGGATGCCGAACTCGGAGCCGCTGACGCCCTCGATGAAGCTGCCGGACTTGGTGATCCCGACGACCTGCACGAGGGAGAGCCCCACCGGCACGGGCGACGGGATGAAGACCGAGTTCATGGGGTTGTCGGCGACGCCCTGCCCGACCATGGGTTGGTCGACCAGAACCTGGATGCCGTGCGCCTCCAGGTGCGCCTGCGGGCCCACGCCGCTCAGCATGAGTAGCTGCGGGCTCCCCAGCGTCCCTGCCGTGAGTATCACCTCGTTCTTGGGCCGTCCCGGAGGTACACCCTGTGCTGCACCCCCAGCGGGTCCACGAACACCACCCCGTACGCCACCGGGTACGGCACTCCCTCTTGGTTTCTGAAGAGGATCCGTGACACCGTGGCGTACAGGACGACGGTGAGCCCCCCGGGACGGACGTGTCGGAGGAAGTCGGCGGCGGTGTGGCGCTGGCCATTGTTGTCGAAGATGGTGCCGCCAATCTTGGTCCCGGTGACGTGGTCGAAGGTGAAGCCGTTGTCCGGGGTGACCCCGGCCTCGAGCAGCGCGTCGCGGAGCGCCGCCTGCCACGGCGGCACGTCCGGGCGGAACACCAGAGCGCGCTCCACCCACCGGTAGGAGGCGTTCACCCGCCGCGCGTCCCACCCGGCCGTGCGGATGTACTCGTTGCTGGCACGCGTGTAGAACCCGGCGTTGAGGCAGCTCCCGCCGCCCAGCACACGGGCACGCGCGTTCACAACGCCGTCCTCGGAGATGAACCGCTGCGCCGGTGACGCCAGCGACGTGTCAGCCAACGCGTCCGTGAAGTGCTCCTGGTTCGACATGTTGCGGTAGGGGAGCCCCCCGCGCTCCAGCAGAAGCACCCGCGAGTGCTCCGACAGCGTGGCGGCCAGCGGGCAGCCGGACGTGCCGCCGCCAACCACGATGTAGTTGAAGTGCGACACCAGCGGCGCGTCCTGCGCGTGCTGCACGAACCGCAGGTCCTCCAGTTGCTCTGCACACGTACCAAATTAATCATGATAAGAGAGACACGCATTGGATTGGCTTCGTGCAAAACCCCACACTGGATCACAGGCGAACATACGCACCGTCCTCTGAGACTGCGACGAGGAAGAGCGAGCCAAGAACGGCGGCGGCGAGCACCAGAGCTGCCGATCTGGCACGGCGAGCTGCCATTTGCGCCGGCGATTTCAGCGAACCCTTACGCTTCAGGGATGCGAAAAATTCGCTTCGTTTATAAACCCGGAGTTAGCGCGCAGGTAGATCAGGAGTAGATGTGTTAAATAATGCGGAGGCGGTTGCAGTGCAAAGAACAGCAGAGAGGAGACCATGAACTTGTGTTACTATAGAAAGGGAACGAGTATATCAAATTAGTTGCATTGGTTGTGAAATGCAAAAGTGATGAACTATTTAGGCTTAGGGAGGTGAATATATCAAATGTGATGGAATTGGTTGTGAGCACCAAGCAGGAGAATTTACTTGCCAATCTTGAGGCTGTTTTGCACGTGCACATTATTTTTTTCCAAAATGGATAAAATTGGACATTGTGAAGTCAGCCAGTCAGGGAGCTAGTTCAAACAAGGAGATATAGAAGAAATAGTTTTCCTTTCACACAAGAGACTAGTTAACTCAACTTGAATCTTCACATCATAAAAACATAATCACGTGTGTCGTTTGTATGAAAAAACCAGGGACACTCAAGACGGTGTTCTTAAACCGTGGGAGAACAAGAAGTCACTATTTCTCAAAGAACTTAGAAATAACTCTTTCTAATTTGACAATAAGAGTATTGGTTAATGGTTATAGGTGCAGCTGCAGTTTCACACCTATCATGCTCAAAGTTTAACAACCGTTATCGGGCAGAGACACAACGCGAGCACTGTCATGGGGTTGGCACGACGGATATCATCCGTGATGACTTGTCAAAGGTGTTGGGCTATGACGACTTGAGATGAGTCGCCCTATCTTATTATACGAGTAAAAGTATTGTTGGCTCAAACCCGTTGGGACACCTTCACTTACGCGTGATTCCAATGCATTTGTCATAAACACTGAGTATGAATTCAAATGTCGTTATGAGCTTACTTTAATTTTGCCCGGTGTCAGTTGTTGGTAAAGAAATGGCTCGAGCGGAGTGAGTCGGCATACTTCCTTGGGACGAAGGGAAAACTTTAATGTCATGATTTCTCGTGCAAGCCTTTGTGCAACATTATGAGGTGCACGTGGTGAGCTCGTGCGGTGATATGTATGTTTTCTTCTGTGATAAACACTTGAGTAAGTACCCCAGTAATCTTAAAATTAACTATACTTTTCCTACAAATATCACGTCATCTTAACTGTGTGCTAATTCCCGACAATTTTCTACAAAACCTCGGGTGGAGATCTCTGATTTTCCATATTCAAAGAGTTCAAGTCGTGGCTTTAAATGTCTTTAGAGACATTTTTAGCGAACACTTGTGATATGTTTAACTCAACTGGAGCATTCAAATTCCATTGCGCCAACTAGTTCTTAAATTAAAATTTTGTGTCATGGCTCTTAGTGTGAACGTGACATTTTTAGGGAACACTCTTGTAGTAGTTATAGTTCAATTAAAAGTGTTGACGAACAATGTTGCAACCGCCAACCGTTCATGAACCACAAATTATCAATCTTCCCAGTGCGGCTTTGAGGACCGCATCAAATGATTTAATGTAGAAAATCAATGATAAGGAGTCTCCTAATTTTTCTGTGGATAAGGGCGTTAAATCATGGTTTAGATTCAGTCCTCCAGAAATCGTGTACGAGATGCTATTTAATTTTCCTTATTTGCATGAGATATCAGCTACTGTGCTAGCACAAAAATTATATGTGTCAGTTTAATATTTTCTAGCCAAGCAAAATTTTAACACCCTAGTTGTTGATTTATATGTCCCCACTTCAAATGTCGTTTTGGCTCTCGAGTCTCGACTGGATTCGGGTTAGAGGGTCTTTTTTTTTTGCTTACAAACTGTGTTGTCCTAAACTTATCCTATAATATAGTGCACATATATAGCTATGGAAAGTGATTTTTTGTTAAACAAACCATAGATACCATATGGCTCTATCATAATGATTTAGTTTTATAAAAAGAGGGTGTTATGATTTTCATAGGTGTTGTTATTATGTATCAATGTTTGCGTTTATGGGCTATCATATATTGTATTCAACGCTAGAAGATTATGCAAATTAGCACCAATTGGCTGAAATAGCTTAGCAAAATATTTAAGTCACGGTTGGACAACATAAGGCACATAGGGTTCCGAGTGTGTGGTATGTCAGGTAACCTATTTACTTTTGTTTAAGTAGGTTGTGTGATGTCACACTTTTGATTAAGCTAATGTGTTGATTTATGTGTGACCCATTAAACGTTTTTATTAGGCTATGTTTATCATGATTATTAGCTTGTAATATATAGTGGGTAAATGCATCTATGGAGGCTACAAATAACGAAGGCTTTTATTTTATAAAAAATATCAAGTGAAATAGAGAGAACCAACCAGTATTAGTGATTTTTTAAAGGGGGTATCCTTGGCCCATGCATCGCTCGATAAATATGTCATTACTTTATTTAAAGTTCCATCATAAAAAATTACATCTCATGGATCGTATGAGGTTGAGACATGGATCAACTATCTAAAAAAGTTAATAACATGTAACGCCGTCACATCAATATATGATTTTTTTATTCGGCTGACAAGTGAATTGGGTGAATAAGTTCAGTAAAACCGTTAGCAAATGGTTGCGCCAAGTATCCATGTCCTGCCTAGGCTCCACCAGCTGTAGATAAGACCACGTATTGATCCAATGTGTGTGTAACGAATAAACTTGGAACTCCTTGCTTTGTTTACACAAAATTATTACACATATTCCATATAGCTCAAAGTAAAACACAAAACACTCACTCTTGGATTTGAACTATAAGTTTAACGACGCCCCTTGTAAACAAAATTTGTAATGTTGGTTGAGTGTGATAAGTTAAACGTCATATGGACACAACACCAGAATATAATATGGAAGATTGGAAATAAGATCTTCTGCAAGCAACATTTTGTTTCCATTTATTCTTCAAGAAAAGTATTCGCAGCCCAGCTTTATGCTGAAACTTGAAAGCAAAGCACGACGGTTACCACTTAGGGCATGTACAATGGTAGAGAAGGCTGGTCTTTTCTTAGTTCTCCACGTCACTTAGAGAAGGCAATAAATAGTAGACATACAATGCGTTATCTCTTATTGTCGTCTCTAGCAATTAATGAGAATCAATTAAATTTAGAAAGAAATTACTATAATAAGGGGGAGCATGTCGTACAATGCATAAAATAGCCTTCTCTTAATATTTAAGAGATCATCCCTTAGCTAAAAGAAGACAACCCCCTCTTTCTCTTCATTCTCTTTCCTCCAACTAAGCAAAAATCCTACGTGGCATCTCTAAGGGAAGGCTGACGTCACCGCATTGTACATGCCCTTACATTGTTCAAAAACGAAGTGACCAAGCTTATCTCTAACCTATTACTCACTCCATTTCAAATTAGGTAACTTCTACTTAGACATATTATATATATGGGACAACTGCTTATGTGCCCTGGTTCTCTCTAGTTTATCTGTTTGTGCCCTACCCGTGTAGTTTTTCTCGTCCGTGCCCTAGCAAACTCGTCGATGGCCCGCGGACGGCCAAGACGGTCGTTTCCGTCTGGTCAACCTCGTTTGACCGTCACTTGGCGTGACTTGTGGGGTCGGCCTGGCGTGCCTCGTGAGTTGGAAGTGGGACCGGTCAAGTGGGGACAGGGAGGGAGTTAGGTGGGGACAGGAAGCGAGTTAGGTGGGGACATGAAGCGGGTTTAAGTGGGGTCAGGAAGTGTGTTTAAGTGGGGTCTCGGCCCCAAGATTAACACGTCGTTAACACTGAATTAACTGATTAGGAAACGAGTCATTGTTTAGTGAGTTGATTAGTACGTCGTTAACACTGAAATTAAACTGAAATTATGATTCATATTCACTCGAAAACTGAAACTGAAATTACATCGTTAACACTAAAACTGAAGTGATATTAGGATTCATAATTAGAAATTGAAAACTGACATTACGATTAGCAGAAGATTAATATTACTATTAACATTGATTACAAAAGATGCCGGCGGCTTTACAGAAGATTAGACAAAGATTAGCATTGCTTTATGCACTGCTACTATGCCGGCGGCGGCCTAATACTACTACTAATTAGTAGGAGTGCAATTAATGCACTGCTACTGCTACTACGCCGGCGGCGGGGTTCCTCGGCCTAGGCTCCTACATGCGCCGCCTCTTGGCTGGCGGTTCGCCGTCGTCGTCGGAGTCGTCGGAGTTGTCGTCGGCGTCCTCCTCCTCGTCCTCATACTCCTCCTCCTCCTCCTCGTCGTCCTCCTCCTCCTTCTCATCGTCGTCGGAGTCGGAGCCGTTGCCGTCCTGCGGCTCCAACTCCGGGTCCTCGTCCTCCTCCTCGAACCCGTCGTTGTCGTTGTCGTCGGAGTCGGGGTCGCAGTCTGCGCCATTGCCGTCCTCGCCTTGGTCGTTGTCGTCGCCCTCGCCGTCGTCGTCGGAGTCGAGGTTCTCCTGCCAATGCCCGTGGCCCTCTTCCAACCACGGGATCGGGTTCCCCTCGCCATCAGAGACGCTCGGGATGACTTCGTTCTGCCACCACGGATCCATTGCAGAGAAGGGTGGTTGGAGTTTTTGGGATTGGACAGAAGAGAGAACCGAGTGAACTGCTTTGGGACCGCAATGCAATGAGATTGGGGTTTTTATGTGTGAAGGGATAGTGATGAATTCACTGCCGCCGACGCGTAGATCGATAACTGCCTGGGGCACCGAACGGGCGGATCGCTTCGTTTTCTTGCCAACGCAGTGTGAAATAACAACACAATTTACACATTATATTCGCAATGATGACATCGTGTGACCGCGCTTCACGTCTAGTCGAAATGACATGCCTGTAAATGTTCACCACGTCATCTGGTGCCCCTTGACGTGTCGAGTATAAGTGTCGAACAGTTGATGTGCGTCGTTGTTCTGGTCAAATTTAATGCAGTTGGAGACGTTGTGAGACATCTAGACGTATCGGAAGCATTTTTTGCGAGAACTGACGCGATTAACTTTTTGTTTACGTGCATATCTACGTCGGTGCATCCGTGTCAACACACCAAGCGCAATCTGGACACGAACTGGACGTGAACTGGCACCCACAATGCGCGCTCTGTGTAGGTACGCGATCTAAATGTGTGTAGACCTTGTTTATCAACTTGAATCGTTAGTATATGACATAAGACGACTATGTGCGCCCTTTTTTGATTCTTTTTTAATATTTGAAGCTCATTTCAAATTTCGGTCAAACTAATTTTGACCGACATTTAAACAAGTTTAAAATATGAAAATGAAAAACTAAGCATGGATCCTTCTTAGTCAATCCAAAATGAAACTTTCTGAGGTGTTTGAAATTTTCATGTTGGAAATCCAAAACCCCTTCTCTTCACCCTTGAATTCATAGGACATAGTCAGGGATATCACCTTAGATACATGCATTTCTCATATGAAATATTTATAGATGATTTTTGTCAACTTGAATCGTTAGTATATGACATAAGGCGACTATGTGCGCAGGATTTTCCTTTTTTTGATTTTTTTTGAATATTTGAAGCTCATTTCAACCTTGAGTTCATACGGCATATAGTTCGAGGATATCACTTAGATACATGAATTTTTCATCTGAATGTGTATAGACATTGTTTATCAACTTGAATCGTTAGTATATGACATAAGACGACTATGTGCGCAGGATTTTCCTTTTTTTGTTTTTTGAATATTTGAAGCTCATTTCAAATATCGGTCAAACTAACTTTGACCGACATTTAATCCAGTTTGAAACATGAAATTTGAAAAACGAAGCCTCGATCCTTCTTAGTCACTTCAAAATGAAACTTGGACACTTTATCAAACTTTTCAAAACCCCGTTGAGTGCCTCCAAACCCCGTCCCAAACCTCACCGAACAATGACCATCGATCCAACCCTAGTGCTGAACTGCAGCCGTTCGATCGTTCCTCTAGAAGGAATATGTAGGCAGACTCGGGGCGATCCACGAGAAAGCTCATTCTGCGATCTGATTGGACGCGCGCGTAGGATTAGGGCTTTACCCGCTGACGAGTGGACCACGGCGTACCCAATGGGGATTTTTGCCTCTGTGACACAAAATGGGGATTTTGGCACACCAAATGGGGATTTTGGCTGTAACCCGTCATCGTAACTTAAGGATAGCCATGAGCTTGGTCAAATCTAGCTTGAATCCATATAAATTTTCAAATGAGCATGCTCATCTATCCGAGGCATTTTGAAAAATGTGTTTAAATGAGCTCCAAAGGTAGGGTAAACGGGCCCATTTGTACGCAAAATGGTGGACTCGCTGAAAAATGTGTTTCAAATGAGCTACAAAGGTAGGGTAAACGGCTCCATTTCTAAGCAAAAATGGTGGACTCGCAGAAAAATGTGTTCCAAATTGAAAGGACAATGATGTCGCCTAGAGGGGGGTGAATAGGCGATTAAAACTTTTCCGGTTTAGGCTTGCTAATTGCGGAATAAAACTAGGTGTTTAAATTAACAAGCTGACAACTTAAATAAACTAGGCTCACCTATGTGCACCAACAACTTTTGCTAAGCAAGACAAGCAACAAGGTGATAGCTAGCAATAGAATACTTCAGGCACGAAGGCTATCACAATGTAAAGCATAAGTAAAAAGCTCGGGTATAGAAATAACCGAGGCACGCAGAGACGAGGATGTATTCCCGAGTTCCTCCTTGTTAAGGGAGTACGTCTCGTTGGAGAGGTGTGAGGCACCATAAAGGTCGATCTCAACGCCACAAAGGCTCACCCTATTCTCCGATGAACCGCACCACAAAGGTTTGGTTCACCTTCCACTATCGGGATCCTTCGAGGCGGAATCCGGAGCCTTTCAACAACAATCCATGGCACAACCCACAACGGGATTGGGGGCTCCCGAATGGCTTTACTGTGACACCCCTCCCTGGCACATCTTGCCAGAGAGGCAATCGTCCCGTGCGCCATCCCAAGATAACTGGCCGCACGTCACAACAGTGTAACATAATGGAAATCATTACACAATCAGGCACATCAGTGCTACAAATGGTTTACAAGGGCATCAAAGAATGACAAAATATCAATCCCAGCATGGCACGATACAGAGTTTTAACTGACAGCGGAAGACATATGAGAGGCTACGGCTTGGAGCGGCTCCACTCCACAGGTTCTGGCTGGGCTACTGATCCTAGTACGCTCTTGCTTCAAATCCTTACTAAGGTGGAAGATGAATCCTCGACAAAACCTGGCCACAATCACAAGGCCCGTGAGTACATTTGTATGCACTCAGCAAGAATCGCCACTTACTACAAACATTCCAACAATCATGCAGCAAGATATACATTGGACATAAAATCCTACAACATGGCAAGAGTCAACTCGAGATAGACCAATATGATAACATAAAGGTAGCATGGCACCACAAGCAAAACATGGCATAAGCAAACAACAAGAGTATCACCAGTACAGAGTCCAAGCCAGGTGGGGTTGGATCGTATACCGGCAATTAAACAAAGAGGTTACCTGTGACGAGTAGACGAGTGTATCAGTGGGTACCAAATCTTATAATTACTCCTGTCAACACAATCAGGCTTCCAAGCCTCTAGCCAACTCTGGCTATCAATCCAGCCAACTCTGGCTATCTCCCGGGGCATGCACGGTTGATGTTGGCTCTGGCCTAACTATAGGCTTCCAACGCATCACCCGCCATCCCATTCACCTCACAAGTAACATTCCCTGCATCATCTTATTGTTCATTTAGTGAAATCAGGTTGTTCATCTTTCTTTCAAACAAGCCTTAGGTTTAACCTCCTGACACGACAAAGAAACACAGTGTGACCGACACTGAACTGTTGTTCCATAACCTTGGAACGAGGCTAGACAGCCAGATTTGACACTCTCGAGAGGTTGCAATTACCACCCACCTAAGTGCACCACACTCAGCCGGTACTTTAGGATATCATCCTTAAGGCGAACTCAACAAGATACACTCACCTGACCGTTCACGCTACCAAGACACTCCCTGTATAGCCACCGACATAACTCTATGCCTTATGCAGAAGTGAATCCGGCACGCTCCCAACTATGGGTAACGCCTAGCTCCGGAACCTTCGCAAGACTAGCCCCGACCAACTATGGTACCGACTAGACTTGCCAAAAGGGTGGCATCAAAGGAGGGTCGTTAGGATTACGTAGGTCAAGGCCCGCCCATGTGAGCGACAGTGGCAGTGCTTTCGATGTTCAGATTAGTGGCACCGTGGACTGACCCTATCGTTGTTTGGAGGGGTGTTTCATTTAATCAAGTTCCATCATTCACAAGTCCCAACCAAGAGGATTAGTGCAACACAACAATCACAATATCATAATATATCATCACACGACAAAATATTAGCAACACAATAAATCAAGCAATAGTAGTATTCATGTCCAAGCTTAGCCAAATAAAAGGAACGTCAACCGGAAGACTACGGCGGCGAACCCGCCGACCAGCGCCTTCTCGTTTGACAAAAGAAAAGAAACGTCAACCGGATGACTGTGGCAGCGGTCTTCCGCTGGCAAGCGCCTTCTCGTTTGACAAGGAAAAAGAAACGTCGACCGGAAGACTGTGGCAGCGGTCTTCCGCTGGCAAGCGCCTTCACAGATCAACTACAAAAGATAACACAGTGGGTCAATCGGACGACTGTGGCGGTTCCTCCAGCCAGCGCCCTCGCAGATTAATTACAAAGTTGGCGAGGCATGTAGCCTCCAAACAATGAACCGAAAAGCATTCATAAGAAAGAAAGCATCCATTCCACTCAAAGATTAACCCGACGTGGTGTCAGCAATCTTGGCCAAAAAGAACCAAATGGAAAGCAAATGTCCCAAGCGTCGCAGTCTAGGCGGGCTTACGCCAACCACGTTTGACGGAGGGAGAAGAAGCAAATAACTCTTTTGGCAAATGCCCCCAACTCCGAGGATCATAAGACGACATTCGTCCGCTCCTCACCTCGGCGAAGGAGAAGAAGCAAACAATCATAGGAACACATGTTTTATAGTTGTTTATTTAGAGGGTTCGACAAAGCCACGCAAGTGCGAGGCGCACAAATAATTCACACGTCATTCTAATGCATACATGGATGATGACTAAAACATGGCAGGAGCAATATTCGAAACAACATATTAAACAAGAATAACAAACAGACATGCAACAATAATAGTAGACAGACATATTAATATAACAGTAGACAGACATAAACACCCGACATGGTATTAAGCAAACAGCAAACAAGCATTGCGGGACTGCTCATAGCAAGTGGTTAGCTTGCCTTCGAACACGGGCTCCAGATGGTTCGGGGAAAAATCTCGTACTCGCCGTGGGTTGAAATCTCGAAGAACGCCTAAATACGGAGGGACATACAACACATAAATAAAGGCTCCAAAACTAACTAATTCCTAAAATGGAAAAAGGAGTACCACTGGAAAGATCTCTTCAAACTAAGAATTTAGAAATTCGAATCACCTCAATCGGAGCCACAGATCAAAAGATATTGATCGGCGAAATTAATCGGAAAGAAAAGCTAGCTCAAAAGTGAACGATCAGTTCACTGCTGCTTCATCTTCTCACGTACTGGAGCATGGCTTCTTCGAGCATGCATGCTCACGACACAGTACGTGCATGCGGCCGCCGGCACCGACGTTCCGCACCGTCGCATCTCACGCTGGTGGCGGGAACAGAATCGCACCGCTGCGCCGAACTCGCGGATGGTGGCGCCGGGCTGGGACGCTGAGAAACGATGTGGCCGACGGAGCGAGCTTCAAGCTCAGCCATGGCTGCCATGGCGAGCAGAGCACGGTCGTGCTCGCCGAGGCAGCAGCTCTCTATTCTCTCTGGCTTAGAAGAGCTCTGCACTTTGGCAGTGCGCTGCCACGCATGGCTCTCTCCTCTCTTCCTCACTTTGTTTGCCTCACTCTGATCGGACGAGGTGCTGAGAAGCAGCAGAGCTGCTCTATTTATAGGGCGACAGCACCGTCCAAACCTCTCGCGGCTGCCACGTTGACTCCTGCTGACATATGCTCTCACGTATGCATGGTGCATGCAGATCCTCTACGCATGATTAGCAGCCCGGCCGGAAAATCCATGCATGCATGTGATTAGCAGGTCTCCATTGCTTGTGCTAGTATGTGCCTACGTGATTGCCTTTGGCTTTGCATGCATGCACGTATAAACATCTCAATCAAAAGCATCAGAGTGATGCTCTAGCTAGCTCCAAGACCACGCAAAAGAATTACTAGCTCGTGGACATGCACAATCAAAACAAGCCAAACCAACTTTTCTTATTTTCTATTGCACGCGCAAAGTAACATCTAATTAAGCACACCAGATTGGCAAAATTAGAACGATTAGAAGCTAATTACATTTTAATCAAATTAATTAATCTACTCAGAATATTCCCAATAAATTACCACTGGGTCATATTGGTGTTGGGAGGGTGCCTATAAAATATGGGCTCATTTGGTTGTATAGAAATATGGTTTTGGTAATTATCCGCAAGACAGTATACTTGCGTGTTCATGGCAAGAAGGTTTTTGGTGGATGATATGGAGGTGCTATTTTGGTTAGGCGTGTCTAGGCATCTTTCGTACACGAGTCTTGGATTTGTCGAGGGTGGGAGGGGTTCATGAATCACTGGAAAAATTCTTGAGAGAGCATGTCCAAAGTTAATTTATCCTCAGAAGATTTGAAGAAATATTTGGGATAAGAGGAAAAAGTTTTTCAGGTATCGGAAAACACCACTAAAATTTGGGTTCAATTTTCGGGGTGTTACAGACCTTCCCCCCTTAAAAGGGAATCTCGTCCTCGAGATTAAGGAGGTTATACAAGAAAATTTTGAACGATCCATTTATACCCCAGTTTAAAACTTTTTCTAAAATAATAAAATTTTGGTTCACCAAAGGGGTCAACAAGACTTTTCCTAAAACATACGTTTTTTTCAAGCATGATGTTTCTACCATACTCAATGCATTTAAAAGATGGCATGGCAAGGGCTCACACCAACAATGAACATAGGATCTACTCACATGCTTATGAATTTAAAATCTAAGGTTTTGCACAAACAGGGCAAGATCAAACAAGATCTACAACCAAATTATCAAATAATCTAACAAGATCAACTGGGGTGAGTAAGAACTCAAAAACCTTTATAAACAAAAGGCAGGGATATGCTAATCATAACCCTCTCCTAAGGTTTTATTTTTGAAAAGTTATACACACACGACAGGTGCCCCTTTCATGTGCGTACAACAAAGGGTTTTATTTTTCCAAAGCTATACATACATGGCAGGTGCCCCTTTCATGTATATACGGTTTGGAAAAAGAAACAAGGTTTGTTTTCAAACAACGATGTTCGCGCCACAAGAGTGGGATCACAAACACCAAAATTTTGTGCGATAGAGCCATTCCCAAAGTTTGTTTTTGCAAAGAAATTTTCCCTATAGAACTCCGGGATACGAGGAAAATAATACGTCTCGGGGTACCTCTTCACGTTGAAGTAGTCGCGGTGTCCCAGTTGGAGTAGAACTTGCATCATCAATTTCGGAAATTGTCCATCCGTGTACAGTTCGTGTCTTGCAGCAAGATTAAATGGCAGAGATACAAGCATGGGTAGGAGAATTTCTACTTGTAGCAAAACATCATTTTATAAAACATTTCTGCATTTTATGGCCCAAAACAAACGGCTGCAGCAGTATGGCATAATCATTTCAACCATACCGTATAGGCAAGCACAAGCAAACATAGAAATAAAACACTCTACAAAAATCCTTTTGTGTTCCAGCGAGGAAGAACACTCAACAAGCATTTTTAAGGCTTGGGAGGGAGTTGCTCGTGGAGGGCTCGGGCCCCTTTCTCTAACATGCGTCCAGACAAGGTTCATATTGGGTGAGGAACCTTGGGGTACTACATGTAGGAGTTTTTCAAACCTATGCGCGAGCCAACATTAAGTGAGCGGGACACCGTGGTTACAGTGTCTCATCAAATACTTCCACTTAATAGTTAAACTTGTGCAACACACACAAAATAATTTGCATACTACAAAATAATCCCATTCAAAGTTTGCATTAACTCACAGGTGGGTATATGCGTCTGGGTTCACATATACTGTCCCTGTTTTAAGTGATCTGTCGTTTCTTCAAAACCTTTAACTAAAAGAAAGGCGTGATATTCCTTCATGTGTCAACCAAGTGGTCAACCAGGGGATAAGAACACCAAGTTTTATTTGGCTGATTCGACATCAACCAAGAAACAGACAACAAACTTGCATTACAACCAACACAAGGGAAAAAAACAACAAAACAAACAAGCTCACGGCTTCTCACCTACCAACATACGAGCGTCACCAGACTAAACAAACAGGGGCTCTATTCCGCTTGACGGCCTCTGGTGGTCGGTGGAGCGGGGCCAAGACGAAGAGTGGTGTCCACATCTGCATCTTCCGGTGGGTGGGGAATCATCGGCCTGCCTTCAAGGATTACACCTTGTTCTTGGGGTTGCTGCTGAATTCGGGCTAGTACTTGCGCCACAGACACATCCAGACTGCGTTCCAGCAAGTCATCTGGGACTGGGGCTCCGGTACCTCGAGCTTGCCCATGGTTGAGGGTAGGTGGGTTCCTTGCTCGACACTGTTGCAAGTGAGCGTGACCAAGGCTGCGCCTTGTGGTTGCGAGTTCTTCTATCAGAGAATTGCTGAACCTGGTCATTGCAGCTGCGTAGGTGACCAGGGTGATGACGGCAGGGTCGGCTTCGCCTTCGATGGAGGTTTGGATGGCCTCCGCGCCAGGTTGGGGTCGGGCTGGGAGAAAGTGGAAAGCTCGACTTTTCGCCATTGCGGGTTCTGAGTACCGTAGGCGGACGAGACCTTCATAGGCTGCTATCTGGATGGCTTGAGCAAGAGTGGGCATGCTCCTACCTGGGATCAGGTACGTCATGCTTGTGCCCAACGGACACGAGCCGATATGCACGTTCGCTCGAAATTCACTCCCGTCTAGCGAGAGTGAGTTCTTGAACACCACATACCGAGGGAGATCAGGCCTGCCAAGAGTATCAGAGACGGCCTTCCGAAGAATCACTGGGAATCCGCCATACTCAGCGGGTGGTTTCCAGGATGACCTTGGGGTTTGCCATCGGATTCCTCTGGCTCTGGGTGTAGGATGAGATGAGAATGCGGGATTCCTTTGCGGGATCCTGCTTCAAGAGAGCTGGGTTGGCTAAGGATAGCAGGCGAGGGTGGGGATAAACGGCAGCTAGGACTGGGTCTCATATACGGGGTTGTGTCGGCTCCTTCTCTTGGAAGAAACCGGCGAGCCTCACTCAGGGAATGGGACACGTCCTACTGCACCTTACTGTGGACCGACACCAGCCATGCCGGTTAGGCGGAGATGGGTTAAATCCATCGGGCTCATTGTCGGGCAAAAGTAAGGCGGGGTTTTCCATGCTAGGGTAGTCTACAGCCAGCCTGGTGCTCTGATACCATGTCTGTGACACCCCTCCCTGGCACATCTTGCCAGAGAGGCAGTCGTCCCGTGCGCCATCCCAAGATAACTGGCCGCACGTCACAACAGTGTAACATAATGGAAATCATTACACAATCAGGCACATCAGTGCTACAAATGGTTTACAAGGCCATCAAGGAATGACAAAATATCAATCCCAGCATGGCACGATACAGAGTTTTAACTGGCAGCGGAAGACATATGAGAGGCTACGGCTTGGAGCGGCTCCACTCCACAGGTTCTGGCTGGGCTACTGATCCTAGCACGCTCTTGCTTCAAATCCTTACTAAGGTGGAAGATGAATCCTCGACAAAACCTGGCCACAATCACAAGGCCCGTGAGTACATTAATATGCACTCAGCAAGAATCGCCACTACACAAACAATCCAACAATCATGCAACAAGATATACATTGGAAATAAAATCCTACAACATGGCAAGAGTCTACTCGAGATAGACCAATATGATAACATAAAGGTAGCATGGCATCACAAGCAAAACATGGCATAAGCAAACAACAAGAGTATCACCAGTACAGAGTCCAAGCCAGGTGGGGTTGGATCGTATACCGGCAATCAAACAAAGAGGTTACCTGTGACGAGTAGACGAGTGTATCAGTGGGTACCAAATCTTATAATTACTCCTGTCAACACAATCAGGCTTCCAAGCCTCTAGCCAACTCTGGCTATCAATCCAGCCAACTCTGGCTATCTCCCGGGGCATGCACGGTTGATGTTGGCTCTGGCCTAACTATAGGCTTCCAACGCATCACCCGCCATCCCATTCACCTCACAAGTAACATTCCCTGCATCATCTTATTGTTCATTTAGTGAAATCAGGTTGTTCATCTTTCTTTCAAACAAGCCTTAGGTTTAACCTCCTGACACGACAAAGACACACAGTGTGACCGACACTGAACTGTTGTTCCATAACCTTGGAACGAGGCTAGACATCCAGATTTGACACTCTCGAGAGGTTGCAATTACCACCCACCTAAGTGCACCACACTCAGCCGGTACTTTAGGATATCATCCTTAAGGCGAACTCAGCAAGATACACTCACCTGACCGTTCACGCTACCAAGACACTCCCTGTATAGCCACCGACATAACTCTATGCCTTATGCAGAAGTGAATCCGGCACGCTCCCAACTATGGGCAACGCCTAGCTCCGGAACCTTCGCAAGACTAGCCCCGACCAACTATGGTACCGACTAGACTTGCCAAAAGGGTGGCATCAAAGGAGGCTCGTTAGGATTACGTAGGTCAAGGCCCGCCCATGTGAGCGACAGTGGCAGTGCTTTCGATGTTCAGATTAGTGGCACCGTGGACTGACCCTATCGTTGTTTGGAGGGGTGTTTCATTTAATCAAGTTCCATCATTCACAAGTCCAAACCAAGAGGATTAGTCCAACACAACAATCACAATATCATAATATATCATCACACGACAAAATATTAGCAACACAATAAATCAAGCAATAGTAGTATCATGTCCAAGCTTAGCAAATAAAAGGAACGTCAACCGGAAGACTACGGCGACGAACCCGCCGACCAGCGCCTTCTCGTTTGACAAAAGAAAAGAAACGTCAACCGGATGACTGTGGCAGCGGTCTTCCGCTGGCAAGCGCCTTCTCGTTTGACAAGGAAAAAGAAACGTCGACCGGAAGACTGTGGCAGCGGTCTTCCGCTGGCAAGCGCCTTCACAGATCAATTACAAAAGATAACACAGTGGGTCAATCGGACGACTGTGGCGGTTCCTCCAGCCAGCGCCCTCGCAGATTAATTACAAAGTTGGCGAGGCATGTAGCCTCCAAACAATGAACCGAAAAGCATTCATAAGAAAGAAAGCATCCATTCCACTCAAGGATTAACCCGACGTGGTGTCAGCAATCTTGGCCAAAAAGAACCAAATGAAAAGCAAATGTCTCAAGCGTCGCAGTCTAGGCGGGCTTACGCCAACCACGTTTGACGGAGGGAGAAGAAGCAAATAACTCTTTTGGCAAATGCCCCCAACTCCGAGGATCATAAGACGACATTCGTCCGCTCCTCACCTCGGCGAAGGAGAAGAAGCAAACAATCATAGGAACACATGTTTTATAGTTGTTTATTTAGAGGGTTCGACAAAGCCACGCAAGTGCGAGGCGCACAAATAACTCACACGTCATTCTAATGCATACATGGATGATGACTAAAACATGGCAGGAGCAATATTCGAAACAACATATTAAACAAGAATAACAAACAGACATTCTACAATAATAGTAGACAGACATATTAATATAATAGTAGACAGACATAAACACCCGACATGGTATTAAGCAAACAGCAAACAAGCATTGCGGGACTGCTCATAGCAAGGGGTTAGCTTGCCTTCGAACACGGGCTCCAGATGGTTCGGGGAAAAATCTCGTACTCGCCGTGGGTTGAAATCCCGAAGAACGCCTAAATACGGAGGGCATACAACACATAAATAAAGGCTCCAAAACTAACTAATTCCTAAAATGGAAAAAGGAGTACCACTGGAAAGATCTCTTCAAACTAAGAATTTAGAAATTCGAATCACCTCAATCGGAGCCACGGATCAAAAGATATTGATCGGCGAAATTAACCGGAAAGAAAAGCTAGCTCAAAAGTGAACGATCAGTTCACTGCTGCTTCATCTTCTCACGTACTGGAGCATGGCTTCTTCGAGCATGCATGCTCACGACACAGCCATGCACGTACATATGTACACGTACATGCATGCGGCCGCCGGCACCGACGTTCCGCACCGTCGCATCTCACGCTGGTGGTGGGAACAGAATCGCACCGCTGCGCCGAACTCGCGGATGGTGGCGCGGGGCTGGGACGCTGAGAAACGATGCGGCCGACAGAGCGAGCTTCAAGCTCAACCATGGCTGCCATGGCGAGCAGAGCACGGTCGTGCTCACCGAGGCAGCAGCTCTCTATTCTCTCTGGCTTAGAAGAGCTCTGCACTTTGGCAGTGCGCTGCCACGCATGGCTCTCTCCTCTCTTCCAACTTTGTTTGCCTCACTCTGATCGGACGAGGTGCTGAGGAGCAGTAGAGCTGCTCTATTTATAGGGCGACAGCACCGTCCAAACCTCTCGCGGCTGCCACGTTGACTCCTGCTGACATATGCTCTCACGTATGCATGGTGCATGCAGATCCTCTACGCATGATTAGCAGCCCGGCCGGAAAATCCATGCATGCATGTGATTAGCAGGTCTCCATTGCTTGTGCTAGTATGTGCCTACGTGATTGCCTTTGGCTTTGCATGCATGCACGTATAAACATCTCAATCAAAAGCATCAGAGTGATGCTCTAGCTAGCTCCAAGACCACGCAAAAGAATTACTAGCTCGTGGACATGCACAATCAAAACAAGCCAAACCAACTTTTCTTATTTTCTATTGCACGCGCAAAGTAACATCTAATTAAGCACACCAGATTGGCAAAATTAGAACGATTAGAAGCTAATTACATTTTAATCAAATTAATTAATCTACTCAGAATATTCCCAATAAATTACCACTGGGTCGTATTGGTGTTGGGAGGGTGCCTATAAAATATGGGCTCATTTGGTTGTATAGAAATATGGTTTTGGTAATTTTCCGCAAGACAGTATACTTGCGTGTTCATGGCAAGAAGGTTTTTGGTGGATGATATGGAGGTGGTATTTTGGTTAGGCGTGTCTAGGCATCTTTCGTACACGAGTCTTGGATTTGTCGAGGGTGGGAGGGGTTCATGAATCACTGGAAAAATTCTTGAGAGAGCATGTCCAAAGTTAATTTATCCTTAGAAGATTTGAAGAAATATTTGGGATAAGAGGAAAAAGTTTTTCAGGTATCGGAAAACACCACTAAAATTTGGGTTCAATTTTCGGGGTGTTACATTTACAAGTGACCACAAAGGTCCAACCATCACACGGGCGTCTAGGGTCCAAGGACCAAGAGTAACAAGTTCACAAGCTTTCAACTTCCACGAATCCTCGTGGAGAGCACACCGATGCACCAAATGCAAAAGGTAAGAGCACAAGTGCTCAAGTCCTCCACTCTCAAATTCCAACAAAGCAACAAATGCTTATGGGGGAATAAGAGAGGAAGAACAAAGAGGAGAACCACACAAGAACTCCAAGAACTAGATCCACTAGGTTCCCCTCACTTAGAGGAGAGATTGATTGGTGGAAATGTAGATCTAGGTCTTCTCCTTCAATCCCTCAAAGATCAAAGAGTTTGGGTGAAGGGATTGGGAGATATTGAAGATATGAGCTTGTAACAATGAAGGAGAGAGAAAGCAAATCGTGCTAGGCAGAGCTGGCTGGCTGGAGGTAGGTGGAGGGGTATTTATACCCCTCCCAGAAAAAGAGCCGTTGCAGCCATTTTAACATCGGAGACTCCGGCCCAAGTGACCGGAGACTCTGGCCTGGGGCGGATACTCCGGCCCCCACCAGGGGGTGAACCACTCAGCCACGGAGCAGCTCGGGCGGAGATTCCGGCCACAGGGGCCGGAGACTCCGGACAAGGGGAGGAGACTCCGGCCCAAGGGCCGGATACTCTGGCCTAGGCCAGGAGCTGAACCTCAAAAACTCTCTCCGAGTAAAAGCTCTGAGTCCGGAGACTCCGGTCTGGAAAACCAGCAAAACTGCAAACTCAATAACTTTTGCGAAAAAACTCCAAATGAGATGAAACCAACTTTGTTGTAAAGATAACTTTTGCGAGAATATTAAGAACCATAAATAGAGTTAAGTTGGCACACATTGGAGGGTGTGGAACTTTCCTCAAGGATAAACCGATAATATTTCCAACACGAAAATGCAACAAGTTTTCCATAAGAAATCTGTTTTCGAAGAACTTGGGCTTGTCATGAAGATCACGACAAGCACCAAAACCCAACAAGGAGAAAAAGCCACACAAGAACCAAGAAAGATGAAATGCCAAGTATGCAAAGGTTTGAGCTCTCCACAAAGATGCGATCAAGTTACTCACTTGAGAGCCCCTCTTGTATGCCGTTTATACTATAACCTGGTCTCCCACTAACACCATGAGACCGGTAAAATAGAAAACCTATCAAGATCATACCTTTGCCTTGCGCATTCCACTTGAGCTCGATGATGACGATCTTGACTCTCTCAAGTTGGAACACCTTTCTTGATTGTGCTAGCTAGCACATGCTTGATGAAGACTTCTCCAAATGCTCCCCATACCCCATTATGGGAGGGCCTCGCTAAGCTCCGTCTTCATGTCTCCTTTGCAAGCTTCAATCAAATGATATCTTCCGACATGCATCATATTGAACTAGCACTTCATCTTCTTCTCTTGATATGTATGATGGCTTGGGGTTAAACATGATTGTTCTCAATCTTCTTTTCCATGCCATACTTGCAATGAGCTCAACTCTACACATGACCATTCTTCATATAAACCCTTGAATAGAGCATTGGTCATCATGTCATCTTCAAGAGTCCAACACATGAACTCCTATATTTTCCCATGGACAAGATCTATAAGAATATCTCAATGTAAACATTAGTCCATAAAGATTGTCATTAATTACCAAAACCACGCATGGGGGCAACCATGCACTTTCACAAATGAGCTCCAATGGTAGGGTAAACAGCCCCATTTCTAAGCCTTGCCAAATTGGTAAATTTCATGGTAGTATAAAATTATAAAATAGATCAAAAACTAATAACTAAATTGGCACTTGCCCTTGATAAAACAACTAATAACTAAATTGGTACCCTTGGCTTTGCCACCCTTAATAAAGCAACTAATAACTAAAATGGACTACCACTCGTCCTCGTCATCGGAAACCTCCACCGACTCGGCCTTGCCCTTGCCCCCGCCCTTGCTCTTGGCATCGACCTCCATTGGGGCGTTGCTGTTCGATGGCGACCATATGTCCTTCGTCTTCCCCTTGCTCTTGGCCTTGCTCTCCAAGTTGATCTTGAGCCGTTGCTGCTCGGCTGCGGCGGAATGCTTGGCCGCCTCCGTGGCTTTATAGTCGGCCATGGCCCAGGCCATACCCGGGTCCAGGACCTCCGTGACCTCATCCTTCCAGGCCATGGTCCAGTCCATACCCGGGTCCGTGACCACCTCCTCATCATCATCGGACAGATCGATGAAGGGAATGGGATCGGGGGGGGGGGGGGCAATGGCCCTGCCCCTTGGAGACTCCCAGGATCGTGCAATCTCGATCCTTGAACACATCCTACTCAAACTTGGAGGAGTACGTGCACGCCCACGCCCACTACAAAACTATTGGAGATCCGCAACGTTAAAATTACGTTGTGTCTAAGGCCAAAACGTCGCTCTGGAGACCATCGCGACGTTTCATCCGACGAAACGATAACGTCAACGATCGATAGTCACAGACGCGCTTATGACGTTCTCGTTGCGCTGAAGGACGTCGTGCCAGAATGCGACGTTCGGATAACGTCGCCGGAATTCTTGGTGGACGGCCCAGGCCCATTAAGTTGGCGACCGTTTTTTTTCGTCGTTACCACAATGCCACGTGGCAGTCGCCGTTAAGATGAATGTGACCGTCGGCAGATGACGTCATTTTCCGGCGAGAATTGCGACATTATTTTTCGTCACGGGAGAAGATGACGTCATTTTCCGGCGAGAACTGCGACCTTATTTTTCGTCACGGGAGAAGATGACGTCATGATATCCTCGCGAATCATAGGTTGCCACGTGTACCAATCACTTTTAGGCACGTTGCAATTGGCGCGACGTTTTTGTTACGTCCTAGTCTCCTGGCGTAACGTTTTAGTTCGTCGTATCGTGTCCTAATGAGACATTGACACGTGGTCGATACATGTGATTCCACGTGGTATATGATTGGTACGTACTACTTTCGTCACAGCATGTAAGGCGACGTCGGGTTTTCGTCGTGAAAAGGTGCAATTACATGGCTCCGCGTGGCCCAATCGTTATAAGCCACGTCACCCTCTGTGGCAACGAAATAACTTTCGTCGCGTGATGTTCTTTACCAAGTGCACGACGAATAGAACCGTCCTGCGGTCGACCAATTACACATTGACACGTGTCTTAATTTCGGGGCATAAAACGTCGCAACGAAATCATGTTTCGTTTCGGGGTGGATAAGCTTGTTACCACATTAGAATTGTCATATTGGTTGTCCAGAATTGCATAAATAATAGTGGACCAATTACTTTTTTCACACTAAAGAAAAATACACAACAGTATGGCATACAGAAAATCAGTTTACAGCAACACCACCACAAGTCAAATGCTTGCAACATTTTAGCATCAAAGCTTCAATGATTTGTTAGAAGAGAGGTGCATAGCCAACAACTCAAGCAGGGTGTTGCCCTGTTCTTGCGACTTCATTAGTTTTCCTCGACCCTTCCGCAGTTCTTCCATATCTCGTATGAACTTGTTCCTTGCTTCATCGGCTTCTTCTTTCATTTTCTTGAGCTCTTCAATTGTACTGCGGAGATTTGCATTCCCTTCTCTCTCAGAATCAAGTTGAGCTTGCAACTGAGACTTTGAAAGCGGCGCACGCAAGGAATTCAGAAAACTAAGCTGTTGATACTTCAGCATCGGCCCTTCATCGACTGCTGCAGTGGTAACCTCTAACGCATAAGGTGACATCTTCCTTTTCTTGTTTGCCTAAATAACATATAAAGAATATAAATGAAAATTAATATAGCAGATGACAAGCATAGATGAATTAGCAGATGACAAGCAATTAGTACAAGACAACAATAGACAAAATAGCAGAACACAAGAATATACAATCTTTGCATAAACATATAATTCCTTCATGCATATGTGAACAGACAAGTCAATTTTTATGCAGTGTCACCGAGACATACTATTACATCACGTGCGCTTGTAAATTAGCTACACAAATCCATAATAACTAACATATGTCTGCAACTAAACTTAATTTTATGTATAAGCCTCAGACATAACCCTACTAGATTTCAAATAGAGTTTAAGATATAGGGTCGAGGTACTGGTTATAATATGATTATAAACAAATCCTTGACCCTAAACCCATAAACCCTATTAACATGGCAGTGAGGGATGTATTCATCATCGGCAGTATGGTTAACTGAATAGGCAGATGACAATCTATTAAGCATGTACATAAATAAAATAGCAGATGACGAGCATAGATGAGATGCAGATGATAACCATGCATGCATAGATCGTAGTTGGATCCATGTTGAAGTGATGAAAATTGCAAACGACAAGAATGTATGAACATATCAGATGAAAATCAAAGATGGCCTAGCAGATGACAAACAATTAAGAATTCAAGCACATGAACTTGCATGCACAAGCATAGATGTAAGAGCAGATCACTTGCATGCTCAAGAAGATTATAGATGACCAGAATGTACAGCACATAGATGATATATGAAACTAGGAGATGACAAGCATTTAGAGAAAGTAAAGGTATGACTAGAATCTATGAACTAGCAGATACAATCGATTAAGCATGCATGCACATGACAAACCATAGACAAGAAGCTGAGCTGCCAGATCAAGGGATAACCTGAAGCTCATGATCCTCACTGACTAGTGATTCACATGACGAGTCTCCATCGCTGAAATCTGATTCCTCTTCAACATCATACTCAGATCCAGAGTTTTCCTTCTTGATCTTTTCGGGGGAGAACACAGTCGGAGATGCAACAAGACTTACTAAAGACGAATAAACCAGTTGTTGCAGCCGTGCGTTGTTTCTCATGATAGTTTTGATCCGCTCTTCTTCTATGGGTTGTAACTTTGATCCTACATCAGGGTAAAGAAATAGTACAATTAAACGTAATAAAGCTTCAATAGTACAATTAAACAGGCATATATTTTTTAACAGAAAAAATGTACGAAGCATTAGCAGGGTAATTAAAGAAGAACCAACCAAACTAATAAACAGGCAAACCAATTAGAGAGGTGATTGCATCGAATATAAGCAGGATAATAAAGCAGAGTCAATCTGAAATTAAACAGGAATCAAATTGAGATAGATTGCATCAAATATTAACAGGATAATAAAGAAGAATTGATCAACCAATTAAACAGGCCAACAATTGTGAATGTCTAATTGTATCAAACATAAGCAGAATACTAATTAAATGACAAGCATAAAATTAAAATGGCAAACAATTTAGAAAGCATCAATAATGCAATTAAACATGCACAAAATTAGAGAGATTATTTGCCTTTGGCTATTGAGACTTCTTTATTAGGGCATTTCCCCCGGGTAAACTTTGCTTGTGCCATCGAGGAGGTAGCTCCTGAGGGCGCCATCATGTGAGCCATTGTTAGTTGCGTCGAGGTGGCAGATCTTGACTAAGAAGTTGCGGGGATGTAGAAGATAAGGTGGCAGACCTTGAAGGCGAAGTTGCGGCGAGGTTGAAGACGAGGTGGCAGACCTTGACGACGAAGTTGCGGCGAGGTTGAAGACGAGGTGGCCGAGCTTGACGACGAAGTTGCAGACGATGTCGCAGACCTTGACGGCGAACTTGGCGGCGAGATTGGAGGCGAGCTGGAAGTCCAGGAAGAAGACCGGTACGCGAGGTAGCAGATCTTGACGGTGTCCTGCGCGGCGATACCGCACACCTGTACGGTGATTTCGACGGCGTGGTGGCAGACCGGGCGAGGTGGAAGACCGGGACGGGGAGGTGGCAGATCTGGAGGTCGATCTCGACGGCGCGGTGGCAGATCTGGGGATCGACCTCGACAGCGATATGGCAGACCTTGGAAGCGAGCTATACGGCGAGGTTGAAGAACGAGAGACGAGCTGGATGGCGAGGAGAGGCTAGGGTTTGAGAGGAGAGGAGGAGGAGGAGGAGAAGAGGAAATAATATGGATCTGGCTTATGCGGTCGAGGGCTGAGGGGATAAGGAGGATTTCGAAATGCCCTCGGCGCGAAATTTTGAATGCCCACTCTCATAGCGCGAAAGTTTCGAGCCGACGCGAAATTTTGGTGGGGTGTGCGGGCAACTGTTGTGGCCGTCGGATGTATGATGAGTGGCTTAAACAAATTGATCATCTGTGCAAATACATTTTCTAAAGGTAATCTTGGGTGGCCGTCGGGATGGTAAGGTAAAATCATTTCGGATTTTCCATATAAAGATTGCTGCCACACTTCCTACCCGCGGACCCACTAGGGATTTTATAACAGAAATTGAAGCATTACATTTCCCACTGAAAGTGACTCGAGTTTTCATTCAAACTGTTATACTAGGAAACATTACATGCATATAAAAAAAGGAAACATTACATGTTTTCAGTGAAAACTAATTATAAATCTAGAAGGCCTCCTCCCGGCTGGTTGCACTGTCATCGTCTTCAGCGTCCTGGCCGGCCACTGGGCCCTTCCTCGTTTTCGTCGAGGGTGAGGTCGAAGAACGGCGTGCCTGTAATCTTGACGTAGTCCACAAAGCTCCAATCGAGGGCTTCTCTCTTGGGCAGCCCACGGTCGTCCTCCAAGGAGTTCTGCACCGCGCGACTAAACCCTGTGATGCCGACATGGTCGGCGGGCGCGTTGCGAAAATCCATCTGCCGACGGAACAGGTCAACCACGTTCGTCTGCCTCACCTTCTTCACCGGAGGCGTGCGCTCGCCGAAGAAGAGGGCGCCCGAACACCGTCCTGGCGGTGTGCCCAGCTCGTTGGTGAGCGGTGCCGAGCGAGACGGAGTTGAGCGGGACAAGGATGAGCGCGATGATGACTGGGACGTCGTCCTCCTCAGAGCCGAGCGGTTGGCCGTGGGCGGAGGAGATCTGTATGCCATCGAGGGGGCAAGCAGGGGCGGGCCGCCGTTGGCGATGTGCGTCATCATGGCGGTGAGCGTGCGCTGATCTACACTCCAGAACGCGTCGCGCCCAGCCTTGTTCTTGCTCTTCGGCCGCGGCTCCGGGCCGTCCCAGCGGTTCATCTCCTCGTTGTGGCGCCGTGCGAACTCATCCTCGTAGCGATCGGCGTTGCCCTCGTGCGGCGCCCATTGGGGGTCCTGGCGCTGCTCTGGGGTGAGCTCGTGCAAGTAGTGCAGCAACACCGCCGTGTCCCAGAGGCGATTCCTCCGAGACAGGGCATGCGGCACGGGGATGCCGCGGACGCTTAGCGCCCAGTTCGTCGGAGCACGCATGTCCGGCGGCACGGGTTAGCCGTTCTCCCACAGCGCCGTCGCCTCCTGGACTAGGAGCAGGTGCGGCCCGAAGCCGTTGGCCGCGGCTCCGCACGTCCGCCTAGTGGTCGACATCGCCGTTGGTGTCTAAAGTGTTCGTGGCGAGAGAGAGAGAGAGAGAGAGAGAGAGAGAGAGGAGACATGTTTGAGGCAAGGGAGATTGTGAGGGACGGGGAGATCGATCACTCACCAAGCAGCATTAAGGGGTGCCCGCTGAGAGAGAGAGAGAGGATGATGGTCTTTACCATTGCATTGAATACGGGTGACCAGGCGCAGCAATGGCTACGAGCACTGGCACACGCAAATGGAGATGAGACACGACATTGGCACGCACGTCGGTCACGGATAGGCACGGCCGGGCACGAAAATGCACGCAGGCAGGCGTTGCTGTCTTCAACCCAGCAGTTCACAGCTAGCACGCGGCGAACGCAGAGCGACCAGGGAACGCAGCCAACGGGCAACCGGCTTACGTACGTGCACGTCTAGCGCGCGCGGCGTGCGGGCAGAGGCATGGGCAAGCTACGATCGATCACCTCTCGCGCGCGGCTGGGCACGAAAATGCACGCAGGCAGGCGTTGCTGTCTTCAACCCAGCAGTTCACAGCTAGCACGCGGCGAACGCAGAGCGACCAGGGAACGCAGCCAACGGGAAACCGGCTTACGTAGGTGCACGTCTAGCGCGCGCGGCGTGCGGGCTGAGGCATGGGCAAGCTACGATCGATCACCTCTCGCGCGCAGCCGGCAGACATAGATACAGCTAGCCTGCCCAAAGCTTGCTAGTCCATCAATCAGGCCGGCGAGTTGCAGCCTAGCTAGTCCATATTTCAACCATGCATCAAGTGGTCGAGCACGCATCATATAGGCAGAACTGTGGCGAGCTCGCGTCTTTCACACGGCGACGTTAATGCACGTACGGTGCAGAGCTACTGGCCGGAGTTTTAAAGCGCCATCCACCCCCGCCGAACGCATCAACCACCGAACTTCTCTCCTCCTCCACACTAGCTAGCTTATCTCCTCTCGACCACCATATCTCGAGGCCACACAGGCGCCGGCCAGGGAGATCAACATGACCCTGCGGGCTCGTCACGTGCGCCTCCACCGTCGCCTCCTTCGTCTACCACCTTTGTCCTCACGGAGAACGAGGCGCGCCAGCTTATCCGCACGAACACTCCTGTGCCGGCTGCTTTTCGTGTCCCGGCCGGTTGGGCGACCAACCCCGTACAGGTCCCGGTAGCGCCGCATCTCTCCGGCCAGGCGCGGACCAACTACATCAACGAATGCTCCGAAAACATGCCGTGTGCACGGTCTGAAAACTACCGGGACTTGCAGGTGGAGATCGAGTACCAGGCGCAGCTCCATGTCTACACCCCCTCGCCCTCAGCCTCGACGGAGAGAACTCTGAGGAGGGTGAAGATGGCGAGAACTCGCCTGAAGTGCCAGAAGAAGAGTGGGCAGGAACGGCGGAGGCCATTGCCGAGTCCTTGCTACAGCCGCCAAACCCTGTATGCGTCTGTAACTGCGCCATCTGCCGCCGGCCAGTCGGCACCTGTCCGTGCTGCCTCTCCGAGCCATGTCGCTGCCTATCTTAGGTTTTTATTAGTTATAAGTGTAATGTCTTAATTTACCTTCAGTTTGAATGATTTATCTTTAGTATGTAGTTTGTACGAAGGTAGAATGTAATTCTATTGAATTTAATATATTAGTTAATTAAGCTACTAAATTTTGGCATTAAAAACGTGTTTTTCATTTGTTGGGGGAGAATTAATAACCCACCAACCTCACGAACAGTGTTGGGGGATTCTCCGACTTAGTGTGTGGTGACAATGAGCCATTGACAGATGGGACCCACGACTTGTGGGCCGAGCCTACCAGTGACTCAAAGTCGAATGGGGAAAGTGAGAGAATTGTCCAGCCAATCAGATTGCAGTATCCGGCCTCTCGCGGATCACGCAGATTTCTTCTAGAATGTTGAATCGGACGGCTGCAGTTTCCTTCTAGAAGGCTTGGGTTAGATCGGACGGTGCCCGCAGATTCCTTCTATAAGGTTTGACCATATTTGAAATGAGCATAGAAAATTTAAAAAAAAATGAAAAAACCAGTCCACATGGTCTTCATATGACATATACTAACCATCACTAGTACAGAACGACACATCGGATACCCCTCTATGGCAACGGCAAGAGTTAGGCGAAGGAAAAATGAGCTCCGCGCGCTTCCGCGAGTGCGCGCGCGCGCTAGTCGGTCGATGGGCCCGACACAATGGTAACGGAGGCTGAAAAGATCTCCTTTGCTCATATATAGGCAATGGAGGAAAGAATATCTCCGTTGCTGATATTTCCACATCAGAAACGGAGATCGGTCTATCTCCGTTTCCCATGTGAAGGCACATTAAGCGGTGCCGGTATTAATATCTCCCACTCCAGTACTATATCTCACTCTCACTCTCAGTCTCACTCTCCCCAGTTCCTAACCCTAGCCGCACACGCTCTCCTCCTACTTCACCCATCGATGGCGAACCCCTCCGGCGCCGACGGAAGTCAGGATGGAGCATCTTCCTCCTCCCACCCTCCGAGGCGCAGCCCGGATCTCCCCTACAACTGGGGCGAGATCCCCGGCGACTGCGGTCGCGAGTTCATTCTGAGCCGTCAAATCCCATCCGGATCCACGGCGGCGGCTGTCGGGGGAATACCTAATTGAGTATGAGCCAACGTACGAACTTATCAAGACGTAAGCTGGCGGCTTAACAGGAGCGGCTTAACTGGCGCGGCTTAACAGGCGCGGCTTAACAGACGCGGCTTAACTGGCGCAGACTTAACTGGCGCAGGCTTATCTGGCAGGAGAAGACATAACTTGGAAGATACGAAATTACATTACTTAGTCTCCAAGTAGGACTCCGGCTCATACTTTCCTTGGGAGAGAAGTTTCCTTGTAACCTTGCGAGCCATCGTCTTTATAAGGTGGACTCCAAGGACCTAGAACCCCAAGCTAAAAAAGCTCTCATACATCCAGAGAGAGGCGACTCGACACCTCGATCGCCAACCTCTTGTAACACCATATTCATATCAATATCAATCTAGGATAGGCAGAACGTAGGTCTTTACCTCACATTGAGGGGCCGAACCTGGGTAAAAAACATCGTCTTCCTCGTGCCTGTGATCCTTAGCTCGGAGACGCTCGATCGCTTAATCCCCAACTCTACGAAGTCATCTCCATGACCTCTGCGTGACAATCCCACGACAGTTGGCGCCCACCGTGGGGCTTGCGGTCAAGAGCGTCATGTCCCGCGCTGGATCTGTGCCAGGGACGGAGGATCTCGTCGCCGTTTCAAGCTCAGCGATATCAACATCTACATCAAGATCTACCTCAAGCTCGAGAAGAAAGCACGGAGAAATTCGACCGCGCGATTTGGTGCTCAACTTCAAACAACGCCCCTCACGCGCGGGTTACTGGACAGCAGCAACGTCCGTATGGCGGACATCACCGGCGGCGGCTCGAAACTCATCTCGACGATCCCTTCGGTGGAAAGATGCGCAATCGAGTTTCCTAGCAGCTGTCCAAAGCGCATCGGATTCCAACGGTTAGATCTCCGTCGGAGACTCAAACACTGAAGCCCTGTCGAAAGTTGACGGAACTCCGCGCGACTTTGGGAAAATAATTATCGAGATCGACTCAGACATCAATTCGAAGATCCCTCCGGTGAAAACCTGCGGAACACAATCCCGAAGCCCTCCAAGAAATTTGAGTCAATTCCAACGGTTAGATCTCCGTCAGCGACTCGCGCACTGCAAACAAGTTTTATGTCCAGTCGAGTTCGCGAATTCAGACCAGGAGTCCGGCTGAAAATCAATTGCGTGGATTTGCAACTTGCAAAGCAACGACAATGTCAACTTCAACTTGCTCGCCGCCGGTTCAACATCAACTCCACCGTCACTTGCCGTAAAAAGCGTCCGGAGGTTCGACGTCACCATCGCTGGTCACAAATTGCTTCTGGAGCCTGGTCGGGTCAAGGCAAGAAATTTCTGTCGTGCTAAACACTTTCCGCGACCCAGGCCATCTTGTTCATCGCGTCACGAGTCGCTGGAAAGATTTTTAGCCAAAAGGTTTTCCTACCCAACGTCCGCGAGTCAAGGGATTTTCAGTTTCCTAATCAGCGACTTGATTCGTGAGCTAATCAAAGTACAAGCCGGACACATACACCAGCCAATCAATCTAAGAGGCAGGTCTCGTATGGGAAAAGAAAAAGAATGCAAACTGAGTACTGCACTACTGCGAGCTGCTACGTCATGGAAACCTCACGAAAGGAAAGGAGAAAAGTCATTGCATAGAGGGAACAATACATCAGTTCAAGCTATCAACACGCGACTCCAGAAGTTAGCTACAACACTGCGACTCAACTGGGAGATAGTACCTAGAACTACTGCTAATTTCAAGCATGCATGGGTCAAGGAAAGAAAAGCCGCTAGCTGCTACCATCGCTGATTCTTCCCAAATATCAAAGTGCTAGCTGATCAAAAGAAGACGAGCAAGAGCGTGAAACGTGCGCTCAGCTCAAGTCATCAACAGGCTCACCAACCTGATCAACCCCATCATGGCGACCTCTACTCTGTCGCAAAGATTATCGACGGGCTGCCGCGGTGAACTTTACCTCCGCCACGGATAGCTCTACCTTGCTGCGGCCGGCTTAGGCTCCGCCGCACGACGATTTCGACTTCATATCATGGTCGGACTCGCCAAAAATCATGATTATCTCCACTGGCAAGCCATGTTTGATTTCAAGTACGATCATAGCCACTTTATATTGGTAAAATCAACAGCTACGGTCCGCGGATCATACCGCGACATCAACGCCAGGAGAATAAAAAAAAGCTAAGTCGCTATTATACTCAACTTTCACAGCTTTTTACTTTCATCAATAAGTTTAAATTCACCTTCGAATTTATCTCGGGGCTGCATATCTAGGTTATTATGCCTTTTATTAGATGTCTTTGCGACTCATATTATATCATGTCGTAGACTTTAAATTCATATCAGCTTTTGTAGATTTAATTACATCTACTTCTCAATACATTCGTCAAATTGGAGTTCTTTATAACTCGCATTGCAAAGTCTAGCTATTTACAGCTTGCATTGAATATCAAGATCACCACTACATGTTCAAGCATTGATATTTGGCGATTCATTTGTCATTCTATGACTTATCATTATATCAATTTATGACTGATCGTTATATAATTTCATGATTTATCATCATATCATTTTATTAATCATCATCGACTTATTGTCATATCAATTTATGAGTCGCATAGCGATTTACCCCATATCATTTTAGGAGTCGCAAACAGCTCATTATTACATCAGTTTATGAGTCATTAATGAATCATTATCTTATCAATATTTGAGTTAAAATAGGTGACTCGCTGTACCACATCTACAGCTAATCAGAGCTGGTTATCATCAAAGCTAATTAGAGCTCGTCACGGCTATTGCAGCCGATAAAAGCAATAATCCTGGTTATTCTCGACTTAAGTCAGAAGTATCTCGCACTATGCGGCCAAAGTACTGGGGCGCGGCGTAATTCATGAGACTGATGCCTATCATGGCTGCCTATCATGGCCGTTCTCAACGACCCTGAACACGCGTTTACACCTGGGAAATACTGAGTCGCGCGCAGACCTACTTAACGGTACCTTAAGTTAGAAGTATCATTGCATTATGTGGCCAAAGTACTGGGGTGTGGCGTCATTCATGAGTTTGATGCCTATCATGGCCATTCTCGACACTGAACACACATTCCTGGGAAATACTGAGCTGCGCGAAGACCTGCTTAATGGTAACAGAGATAATTCAGAAGGACTAAAGTACCCGCGTGTGGCGTCAATCGAGTCTGAATGCCTATCATTGCTGCCTATCATGGCCGTTCTCGACCCTGAACACACATTAGATCTGGGAAATACTGAGTCAAGTACCATATGCTATCATGCATTGTACAATATGCTATCATGCATCTTACCAGTTGCTATCATGCAACTAAGTTGTTATTATGCAACCATTTGCTATCATGCAGATTACAACATGCTATCATGCGACATACCATTTGCTATCATGCAGATTATACTATGCTATCATGCAGGGTACCATATGCTATTATGCAGAGTGCTAAATTTTTATCATAATTATTACCAGCCACCAAGGCTAACATATTGTCATCAAGTTAATATCATTGCTTCCTCGGGGGCTTTGCCCTTTGAATTTCAGGAACATATAACTCGGCCAAATGAGTTTGAACTGGCATGACCAGATTTTTTTTAATGATTGGGATAATCATTCCCTGATATCGGCTGTTGAAGCCACCATTATCTTTTATCTACAGCCACATTAAGTGGAATTCTTAAGGACGATTCTTTCATCTATATCTAGAGTTTGACTGGGATTATCTTTTTTCCTAGCAGCTCCACTAATATTTCACAGTTCGGAGTTTATAAGCGGCTTTGCCCGACTGCAAATATTATTGTTTAATCGCGGCAACAATATTTGCTCAATCTGTTGCAGGATCAAATTGCAACGATATGCCATCAAGCAGGATAATGAAATCATGCCTGCTTAACGCCTGGGGGCTAAGACAATTAAGTTTTTGTCTAAGTTGAGATATTTTTTGAGTCCCGAGCAGCATGATCAAGCATGCAACCCGCCCCTCGGGGGCTACACATCCACCATGCATATCTGGCGGTCTTTATTATACTCATATACCATGATTATATGTAGATTTAATTCTTTGCAGCACATGAGAATATATATATCCATTTGCGAGTCAAACTAGTGACTCAGAAATCTTTTAATACAGGCTGTGACTATATACCCTTGAGCCGCCATGATTCAACATGTGCTCAAATGGCTCGTTATGATAACATGACATATTATTATTCTAATGATTGCCCAGCTTATTTATGCCTATGGTCTTTTCTACTTCGATATCTATGACTTAGCACCATATACATATTTGGCTAATATATCTTGATGCTCATAAGTTATTATTCTTATGATTTCAGCTCAGTCTTACATCCAACAGGAAAAGGTGTTTTTTCACCAAAGGCTTCGCCGACACCTTATATAATTTTCGTGGAGAACTTATCGCGATTCTGCAGCTTCAATGCGACTAAACAGAAGTGTTCAAATAGCAAGTGAGGAAGACTTGTGCATGGCCTCGAATGCCTGTGATAGTTCATCAACAAACATATGCGAGTCAGCGCTTCTACATCAGCAGCTCAATAAGCCGCTACGCTCGCGCCTCATCATCAATAAGTCACCAAGCTCTACATACTCAAGTCGGCAAAATCATCAACATCAAGTCAAGATCTTCCGCCTGACTCTACGAATCACCCGGAAGCTTGGGGGCTAATGTCGGGGGAATACCTAATTGAGTATGAGCCGACGTACGAACTTATCAAGACGTAAGCTGGCGCGGCTTAACAGGCGCGGCTTAACTGGCGCAGACTTAACTGGCGCAGGCTTATCTGGCAGGAGAAGACAAATCTTGGAAGACACGAAATTACATTACTTAGTCTCCAAGTAGGACTCCGGCTCATACTTTCCTTGGGAGAGAAGTTTCTTTGTAACCTTGCGAGCCATCGTCTTTATAAGGTGGACTCCAAGGATCTAGAACCCCAAGCTAAAAAAGCTCTCATACATCCAGAGAGAGGCGACTCGACACCTCGATCGCCAACCTCTTGTAACACCATATTCATATCAATACCAATCTAGGATAGGCAGGACGTAGGTCTTTACCTCACATTGAGGGGCCGAACCTGGGTAAAAAACATCGTCTTCCTCGTGCCTGTGATCCTTAGCTCGGAGACGCTCGATCGCTTAATCCCCAACTCTACGAAGTCATCTCCATGACCTCTGCGTGACAATCCCACGACAGCGGCGGCCACCGACGTCCGGATCTCGTCCTCATCGTCCTCCTCGGATGATGAGGACGAGGATCTGGAGGTCGGTCTCCTCCTCTCTCGCGCCTCCTTTGAGCGCGAGCGCGCCGAGGGTGTCATTCGGCGTCTGCGATGCAGAGAGCTATCCGCATCTCCGCCGCCGAGCACGCGATAGAAGCCGCCGAGGAGGCGTTGTTCCAGACGCAGCTCCGGGCGGCCATAGACCGTTCTCTTCTCCCTGGCCAGGGCCCTTGGCCAGATGCGGCGGCGGCAGCGGTGGCGGCGGAGGAGGAGGAGGAGGAGGAGGAGGAGGACGCTCCGGTGTTCGAGCAGGATGAGGTCTCCTCTGATGTCTCCTCTTGCAGTGGCTCCGGCGCCGACGCCTGGGACGCAATCTGCGACGGAAAGCGACCCCGCCTCGCCTAAGGTAAATGACCGCTCTGTTAGCTACTTATTTAGCTCGGTTTGCTCTGTTAGTTAGATCTGTTCAGCTATGTATTTGCTATGTTAGCTACTTATTTAGCTCGGTTTGCTTTGTTTAGCTATGTATTTGCTATGTTAGCTAATTATTTAGCTCGGTTTGCTCTGTTAGTTAGCTCTGTTCAGCTATGTATTTGCTATGTTAGCTACTTATTTAGCTCGGTTTGCTTTGTTTAGCTATGTATTTGCTATGTTAGCTACTTATTTAGTTCAGTTTGCTCTGTTAGTTAACTCTGTTCAGCTATGTATTTGCTATGTTAGCTACTTATTTAGCTCGGTTTGCTTTGTTTAGCTATGTATTTGCTATGTTAGCTACTTATTTAGCTCGGTTTGCTCTGTTAGTTAGCTCTGTTCAGCTATGTATTTGCTATGTTAGCTACTTATTTAGCTCGGTTTGCTTTGTTTAGCTATGTATTTGCTATGTTAGCTATTTATTTAGCCCGGTTTGCTCTGTAAGTTAGCTCTGTTCAGTTATGTATTTGCTATGTTAGCTACTTATTTAGCTCGGTTTGCTTTGTTTAGCTATGTATTTGCTATGTTAGCTACTTATTTAGCTCGGTTTGCTTTGTTTAGCTATGTATTTGCTATGTTAGCTACTTATTTAGCTCAGTTTGCTCTGTTAATTAGCTCTGTTCAGCTATGTATTTGCTATGTTAGCTACTTATTTAGCTCGGTTTGCTTTGTTTAGCTATGTATTTGCTATGTTAGCTACTTATTTAGCTCGGTTTGCTCTGTTAGTTAGCTCTGTTCAGCTATGTATTTGCTATGTTAGCTACTTATTTAGCTCGGTTTACTTTGTTTAGATATGTATTTGCTATGTTAGCTACTTATTTAGCTCGGTTTGCTTTGTTAGTTAGTTCTGTTCAGCTATGTATTTGCTATGTTAGCTACTTATTTAGCTCGGTTTGCTTTGTTTAGCTATGTATTTGCTATGTTAGCTACTTATTTAGCTCATTTTGCTCTGTTAGTTAGCTCTGTTCAGCTATGTATTTGCTATGTTAGCTACTTATTTAGCTCGGTTTGCTTTGTTTAGCTATGTATTTGCTATGTTAGCTACTTATTTAGCTCAGTTTGCTCTGTTAGTTAGCTCTGTTCAGCTATGTATTTGCTATGTTAGCTACTTATTTAGCTCGGTTTGCTCTGTTCAGCTGTGTATTTGCTATGTTAGCTACTTATTTAGCTCGGGTTGCTCTGTTAGTTAGCTCTGTTCAGCTATGTATTTGCTATGTTAGCTACTTATTTAGCTTGGTTTGCTCTGTTAGTTAACTCTTCAGCTATGTATTTAGCTCGGTTTGCTTTGTTTACTGCTTATTGGCTCTGTTTATTAGCTTAGTTTGCTGTTTTTAACAAAGAATATTCGTTGTTTCAAAGGCTTGGTGGATGCTTGGTGACGATGCTGCTGCCGTGAAGACCTAGGAGCGGGGCTCCATACACGGTGCCGTCACCAGGAGCAGTACATTTGCGCAGCAGGAAAGACAGTAGATGTTCATCTGGCGGCCGTGAAGACATAGGAGCAGAGCTCCAGCCACGCGCACTGATGAACTTTTGTAAAGCAGGGCGTACAGGAATACGGTGACGACCGGGTGGCCGTCTAGTCGCATGGAGCGGAGCTCCATCGACGGCACAGCCCGTCACCATGTTTTTTTTTTTGTTTTCCTGTAACCCTTATTAGAAACGGTTATTAGCAAAACTCCGTGTCTAATGTTAAATACATCAGAAACGGTTTATCTCCTCCGTTGCCATTGTGAGGCTTCACATCAGTGACAGAGGCGGGGACACGGACCCTTTCTCCGTTGCCGAAGGGGTTTTTGGCCCGTTTCCGATGTGTCGTTCTGTACTAGTGCATTCAAGTTGATAAACAAGATCATCATGTATTCAAACGAAGAAATGCACATAACCAATGTGATATCTCATACTTTGTCGTGTGAATCAAGAGTGAAGTGAGGTGTTTTTGGACTTGCAGCATGAACTTTGCCAACAAACTCACCAAAGCTTCATTTAGGAGCGACTAAGAAGGAACCATGCTTACTTTTTCATTTTCATGTTTTAAACTTGTTTAAATGTTGGTCACAGCTAGGCCAACAAACCCTAACGTTTTCGTCTACCCCCTTCAACGACGTCAAAAGGGGGTAGAACATTGGAATTTATTGCTTGGTTGTGTTAGGTAAGGACATAGGAACATGGAAAACCAACTATTATCACAAATTCTCACAAGATTGGCCCCGGTTTCCCCGAAACGAGAGTTTTGACCTATAAGTCTAGAAACTTAGTAGAGAGAGGGTGCGGCCGGTGAAGACAGTCACACACCGGAGTAGGATCCATGACATTCACAACATACAACACACTTGTATACACATGGTATGGCACAACCTAGGTTTGGGTGGGTTTCCGACGCTCCGGGGCTCTGATTCGGCGAAACCCCTAGATCCGCTGGAAAAACCCTAACGTTTTTTCTACACCCTTCAACAGCGTCGAAAAAGGGTAGGCCAGTGGAATTTATTGCTTGGTTGTGTTAGGTAAGGACATAGGAACATGGAACACCAACTATTATCACAAGTTCTCACAAGATTGCCCCCGGTTACCCCGAAACGAGAGTTTTGACCTATAAGTCTAGAAACTTAGTGGAGAGAGAGTGCGGTCAGTGAAGACAATCACACACCGGAGTAGGATCTTGGACATTTACAACATACAACACACTTGTATACACATGGTATGGCACAACCTAGGTTTGGGTGGGTTTCCGACGCTCCGGGCCTTCGATTCGGCGAAACCCTTAAGATCCGCCGGAAAAAACCCTAACGTTTTCGTCTACCCCCTTCAACGGCGTCGAAAGGGGGTAGGCCAGTGGAATTTATTGCTTGGTTGTGTCAGAGGAACATGGAAAACCAACTATCCGGAGCTTTTGGTGAGATTCCGATGATCCGGAGCCCCTGGTTTCGACAAAGTTGACCAGAAGTCAACTGTGTCGTCTACCCCTCCCACGGGCATCGAATGGGGGTAGCTCAGTGGAATTTGCTACTTGGTTGTTTTGGGGTAGGTCATATGAATATTTAAAACCAACTGTGTTCCAATGTTATCACATGTTTACGTTCGTTCCACCCGAAATGGGAGTTTCGACGTAGAAGAGCATAGCCTTCGTGCATGATAAGTGTGGTGTGTGAAGCCGGTCACACCTAGGAGTCTCAAATTGGCTCTTAAAGCATACCATCCCACTCTAATCCATATTACATGACACAACCTAGCTTTTGGTGAGATTCCAACGATCCGGAGCCCCTGGTTTCGACAAAGTTGACCATAAGTCAACCGTGTCATCTACCCCTCCCACGGGCATCGAATGGGGGTAGCTCAGTGGAATTTGCTACTTGATTGTGTTGGGGTAGGTCATGTGAAGATTTAAAAACAACTTTGTTCCAATGTTATCACATGTTTACGTTCGTTCCACCCGAAATGGGAGTTTCAACATAGAAGAGCATAGCATTCGTGCATGATAAGTGTAGCGTGTGAAGCCGGTCACACCTAGGAGTCTCAAATTGGCTCTTAAAGCCTACCATCACACTCGAATGCATATTACATGACACAACCTAGCTTTTGGTGAGATTCCGACGATCCGGAGCCCCTGGTTTCGACAAAGTTGACCAGAAGTCAACCATGTCGTTTACCCCTCCCACGGGCATCGAATGGGGGTAGCTCAGCGGAATATTCTACTTGGTTGTATTGGGGTAGGTCATAAGAAGATTTAAAACCAACTGTGTTCCAATGTTATCACATGTTTACGTTCGTTCCACCCGAAATGGGAGTTTCGACGTAGAAGAGCATAGCCTTCGTGCATGATAATTGTGGTGTGTGAAGCCGGTCGCACCTAGGAGTCTCAAATTGGCTCTTAATGCCTACCATCACACTCTAATCCATATTACATGACACAACCTAGCTTCTGGTGAGATCCCGACGATCCGGAGCCCCTGGTTTCGACAAAGTTGACCATAAGTCTACCGTGTCGTCTACCCCTCCCACGGGCATCGAATGGGGGTAGCTCAGTTGAATTTTCTACTTGGTTGTGTTGGGGTAGGTCATATGAAGATTTAAAACCGACTTTGTTCCAATGTTATCACATGTTTACGTTCGTTCCACCCGAAATGGGAGTTTCGACATAGAAAAGCATAGCATCCGTGCATGATAAGTGTAGCGTGTGAAGCTGGTCACACCTAGGAGTCTCAAATTGGCTCTTAAAGCCTACCATCACACTCTAATGCATATTACATGACACAACCTAGCTTTTGGTGAGATTCCGATGATCCGGAGCCCCTGGTTTCGACAAAGTTGACCAGAAGTCAACCGTGTCGTCTACCCCTCCCACGGGCATCGAATGGGGGTAGCTCAGTGGAATTTGCTACTTGGTTGTGTTGGGGTAGGTCATATGAAGATTTAAAACCAACTTTGTTCCAATGTTATCACATGTTTACGTTTGTTCCACCCGAAATGGGAGTTTCGACGTAGAAAAGCATAGCATCCGTGCATGATAAGTGTAGCGTGTGAAGCCGGTCACACCTAGGAGTCTCAAATTGGCTCTTAAAGCCTACCATCACACTCTAATGCATATTACATGACACAACCTAGCTTTTGGTGAGATTCCGACGATCCGGAGCCCCTGGTTTCGACAAAGTTGACCAGAAGTCAACCGTGTTGTCTACCCCTCCCACGGGCATCGAATGGGGGTAGCTCAGTGGAATTTGCTACTTGGTTGTGTTGGGGTAGGTCATATGAAGATTTAAAACCAACTTTGTTCCAATGTTATCACATGTTTACGTTCGTTCCACCCGAAATGGGAGTTTCGACGTAGAAGAGGATAGCCTTCGTGCATGATAAGTGTGGCGTGTGAAGCCAGTCACACCTGGGAGTCTCAAATTGGCTCTTAAAGCCTACCACCACACTCTAATGCATATTACATGACACAACCTACCTTTTGGTGAGATTCCGACGATCCAGAGCCCCTGGTTTCGACAAAGTTGACCATAAGTCAACCGTGTCATCTACCCCTCCCACGGGCGTCGAATGGGGGTAGCTCAGTGGAATATGCTACTTGGTTGTGTTGGGGTAGGTCATATGAAGATTTAAAACCAACTGTGTTCCAATGTTATCACATGTTTACGTTCGTTCCCCCCGAAATGGGAGTTTCGACGTAGAAGAGCATAACCTTCGTGCATGATAAGTGTGGTGTGTGAAGCCGGTCACACCTAGGAGTCTCAAATTGGCACTTAAAGGCTACCATCACAGTCTAATGCATATTACATGACACAACCTAGCTTTTGGTGAGATCCCGACGATCCGGAGCCCCTGGTTTCGACAAAGTTGACCATAAGTCAACCGTGTCGTCTACTTGCTACTTGGCTGTGTTGGGTAGGTCATATGAAGATTTAAAACCAACTTTTTTCCAATGTTATCACATGTTTCCGTTCGTTCCACCCGAAATGGGAGTTTCGACGTAGAAGAGCATAGCCTTCGTGCATGATAAGTGTGGCGTGTGAAGCCGGTCACACCTAGGAGTCTCAAATTGGCTCTTAAAGCCTACCACCACACTCTAATGCATATTACATGACACGACGTAGCTTTTGGTGAGATTCCGACGATCCGGAGCCCCTGGTTTCGACAAAGTTGACCATAAGTCAACCGTGTCGTCTACCCCTCCCACGGGCGTCGAATGGGGGTAGCTCAGTTGAATTTGCTACTTGGTTGTGTTGGGGTAGGTCATATGAAGATTTAAAACCAACTTTGTTCCAATGTTATCACATGTTTACGTTCGTTCCACCCGAAATGGGAGTTTCGACGTAGAAGAGCATAGCCTTCGTGCATTATAAGTGTGGCGTGTGAAGCCGGTCACAACTAGGAGTCTCAAATTGGCTCTTAAAGCCTACCACCACACTCTAATGCATATTACATGACACAACCTAGCTTTTGGTGAGATCCCGACGATCCGGAGCCCCTGGTTCCGACAAAGTTGACCAGAAGTCAGCCGTGTCGTCTACCCCTCCCACGGGCATCGAATGGGGGTAGCTCAGTGGAATTTGCTACTTGGTTGTGTTGGGGTAGGTCATATGAAGATTTAAAACCAACTTTGTTCCAATGTTATCACATGTTTACGTTCGTTCCACCCGAAATGGGAGTTTCGACATAGAAGAGCATAGCATTCGTGCATGATAAGTGTGGCGTGTGAAGCCGGTCACACCTAGGAGTCTCAAATTGGCTCTTAAAGCCTACCACCACAATCTAATGCATATTACATGACACAACCTAGCTTTTTGTGAGATCCCGACGATCTGGAGCCCCTGGTTTCGACAAAGTTGACCATAAGTCAGCCGTGTCGTCTACCACTCCCACGGGCATCGAATGGGGGTAGCTCAGTGGAATTTGCTACTTGGTTGTGTTGGGGTAGGTCATATGAAGATTTCAAACCAACTTTGTTCCAATGTTATCACATGTTTACGTTCGTTCCACCCGAAATGGGAGTTTCGACATAGAAGAGCATAGCATTCGTGTAACACCCTGAAAATTTAGACCGAATTTAAAAAAAAAATTGGACGCCGGAAAAACTTTTTCGGGTTTCTAAATGTTTTCTTCGAACCCGTTGGTCTTTGATTTGACCTTGCTTTCGATATCTCAGAAAATTCCCAACAATCCTCTATCTTTGCCGACCTCCACCATAATTCCAGGACATTGTTTATCTGTCAAACATTGGTTCCATTTGGTGATTCCAAAATCCTTCCGGTCTATCCCACTAAAGTCTCCACCGCAATTTTGCTTGGAATAAATTCTACCAAGCTACCTTATGGTTCCCTCATACATAAAGATCACTTCCACGAAATAATATTTCCTAGTCCCATGCAATATTCCAAAGTTAAACCCTATTTCCAACTATGTCGTTTCCAATCCAGAAATTATCTCGACACCTTCCACTCGTCCAAAAATTCTACAATTTTGGGGAGGTGCATGAATCCACCTCCTGAACATTTCACTCCACTGTCCCAATCCCATTTGAGCAATATTTGAGGTACTTCCTTTGTAGTGCCCTTTCTTGCCTATTTGCGATTTCCAAGGAACCCCTCTTTTGTATGTCTCCAAAAATTCTGCAAAAATTAGGGGATGATCCCTATCCAGTGGGTAACCCAAATATGTAAAAATATCCCATACCTTGTTGGGAAAATATTGGACTTTTTCCCTGTTTTCTTTTCTACTCAAAATTTCAATAATTTTGGAAAGCATATAAAAGCCTTTCCCCTTTTCATGAAAACTCCCAAAATAGGTGCACATGACCAGTACCTATCTCAGGGATTTCTTTTGGCTCAAGCCCATCTATTTTAGAACCCCTAAACCTGTTTTTGCTTTTTGACCAGTATCGTTTTTCAAAATTTATACACAGACCAAGTTTCGAATTTGCGAAAACTTTAGTCATAAAAGTGATGGGATTTTGAATTTGGCACCGAGTGACGCGGTTAGTTTTCGTTTTAGAGCCCGAGGGTGAGAGAAACTTGTTGATGCCGATGTCGGCATGGTCAGAACCGTGGCCACCATGGGCATGGACGTGCCCAAACGGCGCCGCCGGTTCTTGGTCGTCGCCGGTGACCTCCCCGCTGCTTCCCCTCGTGCCCCCTGCTTCCCCACCCCTCGCTCGACCCCAGCCACCCCACGTCGCCTTCCCATCTCCTCCCGTGCGCAGCCGAGCTAGACGACGCACCGACGGTACGGCGCCGTCAAGTGCAAGACGACGCGCCGTCCAAACAGCGCCGCCGCGGTCGGTGCCTACCGCTCCAGTGCTCCTCGTGCATTCCTGTTCTTCCAGCTCCTCCTCCTTATCCCCTCCACTGTGGCCAGAGAGGCGTAAGCCGTGACCTCACGGTGCCTTTAATGGCCGCAGCGGCCATGCACCCACCTCTCCCCTCTCCGGGCTATAAGAAGAACCCCGAGCCCCGTTCAGCTGCACCCCATTCTCCCCTCCCTCCCTGGACCTCTCTGCTCATTTAGCGGCGAGTGGAGCTCAACCTCGGCCGTGCTGGCCGGAATCGTGGCCACGGGTCCTCGGACCACCGCGAGCTATGCCGAGCTCCAATCGCCAATTAAATGAGTGGGGAAACTCCCCTTGATCTCCACGTTCTTCTGGTGCAATCCATTCGCGAAAAGGCGCACCGTAGCCACGGCACCATCTCCGTCCGCCGGCGGCGAGCTCGCCGGACGTGCACCAACGCGTCGCCCCCTGGCCTCCCCGTGGTCGTGGTCTCCCTCCTCGGGGGCGGCGTGGTGCAACGATCCCTCCCGTGCCCTCGGTGGCCACAGGCGCCCACCGGAGCGATGGCGATGATCGGCGGCCGAGCCGGCCGTGCTGCGCAGGCTCTCCCGAGCCTCTCCATCGCGGGAAGAAGAAGGAAAGAAGAAAAGAGAAAAAAGAAAGTAAAGGGAGAAGAGAGGGAGAGGCTGACAAGTGGGTCCCGGCCCCACCTGTCAGGTTAAGTGGAGGCGTATTTGCGTGAGTGCGCTTCCCTGAGCAGAAGACGTATTTTCCCAGAAAGACGCAACCAGTCCAGCCCAACTCAGTTTCGGCCCGTTCTATTTTTTTCTCTCTGGTGAGCAGCAAATAGCTAACCGTCGCACGTCAATATCTCTTGATCCGTAGCTCCGTTTGGAGCGAATCAAATTTGTAAATTCCTAGTTTGAGAAGCTCTGTCTAGTAGTATCGGTTTTACATTTTTGTAAAATACTTGTATGCTCAGTACCCTTGTATGCCTGCTTAGGTGTATTCCGCGGTACCGGCAAACCGAGACCCTGACCCGTGACGCGTCCGTGATTTCCCGAGCCAAATGGTGTCGATCTTCGGAGGCAAGCTAACCCCTTGCTATGAGCCATCCTGCAATGCTTGTTTGTTTATTTGCTTAATACCATGCCGGGTGTTTATGTCTGTCTCCTGTTCGATTGTTATGTCTGTCTACTATTATTGTTGCATGTCTGTTGTTGCCCGTATTTTGTATGAGCCTTATAGTGTTGCATATATTGTTGCATTTTAAACTGTCGCATTACCTTATAATTGCTTATCTGCGCATCACTCCCGTTCCCGAGACAATGGCCGGAGGAACCGCCTCAGTCAAAGGAATGGGGGAAATATTACAACTGTGCGTCTCGCGCTTGCGGGGCTTTGTTTGCTTCTTCTTCTTCGCCGAGGTGAGGAGCGGACGAATGTCGTCTTATGATCTCGGAGTTGGGGGCATTTGCCAAAAGAGTTATTTGCTTCTTGTCCCTCCGTCAAACGTGGTTGGCGTAAGCCACCTAGACTGCGACGCTTGGGACATTTGCTTTCCATTTGGTTCTTTTTGCCAAGATTGCTGACACCACGTCGAGGTAATCCTCGAGTGGAATGGATGCTTTCTTTCTTATGATTGCTTTTCGGTTCATTTTGGAGACTCGTAATATTACTCCTGTCATGTTGCTTATTTATTCATCATACCTGTTTGGTTATTTTATGTATTGTTAATATTTATCAAGCACACATCATTATGAGACAATGGACTGGGGATACCGCCGCCGTCTCACTAAAACATTAACGTCGATCTGTGGAGGCGCTTGTCGGCGGAATCGCCGCGATAGTCACCCGGTCCACGCTAACCAACTAGTTGATCTGTGGTGGCGCTTGTCGGCGGAATCGCCGCGGTAGTCACCCGGTCGACGCAAACCAACTAAACTGTTGCTTGAAATATGATGTCGCTAATGTCTTGTTGTTTGATATATGTTATTATGATATTGTGATTGTTGTGTTGGACTAACCCTCTGTTGTTTGGACTTGTTATGATGAAACTTGATTAAATGAAACACCCCTCCAAACTTCGATAGGGTCAGTCCATAGTGCCACTAATCTGAACATCGAAAGCACTACCACTGTCGCTCATATGGGCGGGCCTTGACCTACGTAATCCTATTGAGCCTCCTTTGATGCCACCCTTTTTGGCAAGTCTAGTCGGTTACCATAGTTGGTCAGGGCTAGTCTTGCGAAGGTTCCGGAGCTAGGCGTCGCTCATGGGTTGGGGACGTGCCGGATTCACTTCTGCATAAGGCATATAGTTATGTCGGTGGCTATATAGGGAGTGTCTTGATGGCGTGAACGGTTGAGTGAGTGTATCAGACCGTCTTATGGATGCGATCCTAAAGTACCGGTTGTTAATGATCCACTTGGATGAGTGAAGTATTGCAACCTCTCGAGAGTGTAAATCTGGATGTCTAGCCTCGTTCCAAGGTTATGGAACAACAGTTCAGTGTCGGTCACACTATTGTCTTTGTCGAGTCAGGAGGTTAAACATAAGTTCTGTTTGAAAGAAAGATGAACAACCCGATTTCACTAAATGAACAATAAGTTGATGCAGGGAATGCCACTTGAGATGTGATTGTGAACCAGGTTTAGGGATGGCGGTGTGATGCGTTGGGGAGCCTATAGTTAGGCCAGAGCCCACATCAACCGTGCGTGCCCAGAGTGAAATGATGAGGCCAGTGGGCCTAGCAGTGATCACAGGTGCTGTTGTGTATTATTTGGTACCAACTGGTATACTTGTCTACTCGTCACAGGTAAGCTCGTTGTATGATTGCCGGTGCACGTCCAACCCCTCCTAGCTTGGACTTTGAACTGGTGATCCCCCGTTGCTTGCTTATGACATGTTTGGTTGTCAATGCCATGCTACTTTTATGTCATGTATCTAGTGTACACCTTGCCACGTGGTAGGATTTTACTTCCAATGTATATCTTGTTGCATGATTGTTGGATTGTTTGTAGTGAGTGGCGATTCTTGCTGAGTGCATAAATGTACTCACGGGCCTTGTGATTGTGGTCAGATTTTGGTGAGGACTCAACTTCCACCTTAGCAAGGATAAGGAGCAGAAGCGTGCTAGGATCAGTAGCCCAGCCAGATACCTATGGAGTGGAGCCGCTCCAAGCCGTTGCCTCATTTATGTCTTCCGCTGCCAGTTAAAACTCTGAGTTGGGCCATGCTTGGCTTGATATTTTGTAAAGCCTCGACAGCCTTGTAAATCCTTTTGTAGCACTTTGTGCCTGATTGTGTAATGATTTCTGCTATGTTGCATTGTCGTAACGTGCGGCCAGATATCTTGGGCTGGCGCACGGGCGACCGCCCTTCTGACAAGCTGTGCCAGAAGGGGGTGCCACAATTCGTGCATGATAAGTGTGGCGTGTGAAGACGGTTACACCTAGGAGTCTCAAATTGGCTCTTAAAGCCTACCACCACACTCTAATGCATATTACATTACACAACCTAGCTTTTGGTGAGATCCGGACGATCCGGAGCCCCTGGTTTCGACAAAGTTGACCATAAGTCAACCGTGTCATCTACCCCTCCCACAGGCGTCGAATGGGGGTAGCTCAGTTGAATTTGCTACTTGGTTGTGTTGGGGTAGGTCATATGAAGATTTAAAGCCAACTTTGTTCCAATGTTATAACATGTTTACGTTCGTTCCACCCGAAATGGGAGTATCGACGTAGAAGAGCATAGCCTTCGTGCATTATAAGTGTGGCGTGTGAAGCCGGTCACACCTAGGAGTCTCAAATTGGCTCTTAAAGCCTACCACCACACTCTACTGCATATTACATGACACAACCTAGCTTTTGGTGAGATCCCGACGATCCGGAGCCCCTGGTTTCGACAAAGTTGACCAGAAGTCAACAGTGTCTTCTACCCATCCCACGGGCATCGAATGGGGGTAGCTCAGTCGAATTTGCTACTTGGTTGTGTTGGGGTAGGTCATATGAAGATTTAAAACCAACTGTGTTCCAATGTTATCACATGTTTACGTTCGTTCCACCCGAAATGGGAGTTTCGACATAGAAGAGCATAGCATTCGTGCATGATAAGTGTAGTGTGTGAAGCCGGTCGCACCTAGGAGTCTCAAATTGGCTCTTAAAGCCTACCATCACACTCTAATGCATATTACATGACACAACCTAGCTTTTGGTGAGATCCCGACGATCCGGAGCCCCTGGTTTCGACAAAGTTGACCATAAGTCAACCGTGTCGTCTACCCCTCCCACGGGCATCGAATGGGGGCAGCTCAGTGGAATTTGCTACTTGGTTGTGTTGGGATAGGTCATATGAAGATTTAAAACCAACTTTGTTCCAATGTTATCACATGTTTACGTTCGTTCCACCCGAAATGGGAGTTTCGACGTTGAAGAGCATAGCCTTCGTGCATGATAAGTGTGGCGTGTGAAGGCGGTCACACCTAGGAGTCTCAAATTGGCTCTTAAAGCCTACCACCACACTCTAATGCATATTACATGACACAACCTAGCTTTTGGTGAGATTCCGACGATCCGGAGCCCCTGTTTTCGACAAAGTTGACCATAAGTCAACCGTGCCGTCTACCCCTCCCACGGGCGTCGAATGGGGGTATCTCAGTGGAATTTGCTACTTGGTTGTGTTGGGGTAGGTCATATGAAGATTTAAAACCAACTTTGTTCCAATGTTATCACATGTTTACGTTCGTTCCACCCGAAATGGGAGTTTCGACGTAGAAGAGCATAGCCTTCGTGCATTATAAGTGTGGCGTGTGAAGCCGGTCACACCTAGGAGTCTCAAATTGGCTCTTAAAGCCTACCACCACACTCTAATGCATATTACATGATACAACCTAGCTTTTGGTGAGATCCGGAGCCCCTGGTTTCGACAAAGTTGACCAGAAGTCAGCCGTGTTGTCTACCCCTCCCACGGGCATCGAATGGGGGTAGCTCAGTGGAATTTGCTACTTGGTTGTGTTGGGGTAGGTCATATGAAGATTTAAAACCAACTGTGTTCCAATGTTATCACATGTTTACGTTCGTTCCACCCGAAATGGGAGTTTCGACATAGAAGAGCATAGCATTCGTGCATGATAAGTGTAGCATGTGAAGCCGGTCACACCTAGGAGTCTCAAATTGGCTCTTAAAGCCTACCATAACACTCTAATGCATATTACATGACACAACCTAGCTTTTGGTGAGATCCCGACGATCCGGAGCCCCTGGTTTCGATAAAGTTGACCATAAGTCAACCGTGTCGTCTACCCCTCCCACGGGCATCGAATGGGGGTAGCTCAGTGGAATTTGCTACTTGGTTGTGTTGTGGTAGGTCATATGAAGATTTAAAACCAACTTTGTTCCAATGTTATCACATGTTTACGTTCGTTCCACCCGAAATGGGAGTTTCGACGTAGAAGAGCATAGCCTTCGTGCATGATAAGTGTGGCGTGTGAAGCCGGTCACACCTAGGAGTCTCAAATTGGCTCTTAAAGCCTACCACCATACTCTAATGCATATAACATGACACAACCTAGCTTTTGGTGAGATTCGGACGATCCGGAGCCCCTGGTTTCGATAAAGTTGACCATAAGTCAACCGTGTCGTCTACCCCTCCCACGGGCGTCGAATGGGGGTAGCTCAGTGGAATTTTCTACTTGGTTGTGTTGGGGTAGGTCATATGAAGATTTAAAACCAACTTTGTTCCAATGTTATCACATGTTTACGTTCGTTCCACCCGAAATGGGAGTTTCGACGTAGAAGAGCATAGCCTTCGTGCATTATAAGTGTGGCGTGTGAAGCCGGTCACACCTAGGAGTCTCAAATTGGCTCTTAAAGCCTACTACCACACTCTAATGCATATTACATGACACAACCTAGCTTTTGGTGAGATTCCGACGATCCGGAGCCCCTGGTTTCGACAAAGTTGACCAGAAGTCAACCGTGTCTTCTACCCCTCCCACGGGCATCGAATGGGGGTAGCTCAGTGTAATTTGCTACTTGGTTGTGTTGGGGTAGGTCATATGAAGATTTACAACCAACTGTGTTCCAATGTTATCACATGTTTACGTTCGTTCCACCCGAAATGGGAGTTTCAACATAGAAGAGCATAGCATTCGTGCATGATAAGTGTAGCGTGTGAAGCCGGTCACACCTAGGAGTCTGAAATTGGCTCTTAAAGCCTACCATCACACTGTAATGCATATTACATGACATAACCTAGCTTTTGGTGAGATCCCGACGATCCGGAGCCCCTGGTTTCGACAAAGTTGACCATACGTCAACCGTGTTGTCTACCCCTCCCACGGGCATCGAATGGGGGGGGGGGGGGGGTGTATCTCAGTGGAATTTGCTACGGATTTAAATATGTAGCTTAGTGTAATCCGGTGTAAATCTGCTTAGAAGAAGACGTGTACGTGATTTGATTTTTACCTGCGCTCACACGGACGTGGGAGACGAGAAATATTTAGATTTATTAACGCTGCAGTGTGTTTCGAGGGATGGTTGCATGTCACGGTGGCAGGCGCCCGTTCACCTGGATATATGGATCGTCTTTACATTGACTATGCTACCACATAGTGAATGACACGGGGGACCCGTAGGGAGTGGATCCCGCATGTCATGTAACGTAAAAACCATGTCCACTTATCTGCACTTGCATGTTTGACGCTTCCATGCACGCTTTCCCCTTGCGTGTCAGTGGGAAGCTCGAAACGACACTTGGTATAAATCCCCACCCTGCCGTATCACCGCTCTTCCCCACCTTCTTCCCCCACCTTCTTCCCCCAAATCTAGCTAAAAACAGCAAGGCAAAAACTCCACTCTCTCTACTCCGGCAGGCCGCATCGCCTCCCTCCTTCTCTACCAGTCGGAGCTCGAATCATCCTACGGCCGCGCACACAAGCCACCAAGAAGGGAGGAATGGCAGATCCGATGGAGCTGACGGCCGCCGTCGCGGCATCCGATGCCCTCCCTGCAGCAGCGGCCGGCCATGTCGGTCCGAGTTCATGGCCTTCTTATGCCGTCGCCGCGTCTTCTTCTGCCGTCGCCGCGTCTTCTTCTGCCATTGCCGCAGCTGTGGATGCCGCTGGCCATGCTGGCATTCCTGCTCCGGCTGCTCCGGCGCCTTTCGCCACCGCGGTCGCTCCGGCCGCCGCCGCCGTGGTGGGCGTCGGGCAGTACCCATACGGGGTGGTGGCGCCGTTCATGGAGTACGTATCCGACGAGGAATCTGAGGTACGTGCTTCCTTAAACCAACTATATAAACGGTTTTGTTGTTGTCTCTTAAGATTCTAGATAGGGTTTTCTGGAAATGCAGAAGTGTTAGCGATTCTAGGGTTTGTAGTTGCTGCCGAGTGTGAATCTGCACTAGATCTGCACTAGATGGCAGTGGCGGAGCTGCCACACAACTGTTGTGTTCAGATGAACCCAACAAAATCTTGCAAAATCATTAATAAATTAGTGCTTAATACTATACAAGCACTATACGCACAGCAGGATGAACCCAATGGCTTTATTCTGTAGCAACGCCACTGGCACCTGGTAGCATATGCACAAATTTGCAGATTGGGATATGCCTAGTATAATTTTTTAGGACATATGCACACACTAGTTTAATCCATATGTGTTGTCAACATTCATGACATGTTTAGGGAGTATTTGCTAGAATTCAAATATCAATTGTGGTACTTTGTATAGAAAAAATGCTCCGTAGTAGTCACTGATATGTTGTGATATGTGTTTACATTCAGTTGCTGGTTTATGCGAATTTATTTGTGGTTGACATGATTTTATGAATTATATTTTGGTAATAACAACGTTTGTAGCTAACGTTTTTGTTTTATTACTTACTTGTAGGAGGAGGATTTGGATGTTGTGGATGACGAGGAATCCATTGATGCAAAGAGCAGATACGTTCTGCGGAGGTTGGAGTCCGGTGCTATCCACGGGTACCGTCATGCTGGTGACAGATGGACCTGCCCTTTCTGCGATAGAAGGATCGCCACTCAGCGCCGAAGCATGATCGAGCATGCCGTCGGCGTTGGAAAAGGCACGGAAAAACATGCACCCCATGTTAGGGCCAAGCACGCCGCCTTCGGCGTGTTTCTTAGGAGGCAATATGCAGAAGAGCTCCAATTAGGCCTCGTGCAGCCGCCGGTGTCGAATGCCAACAGGGGCAGGGGCTGGTTGGGCAGGGGTCGCGGAAGGAACTGATGCGGATGCTGATGTTGATGCGCTGGTGCTGGTGCTGGTAGCTGAATATATATTATGTTAACTTGTGGTGATGCTAGTGCTGAATGAACTTCTCTATCATGTGTTGCTCTTTGGTACTGTAAGACTTAATTACTATCGTCGATCGACAACCTTATATTATGTTGCTATGTATGTAAGAACTTAAGTTCTATATTAATTATCTAAGTATTATGTTGCTCTAGTCCATCATTAGATATGTGCCATAATAAGCTGCTTGGTTTAGAGGATATATAGATGTGGTAGCACTTTGAGTAGAGCCCAAATATAGATGTGCCCTAATATAGATGTGGTAACACTTTTAGAGGATATATATATCTAGATGCTTGTTTTAGAGGATATATAGATGTGCGGGATAGTTGGGTAGATCCCTAATATATTTATACGTGATATACGTTGTAAGAGTCGTCGACCAAAATTAATGGTTCTACTCCCATCCCACAGTTTATAAGCAACAATGTGAAAATCACATTTTCCGAAGAATAAGCAACATTGTTATGCAATTTATACTCCTTTTAATTACAGATGACACTTCTCTCCACCAATTTTAGGCACATATGCCATTTATCCCACGGAGGTTTCAACACTATATATATACTCCTTTTTTATGATCACTATATATACTCCTAGTTTTAAAAGATTTTGCCTTTATAATCCTCTAATTTAACTAGCCATCTCAGCCCAGCCTATCTCGGTGAACAGTCCAGAAGTCACAGTTGAAGCCATTTGGGCCCTAATTAACATTTGAACCTTAATCCGTCATTAACGTTCGCGCCTAATTATAACTGTTAGCACCTGCGCGCCAAATCTACACTGAAACAGCCACTCATCAGTACACACCTCCTCAGCAACACAGACCGCCCTACCGCTACCTCTCGTCTTCGCCACCCCAAGAAACCCCAACGCCTCCGCTTCGCCGACGGCGGCCGCCGCCGCGACGGCCTCCCCGTCAACCGATGGCTAGTAAGTGATGTTTCCCTCCATTCCCCGTACTCAATCAAACAATTCGATATAGGTTAGATCTTTGATGCCCCCAAATCTAGGTCACCTGCTATGGATCTAATTAACCACCGATGATTTTAGGTGACGCTGCCGTCGTAGGTCCGCCGGGCATCGCTCGGCCCCCCACCCAGACGGAGATCCACCTGAAGAAGGGCTCAAAGCTGAAGACAGCGGAAGAGGTGGTTCTACAACTTAGACGCCACATGGGGAAAGTTCAAGCCACGGCAATGATTTTCTAGGAGGAGAGGGATGCAGCCTGGGCCGAGCTGAAGAGTTTGAAGAAAGTTAATTCAGAACTCGAGTTGGAACTGAAGGCAGAGAAGAGAAGCTTTAGGGTCACCCAAAGCTTGATTTGTAGGGGGCTGGAGGATAAGGGTAAAGTCTTGGCCGAGCTGGAGAGGTTTAAGAGAGTTAAGTCAGAACTCGAGTTGGAACTCAAGGCAGAGAAGAGAAGCTTTAGGGTCACGACAAGCTTGATTTGCAGGCGCTAGAGGAGAAGGGTGAAGCCTTGGCCGAGCTGGAGAGGTTGAAGAGAGTCAACTCAGCTGAGAGTGCCATTGTCCCATTTGATGATGATGCGAAGCAAACTAGAGTCAAGCAGGCTAAGAGAGCAGTGGTCCCATTTGATGATGCTGGGAAGCAAACTACAGTCAAGAAAGCTAAGATGGCCGAGGTAGTTCATACCTCATCTTATGAGGACATGCTCCCTCCTAGAGTCAAGACAGCTGAGAAAGCAGTGATAGCTCGTAGAGGTGATGGTGTCTAATTGCGGGTTTATTACTCTCTTATGCATTGCACCTACAGATTAGCCTGGATTAATGTATTTCTTCCAATTTAGGTCCCTTCATCAAGGGGAATGAAGACTATGACAAGCACTGTTTTTTTGCCAACTTGGTGGAAATGACCAAAGACCAAGTTGCGTATCTTAGAAGGCAAGTTGCCATTCTCAGTGCGCAATCTGAGCCAACATCTATTCCGTTCTATGTCTGCAGGATTACTAAGTCCAATGTTTTCTATGGGAAGGCGAAGATGGTAAACATTACACTTTAATCTTGTTACACACATTGATATGCAATTTAAAAACTAACTTTTTATTCTCCTCCAGTATTTTTCAGCTAAGTTCAGCAATGCCGATCTGAAGCAGCATTTGCCGCAGATGAGACTTCGTGTCTTTTGTTTGGAAGAGATATGCTGTCCGCCTGTTAGGTTCATCGAGGGCAAGAGAGAAGTTGCCGAGATGACTCAGAACTGGTCAAAGGTTGTCAAGTCAGCTAAAATCGAGGAGGGTGCCATTTGTGTCTTCACCTTCTATGACCGAAGCGATGGCTTTAGCTGTTCTGTTGCTTGCCTCCCCTGAGGTAAAACCACCACATTAAGTGATTGTGTGTCCTGCTTTGTGTCATTTATATATACGACACATTTTTCAGTCTATCTACCTATTTTTTGCGTGCCTCTGATTAAATTGTGCAATTTTAATGCAAAGGATTGCTCTCCAGTACTTAGTAGCGTTTACAAGTACATTGCTTGTTCATGCTACCGAGTACTGTGGAGCTTAACCCTTTGCACTGTGTTTGCAATGCATGTATGAGGCTTGCTTTTATGGTCAATTATGTCATTGTTTTATAGGCATGATTGTTATTATGAGGCTACTTGCTTTTCATTGCTAAACATCTCTAATTGACAATCCACGTTCCGATGATTTAACCGTTGAGCATTATCTGTTCGAGCGTTGGTCTAAAGGACCTACTGATATATCTTCAACTTCATTGGTTGTGCATTTCTTTGGTCCTTTAGTACCAACACTTGGAAGTTCTTGATGTGCTCTGTATAAATGAAGAATTTTTTCAGTCTCAAATTGTTTCTATATTCAAGGATCACATGGATCGAGCATCGATAATTAAACTGTTAAGCTTATCCTTGTCGACGAGATGATCGTTATTTTACCCGGTGTTGTGTACAGCCACATTGGTTCTGCATGCTCATTGGTTAAAGATTCTCATTGATTTTGTGTGTGCTTGCTTATTATGACGCATGGACCGTGTACAAACACATTTGGCAACTGATTTCGTACTACTTTTTGTCGATTTGATTGCTCTGTTCATATGAGGCTAAACCGTTCCTATGTTTTTTTGTAGGGTTCTGAACCTGTAGTTGGTTCTCGTGGAGGAGTGGCGGTTGTGGGCAACTTGCAGGTGTAGACGGTTGCGAGAGTAGTCTGTGTGCGTTTGTAGGTGACACGCCCTCGAAGGCATGACCTAGTGGTGTGCCTGTTGCCTGCCTGGCTCTTTGCCGTGGCTGTAACTTACGGTGTAATCTCTTCCTGTTTGCTTAATATAGAAACGAGCAGATCTCCTGCTGGTTCTAAAAAAAGAGAGTGGTTCAGAGTGATCGTTCTGTCGAATTAAGGAAGTAGATTAGTTAACCCGTGATGATGTTAACCTGTTTTGGTAATGATGTAACTGTTGTGATGCTGCTGTGGCTGTACTGAGTATGACTGTTAATTGTCTCACTTATGTTTGGAACCTGTTCATGATAGCGAATGCCTGTTTTGTTTCAGAAACATGCATTTTTTTCTTTTCTTTGCGCGAACTGCAAGTTTCTGAAATTGATGACACTCACTTCTGAAAGCTCCAAACTCACATTGGCCTCATAGTTGTTTACACACAGTTCTGAAATGGAATGCGGTGGAACTGTCGAGGTAGAGAAGATATGGGGAAAATGGAACCGTTGCACGTCCTAGATTGACAGCAAGGATGGTTAATTAATTCCACGCAAGAGGAGGGGAGGGGCGTGCGCTTAGTGGGGGACGTGCGCTTAATTAGTGGGGAGTGACGTGGTTAACTGCTCAGCTTCGCCTCCTCCTCTGTGCCTATAAATAGCGCCTTCGCCCAGTCGTCTGACCATCTCAATCTCCTCTAGTTCTCTACTACGTCTATCGCTAGCTTCCCCCCGCCTCCCAGCAATGTCCGGACCGGCGACACGCTCCGCTACCAGGTGGTTTCTTCAAGCCTTCTCTGCTTGCATCTTTCTTTAGATGAATCTAATTATTTGCCTTTGGATCATTACCTTACTTTCTATCATCGATCAATCTGCTTGCATCTACGTACAGGGCCGGTGGGTCGGGCGGCGAGTACCAGACTGCGTCGGAGTCGGACGAGGTTTGGTCGCTGAAGATGAGGAACCTCGAGCTTGCTGATGAGTTAGTTAAGGCCCTGAAGGTCGCCGAAAGGAGCATCGACGGCGTAATCATGGCCAACGAGCAGCTGACTAAGGCGCTGATTACGGCGATGGACATGGATGAAAAAGTGAAGGAGATCCTTGCCAGCAATCTCGATCTGGCAAGGAAGGTTTGTGACCTCGAGGTCAAGCTCGCGCTCGATCGCCAGAAGGTTGTGGTGCTATAAAATGAAGCTCTGGACGCTAAAAAAGAGCAACTCGACAAGCAGATCGAAATGGCTATGCGAGAGAGCGCTTAGATTTATCGTTGTAATACCTTCTAGTTGTTTCATGATTTCAAACTGGAAATGGGGATAGCCCGATGTTTACAAGTCGCAGCCTGACTTTTGCTGCCTAATTTAGTAGATTCTACTCGCTTTTCACCTGGGCTTCCACTGGGGTTTTTCCCTTGGCGCGGAGCTTCTCGACTTCTTTCTCCAGGTTATGGATGTCATCTTTCAACTTCTTCACTTCTTCTTCAGCTATTAGTTTAGCCTCGTGGGCATCGACGGCCACTTTGAGGCCCTGATGGCATTCCTCTAACATGTCGATTTTCTCGCGAAAAAGTATTTCATACTCCATCTGGAGGTTCTTCTTCTCTTCCGCAAGCTCCTTGATCAGGCACATCGCCCTGCCCTTCATTTCATTGCCCTCTTTGTTTAGCCTGTATAACGTGGCTACCTCAATCCGTAGATCAGAGCGGTCTGTACGTAGGTATGCTGCTTCCTTCGCAATCGCTTGAGCCACCTTCTTCTGTAGCTCCAGATCACCACGGAGGCGTGCAACCTCTTGTTTCAGGATGTTGATATTTTCCAGAAGCGTGGCGCACCAGGAATTTGTTTCGGCCTCCTTGGCTTGGATCCTAAGCCTGGTTTCCTGGAGGCAGTTATTAATTAGAAGTGAGAATGTGAGATAAGTCCGAAAATGTGGAATAGAACCAAAAAATTGGATAGTTCATACCTCGCTGTTTTGGAGATCGAGGAGGACGTTCTTCAATGATTGTTCTTGGTCTGGATTGCCATCTTCTTGGACGTGCTGATTTGGGATCGAACCAGAGGTGGAGTTATCGCCCGTCTTCAGAGGACAACCGCCATCTTCTTGAGCCATTTGCGCCAGGCTCTTTCGGCGTTTTGTCTCGCGGGCCTCAGCAGCCATCGTCGCAGATGTCTGTTCCTTCCGGCTTGAAGCTCGACGATGCGAAGACATGGCTGGGGTGGTATGTAGAATGGGGAGTTCTCCGCCGAGTGGTGGCGAGTGGGGAAGAAGGTGAATAGTGGAATGACAGTGACTTGTGATGGCAGTGCTAGTTTAATACGTGGCAATCGGCTCCTGGCATTCACCGCGCAACCTGGTCCATCCATTTGGAATCAACGGCCTAAGTAAGATGCCTTACCATCGAAGGGACTTGCACGAAACACGATGGATAAACTTATTTACTGCCGGCCACCTACAATCAATAATTACGCCGAGTAGATTTTTTCCAATGACGGTGTTGTTGTGCTCGGTATCACTAGTTCTCTCCCACCTTGTTTTTGGTTGATTTAATTACTGTCATAAACGGCCAAAACGGCATTGAGCCTCAGCCGTCAATGACAGGTGGGCCAAGGCAAAACATGTAGTAGCAGCACTCTCACTCCAAACAAGGACGTAAATTACAACAGTGTATGACAGGTGGGGTCCACAAACCAACCGCCGTGATCGTTGTCAGTCAACGAGGCATACAACGGCATGGCCTGGCGACACTAGTACAGAACGACACATCGGATACCCCTCTATGGAAACGGCAGGCGTTAGGCGACGGAGAATCGCGCTTTCCGCGCAAACCTGACCTGGGCCGTGGTTGGCCCGTCAACATAGGTAACGGAGAAAGTATTAACTCCGTTACCCATAGTATTGGCAACGGTCTTAATTCTGGCTCCGTTTCCGATATGTGCCTCTATAGCAACGGAGACTTTTGGCTGTCCGTTTCCAATGTGGACATGTTCCATCTTCTTGGAATTCGAAGCGAGGCGGAGTAACTGCTATGGCGTAGTGGCGTAGTGGCGCCGTGGCACCGTCCATCTCAGTACGCCACTTCGCCGCAGCCATGGATACTCCTAGCAACTCCTCGGGCGTTCGCCGCAGCAGTTTCCCACTTTCGCTGAATTGGAATCGCGTCGTCGTGCCGGAGGCCGTCGCGCAGAGGCACTGGCAATATAGGAGGCCAGTGCCCTGGCCAAATGTTAGCCTCCCCGCTGGCTGGCGCGTCAACGACAGGAAGGTGCCTATGCCGCCGGAAGAGGACGCGGGATCCTCGGGCGCCCGCGACCGCAGCCGCTCGCCGCGGCGGAGAGACGCTCGTCCGCGGTCGCCTGGATGGAACCGTGTCATCGTCGGGCAGGCCGTCGTGGAGTGGCACTGGCAATATAGGAGGCCAGTGCCATGGTCAAAGGTTCGGCTACCCGGTGGCTGGCACCTCAACCGCGCGTCGGTGCCTATGCCGCCGGAAAGACTTGAGCTGCTTAAGAGCCGCCGGCTCCTCCCGCCGGAGCTGCGTGGCGATCCTGCCTACGACGACGACGAGATGTGGGAGGAGCCGCGCGACGACACGGATGACTACGCGGCTCTCCTCGCATACGAGCAGGAGAAGGCGGAGGCCGAGGAGTAGTTATAGTTATTTATTTTTATGTTCTTCAACTTCAATACTAGTAGAGATCAGTATAAGCCCAGTGTGTCAGTGAAAAAATCAAAGGAAACGGTTGTTTATACCCTCCGTTTCCGATGTTTGCTAGCGCTAAGTTGACGAGGGAATATCTCCCCGGCAACAGCACCAGAAACAATGCTTGTACGTCACACGTCAGTTGGGAACCCCAAGAGGAAGGTATGATGAGTGCAGCAGCAAGTTTTCCCTCAGTATGAAACCAAGGTTTAATCGAACCAGTAGGAAAACGAGGTTTGCTTCGAAGGTGTTGGTGAAGGAGTGTAGTGCGGCGCAACACCAGGGATTCCGGTGCCAACGTGGAACCTGCACAACACAATCAAATTACTTTGCCCCAACTTAACAGTGAGGTTGTCAATCTCACCGGCTTGCTGAAAACAAAGGGTTAAACGTATCGAATGGAAATGATGTTTGTTTGCATAAAACAGTAGAGAACAATGATTGCAGTAGATTGTATTTCAGATGTAAAAGAATGGACCGGGGTCCACAGTTCACTAGTGGTGTCTCTCCAATAAGATAACTAACATGCTGGGTAAACAAATTACAGCTGGGCAATTGACAATTGATAAGTGCATATAACATGCATGTGTGAGTTGTGGTGTCTACTATGAGATTCATTTGGGCATTACGACAAAGTACATAGACCGCTATCCAGCATGCATCTATGCCTAAATAGTCCACTTTCCGGTTAACATCCGTACCCCTTCCAGTATTAAGTTGCAAGCAACAGACAATTGCATTAAGTAATGTGCGTAATGTAAACAATACATTCATCCTTGAATAAAGCATTGCTGTTTTACCCCTAGTGGCAACAACACATCTACAACCTTAGAACTTGCTGTCACTATCCCAGGTTAAATAGAGGTTGAACCCAACTATCATGCATAAATACCCCCTCTTGGAGTACAAGTATTCACTTGGCCAAGGCTTCAACAAGTAACGGAGAGCATGCAAGATCACAAATGACATAGACATGATAATATAATATTCAGCTCCACATAGGTATCAATATAAGTCAGATCCCAGCAAACACAACATGTAGCATTACAATAAGATGATCTTGATCATGATAGGCAGCTCACAAGATCTAAACATGATGGCACAAGTGGAGAAGACAACCATCTAGCTACTGCTATGGACCCATAGTCCAAGGATGAACTACTCACGCATCACTCCGGAGGCGGGCATGGCGATGTAGAGCCCTCCGGTGATGATTCCCCTCTCCGGCAGGGTGCCGGGAAGAGCTTCAGAACCCCCCGAGTTAGGGTTGACGACGGCGGCGGCAGCGAATATGTTCTGGATGAAAGGCTCGGTGTTTTAGGGTTTTCACGTCTCGGGGAATAAATAGGCGAAGGGGCGATGTCGGCGGACCCCCGAGGGGCCCAAACCACCAGGCGGCGCGGTGGGCCCACTGCCGCGCCGCCTGTGGTTTGGCCACCTCGTGGCTCTCTTCGTCTCTCCTTCGGACTCCGTGTACGTGCTGGAAAAATAGGGACTTGGCCTTTTGTTTCGTGCAATTCCGAGAATATTTCCAGAAGTAACTTTCTGAAACCAAAAACAGCAGAAAACAGGGAACTGGCACTGTGGCATCTTGTTAATAGGTTAGTCCCAGAAAATGCATAAAAGTGATATGAAGTGTATATAAAACATGTAGCAAATGGTATAATATAAGCATGGAACAGCAGAAATTATGGATACGTTGGAGACGTATCAAGCATCCCCAAGCTTAGTTCTACTCGTCCTCGAGTAGGTAAAACGATAACAACAAATAATTTCTGAGGAGACATGCTTTCACACAATCTTGATCAATATATTGCAAGGCTCATGTCATGAATGAAGTGACTCAAAGCAATGATCTATAGTTTGCTAACAAATAGATAAAGAGTAAACAATGAATCATATAAGCAAAAACTTTTCATGAATAGTACTTTCAAGACAAGCATCAAAAAGTTTTGCATAAGAGGTAACTCATAAAGCAATAGATTCAAAGTAAAAGGCATTGAAGCAACACAAAGGATGATTAAGTTTCAGCATTTGCTTTCAACTTGTAACATGTATATCTCATGGATAGTTGTCAACATAAAGCAATATAACAAGTGCAATAAGTAAACATGTAAGAATCAATGCACACAAAGTTGACACAAGTGTTTGCTTCTAAGATAGAAAGGAGTAGGTAAACTGACTCAACATAAAGTAAAAGATAGGCCCTTCGCAGAGGGAAGCAGGGATTAAATCATGTGCTAGAGCTTTTTAAGTTTTCGAAAGCATATAGAGAGCACAAAATAAGTATTTGAGAGGTGTTTGTTGTTGTCAACGAATGGTAGTGGGCACTCTAACCCCCTTGTCAACCAGACTTTCAAGAGCGGCTCCCATGAAGGACGTTATCTCTACCAGCAAGGTAGATCATCCCTCTTCTCTTTTGTTTACACATGTATTTTAGTTTCTTTATAGATGACACTCCTCCCAACCTTTTGCTTACACAAGCCATGGCTAACCGAATCCTCGGGTGCCTTCCAACATTCACATACCATGGAGGAGTGTCTATTTGCAAATTAAGTTGCTTACTGATAAATCAGGGCAAAACATGTGAAGAGAATTATTAATGAAAGTTGTAATTAATTGGGGCTGGGCACCCCGTTGCCAGCTCTTTTTGCAAATTATTGGATAAGCGGATGTATATGCCACTAGTCCATTGGTGAAAGTCTGTCAGAAGTAAATGACAAGATTGAAAGATAAAACACCACATACTTCCTCATGAGCTATAAAACATTGACACAAATAAGGAGTAATAAAGTTTTGAATAGTTTAAAGGTAGCACATGAAATATTTACTTGGAATGGCAGGAAATACCACATAGTAGGTAGGTATGGTGGACACAAATGGCATGGGTTTTGGCTCAAGTTTTGGATGCACGAGAAGCATTCCCTCTCAGTACAGAGTTTAGGCTAGCAAGGTTGTTTGAAGCAAACACAAGTATAAACCGGTACAGCAAGAATCACATAAAAACATATTGCAAGTATTATAAGACTCTACACTGTCTTCCTTGTTGCTCAAACATTTTACCAGAAAATATCTAGACCTTAGAGAGAACAAATATGCATCCCAAGTCTCAACAAGCTCTACGGTAGTTCTCCACTACTAGGCTTTAACTACATGATGCAAGAGCTTAAACATGATCTACTTGAGAGCTCAAAACAATTGCAAAGCATCAAATCGAAACAAGACAATGATCTACAAGAATGCATATGTCTTTTCCAATACCAACTACTACATGTAGCATTTTCTTTCTTCCAAACAAACACCAATCAATTTATTTAAACATAAACTCTCCAAATGATAATATAATGCAGCAAGAGAGTATTTATAAACAAGTGCTAACAGCTCGAAGAGATGCATGAAAAACAGGAGCTAAAAGCACTGCAGTAGCTAGTTAAGAATACTCAACAAATATAAGTGAAGAACATGAGTATTCACATGAAAAAGCGGAGCGTGTCTCTCTCCCACACAAGGATTGCTAGGATCCGAATTTATTCAAACAAAACAAAAATAAAAACACACAGACGCTCCAAGTAAAGCGCATAAGATGTGAAAGAATTAAAATATAGTTTCACTAGAGATGACCTGATAAGTTTGTTGATGAAGAAGGGGATGCCTTGGGCATCCCCAAGCTTAGACGCTTGAGTCTCTCTGAATATGGTTGGGATGAACCACGGGGGCATCCCCAAGCTTAGGCTTTTCACTCTTCTTGATCACATAATATCACCCTTCTCGCTTGATCCTTGAAAACTTCCTTCACACCAAACTCAAGACAGTTCTCATTAGAGGGTTAGTGCATAATCAAAAATTCTCATATTCTGTAATGATACAATCAATCCCAAAGCTTCTGGACATTAGCTACAGCCACCAATGCTTTGTGGAGCAAAGAAATCCACACAAACACAGTAAAAGAGCGAATGCAAAACAAAAGGCAGAATCTGTCAAAAACAGAACAGTCTGGAATGACGAATTTTTTCGAGGCACTTAAGTTGCTCAGATGGATCTGGCCTAAAATAATGAAAGTTGCGTACATATCTCAGGAATATGCGTGATTTTTTCAGAATTTTTTGAATTTTCTACAGGGAGATAAGCTCAAATCCGTGACAGCTAAAAATCTGTCACTGCGCAGAAATCCAAATCTTGCATCAACTTTCAATATAGAACTTTACTTGGCACAACATTGCGATAAAATAAAGATACAAAGGAGTTGCTACAGAAGTAACAAAACTCCTTGACTCAAAGAAAACAAAAATAACAGCAAATAAAAACGATGGGTTGTCTCCCATAAGCGCTTTTCTTTAACGCCTTTCAGCTAGGCGCAGAAAGTGAAAATCAAGTGTTGTCAAGAGAAGAAGCATCAACATCATAACTTGCTCTAACAATAGAGTCAAAAGGTAACTTCATTCTCTTCCTAGGGAAGTGTTCCATACCTTTCTTGAGAGGAAATTGGTACCTTATATTACCTTCTTTCATATCAATGATGGCACCAACAGTTCGAAGAAAAGGTCTTCCCAAAACAATAGGACAAGATGCATTGCATTCAATATCCATAACAATAAAATCAACGGGGACAAGGTTATTGTTTACTGTAATAAAAACATCATTAACTCGCCCCAAAGGTTTCTTCATAGCATTATCAGCGAGAAAAACATCCAAATAACAATGTTCCAAAGGTGGCAAATCAAGAATATCATAAAGCTTCTTGGGCAAAACCGAAATACTTGCACCAAGATCACACAAGGCATTGCAATCAAAATCATTCACCTTTACCTTAATGATGGGTTCCCAACCATCTTCTAATTTCCTAGGAATAGAAGCTTTAAGTTTCAACTTCTCCTCCCTAGCTTGCAAAAGAGCATTTGTAATATGCTTTGTAAAAGCCAAATTAATAGTGCTAGCATTTGGTCCAATAGTTTGAAAAATTTCAGCACTTTTATCAGAAAAAGTTTCAGCAGTTTTAGGCAATTTCAAACGCTTTGCAGAAGTAGTAGAGACATTACCAACACCAATAACATTACCATCAATAGTAGGAGGCTTACTAGCATGTAAAACATTAGCATTACTAGTGGTGGTGATAGTACAAACTCTAACTATACTATTCTCTTTTTCAAGTTCTTCCTCTTTTTCCCACCTAGCATGCAATTCAGCCAACATCCTAATATTATTATCAATTCGAACTTGGATGGCATTTGCTGTAGCAAATGACTTAGTATCTTTAACTTCATTAGGCATAACTTTCAGTTTTAGAATTTCAACATCATGAGCAAGACTATCAACTTTAGAAGCAAGACATCAATTTTTTCAAACTTTTCCTCAACAGTTTTATTGAAAGCTTTTTGTGTGCTAATAAATTCTTTAAGCATAGCTTCAAGATCAGAGGACACACTTCTATTGTTGCTGTAGGAATTACCATAAGAATTGCCATAACCATTTGAAGGATAAGGCTTATAGTTGTTGCTACCAAAATTATTCCTATAAGCATTGTTGTTGAAGTTGTTGTTTTTAATGAAGTTTACATCAACATGCTCTTCTTGAGCAACCAATGAAGCTAAAGGAACATTATTAGGATCAACATGAGATCTACCATTCACAAGCATAGACATAATAGCATCAATCTTATCACTCAAAGAGGAGGTTTCTTCAACAGAATTTACCTTCTTACCTTGAGGAGCTCTTTCGGTGTGCCATTCGGAATAGTTGATCATCATATCATCAAGTAGCTTTGTTGCTGCACCTAAAGTGATGGACATAAAGGTTCCTCCAGAGGCTGAATCCAATAAGTTCCTTGAGGAAAAATTTAATCCTGCATAAAAGGTTTGGATGATCATCCAAGTAGTCAGTCCATGAGTGGGACAATTCTTCACCAAAGATTTCATTCTTTCCCAAGCTTGAGCAACATGTTCATTATCAAGTTGTTTAAAATTCATAATGCTACTTCTCAAGGATATAATCTTAGCAGGAGGATAATATTTCCCTATGAAAGCATCTTTGCATTTTGTCCAAGAATCAATACTATTTCTAGGCAAAGAAAGCAACCATTCTTTAGCTCTTCCTCTCAAGGAGAAAGGAAAAAGTTTCAGTTTTATAATATCCCCATCCATATCCTTATACTTTTGCATTTCACAAAGTTCAACAAAGTTATTAAGATGGGCAGCAGCATCATCAGTACTAACACCAGAAAATTGCTCTTTCATAACAAGATTTAATAGAGCAGGTTTAATTTCATAAAATTCTGCTGTAGAAGCAGGTGGAGCAATAGGAGTGCATATGAAATCATTGTTGTTTGTGCTAGTGAAGTCACACAACTTAGTGTTCTCAGGAGTACTCATTTTGAAAAACAAAATCAAACGAATTAAACAAGTAACTAATTTTTTTGTGTTTTTGATAAAGAGAGCAAACAAGACTAAATAAAAATAAACTAAGCAAGACAAATAACAAAGTAAAGAGATTGGGTGTGAGAGACTCCCCTTGCAGAAGCAATTCGGTTTTCCCCGGCAACGGCGCCAGAAAACGTGTTGCTAGCGCTAAGTTGACGAGGGAATATCTCCCCGGCAACAGCACAGAAACAATGCTTGTACGTCACACGTCAGTTGGGAACCCCAAGAGGAAGGTATGATGAGTGCAGCAGCAAGTTTTCCCTCAGTATGAAACCAAGGTTTAATCGAACCAGTAGGAAAACGAGGTTTGCTTCGAAGGTGTTGGTGAAGGAGTGTAGTGCGGCGCAACACCAGGGATTCCGGTGCCAACGTGGAACCTGCACAACACAATCAAATTACTTTGCCCCAACTTAACAGTGAGGTTGTCAATCTCACCGGCTTGCTGAAAACAAAGGGTTAAACGTATCGAATGGAAAATGATGTTTGTTTGCATAAAACAGTAGAGAACAATGATTGCAGTAGATTGTATTTCAGATGTAAAAGAATGGACCGGGGTCCACAGTTCACTAGTGGTGTCTCTCCAATAAGATAACTAACATGCTGGGTAAACAAATTACAGCTGGGCAATTGACAATTGATAAGTGCATATAACATGCATGTGTGAGCTGTGGTGTCTACTATGAGATTCATTTGGGCATTACGACAAAGTACATAGACCGCTATCCAGCATGCATCTATGCCTAAATAGTCCACTTTCCGGTTAACATCCGTACCCCTTCCAGTATTAAGTTGCAAGCAACAGACAATTGCATTAAGTAATGTGCGTAATGTAAACAATACATTCATCCTTGAATAAAGCATTGCTGTTTTACCCCTAGTGGCAACAACACATCTACAACCTTAGAACTTGCTGTCACTATCCCAGGTTAAATAGAGGTTGAACCCAACTATCATGCATAAATACCCCCTCTTGGAGTCACAAGTATTCACTTGGCCAAGGCTTCAACAAGTAACGGAGAGCATGCAAGATCACAAATGACATAGACATGATAATATAATATTCAGCTCCACATAGGTATCAATATAAGTCAGATCCCAGCAAACACAACATGTAGCATTACAATAAGATGATCTTGATCATGATAGGCAGCTCACAAGATCTAAACATGATGGCACAAGTGGAGAAGACAACCATCTAGCTACTGCTATGGACCCATAGTCCAAGGATGAACTACTCACGCATCACTCCGGAGGCGGGCATGGCGATGTAGAGCCCTCCGGTGATGATTCCCCTCTCCGGCAGGGTGCCGGGAAGAGCTTCAGAACCCCCCGAGTTAGGGTTGACGACGGCGGCAGCGAATATGTTCTGGATGAAAGGCTCGGTGTTTTAGGGTTTTCACGTCTCGGGGAATAAATAGGCGAAGGGGCGATGTCGGCGGACCCCCGAGGGGCCCAAACCACCAGGCGGCGCGGGGGCCCACTGCCGCGCCGCCTATGGTTTGGCCACCTCGTGGCTCTCCTTCGTCTCTCCTTCGGACTCCGTGTATGTGTTGGAAAAATAGGGACTTGGCCTTTTGTTTCGTGCAATTCCGAGAATATTTCCAGAAGTAACTTTCTGAAACCAAAAACAGCAGAAAACAGGGAACTGGCACTGTGGCATCTTGTTAATAGGTTAGTCCCAGAAAATGCATAAAAGTGATATGAAGTGTATATAAAACATGTAGCAAATGGTATAATATAAGCATGGAACAGCAGAAATTATGGATACGTTGGAGACGTATCAATGTTCTACTTTGCTATAAATGCGCCCTTCACACAGCCCTAAACTCTATCGCTCACTCTCAGCCTCACTCTCAAAGTGTGGCGGCGCCTCCACGCAGCACCAGATCTTAGCTCCACCGTGGCGGCGCGCATCTCCCTCCCTCCGACCGTGGCGGCGCGCATCTCCCTCCCTCCGACCGTGGCGGCGCGCATCTTCTTCTCCTCCGACCGTGTCGGCGCGCATCTTCCTCTCTTCCGACCGTGGCAGCACGTACCCGTTCTTTGCTCCACCCGGGCAGATCTCGTCGCCTGATCTGTAGCTGGAGGGCGCATGGCGTGTCGATCCGAGGACGACGAGGACGACTACGTACTCCCGCCGCCAGATCCAAAGGTAATACATCTATTTGTGACCGGCCATCGTGCCGACGAACTAGGGTTGTTGTCATTGTTCTGCTTAGGTTTTCTTCCATAGGACACTCATTAACAGAACTAGAACTAGGGTTGTAATACATCCGAGGACGATGAGGACGACTACGTAGTGTCGCTCGAAAAGAACATAGCTAGCAGAAATCGGTAGTGTATGAAACTCATGGCTGACTTATCTCCTTTGCAAAACAGATGTACATTTCGGTGACATTGTATAAAAAGCCGGGTCCTTAGCCAAGGTGCGCTTGTCGTCCGGCATAATTGTTGGTACACAACAACTATACAATGGATTTGTAAGTTTGTTATTCTGTCTTATGCATCCTTTTGTGTTGTATGTCCTTTATGCTAGATGTATAGTGAGCTAACATGGAGTCATATATTCTCTCTTTGCATTTCAGTGACCACTTTACAAAAGAGTCATCTTCAGTACATCAGCACTCGCTTATTGCACTATGTGCAGAGCATGGTGCTGATCCGTTTAGCTCATTTAAATGAGCTAACTACAAGGTCGGGGACAAAGCGGCGAGTTGATTATATTTTGGCGACACCGTCCAAGAAGAAGATTCCATTCATGAACTCTAACAGCAAGTCATGAAGATAAATTAAGTTGGAAATGATAAGGATAAGTTTAGAGAGGCATGACATAGATAGATTTAGCTAGACATGTCAATGATAGATTTAGAGAGGCATGACAATGAAGATAAGTAATTGGTTGTCTTGTGATGCAATGTATCGGTGATATTTGTTATACCTTATGAATGAATTTGTTAGCACTTTTGTGCTTCTGCTATGAAATTTTAAATGTCCAGTGCCAAATCTATTCCTGCTCTAGGCTTATGTAGAAACCTCAATGCAAACGAGCAGAAACAGAATCTCTGTTTCTGATGTCCAGATACATCGGCAACGGAGACTGGATGACAACCGTAGCCAAAATCAAGCCTCATCGGTGACGGTTTTTCTTATCCGTTGCCGATGAGAGCCTTCACATCAGTGACAGGGTCGGGGACACGGACCCTTTTTCCGTTTCCGATGGGCTTTTTGGCCCGTTTCCGATGTGTCGTTCTGTACTAGTGCGACACTTGACGAGAGACGAAGAACCACGACGTTCACGCCGACCCAGTTCACTTTCGTCCCCACAAACTGGGGCTAAACTGGACTAATGGGCCGGGGACAAAGATCTGCAACGAAATTTATGCGAAACGTATGAATTTGCCCCGCGACGGCAACCAAACAAACGTCGCATGAAAAGTTGCCCTTTTCGACCGGCGCGACGGATTGCGGCGACGTAACGTAATCGTCCCTACCAAAACGTTGCGGATCTCGAATAGTTTTGTAGTGGCCCATGCCCCTTGCCGCTGCCCTCGCTCGACTCAAGAAACGAAGGATAGCGGGGATAGCGGACATGGCGGCGGCGGTTCGAGCTGGGAGTGGAGCTACCATCACCACGAGCCATGGAGAGATAAGGGACTGGGCGAGGGTGTCTAGAAGAGGAAGAGGGGATCTGTGAGCGCAATGGGCAAGGAGATGACTCCTTTTAAAGCCATTTGCGGTCTAGACGGCGTCGAGGTCTGGACGGCAGTAATGGCGACCGGGCATTGATTCGGCTCCAGACTGCTCAGCTTGCGGCATGACAGGGTAGGCAAGAGAGACGCGAGAACGGCGGAGCAGATTCGCGGCCGAGGCGGCGAGGCAGCTTTTTGTCGGCCAGGGGGGCACGCCACTGAAGGCGCGCACAAATTCGGGGACGGCGAGCACAGGCATGGACGCGCTCGTACTCCTCCGCCGCTGGCCCCACTTACAAGCTTTAAGTGGGACGGGGTGCATGCACTTCGCTGGGCCCACATGTAACAGGTTTGTTAACGGTCAAAGGGCTTGACCAGATGGAAACGGCCGTCTTCGCCATCCGCGGGCCATCTGCGAGCCAGCCAGGGCACGGACGAGAGAAACTACGTGGGTAGGGAACAAACAGATAAACTAGAGGGAGGTAGGGCACAGAAACGATTGTCTATATATATATAGATATATCCATATGCAGACAAATGAAAGTCATCTCATTTAGAACGGAGGGATTACGGTAGTTTACAACAGCCCAGGAAAAAAGACATTGAACCACAGCGGCACGGACTGACAACTGGAATTCAGAGATGATCCATGAGAACTCGTACACTTAGCAACAGCTTCAAACAATTACAGTTTACTTTCTGCTCCGACTCCTACATCCGTCCAGGACGATTCAAGCAAGGCAGACGACGCTGAAGATCAGGTCGATCGCATCAGTGTGTTCCGTTCACTTGCCGTTGTCAGCGGCGGCGCGCGGCGTGATCTTGATGACGAGTCCCGGGAAGACGTCGTCGGGGTCGTGAACGTGCGGGTTGTGCTCCAGGATGTAGGGGTCGCCGCACCTGTCGCTGATGCTGTGCAGCGTCTCCCCCTCCACCACCACGTATATCTCCTCGCACGGCCTCCGCGCCGCCGCCTGCATCCGCGCGCCGCGCGCCACCACCACCCCGCCACGATCCTCCTGCCCGTCATCCGCGCCGGCGCCGAGCGACGACACCAGCAGCAACGCTACCAGCGCCAGCCCGCAGCACCACGACGCCGCGTCCGCCGCCGCCGCCACCCCTGACCGCCGCCGCTCTGTCCCCATAACACTCCTTTTTCACCGTCGGTCTAGCTATGATCAGAATGCGCAGCAGATCAACTAAACAATAACACCGAGATGGAGTCGTGCAGTGTGTTTGTTCTTGGCTTTGCTCTGTTTTGCCTGGTGTTGAGCAAGCTAGGAGGTAGAGGGGTTTATATAGAGAGTGAGATGAAAGATCCATGGAAGTGATTTAGATGTGAGGGGAAGGTGGGAGGCTAGATGGTTCCGGTGGACGCTTTGTTGGCATGAAAGCGCCGATGTGTTGTCGTATGATGTGACTAACACAATGCTGCATAAATACTCCTAATAATTTTTTTATATTTTGGGTAGGGAACTAATGGAAGAGGTATGGGTCGAGCATATCCTGTTATTTAATGTTTTATTTGCAGGTGTTCAGTATTAGCATCGTCAGGGTGTCGGAGAAAAAATGACACGTAAATAATGGTAGCAACATGCTGGACACTTGTATTGATTGCGTTGTACATGTGCATGAAATTTTACAACATAAATGTACTCTCTCCCTCCGTTCCATGTGGATCTATCTATACACGTAACATGTTTAGATATATTCATATGTGGCCACATGGGGATCATTTTGGAACGGAGGAAGTAGCTCTTAGGTATACGTACTAACATGTCTTCTTAGGTATATGTACTAACCTGTCTTACATGCAGTAATTAGTCATTTTATTCGGGCGAGTAACCGAGAAAATCTTTTAAACGTCGGAGGCGGTGTTTTGGGTAGTAGGTGCCTATTCTGTAAAACATTTATATTTTTTTTTTTTCAAAATGGCAAAAAATTACAGGAAAAAATTCGGATATATATTAGAACATTTTGTGTTAGCATAAAAAATTTCGTGGAAATTTTTTTTTTTGTGAACTATGCAAAAATGACAAAAAAATGTCTCGTATAAACTCATTTTGAAGCGTCCGGATTTGTCTTTTTTACACGGGTCACAAAATATGTTTTTTCTTTACGTAACTTTTTGTGCTAACATTAAATGTCTTGAAGTATATCTAAAAAAATTATTTTGAATTTTTTGACATTTTAAAAATTGTTTTTTGGACATTGGGTGCATCTGCACCTACCCGTTATGGATTTCCTTGAAACGTCCAACTTCAGAAGGTCGACATAGCAGTACAGACAGTCACAAGATCGACAAACAAATTCAGCAGGACAAAGCAGAAACGTTCAATTGGTTACGAGTGGTCGAGTGCGTAGTAATGCGGCAATCCCAATCATGTAACGTGGTCTCCAAAATGTCTAGCAGAGCAACTTCTTTGGTGAATCGGTGCTGTCTTTTGTGGCCAGGGATGCAGGGGCTGCGTTTTGTCCTCAGTTGCCGACTGTTGCTGGCCGCCAAAATCTTCGCATTCGCTAGCGTGCTACCTGTGTGATCTGTGAATTCGTCCGTGACCTGGATGTCGTTGAATAGAATGAACAGATAATTTCTTTTTTTTTTGAAGGATCCACACTGCGTCTTCAACAAGGATTACAAAGGAAAAACAAGAAGAACGCAGAAGAACAAGCCTGCGCCTGAAGAACCTGGGAGCCGGCCGCTGAACCACGTCGATCTCCAACGCCAAAACACGCCGGAGAGGAGGACACCAGGCCGCCGCCATCCTCGGGAAAGGACGCACCCCACTCTTGTAGAAGACCGCAGAAGCCGCCCGCCGCAAGCGACGGAACCGAAGCTCGATGAACGCGTACGGCCATGGCGCCTCCTCCCCGCAACCACCCTTCTTCCTTGTAGCCCTGCGCTGGACACGAAACCGGCTTGCCGGAACCACCGCCGAAGGCTCGCCTTGACCACACCACCTCCCCTCGCCACCACGGCCGGCCGGAGGAAGAAGCAAGACGAAGATGAAGCAGAGCACGGCGTCAGAGGCACTCCTCCCCTCGCCACCAAGGCCGGCCGGAGAAGCCTGACCGCCGCACCAAAAGACGGCGAAGAAATCCGAGATCCAAGAAGAGCTCCTGTACAGGCGGAGGAAGCAGCCGGCGCCCGGCACCAGCACTCCACCGCACCACCCCCAGCACCCCCAGAGCCAGGCCAGGAACAACCAACCTCTGACGAAGACGGGGTCGAGGGACCAAAAGGCCCACTGGTGGCCTTCACCTCCACCACGAAGACCACCCTCAGGCCACAAAAGCTCCAGAGCAACGACACCAACACCGCCCTGGCATCGCCACCCCGAGCAGCACCACCCACTGGATCCATGAATCCAGGAGCACACACCACCGGAGACCCGTCGGATCCGCCCCAAAAGGCCTCTCCGAAATGGGGAAGGAGCTCCGGACTTATTCACCCAAGGCACCGCCGCCACCACCACCCTGCCGGCGCCGCCAGGGAAACCTAGGATACTATCTACAGGCCATAAGCACAGATCGGGAGTCCCTCCACCCTTCAGCCACCTCAACGGCAGCCGAAGAGGGAGGAGACCACCGATCCGGCCGCCGGCCGAGCGAGCAGACGGGCTTCTCTCCCTTTCGCCTCTCAGTCGCCTCAGAGGAGAGGAAAGAGAAGAGTTGACCGGGCCGTTCTGCCGAGATGAACAGATAATTTCAGTACGCATGTACCACATTATTTCCAGATCTGTAGGCTGGAGAGTATTATGACACACCATGATTTATAGGTAAGGTTTAGCTTGTGGTTGATGTTCCGGAATCCAGTGATCCCACTATATTTTAAAATTCAAAAAATATATTTAAATTTTCAGAAAATCTGAAAAAAGCATGCATGTTCTCAATAAGATACATTATAAACGTGCAAAATCACAATGCGATTTTTGATCTACACAAAAACGACAAAAGTTGGAGATTTGAAACTATACATTGTTCACTATACTCAGATCTGTATATTTGTCATTTTTTGTGTAGCTCAAAACACAAATTATTTGTATTGAAATTTTGCACGGTTGTAGGGATATATCATTGAGAATATGCATGATTTTTTCAGACTTTTTTGAAACTTCTGAATATATTTTTTGATTTTTTTGAAAATAGTGAGATCATTGGAGCTCGGGGAACACAAAATTTCCACTCTTGATGTTCGCTCTACGGTGTTCTCGGTCTTTTACCAGGTCAACCAAAATTTCATTGCAGTGGCAAACGGAGCTCAAGAACGAAAAGTCTAGGGTTGCTCCTATGCTTAGGAGGACGAATCTTTGGCCGGGCATCGCAAACGGACCGGACAAACGTTTGATTTATCCATTGTTTCGCTATTTGCTTGCTTTGCCATCTCAATTATTCATAAAATTTTCGGACAAAATGTTCTGACTTCACCGGCGTTGTTCTCGCCCACCTCGGGCAAGGAGGAGAAGCGTGTTAGTGTCGGAGGCACGGCGGGTCAGTGTAGTAGTTTCGGGACGACATCGAGGAACTCCCAGAAGGGACGGTTGTCGTGCTCGCTTGTCTCAAATCGGTAAGACACGTAGGGCTTGCAGCTGTGTCCTTTCCTTCGTGCATTGTCGCTGGCCAGCTCCACCGTGCGAATCTGCTGCGGCATGAACCCCTCCGGCTCCCGCTTCATCGCCGCCAGCTCCTCGCCCGACGCTGAAGCCTTGCGAGGTTGCGAGAGGGGGGGGGGGGGGGGGGCATTCGTTGATTGGGGGAAGGAGAGGGTTGCGGCTGCAGCAATGTGGTAATGGAGGGAAGAGTTTGGAGTTTTTGCGGACGGGGTGGCAATGTAGAGAATTTGGCGCCTGACATTTGCCTCTCCGTGCCTATGGCAGGGCCACCCATGTCGGAGACCTTGTCTGGGCGCTGTCCTGCGCACTCGAGTGGGGCTCCAAACTTGGGGCTGACGGACAAAATTCGGGTCGGCCCGGACAAATGGGGGTGCCGCAACTACCGATTTTTTCTGCGTGGACCCATTTTGCATTTGGGGGTCATTTGGAGGTGTCGGTGGAGATACTCTTAATTGATTGAAAGCCAGACAAAAACCATCATAATTTTCCATTAGAAATTACGGAAGTACAGATTTTTCAGACAAATGCGCGAAGACGTGTCTTGAGATAAGCTTAGATCATCTCCAACAGAGGAGCAAAAACGCGCCCGCTGGAAAAACTGTCGATTTAGCGCACGGGAGGTGTGGCGCGGCGCGGGAAAATAGCGCGCGCCAGAAATATTTTAGCGTGCGTGGGAAAAGCGGCAGCGTGCGGGCTATATATAGCAGGGAGATACGCGCCGGTGACTACCGTCTGTCGCTCGGCACGTACGAGACCGCGCATGAGGCGGCGCGCGTACGACGCGGCGGCGTGGCGGCTCGGGCGGCCACACCGTGACATGAATTTCCAGGACGTCTAGACCTGTGAACAGACCCGCGAATAGGCGCAGGACCTCGCTCCTCTGCCGCGCCTCGTCACAAGTGAAGACAGACAGCACCACCGCCAACAAGAGCACCGTCTCATCATCGCCGAGGCGGATGAGCGGGCCATGGCAGCGTGGAGGGAGCGATTCCCTCAAGACGTGATGGCCAAGCACGAGTTCTACGCGCAGAGAAGGGCCGAGAGGGCGGCCAAGCGGGAGCGGACGCGGTTTGCCAAAGCGCAGCTCGGCGATAACAACCATCGACGACGACGATCCGAGGTGGCATGACCTCTGGACCGACATCGACGACACTATTTCGGAGGAGGAGTAGTTCTGGACCGAGTAGTTTATTGTTTTAGTCTATTTTATTTTCAGTACTACGAACTCGTGCTATGAACTACTATGTTTAGTATTACCGTTTAATGTAATATATTTTATTTTCAGTCTAATTTATTTGCTCTTTTTGGTCTTGTTTTCAGCCATATGTTTGCAAAAACGTGTTTGCGACGCGCTATATTTTAGCGTCTGAAAATGCTGCCCACGCCTCCACCCGCTAAAACTGCTAAATAGGCGCTGTAAAAAAAATTTAGTACTACGTTGGGATGGGCAGGAGACACCAGATGGCGCCTCTTCGTCCCCTCGGTCCAGGCCGCTTTCGGCGTATCCCGGCCGACTTCGCCACCCCCCCCACCAGCGGCAGCACCGCCCCACGGCCACGAACTCCAAAACCCCGACGAGGCCAAACGGATCGATCCCGACGATAACGACTGTACCCATGATTGGTCACTCCGTTATTCCCTTGGCGATAACGAGCACCAAACGGATCGATCGACTGTACCCATCATTTCGTTCCATCGTGGCGTCGGTCGTAGCTCGATCGTACACGGCGCCGCCGCGCACTGAATTGGCACTGGGCAAATGGGCCGGTGGCGCGCCCTTGCGGCCACCCAGACTTCTTCTTCTTCTGGTGCGTCACCGGCGGGTCGATCCATCCAGGGCCGGCGTAAAACCTCGCGCACTCACTCGATCACGCACAGATCGATGTTTCATTGTCGAATCTCTGCGCTCTTCGTCGCGTGCCCCTGTTTTTGAAGAAACTGGATCTGCTAGTGGGGAATCCTTTCGTAAGTGCATGAACGACGACGCAGTCGATCCGCATCCAGTGTGCATGCATGAACGTTCCGGCCGGGTCATTGTCACTTGCAGCGCGAGAGACGAAACGCATGCGGAGGCAGTACTTACCGTCGATCGATCTGGTATTTTTAAGTGCAAGCCAAAGTTTTTCAAGACATGCTGAATTTAACCATGGGTTAGGCCAGAGGCACATCGGTGTATTTTACGATTATCACTCGTCTTTTCCTTCGATCCAACCCTTTTTACGTGCAAGCAATATCTTGAGTCTATATGGATGCGCATACATGATGACTTTTAAAGAGTCGTCAAGTGCGCGGACGATTATGAACACTTTGGCATTTAAAGTCAGGGAGTTTTCTCAAGTCTATAGCCTCAGCAGATTATGAGCACTTTCGCAAAATATTGTTTGTTTACAACGAAAGTAGAAAGGTTCGGCTACAAAAAAATGGGCCGTCTACAATAAATCCTGAGCAGAGCCACTTGATACAACAACATTTAGACGAAGATGTCAAAACAAACAAACTGCAGTATCATTTTGTCAGCGAAATGATGCCTTCAATCCGGATTACACATGTTGTATGTAGCTTTTTCCCAAGAGACATAGGGTTTATCAGGGTTCATCGAATCCAGAAAGTATATGTTTGGAAAGGAAACAGGAACAAGTTGAAGAAAGTTTTAATAGTTTTGTTTACCGGACCAAACTCGTTTGTATGTGCTTGTTTTAGCAATGGATTAAAATAGGGCAGGGTTTAAGATTTCACCTACAACAGTGCATGTTATGTATGAGATAAATAAGATAAGATGAAGCTCAGTTAGTGATAAATAATTCATATGACACCGTGATATGTATGTGCAATGCGTCTAATGTCACCAGTGTCTGACAGATTGGGAGCACAAATGATTTATCTGTCAACTTCGGCCATATCCGTCTTACGGTGTTGTCTAAGTTATTAAGACTTAACAGACATAAGCATTAAGTTTAATGACGTCATTGTTATTCTCAAGTTAATTGCTTTCAGCTATTGTACACCTTTTACTGTCACCGAGTTTCTCGCAAAGCCTTCCACGTTTCCCTTCCCTTACCTCGAACTTGATCACTCTTTGGTGTCTTGGGTACCTGACAAGTCCTATGAGCGAGGCATTAACAAGAGATATACATATGCATCATATAGGACTCTTTAGACTAATATCTCAATAGTTAGATTGCACATAGCTGCGAGGTTAACCTTCAGCCCCTAGGCCGAGTGCAATACTCACACATCCCGATCATATCAACCATAGGAAACATTGCAGAAAATAGTACTTGAAGATGAATGATTGAAAATAGTGCTTACAATATTGCCAATCGCGATGAGATCTAAATTACAAGTAGTACACGGCTATGGATGATGACTATGATGATGGATACTATGGAGTGGAGATGGAGACAGCACTTCGTGGAGGCGGTAAAGAATTTCGGCTATCTCTTGAGGGGGTTTCCTCTCCTTATAGTAGTCTGGAAGATTAGAGTTTTGAGGCCCTTTTGTTGCAAATTTCCATGCAAGGTTTCCTCCTTCACGGAAGTTGCTCGGTTTGACGGTATCGATCGCACCGACACCAGTTCGGTGGGAAGTACGGTCGGCCCCAACCGTATCGCCACTCATTAACTTTTGTGTCGCTAGATTCTGTATCTTCTCGATTTTTGGCAACTCCCCATCCGGATTATTTCTTCATAAATGTTTGATTTGCACCAGAATATCTTCCTTAACTGCAAGAAAATAAATCACAAGTAGATTTGGAAAGTAATTTGCACATTAGTGGTTAGCGGCAGGTACAGAGTGATATATTGTCATTTTCATGACAAATATACTGTTTGAATATGGATAAAGATGCGTATACGTTGGACGCATCACGAAGCACACATTTCAGTACTAAGAGCATCTCGGCGAGCCTTGCTATATTTGCCTCAATAGCTAAACACTATTTTTAGCAATTAAAAAAACATGTCCAAAAGCATTAGTAAAAGTGGTCCCACACCAAACTTTTAGCAATCTTGTCAAATTCTGTGGCAAATTCGTCGTATTTGGAAATCCCCCACCCACTGCCCAAACATCGAAAATTTAATGCACCAGCTTCCGAGCCAACAATACACCAGGGGAGGGATGGCTTTCTACGAGGCCCTAGCCGAGACAGTCAACCAGTGGTGGGAGGGGGCCTTTCTACCACGCTATAGCCGAGTCGTTCCAACATAAGGGTAAGCACCGGATGGCTAGTTGTTCTTCGCCGCCGGCAATGAGGCAGGTGGTGCGGCACTGAGACAATCATGTGTACGGGAGTAGCGCGTCCTTGTGAAAGGATGGAAAAGATAGACTAGACGGGGGAGGCACAATGTACGAGGCCCTAACCTAGTCGGCTGATGCGGTTTGATTATACCACCACCCGTTGGGGACCCCAAGAGTAACGTGATGTAGTGCAGTTTTACAGAAGGCTTTCCCTCAGTTATGAAACCAAGGTTATTGAACCAGTAGGATTTGGAAGGCTTCAACACGGTGTCAATCCACCTTGGCTCTAGCAGATTGGCGTGGATCTACACAAAACATAGAAACTCAACTTTGCCCCAACGATCCATGAAGGTTGTCAATCTTCCTGTCTTGCTGAAACAAAGAGATTAAACGTATGGTGTGGAAAACAATGATGAGAGTAAAAAAGAACAGCGAGCAAGTAATGATTAAAAACAAAAGAAATGGGTTTTAAACAATGTAAAAGAATGGACCGGGGTCATAGTTTCACTAGTGGTCTCTCCATAAAACAGTAAACATGCTGGGTAAACAAATTACAGCTAGGCAATTGACAAATTGTGAGGGCATGACAATGCTATTATGACAAGATAAAGTTCATTGTAAAATTTAATTGGGCATTACATCAAAATATATAGACCACTATCCAGCTGCATCTATGACTATTAATCCACCCAGGGATCACTATCCAGCATGTCACCCAAAGGTATTAAGTTGCAAGCAACAGATAATTGCAATAAGAACTGTGAATAATGTAAGCAATATTTATAAACATAAAGAGATAAACACTGCTGTTTTACCCTAGTAGCAACATCACATCCTCGATCTTAGTCGTTTATGTCAACTCGAACACAGACAAACAAGAGGCATGAACCTACTACTTAGCACTAAACTATCTCTTGGAGATATATACAATCACCTGGCCGGAGTAACCACATGAATCGGAGAGCATGCAAGATCTTAAATAAAACATAGATATGATAACAAGTAGATGAACAAACTGATCATAATTTCACAATTCATCGGATCCCAGCACATACAACATGTAGCATTACAAAATAGTGATCTTGATCATGTTAGGAAGCTCACAAGACCTAAACATGGTAGCACAAGGAGAAGACACAACCATCTAGCTACTGCTATGGACCCGTAGTCCATGGATGAAATACTCACGCATCACTCCGGAGGTAGGCATGGCGATGTAGAGTCCTCCGGTGATGATCTCTCCCTCCGGCAGGTTGCCAGGAAGAGCTTAAGAACCCTCCTGAATAGGGTTTTGAGTTGACGGCGGCCTCGGGTACGTATCGTGGAAATTATTGGGCGCCCTAGGGTTTAGGTGATGAAGAATATATAGGCAAGGAGGCGGCGCCGGAGGAGCACCAGGGGCCCAGGCGGCCTCTGGGTGCGGCCCCACCCTAGGCCTCGCCGAGGGGTCGCCTCCTCCACCTGGTGGGGCCCTCCGGCTGTCCTTTGGACTCCGTCTTTTCTTCCTGATAAAAATGCCTTCCGTGAGTTTTCATGTCTTTTGGAGAATATTTTCTTAATAACTTTTCTGAAACAAAAAGACAGCAGAAAACAGGAACTGACACTGGGCATCTTGTTAATAGGTTAGTCCGGGAAAATGCCCTAGAATGATATAAAATTATAATAAAAAACATGTAGTATTGATATAAAACAAGCATGGAACAATCAAAAATTATAGATACGTTTGAGACGTATCAACATCCGCAAGCTTAATTCCTGCTCGTCCTCGAGTAGGTGAATGATGCTTTGGAGACATGAAACAGTACAAAGTTTATTAGAGATGATTTAACTATCCAATGCAGAAGTATCTATCCTTCTATTCAAGCATCAATAAGTTTTTCACAACATAGAAAGGATCTAGTCAAGTAATATAAACATGAACGTTATGCATCAACTGTTTCGAAGTTTTACCCAACAGGTGAGCGAGAGCATTTGGTATTGCCACCAAGATGTTATGGCTAAGAGAACATTATGGGGGTTTGGAAGGTCAATGGAACAAAATCTCACAAAGCTAAAAGTGATCATTAGTCAAGAAGAAGTCTTATAATCGAAGCTATGCAAGAAGTAGTTATTGTCATACAACGGATGCACATAGAGCTATAAGTGTATGAAAGCTCTCCAATGAAACTAGTGGGGTGCATCTCACTCAGTTGCTCACGAAGACCTAGAGCACTTTTGAGGAGGCTTATCATTGGAATATACAACCCAAGTTCTTTAATGAAAAGTTCCCCACGTAGTTATACTAGTAAAACATGAAAACTCTTTAAACTGAAGCATAGGTGCTGAACATAAGCACAAACATGAAAAACTCTGTAAAGTGAAGCATATGTGCTGAACATAAGAACAAGTGTGGAATAAAGGATAGTAATGCTACCCCTCTCTGTTTTTTTATTTCTTTTTAATTTATACTTTTCTCTCTTTTCTTCCTCACTGGTAGGGGCATCATCCTAATTGAAAACACACTTTTGATACAAATAACTCATAGCAAATACAACATGATGTATAAAATTGAATGCCTCTGCCAGTGTAGCAGTATGTGCAATGATCTAGCGTAACATGTGTTAAATGAATAAACCATCACGTCAGCTGTATATGATCATGCAAAGCAATATAACAATAAAGAATGACAACAAGTCACATAATGTAAAATATAAGTTGCATTGCAATATATCTCGGAACGGCTATGGAAATGTCGTGATAGGTAGGTATGGTGGCTGTTTTGAGGAAGATATATAGGTTTATGTGTAGGAGAACAACAGGAAGTCCTCTCACGGGGTTTGGATGTACTGGCGAAGTATGCACCGAATCTCGATGTGAGAAAAGGGCAATGCACAACACTGAAGAGGCTATCAAAATATGGATGGTGGAAGTGCCAAAAAACGTAGCTCAACATGAGTAAAAAGAACTCACGAGTTTATTGCAAACAACTAGCAGGTTCAACATTAAGAGCATGATTAAAATTACTCCAAGAGGGACCATGGCGTCGACACAAGTGCCCCGTTAGCTTCCCCGACCTTAGCGTGTAACCATGTTATTACGAATTACTTTCAGACTTCAACAACTATCAAGAACGACTACATCTTCAACAATTAATAGTGTTTGTAGTACGGAACAAGCTTTAACGACAACCATCCAGTAATGAGTCTTAACTTATGTAACCAGCAAGTTTAAACATCTATTCATTTAATACCTCAAAACATTTGCAAGGGATCAATTCATCCATGTTGAATTATCTACAAGACTATGCAAGCTTTTCATCATACCACTGCAACATGCATGACATTTTCAATTCCAACCAAACATCAATCAACTTATTTAAACAACTCTCCAAATAAATATAAGTGAAGCAAGAGAGTACTTTCTATAAAAGAAACTAATAGCTCTGAACAAGATATAAGTGAAAAACAAGAGCTAAAAGCAAACAAAACAAAAACTGAATACTTAACAAGTATAAGTGAAGCACAAGATTATTTTATGAAAAAGCGGACCGTGTGTTTCTCCCAAACAAGAATGCTAGGATCCAACATTGTAATGACCAGCAAACAAAACAAAAACAAACTGAAAGCAAAACAAAAATAACGCTCCAAGAACAACACATAATATGTGAAGCAATAAAAATATAGTTTCAACAGAGACGACCTGTTGATTGTTGATGAAGAAGGGGATGCCTTGGGCATCCCCAAGCTTAGATGCTTGTGACTTCTTGAATATTGCAGAGGGGTGCCATGAGCATCCCCAAGCTTGAGCTTTTATCCCTCCTTGATCTTCTATCATCATCCTCTCTCGTGACACTTGAAAACTTCCTTCACACCAAACTTCTCATAAACTTCATTAGAGGGTTAGTATTCAATAAATTAAATCCACTTTGGTTCTGTAAAGACACATTGCAAGAACTCAATTAACATTAGCTACTGTTACTAAGCCTTATTTGCTGTCCACCCTTAGAGAACCTCACTTAACGCTCGTAAAGAGACAATGCGAAATGAAAGACAGAATCTGTCAAAAACAGAACAACCCGTAAAGATTGAAATTTTCGAGTAACTTACGTAGCTAAAATCAGAAAACTTAAAACTAATGAAAGATAGATAAAAAGCTGAGGCTTACGCACAAAAAAATTCAAATCAAAATCATGTTCTGGTGATTTTTAAGATTTTTTACAGTAAAGCACATAAATCTGTTTCTGGATAGCAAACCAAAACTTTGAACTTCCTCTCAATTAGAGGCTACTCTTGGCACAAAAAGTAAAATAAAAGGATACAAAGGAGTTGCTACAGAAGTAACAACAACCAAGACTCAAAGAAAACAAAAACAAAATTGAAGGTAAAAGAACATGGGTTGCTTCTCATAAGCGCTTTTCTTTAACACCTTTTAGATAGGCAAAAAGAAAGAATCAAGTATTATCAATATTAACAACTTCAAAGTTTTCAAATTCTTCAATAAACTCATCTTTCTCCTTGCTTGGGAAGAACATCCTACAGTTGACGGGGGCATTTAGTTTCATGAATCCATACTTAACATTAATAAAGCATCATTCTCCGCCACATTATTATATTATATTCATCTCAATTAGTCTACTTCTGAGTCTAATGAACTTTGTTGCACATTCATAACTGAAGAAATAATAGGTATTTTCACCCATGAATACATGAACATAGTAAAGAAAGAGATAAAGCTTTAGGGTGAACCCACTTGGCCGAGATTTTGTTGGGCGATTGCAAATCCGTTATGTTAGTGTCGAACAATATGGATCAACCAATTGCATTACAATCATTTTCTCTTATAAAAGAAGGTTACATTGTAAGTGCAACAAATTATCTTAGGGCATCATATGCTTTATTTGCGGGATATATGAATAGACAGAAAGGATTGTTCTTTATAATCATGCACAAAACTACATGGAGAAAGTATTTTCAGATCTACGCTAGCGAGCACACAAATATCTTTTACTGTATCTCTTTAGCAGCCCCCCACTACCTCATTTTCCTGTCTTCCTCTGCTTCCACGTCACCCCCTTAATTTGTACAGCCTTTTCATACAGACGAATGACAGAACAAGTCTACCGACACAGCGACACACTCCAAGTTCCATCTCTTCATCTTACATGGGCTGTATAAGGATAGCAGATAGCCCAGACCCAGCCCACACATCAACAGGGCCTATCATCCAGCCATGCACACTTTTTTTTAGATAAAGGGCTTTATTACTCAAAAGTTTAAGTATTACACCCGGCCTCTGCATCAAAAATGCACACAACCGCAATCCATCGGAGAAAGTAAAAGTTGTGCAACAATAGGCGAATTACAATCAACAAGAATAAAGTGAAACGTCTATGTCATAGGCAAGCTCGACGGCCTATGGAGGTCCAATCCGGCGATCAAGCGGCCACCCATGTTGTGAAAAAATGTCCCTCGCCACCTCTTCCAGTCGTGCACACGCCTCCGTAAAGAGGTCTCGATGTCCCACCCGTTGTAAGGTGGACCACGTACGGAGAATACTTGTGCAACGGTAGAGTACCTGTATATGAGACACATTTTTATCATTGAAAACCTTGTCATTTCTACTAAGCCAAAGCGACCATATAACGGCAATCGCTCCTACCCTAATAACCGTTCTAAGCTTTTTATCTATCCCATGTAGCCAGTTGCCAAAAACATTGGCAACAGACTTGGGTGGATATAAGTTAGACGCTATTTGGATAGCTGACCATATAGAACGCGCGAAACTACACTCGAAGAATAAGTGTTTTATTGTCTCATGTTGAGGACAAAACACACACTTAGTACTTCCATACCAATTCCGTTTGACAAGGTTATCCTTGGTTAAAATGACACCCCTACGAAGATACCACGAAAATACTTTTATTTTAAGTGGAATCTTCATGTGCCATATTTTTTTATTATCATCGACTGGAATATCAGAATGCACAAGCGCCCTATGCATAGAATCTACTGAGAATTTTCCATTCCCGCATAAATTCCACCAAAATTCATCGGGGCCTTGTGTAAGTTGGACTGATTCCAACCGTGCAGCAAGGCATTCCAAGAAATTAATCTCGGACCAAATAAATCTCGTCTGAACGTCACATTGGGTGGCGAGCACTGCATAACAGTGGCTATAGTATCTCCTTTGTGTCGAACAATATTGTATAGAGCCGGATATTGCTCCCGGAGGGTGGTGTTTCCTAACCATTTGTCCTCCCAAAATCTAATCTTCGTGCCATCCGTAATATTAAATACGCCAAAGCGAAAGAAATATTTCTTAGTCGCCATTAGGTCGGCCCAAAAGTGGGAGTCACCAGGTTTCCAATACACCTGTGATACCGCCTTTGTGCCGATATATTTTCTTTTAAGGAGTGTTTGCCAAATTCCATCTTCGGTTAGTAACTTAAACAGCCACTTCACTTGGAGGGCTAAATTCTTGATACAGAGATCATGAATACCCAGCCCTCCTTGATCCTTTGGTCGACAAACAATATCTCATTTAGCCAGTCGATATTTCTTTTTCTCACCATCCGCTTGCCAAAAGAATCTTGATCGGTAGTAATCCAATTTATTCAAGACACCTTTTGGTAACTGGAAGAAGGATATCATATACAGTACCATGTTTGTAAGTACTGAATTAATGAGAACCAATCTTCCACCAAGTGACAGTAATTTGCCTTTCCAGCTAGACAGCCTTGCTTGTAGTCGCTCCTCGACATGTCGCCATTCCGCATTAGTCAGTTTCCGATAATGTATTGGTATGCCCAAGTATATTATAGGAAATTGACCCTGCTCACAACCGAATATTTCGGCATACTGAGTAGCTGCGTCCTGTGCATCGCCGAAGCAAAACAATTCACTTTTATGGAAATTGATTTTTAATCCTGATAATTGCTCGAATGCTGACAATATCAATTTCAGATTCGTCGCCTTATCAAGATCGTGTTCCATAAAAAGAATTGTTTCGTCCACATATTGAAGTATAGAAAGTCCCCCATCGACAAGATGTGAAACTACCCCTTCAATCTGGCCATCCGCTTTTGCCCGTTCAATCATGATGGTCAACATATCAGCCACTATATTAAACAGTATAGGCGATAGAGGATCGCCTTGCTTTAAACCTTTTTTCGTTTGGAAGTAGCGACCGACGTCGTCATTGACTTTTATCGCCACGCTTCCCCCCACAACAAAGTTACAGATCCATTTGCACCACTCGTCCGAGAACCCTTTCATTCTCAGAGTCTGTAGTAAGAATGGCCACTTTACTTTGTCATAAGCTTTTTCAAAGTCGATTTTGAAATTTACCCCATTAAGTTTCTTCGTATGCATCTCATGTACGGTCTCGTGGAGGACCACGACCCCGTCCAGTATATTTCTCCCTTGCATAAAAGCAGTTTGGGTAGGTTTAACCACCTGATCTGCTATAGAATTCAACCTAATGGTCGCTACTTTTGTAAAGATCTTGAAGCTAATATTCAGGAGGCATATAGGCCGATACTGTTGTATCCTCTCAGCCGCCTGAATCTTATGCAACAAAACGATTTCCCCAAAATTAAGACGAAAAAGCTCAAGATGTCCAGCATGCAAACAACCGAATAACTCTAACAAATCAGACTTAATGGTTTCCCAAAAATGCTGGTAAAACTCAGCTGGGAATCCATCAGACCCAGGCGCCTTATTATGCCCCATTTGGAAAACAGCCTTGCTTATCTCTTCTTCAGAGAAGGGCGCGATTAGCAGGTTGTTTTCCTCCGGAGTAACTTGGGTAATATCATCCGTTCGTGTCTCGTCAAGAGTGAAGTTTCCTTCCTCCGGAGCACCGAACAGATCTTTATAGTAGTCCGTAATATATTCTTTGAGCTTGTCCTGACCCTCGATCAGGCCCTCATCCTGATGAAGAGAATGAATCAGTTTCCTCCTATGTCTGCCATTAGCGACATTGTGGAAGTACCTCGTATTCGAATCGACTTGCAGAATGAATTGGGCCTTAGACCTTTCGTACCATTTTAGCTCTTCTTCTCGCAACATACGACTCACCTGCACATTTGATTGACTCTTTAGTTCAATCTCTTGTGCCGAGAGAGGACGTATTTCTGCTAGTTTATCAAACTCATCAATAATGGTACACATGCGCTCTTTTTTTTAACATAACGGTTGTATGTCTCGCCCATCCTCGGAGGAATTTACGCAAATTGCGCATTTTAATATTCCACCTTTGGATAGCGCTCACACCCACAACCGGTTGCAACCACATCTTTTTAACCAGATCATCAAAACCTTCTCGCAACAGCCATCCTAATTCAAATTTGAATTGTGACTTTACAGGAGGTAACAACGTTCCAGTAGACAGAATTATGGGAGCCATGCACACTTGCCTCAAAAAAAAAAATCCAGCCATGCACGCATGCATCGGCTGCTCATCTTCGTAGATCTAATCTACGAATCAACGACCCTTGATCGCCCCACCACAAGTGCACTTGAAACACATGGGTACATCCGAGCAATCGTCCGCATTCATGGCTATAAAACTGTAGAAGAAACCGAAGGAGGCCATCGATCAGCGGTCTTCGCCTTTAAATAACTCGACTGATTTCCATTCTCCTCTAGCGCAAGTATGCGCCCCTGCTCACATCGTCGTACCTATCGTTGGGCTCAAGTTTGGTGAATTATCGGCTTCCATCACAACTCTTAGCCTAGTGACTTTTGTAATTTATCCTTTCAATCACATGTACTATGGAACGTGTTTAATTTTAGTCGCTCACCCATCATTGATCTGTCAGATTGCTCTCTCCTCCATCCGTTCTACAAGATTTTCCACCGACGGCAAGTATTTTTGTTGTTCTGACGATCTCATCCGTGGAGCAGGCGAGCAGCTGCCCCCTCCTCTCCCTTTGACGATCCATCTGCCATGTTTGACCTCCCATACAGACTCTCTCTTTCTTTGGTGTTTTGATTCAGCTCAATCACTGCCGCCCACTAGATGCGTATGACCATCCAGGCAATCTTCTTTCTATCTTGCTGATCACATTCCAGTTTAGGCGTTCGTGTATTCTGGCCGTACCGTAAGGCTATGGCTTCCCTCCTCATTATAGTAACTTGGGAACTTTGGAACGAGCGCAACGCTAGGACCTTCAAAAACGTTAGCACTACGCCGACTATCATCTTCGCAAAAATCAAGTTGGAAGCCCGGACGTGGGTGATCGCCGGTGCAAAGCACTTGGGTTTATTAATTTCGGGAGAGTGGGCTTATGTTTATGGGAGGTTACCTCCGGGACTCTAACTAAAACTTTGTTCCTTAAACTCCTTCTTATTTAATGACTTAAGGCAAGTCTTTTGCCTTTCTTTCAAAAAAAAAGTGGTTGAATGCTTACTTTATAATATTATATTTCGGATATTCAGATGTTCCACCCGACGATATTATTTCATTTGCTGATTAACGTCAGTTAAACAATATATCATCAGTTTTGTTTTAACTTAGGCGTTCGTGTATTCTGAACAAATATAAACGTCAGTTTTTGTTTCAACTAGAATATATCATCCTATTACAAGCACATGTTACTTTGAGTTATGATTCATGTGTAAGAATTGAGCAATCACTAGTCTAGTTATACATTTTTTTTAAATGGGGGCAAAATCTTTGCCCCAATCTATTAATTAAGCAGAAGAAAATTGCCAAGTTAATTAACGAAAATTTAGGCTAAAACCGTTACAACAGAACCACATGCGGATTATTCCCAAAGCATGCAAATCCCTTACCGTCTAGGCATTGTTAGTTACCAATTACCGGCTAAATGAAATGTGAGCAATCAAAACTTTTTTGTAGTTGAACATATACAGTACACACGTACTAATATGAGTCAAATTTCAATAAGATGCTTGGTTGTTCATACTTCATCATTTCTGAAGATAAGAACTACATCCACTTGGTAAATAAATTTGGAGGTGATATAACTCTTTGAGTTAATAGAATCTAAAGGATGTGAAGGAAAATGGTATATATATAGTCCTTATTTTACGTTTTTGCTTGACACTGATGACTTCTATATATATTGCACCATTTTCTCCCTTCTTTTAATCTCTGATAGACAGTTCTCAAAGGACTGGGTTGACACCAACACATATTTGTTCCGTTGAGATTAGACTTATGATGGCTATCACTATGGAATACAAAGATAACTAGCTCTTTGTAAGACCATAATTGTGCTTGCAGTTGTACACCCAAATGGGAATCAAACAACAACTGAAACACGTTATCCTTGCCATTTCTTTTGCATTCTGAGGGATTCTACACATTTTGTCGATCCATTTTCCTTTTGTCGTTGATGAACATAAGAAATACATCATGTTTTTTTTCTTCTCAAACAACCTATTCCTAGGTACAAATTAGACCATAGTTTTCCGCAGCAACGCGCGGGGTATCATCTAGTGTTAATAATGAGCAAGAATGAAATAGGGTACCCAACCCAGTAGTAGTGGAGCAGTGGTGGTGGCGGCTGCAACAATAGTGGTTGTGGTGTAATTTTAGACTTTTAGTCGTAGGTTGTAGCTAGTAGGAATAGCAACAGGAGTTGAAAAATTGAACAAAAACAACAAGTTCATTCGGAGTTTTATATAAGTACAATGAAGTTAAACATGTAAAGTCACTCACATTTCAAAATTCCCTTCTTGATCTTTCATGTTCTAATAATGATCAAACTGGTCATCATTCGAATGCTACAAAACCTATCTTTCTCCACATAGCAAATTAGACAACCGTTCCATGACCTAGGATCAATCAATGTTGAGGGGAAAAGCAATCAGAACATTAGGGCTAGACTAGAATTGCACAAGCGTGAGAGGATTTGCTCCCGTACCTGAATCCCTGCATGTCTAGATTGATTGCCGCCCCTGGCCACTGACGTTCGGGTGATGATAGAGTTGCCAGAATTTACACCCGTTCTGGTTGGGTGTTGCTGGTTGGGTGTAGGGGTGGGAACTTGTAGCGGATAATCCGGATTATCTGACACTAGTATTCGAGAAATTGAAAATGGAAGTGGTAAATATCCGAATCCGAACAAAATAAAAAATGGAAGTGGTAAATATTCGGATTCATTTTACAGATACAAAACAAATGTGCTATTGCAATTTGAAACAAATATGTATATGAAAATGGATATATCCGTATCCAATAAAATTATGTTAGCCAACATTTAATTCTAACCGGATATGTCAATTAACCAACCTAAAAGAGTAAGAAAGTGGTCAAATATATTTTTCTGTGGCCGAACTTTAAACTATTGTGTTTTATATAGCTATGTTTATCATTGTATCGTTCTATAGTTGACTCGTTTTAAGACACGAGTATATTACTTTTGAATATTTGTTTCCTTTCCTAATTGAGAAACAGCCAATCTGCATCCATACGTATTCGAGTAGCATCCGCTCTACATTCGTATCCGCTAATTTCCGTGTTTGTATTCGAATTCGTTTTGAAAATATGAAAACGGATGTGGGAAGGGCAGCGCTAGGTGTAGGCCCCCTAGAAAAAACATAGGTCCCCCTAGAACCGTTAGATCAACATCATACGTCCAGAAATCAGTGCAGCGCGTTTTGTATTTGAGCCCCTCTCTTTTTTGGCAATCAACCCGCACTACACAGCATATTCACTTAAAACGAAGGGTTATATTGTCTTGCCCCCGACCTTCTCGATTTTTACAGAACAAATGCCGTCGGGTGATTCACACTGAATTAGCAACAAATTCACGAGTATTACAACAAAATTTCTCGTCACGAGTACAAAAATAATTTGGTATTGCAAAAAAAACGTCACATCATTTCGAAAACAGGTGATGATACAAAAATGGTTAAACAACATTTGTTTGCCGCATATTGCTTTGCAACATAAATCTGCAACTATTTCAACAAAAAACACAATCTATTACAAAAAAATCATGTTTTGTCATAACTAAAAAGTGGTCGAGCAACAGAGTTTTTTATACAGATTCATTTGCAACAAAATCATCACCTATTTCAACAAAAATCAAAAACGATGACAACAAAAGAAACATGTGTTTACAACATTTTGAAGAAACATGTATTACAACATTAAAAGAAAACACACAAACTTGAAAGAAAAACCCAGTATACATTGCAACATCTGGTGTGTGATTTTACAACAAAAGTAATACGAGTTTGTTACAATTTGGAAGCACGTATGCAACATCAAAAACGAGGAAAAACACAAACTTATAGCAAACGACCGGAAAAAACTTGTAACATATCTCGTGTGCTTACTCAACAAAAGGTGTGCCCTTTGGTACAAATTTTATAAACGTCCGCAATATTGAAAACCCGATTCCTATGGTGATAGGGACGTGGCGAATCAGCGAACGAGCGATTAACAACCGGACGGAACGAACTTGTCGGCAGCTAGCTGTGTGTGTGTATGGAGCATGCATCTGCTAGCTATCAGCAAACAGCAGCAGCGCGGCATCTAGCTAATGGCGTGAGCTAGCTAGCAGGCCATTCATGAAACGAGTGCACACGAAAAAAAAGCAATGTGACGTACGCGCGGGCCGGGAAAGGGACGGGATACGAACTCGGGCGAGCGCAGATCCGTATAATACGAGCGCGTACACGCAGGACGAGAGCGACCTACGCGCCCGCGTTAGGTCCCCTAAATAAGCGTTTTCCATGTGGGAAGGGCGGTACTATCCGATTCGTATCCGACCCGTTTCTACCCACCCCTAGTTAGGTGTTTTCGTGGTGGTGGCGAAGCGACTCAATGGCAAACGTGCGGCCGACTACGGATGCGATCGTGCAAATATACACGTATAGCACAGATTGTGCGAGTCCAGACCCCAGATTGATCTGTTTACTATAGGATTTATTTTTTGTGATAGATGCTGGCACCAAAATAAATCATGTTGCTAGCTCCAAGAGACGATGCTTCATTTGACGTCTATTAATTTTGCTGGTCATGTCATTGTCTTTCAACAAAAGGCAAAAGTTGACGGACAATGACACCCATTTTAATAGAAATGAGAAAAAACCAGTGAAATTGTGCAGCTTGGAATGTCCTAGAGTATGATGTCATGTTCATACGTAATCGATCACTGGTAGGCGCGCGTCATGCATGAGACTAGTCATAGTGGGAGGACATTGCTAGTAACTTCAATGCCACGTAGGTAAAAAAGATGATGTGGCAAATAATTAATGAGAGAGAGGAAGTTGGAGTAACATAGCTAGTTACCGGAACATCACACACCCAAGGCAAAATGAGTCTACAACCTAATAAATGCTATCATGCATGACACCACAAATAAGTTACTATCCACTATAGAGATAGTAACAATAGGTAGTAACATAAGTATGTTACCACTCAATGTTACTCCCCACTATGACTAGTCTGAGAGATGCTATCTCTGTTTCATAATTATTTTAATGGGTTTAATTAAAATTTAAACTAACATAATGACAAGAATTATGGAAGAGCCTATAATTGTTGATAGAAAAAATATAATGGAAACGCAAAACACATGCACATTGAAGATTCCCTGGTGCAGATGCTTGCCGCACAAATATTTGTATGTCTTCACGCCCAGACAAAACAGGTACATGAAAGATAAAGACTGACGGGTAATTTTCCCTATCAATCAACAACGTAGTGAGTACAAGCGTCTCTCCGTCAATCTGCTTTATGGGAAGTAAAGGAAATACTTCTCTTGCTTCGAAAAAACCTGCAAAATAAATCAACAACGGAATATGAAGTGGTCTTGCATACATAGCAAGTAAGTATCAATATAGACAGTACCAGATCAAATCAACATAGACACTTGTAACCGCCCCACGTGCTCTCTTGTGAACCAGTAGCATTCATGCATTCGTACGCAGCCTTTCTAGTGGTGGAGAAAATGCTCATAATTAACCTCCAAGATATATGGAATCCTTGGCTCATCAAAGACATGGTGGAGAAAATGCTGATAGCCTCCTTGGCTCGCTATAAATGATAGTGCCGTTGTGGTGTACACACGGTGCATAGCAATCTTCGATCACTTGAGAATAGTTGCTAGCTATGAAGGAAACCAGCGGCGGCGTTCGCATGGCCAAAGGCAACGGAGACCACAGCTACGCCGCCAACTCCAGGCTCCAAGTAAAGTTTGCATCCTGGCTACACAGTTAGATTCTTTTTTTTTAGACTAGTAATTTTGCACGCGCAATGCGCGTCTCCACCAATAAGAATATATTTACGAAAACACATGCAAACAAATTAATAATATGGCTTAGCCATGAATTAATATACTCCCTCTGATCCGACATAATTGACGTGGATGGTGAACTACGACCGTACAACTTTGTATAGGGCTGGCGACAATTAATTCGGATCGGAGGGAGTATATTTTCTTGGAAGTATTGATATCTTTGTCCCTGAATGTCACTCTTAATCGTCCAAAATGACCCCACATGTTTGGCTGAACACATTTTATGATACATCAAATAACAATTTACAAATAGTTAAATCTTTAATATATTCCATGTAGCCCAATTCAACTTTCTAAACATAATAGTATGTGTCTTAAGAAAAAAATGCCGAGAGCAATCCAAAATTGGGAGTAATGAGCTTACTGTGCCAAGCAACACAAACATTAACCTTTTCATATTTTTTGTCTAATCGTGGTAAATCATGAAATCCCTTGTGGAAGATTAAAACTCAAAACCATATAGAAAGTATTGAAACCAAAAAGTCACTTCACTGTTGACTTTCTCTTCTTCAATCTTTTCCATCCAAATAAGTAAAGATTACATTAAAAGAAATGTGGAAAAGTACGATTCATGCGAGACAAAGGCCAAAGCAACCAGCTTCTACAAATTGATTCAGTAATACTCCAGTAGCGTACAATACTTCAGTTGACCCTTGCTTATAGCATCTCACTCTAGCATTTGCCTTAATGTCATGCATGGTTGTTACTACCTTTTGAACAGAATCATCCGGGCGTAAACGGCACAGCAGAAAATAGGAAGTAAAAGAAAATAAAGACGGCTACCTTCTGGTACGGTGGTCTTCTCTCGGTGGAGTCCTGTACGGCTGGACTGGACGACGGTGCCGAGGTGGATTCCGGTCGGTGGCCGATGTGTCCCCGTCTTCGGTGCCGAGGTGGATTCCGGCCGGCGGCCGCTGCGTCCCCGTGGTCGTCACAATCAGGAGTTAGCAATTCATTACACAGACGGGGCATTGCTGCACCGCGGGCGGGCTCAGGAGCTCAAGGTCGCCGTCAAGGGTGGAGTCGACCAGCAGGAGCAGCGTCGTTGTGGTTGTTGGACGGGGCCGACCGGCATGCAGTTTCGCAGCACGTCCTCCGGCACGCCCAGTTCCTAGGCCAGCACCTCCACCTCAACGCCGTCTAGTCCGGCAGTCCAACGCCCGCGTCGAGTAGCCGTGCCTGGTCGCAGTAGGAGCAGCCCAAGTGAAGGCCGTCCAGTCCATGCTGTACGTCTCCGCCAAGGCGGTCTAGTATGATGCCGGCGTTCTGTGGACAAAACAAGAAAGGAGAGAACACCAATTCTAAGGAGCTTAGTATTTAGAATCATCAGATTACATCAGACGGCTAGCACCGCCGACTTAGATAAGGTATGTTCAGTAGCAGAGCCGTATTAGCTAGCTGCAGTCAGTTCCCTGTATGGCCAGGCCAACCACGGAGTCATAGTCATCCATCCACACGTACGTCTGCAAATGGAACTCAGTCGATCCAAGAGACCGCCATCATCTTAGCAGCGAACGCGTAACGATCCGCAGCCTCGTCGATCTGCCATGCCATCCACACAGAACGAATATAGCAAGCGATTCAGTTATGGAGACAACAAAATTCATGGCGGAAACACAATGAATAACAAGACTGTTGTTTTAGTAAAGCGCGTACGATTTTCTGCGTGGAGCGGCCGCAGCCGTGGCCGCTCTTGCGGTCGATCCGGGCGACGATAGGGTTCGTCTGGGGGCTGTTCTCCACGCTCGTGCACAGGACGTGTTGCATCGTCTGACGGAGCAGCTCGTCAGTTCTTCTTGATACGGAAAACGATCGAGGCAGAGCTTTTTTGGCTATAGAAAATGGAGAGTTAACATACCGCGAGGAATTTCAGAGTGTGCGACGGCACGACGCGGTCGTCGTGGTCCGCCGTCAGCAGCATGGTGGGAGGGTACTGGAGCTGGCGGCGGTGATCGCCGGTGGCGCACTTCTCCTCCCACGGCCGCCTCACGTTGTGCAGAGGGGAGTACCTGCATTTGTTGGCCGTCAGATAGATTAATATGAGCTTTTCAGAAAAACTACAGAAACGAGCGACTGTATTTTGTCACATTGGTTCCATGCATACTTGATGAGCCACTGAAATTCTTCCTCCTTCTCCGAGCAGCCGAAATCACAAGTCCAAGCACGACCTGGGATGACAGGTATTCATAAGATGACAGCTTACACCACAGGGAACAACCAAGATATGTGATTTTTCAGGAAGTGACAGGCACAAAGCAAACCTATGGTGAACTTGTGGAACCGAAGCATGTCCATGACACCCACATGAGCAAAAGCGCACCCGAAAAGCCCGAACTCGCCGGCGGCGACGAAATCGTCGAAGCAGTTCTGCTTGTTCGCGAGCGAGCCGGCCTTGTGCCAGCCTTCGCCGTACTCTCCGCCGCCCCTGATGTTGGCGATGCACGTCACGAACCCGAGGTTCCTCATGAGGACGACGCGCGCGGCGCTGAACTGCGGCGTCATGCTCATGCCGAACCCGCCGTAGCCGAAGAGCAGCGCTGGGTGTGACCCGTCGAGGTTCTTCCTCGACACGACGAACATTGGGATCTTGGTTCCGTCCTTGCTTGGGTAGAACACCTGGAAAAACCAAGCAAGGTTAACTGAACTGCAATAACATTACACATAGTTCAGGTATAATTTTCTTTCTTTCAGTTAAGGGAATTCACCTGCTTTGCTTCGAACTCCGTGCGATCAAACCCAGGAACCGAGATTTCTCTGTATACGCTCATCTCAGGGGCCCCGGCGCTCAGATCACACCGGTAGATGATTCCCGGAGTAAGGAAGCTCGCAAACTCGACGAACACCTCGGAGTCATCACGCCTACCGGAAATCCCGTTGACGCTGCCGATGTCGATGGGTATGCCATGGAGCAGCTCCCCGGTGACCAAGCTCCTCATCTGCAGCACATACTTGACGTCCGACAGGTAGTTCACCAGGAGCTTGTCCCCATGGACGGCGCAAGCGGATTCAAGGACGGCCTTGTCGTCTTCAGGCAGAGGACGTACGATCAAGCATAGATAGCCCACGTCTCATACAAAGTGCAGAGTCCATGTCGTGTACAAACCGGATATTAATCGACTTGGTGTAGCGGGCTAGCTCTTTCCTTCCAACGTGACGTGACGTGAGAACACATAGGGACAATTTGGATCGTTGATTGGAAATTGAACGGACAAGATGGAAAGTGTTTGGTGCTCGACATGGGGACAATCTGAATCGTTGATTGAAAATTGAACGGACAAGATTTAAAGTATCCCACCATGTTTGCTCTTTTAATAGTAGTATAGAAGAGGAACATAACCTCGGCCATGCATCAATTGATGCACATAACTTTATTTATTGCACAGTTTCGAAAACGGGAACATAGCCTAGACCTCTGCATCAATCGATACAGTGTTGATTTTGTCGTTCTAATTAGGGCCGCTCGTGCGAGGCGGCTCCGGAGGCTCCCCTCCTAACCCTAAAAAGCAGCCGCCGGGCGGATCTCTCCGGCCGCTGCCGCCGCGGCGCCGGCGGTGGCGGCCCCCCCTTGCCGTCGCAGGTGACGGGCTCGACGCGCCTCGCTGGTAGCCCATCGCGCGGGGAGACCATCTATGGAACGTCGGGCGGAGGCCGGGCGGCGGAGCGGTTCGCCCGCACCGGCGCGCGGCTGAGAGGTGCGGTCGAGGCAGAGAGGAGGAGGAGGCGCGCCTTGCCTTTGGCGGCGTCGCATCACCTTCGATCTGCCGGCGCAACCGGTGCAGGCCAGAGGTGGGGGCAAGCCTTGCCGTTGGTGGCGGTGGTGTCCGATCTGCGTCGCATGGGCTTGCGTTGAGGTCAACCTCTGGCTCTTCTGGGTTAGAGGTCGGCTCGCTCGATCCGTTCGCCGGGAGTCGGTAGGCGGTGTGGGGACTGCTGGTCCGGCCAGAATAATGGCGGTGGTCCTTGGTTCTTATTCGCGGCGAGATGTAGACCTACAGGATGTTGGTCCCCATCGATCTGGCTGGACGGTCGTGTTTCGGAAGGCTCCGCCGGCGAACTCCACTGGGCGACTCATGCCTGGAGATTGCTGGATCGGATGGTATTCGATCGTGCGCACCCGTGTTTTTTCTCTGACCGTTTGGTTTCAGAGGGAGCGCTTCGAAGCTCTGCTGGCTGTTAATATCATGGAGCACGCTTTCTCGTTCCATGGTGCTGGCGGAGAATGACATGGAAGGCGAGATCTGAGGACTGGCAATGGTGGTTCGAATCTTTCTGGCGATGAGGAATTGGCTTGGTGTTTCATGACTTGGAGCAGCGGCATGTAAGTGGGGGCGACAACATACGTGAAGTCCAAAGTCCTACCTTTCAGGGTGAAAATCCAATGTCTGGCCTTAATTGGTTGTGCCTGACAGTGGTCTTGTTGGAGACATTGTTTTGAGAGCGAGGATTATCTTCAGGGTGAAAACCCAAGGTCTGGCCTTAATTGGTTGTGCCTGGCACGGTTCTTCTTGAAGACGTTGCTTTTGAAGAATTGGATATCAGGTGTTGTTTTGGTGGTGGTTGTGCGGCTGCTGCAAGGACTGTAACTCTGTAGCGGGACTTTTCTTTTTATTTCTTCTTCTTATTGTCTTTTGGCTGTGTGCATCCGTAGTAGCTTTGGTTATTGCGTTGTTGCAGAGGCTGGGTGCATGTTGTATCTTCTCGATATTAATAAACACTCTTTATCTAAAAAAATTTGTTTCATGCAGGAAAAGGCAATTTTGGAAACAATGCCAGTGTTTCGCAAGGCCATAGGAGAGGTGTACACGTCCTTCTCCCCCGGCCGAGCACCATGGTTGTTGCCGACCTTGGCTGCTCCTCCGGCTCCAACACCCTGCTTGTTGTATCCGAGGTGATCAGTGCGATCCGCGCCTACACCCAGAAGTCCGAAGAAGAACACACACGTGGCGGCGTGGAGGTGCAGTTTTTCCTCAATGACCTTCCGGGGAATGACTTCAACCTCGTCTTCCGGTCGCTGGAGCGATCGAGGATCTCACCGGCGGCCATAAGGAGGCGCCGCCCTACTACGTCGCAGGGCTGCCGGGATCCTTCTACGGAAGCTCTTCCCCAGCCGAAGCGTCCATCTCTTCCACTCATCCTACTCCCTCATGTGGCGCTCGGAGGTACATGCCTAGCTATGAATGCATATAGTAATTTTCCTCCAACTTGGTGTGATAAGTGTTGTTCATGTTTTAGTTAATCAACTAGGTGGTACAACATTTTTCGGATTCGCCAATTCAAGGTTTCATTCCATCAAACAGTCATATATGAATCGACTAAATATTACTTATATGTCTTTATGTAGTTGTGGTGGATCATGGATATGTAAAGCACAACTAATGTTTTATGTGCTTGGGATGCAGGGCGGCCCCAGAATTTTGAGTATGGGTATTCATAATATAAAAATATTTTAGTATATACAAAATGTTTATAAAATATAATATGAACTAATTATAACACGTATCTCATATGTGTTTTAGACATGATACCTATGTTTGAGAAACATCTGAATTTACTAAAATAAAAGTATTGTGCCTTCGTACAAATTTCTAGCTAAAGAGTTAACATGAAAATTTAAAAGAGTAGAAAAAGCACTATGAGTTTTCCATGACAAAAATACATGCAAAAAAGATTATTTTGAGAAATAATAATAAATTGTAGACATAGGGGGTTGAACCCACAACAAAATGATTCCATAGATTCTTACCAAACAACATGAGCTACTTCATCTTTATTTTCATCCTTGGATGGTTTGTTCTTATTATATATCTCACAAGATTGATCTACGAGTTTTACTTTCAGTTGAATACCCACCCTGTTGGGATGCAAAGCAAAGTGTTAATATAGAGGATGACTCCTGATTGGAACATTTTAGTGTCATAATAATTGCACAGCTTTAGTACATGTGTGTGGAATGTTAGTGATGTGACCATATGAATGAAATTAAAGCTGGTAGTATATGTTATTGACATATATGAATGCAAATTTATTGAATTTAAACATGTCTAAAACAGCGCATAAATTCACTATGGATATATTTCAGGTAACACTTTCTGAAATTGCTTGCTTGCTACAAACAGTACTAAAGTGCATCTTATTAATTAACATGCAAATATATACCATATTACCTACATATATATACATGCAGTACGTGGGTCTGAAATACAAAAATGTTGCAGTAAAAATGAGGAGGCCATGGGTAGTAGATCAATCTAAAAAAGACAAATCAAGCTTTTACACAATGAAGTAAAAAATATAACTCAGGGATCGACACAATTCAATCATCCATTCAATTGCCCGCTAGATATTTGACTTTTACCATGAAAGATTACTACTATAGTTTCATAGTTTAAGGGAATTTGTATAGTGACACTATGTCAACTTGTATAAGCAGGCCCCGTCAGAGCTCTCAAGTTTCACTCACCTGAATAAAGGCAATATCTACATTGGAAAGACTACTCCACCTGCTGTGATTAAGCTGTTCCAAGACCAATTCCAGAAGGACTTTGAGTTGTTTCTTACATTGCGTTTTAGAGAGCTTGTTAGTGGAGGCCGAATGTTGCTAACATTTCTTGGCCGAAAGAGTGAAGAGATATTGATGCATGGCGATGTTAGCACTCTCTTCGAATTGGTTGCCAAATCTCTTCGGTATCTTGTACTAAAGGTACACACATATGTTACTGCAACACTTGTTTTGTTTTCAATAACTATTACACCACAACTATGACTCTAAAGAAACACATGCATTATTAGTTACATTCGAAAAATGGCCACAATGAATTTGCAATCATCAAATAAGAATAACATTTTTTTAGAAGAATAGTATCTCTCACTTGTTAATTACACCATATCCGAAGTATTTTTTTGTGCATGATATATGTAGGGGCGTGTCGATGATAAGAAGTTGGACTCATTCAACCTACCATACTATGCCCCATCGGTTAAAGAAGTGAATGCATTGATCAACAAATGGTCTCTTTGAAGTTGACCACATTAAACTCTTTGAATCAAACTGGGATCCTCAAGATGACTCGGAAGGTGACGTGGTACTTGATTGTGCCAGCAGTGGGAAAAATGTTGCCAAGTGCATAAGGGCGGTGTTGGAGCCACTCATTATAGACCACTTCGGCAAAGATATCATTGATGAGTTGTTCGTGGTGTACGCCTCCATTGTTGCAAAGCATCTGGAGAAAGCTAAGGCCAAGTATCCCATCATTATGTTATACTTGAAGAAGGCCATGCATTGATGTGGCACATATATAGTTCATCTCGCCTGGTGTATGTGCGGAGTATTATCTGGGATGCCTAAAGTAATTAAATATCGGTTATGTGATCTCACCTATAATTTTAAGTATCTTATATTATATGCTCTAAAATGGAAATTTGTGTGAAGTACAATTCATAAATAAATCTATGATGGCTACTACGAATTGAAACAACAAAGACATGTATTTCGTTGGGCTTTATGGCTTGCAACGCTTTTTTTAATTACCGCACAACACCAAGAACAATGCTTAATTAGGGGTTAAGGTTATGGGTTTACCACTAGACACGCGGGTGCGATTTTGATGTAGCATGTCGGGCCACTGCAGTCCTACTCGTCCGATCCCTCAAACAACCCCACATATCATGAACACTTTGTCCGAGCATCACACATGTACTATATCTATGGTATCCACACGTTCAGGGTGGAACACCGGGCGGCAGATTGCTAGATCCATTCGCACGATCTTGGGCTGGTGGTGGGATCATATGCTACTGCATGCAAGCCAAAGTGCATTTCCGGCTAGACATCAACTTTATTGTGAAAGAGTACTACTTAATTTCATAATTTAGAGAGATTTTTTATCATGATAAAAGGTCAATTTGAATCAAGTCCCCAAAGCTCTCAAGTTACACACATCTAGACTGGAGAGCAACTCCACCTACAATGATTAAGTTGTTCCATGACGTGGGCATACCCTCCAGGCACCCCATTGTGGGTATATCCGTTACAATTTAGCCGGCGGCCCAAAGGGTGGCCCAAGAGAAGCCCATGGCGGTGGCCTACTACGGAAGGCCAAGCACTTGGACTACGTAGCAAGTTAGACACTTTCCTTACATGTAAACCTAGTCAGTTGCGAATCCCTGAGACCCAGCTTACTATATAAAGGTTGGGAGGGCCGCCATCTAGGGTACGCACTTTTCCATACACCAAACCCTGGCGAGATCACATCTCGCCGGGACCTCCATTGTAACACCTTCGAGATTAATAACCAGACAAGCAGGAAGTAGGATATTACCCTCCGGGGGACTGAACCTGTGTAAATCCTTACTTGTCAGCCGATGAATTCACCAACACCATATTCTCCCCCTCTTACAAAATCCTAGGTGCCTAACCATGGGATTTGCCGTGGTAACCCCACGTCATTTCATGACCAATTCTAGAAGGACATTGAGTTATTCCTTACACGTATTCTAGAGAGCTTCTCAGTGGGGGTTGAATATTGCTAACATTCTTGGTCGAAAGAATGAAGAGATGTTGATACATGGCGATGTTAGTAATGTTTTTGAATTGGTTGCCAAATCTATTTGGTCTCTAGTCTATATGTCGCGTCCCCGAAGGCGGACACCAGGAGTGTTTCACGCCCCATTTTAGATTCGGAAAATGGGCGCAACACGAACCAGACTATCATCAGGCAAACTCAAATAATACACGAACGCGTAATTTTACCCAGATTTAGGCCGCTCGGAAGCGTAAAAGCCACACTCAGCAACAAGTTCAGAGTTTCGGACTACACTCGACCACAAGCTCGAAGTTCCGGCCATCAAAATATGCCCAAAATACACCGGGAAGCCGGCCACGCGGTGTCGCTGCCGCCGGGCTGGGTCTCGTCATCATTGCCCTGTGTCTCCTGTGTCTCGTCGTCGTCTCCATGGGCTGCATCGACGTCGTCGTCTGGCGCGTCGTCGTCTCCCTGGTTGCCGCCAGTCGCGACGGCGGGGCGAGCCCAAGTTCCTGCAATATCGCGGCAGGGAACATGTCGTGTGCCGCCCTCGCCATCGGGTCCATGGTCGACACATCGGCTGTCAAGATCATGAAATCTTGGCTTCGCTTCTTCACGTCGGCTTTCTTCTTCTCGAGGTCGATCTTGATGTCTTGGATTCGCTTCTTCACGATGCCTTTTTCTTCTCGAGTTCGATCTTGATGTCAGCCTTCTCCATCAAGGTCGCCCACCTTGCGTCGTTCTCGCCGCGTCTCAGGCTCGAGTTGGAGGAGACATCGGCGAGCACCTTGTCGATGGATGACTGCACCCTCTCCGTCGTTGCCGCCGACGCAAGGGTCGCCTTTGCCTTCTTGTTCCCGACAGGGTGCCCCTCTGAGTTAGCCGGATCGGTGTCGACGTTGGTGCGGCCATTCTTGTTGAGGCTCTTCCGGTGCGCCTTCCATTTCTCTAATTTCGGAGTGCTTGAAACAATGCATCAAGCCGAACTTTTTATCCTTGTTTAGGGACCGGTACATGGCGAGGGCATCGATGAGCTACAAAAACAAAGCCAACGATCATCATAGCTGGCAATATAACCCAATGCATCAAACCAGCGATCACATACTATATCAATACAAGCAATGCATCAAAGCCGGCTACATGAACTCACTTGATCCGACTGGTTCTTCCCGCTCTAGGGCCGATTGCGGATGTTCTCAAGGCAGATGTGGAACTTATTGATATCCTTTGAATGATGCGCCACCTATGCTGGATGGTGCCTTGGTTGCGATCCATGTGCACCAAAAAGTAGTCCTTGGTGAACTGGCACTCGTCGAACTCGGTATTGAGCCTCGTCTAGTAGGCGGTGCTTGTTTGGTTAGAGCCAGTGATTGGGCTCCCGGTCACAGCCTTCCATAACGACCATGCACTTGTCCTCCTTGCTCGTCCAAGGCTTCCCTTCTTCTTCCTCTTCGCCGGTGTTGGCTCGCCGGTGGCAGCGTCGATCACCCCCTCGTCCACGCCCTCCTCCTCCCCATCATCTTCGTAGTACTCCTCATCCTCGTTCTCTTGTTCGTGTCGCGCCGCCGGGCGCCTTGGTTGATTAGGTTGTCCATGATGTCGGTGTTCTCCTATGCACACACAAAACACGCGCCGGCCGTAACGACTCGTGTATAGGCACACAAGACATAGCGCCGGCGTCCAATGTGATAGACTCATACCTGGCGGGTGTGAAGAAACAAGCCCCTTTCGTCGATCACGTTGGATGCACCGGCGTCGAAAGACAAGCTACGGCCGGATTGGTTTTGGATCTGGGCAGCGAGCTCCCTCCGAAGCGTCGGTGAGGCCTCGCCGGACTCGTTAAGATCGACGGCTATGCCGGCGATCCCGCCATTCGCGGCATTCGTGGCAAAGACGGCGTTGGGTCGAAGCCGCCTTGCGGGTGGCTGTCGGCGAACTCGGGGGAGATACTGGGGCATGGGGTGAACCTGGAACGAGGCGTGGCGGCGGAGATCTCGACGTAGTACGACGAATTCGACGGCGACCCAGCCGTCTTGCACGAAGAGCCGACGTGGCGCTGCTCTTCTGGCTCCCTCTAAGGCGAAGGGTTGGTTCATGGCGGCGATGATCTTCGCCGTCAGTTGCGGCTGCGATGGTCGATTTTCCTCGCTTTGTGCGCCACGCGCTGCCAGCTACGACCTCAGTTTCCAATCAGCGTCGGAGCACTTCCAGCTGCCAATCCTCGTCGGAAATCCCCTCCGGCCGCTCCATGGACGGGCAAGGCTTGCGTGCTTGCGAACACCAAGCGTAGTCCCTAGCGGCCGGCTTCGCCCTTTCCAGCGCTTTCCCCTTCGCATTGGGAATCTTGGGTGCGCGCGGCGGTGCCATGGGAACGAGGAGGGAACTAGAGAGCTAGGCGGGCGGGTGCGGCGGGAGAAAGGAAATTTGGGAGGGCAAATTGGGGGGAAGTGGGGATTTGGTGGGTTTTGCCGTGTTTATGATAGGGCTGGCCTGCACGTCCGAGCGCCGCGCGCGGTTTCTTCCGGCGTAGCCTAACGGCTCCCCAAATGGAGGGCGTGGACTGGGTGTGCCAGGCCAAACTTTGGGCCGTCCGGACCAAAGTTGCGTTTGGGAGGCATTTTTGGTCCGGCGTACCCCAACGCCTTTGGACGGCTCTTTGCGCGCCGCGAATGGAGATGCTCTAAGATGTGTTCAATGCATTGAGCGGCGGTCGAGGCACACGAAGCTTTGCCATGTTTTCTCCTCTGTTCATTGGGCAGAGCCTGAAGGTCTCGCCTTGACTCCTACATTTTTTGGAGTGTTCCTAAATTTGATGGTATGTGCATGTTGAACTGCCACTTTGTTGAAATCGTCAAAAACATTATCACACTCCAAAAATGTAGGAGTCAAGATCGGGGTAATTTATGCATACCATTCTGTCAAGCCCTGAACGGATCAACCACAAACTGTAAGAAAGTTTTTTCTCCATCAGCCCTTGGCGCTTACACTAGTTAACACGGATATACTTGTCTAACCTACAGAAGCAGATCGTCGACTAGCTCACGCACCAGCTCGTCGATCACCAAGCCAGCCACCAACACACCGATCTCCTCGCCGACGACATGCGACGACCACTGTTGGCCCCGGTGAATCTCCGCCACAAGGTCCTCCCGGCAGCACAATACCTCCTTGAGGCCCCATCGAGCCCCCGTGCCTTGTATCCACTCCCCGGCCAGTTTCACCGCAGCTTGATCACAGTTTGCTTTCGTGTCTCGGCAAAGAAGTCGAGTAGGAGCCGCTCGGAAGCGTCGACCGCCGAGAAGCTTCTTGTTAGTAGAGCAATGAAGTTGTGCTCGTCGGGATATTGGCAGACGTCGTCGACGCTCCGGTGGCCCTCTTGGAGTGATGGTGCTTTTGCCACATCAGTGTCGGTGCAGCAGTGCTCTACCGGGACGACGATGCTGAGGCCATCATGGGACTCCAAGGCGGAGGCGAAGCGGTCGCCAAGGTCCACGGCGGCTACTCCCTCCCCGATGCTCCTGAACCGTCGGATCTTGTGCCTGAGCTGTATATTTCTCCCTGCACCAGGACGACGGAAAGAAAGTGAGGACTACGCTAAACGATTCCACCGTCAATAATTGCAGGTAAAACCATGGTCAGGTAAACCGAAATTTTTCCCGACCGTCACTGGTCTAGTGGGTCCAGTAACGATCTGTAACCGACCGTGCATTTTGCCTTTTCCGGTCGAATGGACACATCCCACATGAGCAGTAGGATAATTGATAAGCTAGTTTTCTGTTTACGCTGAACTTACTCTGGTGGAGCTGCGCGAGGCTGTCGCGGAACGAAGGCGAGCACGCGCTCGCGCCGTCCTCTATGGCGTCGTCCTCGTCTTCGTCGTGGAACGGGAAGTCCATGACGGCCACCGGGCTGAGCTGCTCCTTGTCATCTGAATCTGAGCCGGAGCCGGTCGCCGTCGACCCCCTCTTCATCGCCTGCAACAGTAGTAATTGCACCCCAGTTAGTTTTCGAAAATGTAGAAACACCGCTGGTTAAGGTAGGAATGAGGCATTGCACGGCCATGGTCGGCCGACCTCGCGGCGACAGGCCAAAGGAGGACAGGTAGTCGATGAGGTACGGGTCACGGGAGCAGCGTGCCGCTCTCCGGCGTGGCCCCGGAGCCCGGCTTCTCCGGTGTGCTGCCGCACGGCGATCTCAACTCTTTCCCAAGAGACAAACGCCAATGAGACGAAGTAATTAAACACGTTGCATGCCACATCATATCGTCGAGCTAGCATAACGTACGCGCGGCGCGTCACCAGCAATTTGTTAATCTGCTCACTGAACCAGGGCACATGCGACCGTTGCACACGGCGACAAGGCTCGGTACGGCTGAGTGGTTGGTACACTCGCGGTGCAGCAAAATAATGCAGGGCGGACAGAGCAAACCGGCGGGAGCAAGTCACTCCGACCCGGCGACAAAATCAAAAGCCTACCCTCACAGCATAATATTACATAGAGCTTTTGCCCTCGCGAGGAACCACAAAGCAGCTTCTTGTGGATTGCTTCAACCCACCACTTCTTGACGGTATGCATGATGTGCCAGTGCAAATCTCTTGACCGTTCAATCCCGGAAATGGATGGCCAAGATACGGGCTGTGCGCCATATAGGTTGGAGAAGCTCATTTTCAATGCATGTAGCCCAAGCCACGTCTTCAAAGTAGACCAAACGCAAAACGTGAATCGGCATCGAAAGAGAAAATGGGCAACCGATTCTTACACTTGATTACGAAACTTGCACAAACCGCAAGCTTCGTTCGGCAACCACTGCATCTCGGTGACCACAGCTACCCACGTAGGCACGACTGTACGTAGCACACCCGGCATGAACAGGAACAAAGAGGTCCAGAAAGAGCTCAAGACAGAAATCTGTGGCAACAGTTGACGCTATCTGTTGTACCGTTTCATTTTTCACCAACCTACCAAGATCTTTTGACTTGAGAAAGGGGCACTGGCACACCACCAGTGCACCCGTACGTTTTGCTAACCATAACTCCTAGACACAAAGCTCGTCCCACAGAGCATTATAGGAGTACTACTATAAACTTCAAATGTACACTCTAATGGATTTGTTTACTCGTGTAGACTAGTGTAGGTACTACTATAAACTTCATTATAGGAGTACTAAGAGGTGATTAAGAGCAATCCAGTTGGAGAAATGTCAACAGCTAAGGCCTTAAGCATAACTAGCTCGTCATGCTACAATATAGACCGCTCCTTTCCATCAATCAACCAGTCGTCAAAACTGGGTAGCGTCATGCACGGCTGCACGCAGTAGCGTAGCCAGGAATTAGCAACGACCCAGCCAAACTCGCGCTACAGTACATAACAGTGCTCAACAGTAGCTAAAATTGCTACAGTCAACAAAGAAATTAGCTGCCAAGCCCCAAGCCAAGGCCAGTGTAGCCTGGGGCCTGGCTACGCCCCTGGCTGCACGAATTCAGAGTCAGGAGCACGACAAGTCTACTGTGCACAGGACTTGCCTACGCTCAGGAGTAGTAGCTTCCATGCATCGGATACTCGTACATGCTTCCATGCATGCAAGGCTGAAGCGTACGTAGTAATGGCGGATCCTGCCAACGTGCTTGCTTTGGTTTGCGAAATGAATACGTGGGGTTCATGTTTCATGGCAATTTAGAGCTTACGCGAATAATGCATGCAACGAACCGAATAAAACCGGCGCGCCCGCAACCGAATTAACGCCCAATTGTTCAACCACCATTGATAGCAGCTGGTGAGCCAAATTATTATGCAAGAAAAACGGAACACTAATCGGTTAATTACCTCGTGCTCTCGTCCGTCGGCGGCGGTGGTCACGCCGGCGTGCAGGCTCTCCGCCGAGCATGCTGAGGAGGAGAAGTCGGACGACTGTGATGATTTCCTCTCGGTCGACGACGACGACGACGACGACCCCGACGACTCTGATGCCTCCGAGACGTCGGAGCTGCAGCTGATGCTCGCGGCGGGAACCGGCGCTGCCGCCTCCTCGTCGCGGCGCATCCAGCTGAAGCTGCCCCTGAGCCGGCGCGAGAGGCTCCTGATCGCCAGCATGCTGGGGCGCCGGTGCAGGGAGCGCGACCGCCCGAAAACGCTGTGCGCCTCGGCGGCCACCTCGTGGCGCGTCGGCAGGGGCACGGCGACGCAGAGGTGGCGCGGGTAGCAGCGGAAGCCGGCGGCGCTGCACGAGTCGCAATCCAGCTCCAGGAGATCCTTCAGCCTCAGCGGCTTGGCCGCCATCGCCATTGCTGCGTCGGATCTCTCACTCACTTGAGCAGAGTAAAGCGAAATACGAACACACTGGTCGAGTCACTCTCAGTGAGCTATCTCGGCCGGCCGGCGACTCTGTGTGTGCCGCGTAACTAGTGCGCTTAGCAGCTGTTAAGTACCGCACTGATTCGTACTTAGCTACGTGCGAGCGCGGCTTGCGTGGTAGCTTCGGCCGTCGGGTGCTCGTGCGATGGGCGGATAGAAAATTGCGCGAGTTGAAGCTTGTTTTGATGCGATGCGAGAGCAGGTGGAGGTGGGACTGTGGCGTGGCGCGGGTTAAATACACGCACAGCTCGGCGTCGGGTGTGTGGAAGTTTTACTGTCTCCGAATGTAAAAACAGGCGTTGGTTACTGGAATGGCATACACGAATCACTAAACCTGGGCATTTCCAGGGCCGGGCTGGGTTTCTGGCCGGGCTTCAGAAAGCCCGATCTGATCGAAAACGTACAGCCTGAGCCCGTTCCAAGCCCGAAGTTTAAGCAAAGTGTGAGCGAAAGCCTGGTCCGAGACAAAAGCCCGAAGCGTGATGCCTGGCCTGAAGCCCAACCACAAGGGAGACAATTCAGTCCACATTTGTACATTAGCAGCTTGATATAGTAAACTAAACCATTCAAGCATCTATTTTTGATAGTTTTGTTTTCAGTTCGGCTTATTCCCGAAACCCAGCCCGGCGCATCGTAGCAAGGCGAGAGGCGGAGTATGAGCACGTGCAGGTATACTCATCTTATGCTCATACAAATGGTAGAACAACTCACATTATAAGGTGGTGTAACTCCCTCACAACTAGCAATGTGCGACAAGTCTCGCCCATTGCCATGCATGAATGGGCCAATGAGAATTTTTGAATTTTAGCGGGGCTAATACCTAATGCCCATAGCAAAATCCAATGGTAATCGCTTTACGGCGCGCGTGGGTGCACAAAGCACACGACGTTGAGACAGACGTCGACCTGGGTTGCGGGAGCTCGACGAGACGGGGACGGAGCCTGGGTGCAGGATCTCGACGGGGATGGTGGCCGGAGTGTGGGACCTCGTTAGGACGGCGGCCAGAGTACGAGAGCACGACCGGGTCGGCGGTCTCGGCGAATGAAAGCTACGGAGAGCCCTATCGCCGGCCTCGGTTAGCACCATCGCTGTCTATGGTGAGCACAGCCGCTAGGGATGTAAACGGATCGGATCGGATCGGATTTTGGCTCTACCATATCTTTTACCACATTTTTTCATCGGATTCGGATCGGAGCGGATAATGATCGGATGCGGATTCGGAGTCGGATATATGTTGTCGCGGATTCGGGAACGGAAACGGAGCGGATTCGGAGCGGAAACAAAATTAATCGGATATATACGCGCATAAGTAAATTGCCAAACCATACAACCAAAAATAATTGTTCAATAACCTAATAACTAATAAAATTGTACTGCATACTTTTTACAATGACGGTTTAAGTGACTTGATGTTCAACGGACAAACTCGACAACTCACTAAGTGTAAATTATGCTCTATTAGGTTATACATTTCGGTAGAAAATCGGATTATTCGGATTAAATCCGTCGGATTATCCTATTTAATTTTCGGATAATCCATATTTTTGGCTATTTAACATACCATATCCTATACCATATCCGTGTGTCAAGTTCGGAATCGGATATCCTTATCCGTCGGATTCATTAAAATCGGATATCGATTCTTCAAAACGGTTTCGGAGTCGAATATGGTGCGAAAATTATCCTATCCGTTTACACCCCTAACAGCCGCCGGCAGTGCTGGGTCGGGGAACATGGGGGTGAATGTGACGCTAGGGTTAAAAACGTGGGCGAGGGACTAGGGTTTTTTCGTGCGTGGAAAAAGAGGGAAGGTTGCTGCTTTTTTACATGTTTTCTTGGCCATTAACTTCCAGCAGTAGGTGCACACGGGTCAGGCCAAGCTTTTTTGGGGCTGAAAATAGAAGCCCGAACGGAGCCCAAATTTCCTTTCGAGTTGTATTTCCACGCCTATTCTGCCCGGACCGGGCTGACGGGCCGGGCTGCGCATGCGCAGGTTTAACGCACACCCACCAGGGACGGCTACGAGGCTAGCAGGAATTATTTCTTGGTCCATGATTTGGCTACATGGGCGTACGTTGGTACGTGAACCTCTGAACAATCTAGGACCGATGAGTGTCCAGTTCGATTATTGGGGTGGCCGTGGCTGTGTCTTGTACTCGACGGCACTATCTATAATGGATTTGGTAGGCAGCGATAACGTGCACATGTAGCGAACAGAGCGCGGCTAGCGAACTGTACTTGTACAGAAGCAAAATACAGTAGCGGCCACAAGCTGATTGCCAGTTGAATTCTAACCAATGCATATGACAAATGGATGATACTACTTACGGTTGAACTCATTGACTTGAGCAGCACCCGATCATATCATGTCCGAAGAACGGACGTGATGAAACGGCGCCGATCTCTAGGTTTTACCTGCTGACTAAACAACGCTAGGCACTCTTGTCTGTAAGCCTGCAAATTAAGCTCATAAAATAAATTACGTGAGAAGCAGCGATGTTTCGGCGCGGTTTCCACGGCCATTCCGGATCCGCCGCGAATCGAATCACAGTCGATCTGACACTCGTGTAGCCCTGACTGTACGGGTCAAGTGTAGTTGACATGTACGCGTGGAGGGAATATATCCTGCCTCGAATCCTTTGATATACCATCGAGATTCGCGCTCCAGCTGTGCGCCCTGATGCTCTTTCGCCTGCTCAGCTCAACGCTGCTCGGCGCCTGTCTCCTCCGTGGTTTCGTCCGACTAGGCAACATTGTCACAATGCTTACCCGTCCCAAATCCTCTTTGCCCAAGGAGTCGAATCCACGAGGCTACTGTGCCCCTGTAGGCCTGTGCGTGCTAGCGATCAAAGAAAGCTCAAACCGAATAGGCCGGCATCGAGCGAGCGACTGAAACAGTCGATCTGTTTGGCTCACATCGCTTGAGCAACAGCTCCGGAACAGAACCATGCATGATCGATGCATGCCTGCCTCTGCCTGCATGTCGCCACTACTCCTTGCCTCCTCCATTGCAGACGCACGGCTCGGCAATGTGACTGTACTACACTAGTGTAGGGTAGGCCATGCAGTAGTAAACCTACTGCTTTGAGAAGCTAATTAATCATGGTTATATCAACGTTGTGCCTACAGCTAGTGTAACATGGTTATATCACATGTACGACTTTGACAGGAAGCTTCAGTTTCCCCGCGGCTTCGTGCCGTTTTGGACAGGGCGACGACACCCTTGGATCGATGACATGTACAGCTCTAAGTCGCCGCGTTGGTACTAGAATCTCGAATAGGTGCTGCTGGTTTACTAATCTATTTCATGGCCCTCTTGTTTAGATTATTTTTGTACCGTTGCCCACGATTTTGCGGTGATTACAATACGTTGATTTGGAGCAAAGATGCTTCTTGGTTCGGGCGTTGCCCCTACGCCGCGTCTTGAAATCTTGGACTTCTGAGCAGGGCCCTCTCCAGAAATTTCGGCCCCAGTGCAAAAATACATAATGGGGCCCTAAAATTAGTATGTGTCGGTGGAAACGACGAGCTATGCACGATCGGGTTTTCTCTATATCAATCAACTTTTGGATATTTTTTCTACATATATAATGAAATTTTGTGTGTTTAATCACTCTGGATAGTGGATAAGTTGTATTGCGAAACCTAAATTCTCTATACAGACTAGAACTAAGAGGTTCAATGTACGACACTGATACAAGTACGGAAGTACCTAACCACATGAATCTGAAGAAGTCCGGGCTGCTATCATGGATCTGCCCCCTGACAAAGCCCCTGGCAGCGATGGTTTCTCTGCCCTGTTTTATAAGAAGTGCTGGCACATCATCAGGTTCGATGTCATGCGCGCCATTGGTGCTCTCGAATGCTGCACTTCCCGCAACCTCCACCTCCTGAACTCGGCCACTATGATTCTGCTGCCAAGTCCCCAGATGCTACAAAACCAAGCGAGTTCAGACCGATTAGCCTGATCCACTTCTTTGCAAAGCTGTTCACAAAATTATGGCCTTGCGGCTGCATGCGTCCAAGAATGAACGAACTTGTAAACCCTTGCCAGAGTGCCTTCATCAAAGACCGAGCCATTCATGACAATTTTGTGTTTGTCCGTGCCCAAGCAAAGCTATTCAGGCAGAAAAAATTTCCGGCACTACTGGTTAAGCTAGACCTGCAGAAAGCCTTTGACTCTCTTTCTTGGGAATTTCTTCTTGAGGTGCTGGAAGCAAAGGGTTTTGGACAGAAATGGAGGGATTGGATTGCTTGTCTACTGTTCACTGCATCCACCAAAATCACTGTCAATGGGGAGCTTTCGGAGTTCATCTACCACAGGCGTGGGTGTGGCAAGGGGACCCCCTATCACCCCAACTCTTTGTCATTGCCACTGACATCTTGGCTGAACTGTTCGCCATTGCTGACCGCATGGGTGCCCTGAAAACCAACGCACTTCTCCAAGCTAAAAATCGTGTGTCCATGTATGCTGATGATGTTGTCATTTTCGCTGAACCTGATCAAGAGGAGCTCCAATCTGTCAAGCTGCTGATGCAATGCTTTGGGGAGGCATATGGCTTGCTCACTAATTTCGAGAAAAGTTCTATCATTCCCATTCACTGCTCGCACCTGGACACCACAGCACTTGCAGCCATCCTTGAGTGTCCTGTCCAGAATTTCCCTTGCATGTACCTCGGTCTACCACTCTCTGACCAGCGGCTTCGCAAAGGAGATCTGCAACCCTACCTGGACAAGCTTGCTAGCAAGGTCAAGGGATGGAACAAAGGGGGTTTTTCTCTTGATGCTAGGCTGCTCCTAGTCAAGCATGTGCTGTCAGCGATGAACATTCACCAGCTCTTAGTGATTGACCCTCCTGTTTGGCTGATTAAGGCAATCGATAAGCTACGTCGCGGTTTCCTCTGGTGCAATGACGAGCTGGCCACCGGTGGCGCTGCCTGGTGAGATGGGATGCAATCTGTAGGCCACTGGACTTTGGAGGTCTTGGTATCACTGATTTACAGCGAAAAGCAACCGCGCTACGGGTAAGATGGTTGTGGCTTACTTGGGCAGACTCCGAGAAATCATGGACTGGGATGCCCCTTGGCATGGATGACCGCGCTAGAAAACTGTTCAACGCTGCTGTCAGGTTCAATCTGGGAAATGGGCAAAGGATTAGCTTTTGGCATGATCCTTGGACTGCTAACCACAGCAGCCTCGCAAGTGTTGCGCCTGACCTGTTCAAATATTGCACCAAGCGTAACCTGTCCGTTGCTCAGGCCATCACCGACAACAAGTGGATGAGGCATTTCAAGCAGAACCTCTCCACTGCTGCTCTACAACAATTCCTGCAAATTTGTGATGTTTTAACTGATGTGCAGCTTCAACATGATACACCGGACACTGTCACCTGGCTCTGACCACCAATGGTAAATACATAGCCACTTCTGCATATGATATGCAGTTTGAGGGTTCCATCAGCTTCTGCTTCAGGGATACTGTTTGGACTGTTTGGACCAGTGGGGCGCCTCTGAAGTGTCGTCTTCAGTTGGCTGGCGATCCGAGGCAAGTGTCACACCGCTGATTGTCTACAGAAGAAGGGCTGGCCACACAATGCAGCCTGTGTTTTCTGCCTCAGCGAGCCGGAAGCTGCACTTCACCTTCTTGCCTCTTGCCCTGTTGTTATAAGGCTTTGGCAGAAAATCATCCACACAGCTGCCCTCCCCAACTACCTGGTGCCTAGCGCCAACATTGCCAGCTTGGAGGCCTGGCTTCTTCATACTCGTCAAAGGCTCCCAATACAATGAAGAAAAATTGGACTGTTGTAATACATTTAACTTGGTGGTCTATTTGGAAAGAGCGAAATGCCAGGATATTCAACAATAAAGCTGAACCTCTTAACCGGATTCTTTTGGGAATTCTGGAAGAAGCAAGATGCTGGAGAGATGCTGGGAAATCCAACGCTGCTGACCTGATCTTAGACCAAGGGAACCTGATTAGCTGGTTGCAGTTGTCTTTTTTGCAGTCTACAGGCGCCTCTCTGTAGACTTAGTTTAGTTCTTTTCTTTCCGGTTTTTTTGTTACCTTTGTACTCTTGTACTCTCTTCTAATTGAATGAAAAGCAGGCTGACTGCCTTTTCCGTCAAAAAAACCTTTTAGTTTACTGGCTAGTCTCAATCGAGAAGAAAGCTTATTTCTATCTTACTACCATTACCGATTTACAAGATCGAACTACAGTAAGGCAGAAAATATTGCATCACCAAAATCTGAAAGAATTATAATTAACACGTGACATTCTTCTACAAACCTAACTTCTAACTAGTTGCGATCAGGAAAACAATAGGAAGTGTGCACCTTGAGTTAAGGATAGGTTGTTTTGGTGAGGCCAGACTGCCGGGGGATAGGGGAATTCGCCTCACTTGTTCAGGTCACACCGTCACGAGATGCCTCATTCCACATCAGAATATCAGATCTTGCCGATGTTGCACTTCCACATGAGATCTTGCGAACAGCCAATGCATGAAGCTGACGGTAAGAGCCGTTTTTGCAGTAACCTTGTGGCTCGCGCAAAGTAATCTTCGGTCGCCGGCGGCCTCCCCGGCCATGACCTTCGCCCTAACGATTCAGTCGCTGTCGAGTTGTCACATGAGGTATGGCAGTCGGGGAGAGATTGAGTCGCACTTTCGATCTGTTTTTTTCGGTTGACACGCGCACGCACGTCGCACCAGTTGGTTGAGCCACACCATAAATTACTCCTTCGCTGGTAGGGCCCGCAGGCAGGTCCATCTCCTACCTCTCACCCTTCATCTTTCCCAGATACGGATGAACACACGAACAGTTTAAACTTCCTCCATGGTGATTCATACAGCATGTATAGGATTTGGGGGCCCCTAATTTTTGGGGGCCCTGTGCAGTCGCTCACCTTGCACACCCTTGTCGACGGCCCTGCTTCTGAGCATCTAGCAGTGACAGCCGAACAGAAAAATAACCGCCATGTATACTGCCTTGAAAAATTTCCCCTCGAACCGAAACTTCTCTGTTTTCGAGGCCTAACCGAGGGTGCCCTGTATATTGCGGAAGCAGTTGGCGGGAGGGACATTTCAGCCCTACGCGAGTTCATTCCTCTTTCCCCAGCTAGTACTCGATTCCGTCTGTTTCCCGACCACATCTGTCGGCGGAAAGCCGCCATCGAGTCGCCACCGCCGCCGCCAGCCTGCTGCCCTCGATTCCGTCCGTTTCTCGGCCACATCTGCCGGCGGAAAGCCACCACCGACTCGTCGCCACCCCAGTTCCACCTCGCCCGCCGTTTCGGGAGCCGCCAGCGTGATCCATCGGTGAGTGATATTCCGGATGATTTCTCCTCATATTGTGACGGATTTGGTGTTTATTAGTCTTCCAGCATGCATTTTAGATGGATTTGAACCCGTGCGAGCAATTTTTGCTCGAGGACTCGTCCTCGTCCAACGACTCGGATGTGGAGATGTTGCTCCACAACGACCGGCAGCATATGGTGGTGGTGGTTCCCGCCGTGAAGGAGCTCGAGGATCGGAAGAAAAAGAAGAAGAAGAAGAAGAAGAAGAAGAAGAAGAAGAAGAGGCGAGGATCCACCGTCGGCCGCCTTTGCATTCCCTGGAACCGCTTATACGGCAACGAGTTGCTCATGCGGGACTACTTCGCCGAGATACCAACCCCGGAATGTTGCGGGTTTGATGGGGTTTAGCGTGTATCAAAAGATATCCGCATCGATGAGGGTGATTGCCTACGGCATTCCGGCTGACTACGCCGGTGAGTATCTTCGCATTGGCGAGGATACTACAATCGAGTCAGTGCGTATGTTCGCCAAAGTGATGATCCGTCTCTTTCATCCTGTTTATCTTAGAGCACCGAATGAAGAAGACACGATGAGGTTGATGGCAGAAAATGAGGCTCGTGGTTGGTCGGGCATGCTAGGTAGTCTTGATTGTATGCATTGGACATGGAAAATCTGTCACAAGGCATGGCACGGGCAGTATTGCGGCAAGGGGGGGTGATGCAAAAATTGTGCTTGAGGCCGTTGCATCCTAGGATTTGGCATTGCTTTTTTGGTTTGCCGGGCACACTCTGTGATATCAATGTATGACAAAGGTCTCATTTATTTGCGAGGCTAGCTAGTGGTGATGCTCCGGCTTGCAACTACACTGTCACTGGGCATGAATACACAAAGGGGTACTATCTTGTCGAAGGTATCTATCATGCTTGGTCTACATTTGTGAACACTAGTACTAGTACAGAACGACACATCGGATACCCCTCTATGAAAACAGCACGAGTTAGGCGACGGAAAATCGACCTTTCCGCGTGTAAAAAGCCGCCTACGAGGGCTAGCCTCCCGCGATTAGCGACACATCAGCAATGGTTGCGCATATTTCTCCGTTGCCAATATAATGCCAACAGTCCCGAAACTACCTCTGTTGCCAAAATTGTGCTCATCGTAAACGGAGCTTGAAAGATGTTTGTTACCAAGGTGAAAGCCCAGTAAGCCCACGAGGTGACGCGCCTATAAGATCCCCCACTCCCGTCTCACGCACACTCGCAGTCTCTCCCAAGTCCCAACCCTAGCCGCACACTCTCCACGCACTTCACTTGCTCCTCTGGTCTCCAATGTCGAATCCCTCCGTCACCGGCGGCAGCCGGGACATCGCATCCTCCTCCACTAACCGTCACCGCCGGCCGCAACCCATACCGCGGCCACCGCCACCTTCTAACGTCAGCCGCAACCCATCCCGTCGGGATCCCTTCACTCGTGCGTTGATGTGGTGCCGTCGGAGTTCCCCCGCCGACTCGATGTTGTTCTCGGTCAACGCCCGCGAGTACATCTGGCGCATTCGGAGGTTCCCAGTTGCCCCGATCTCGTCTTCCTCGGGGGAAAGGGATCTCGATCTGGAGGCCGGGCTCCTCCTTTCTCGTGCCTCCTTCGAGCGCGGGCGAGTCGACGGTTTTTGTTGCTTGGCTAATCCTAGATCTACGGCGGGCTCTAGGTAATACATACCATCTCATGTAGTATCTTATTGTCAATGGTGAAATTTCTTTACAGATTGGTGTGTATGGGTTAGATCTAGACTCCACGTTGCTAGGAGTTAGATCGGGTACAAGGATTCACTTTTTATTGGAATTGAGAATTTTATGTTTTTAAAATAACATTTTTTCTGTGTTTTAATTTAAACAGAAAAATATAATACAAACCTTGTAAATAGTTAGAATATCATTTTCTTTTGATTATATATAAACATTGTATGCATATGTAACAACTGAGATTTGTGTTGACAATCTGTAAACTAAATTGTTACGTACAAACTAGCGGCAGTATATACTAGCCATAGACAATCCAAATAATGGATCGATTGACTATTTAGTATCATTGTGTGACAAAGTGGGACAAGGTGAACTGATCCACTAACTGGATCTTCTGCGTATTACGTACAATATTTATTTTTCAATCATGCTTGTACGTACAAACTATTCCTATGTGCATACTAGTCACAGACAATCCAAGAAAGGGATCGCAATCATCATGTGACAACTAGGACAAGGTGAACCGATCCATTCACTGAATATTCTGTGCACTATGTAACAATATTTGTTTTAAAATCAAGACATTGTCGTGCTAGTCACAGACAATCCAAACAATGGATCTCTTTACTCACAACTTCACCATGGGATCATCTTGTGACAATCCATTCACTCGATCTTCTATGCATCAAATAGCAATTACATAAATAAATTTATTTATTGTTATCATCGCTTAAAAATGAGTAATGTACGTGAGACTACTAATTTTTAATTGCATTTTTGATTCATCTCCAAATTCAACCTCTCACTGTTTCTTATTTTCTGAATTTATTTTTTGCAGTGTGCTCTCTAACAGGAACTTTCTGCAACGATGCAACCAACAAATATTAATGCCTTCTCTTCCTCCTTATGAGAAAAGTTTAGACTTTTCTAGCATATGACAGTGACATCATGACTCAAATGTGTACATGTAACATTGTGTATGTCACAGTTTCTATACTATAAATGAAATTGGTGTTGTGGATATATTTCTTATGTTTGTGCTGTAAAATATTGGAATGTGCTGCGAAATATCAAATTGATTTGTGAATAATATCTATTTTAGAAATACGAAAAATTCTCATCGCAAACGATGAAAAACAACATTCGTTACTAATGCTCTTCTCACTTCGGAAACGGAGAAACGTAAATGACCATTTTGACCCTGGCTCATTGGAAATGGTTAAATGCATGTGATGCTATTGAGCTCGTTCACATCAGTATCAGGGACGGGGACACGGACCGTTTCTCCGTTTTCGATGAGGGTTTTGGCCCGTTTCTGATGTGTCATTCTGTACTAGTGGAAGACCATCGCAAATTCTAGGAATACGATGGAGGCTGATTTTGCCAAGGAATAAGAGTCATGCCGAAAGGACATTGAGAGAGCCTTTGGTGTTTTGCAATCTAGGTTTGCAATTGTTCGAGGTCCTTCTAATGACATGTTGTGTAATTCTTCACAACATGATCATTGAGGATGAGATGGACTTGGACTTGGATATGGTCTACCACAATGTTGGTAGCTGTGTGAAGCCGGCTAGAAACCTAGATCGCATTCAAGCATCCTTCGGACTAACCGGGAGATTGAGGATGCCAACACCCACACCCAGCATATGTGTTGAAATGCTGGAAAAAAATCAAGTGTTTAATGGGTTGGAAATGGAATGCGGCAGAACAGAAACCGAAAGCCGAGCGGTAAAACAGAATGTGATACGTCTCCAACGTATCTATAATTTTTGGTTGTTCCATGCAAGTTATATATCATTGCCACATGTCTTTATAATGTTTTTATATCATTTTGGCATATTTTCTGAAACTAACCAATTAACAAGATGCCCAGTCCAGTTCCTGTTTTCTGCTGTCTTTTTGTTTCAGAAAAGCTAGTCGGGAAAGTTTCTCGGAATCACCTGAAAATTTACGTGAATTCTTTTTACATGGAACCAAAGACTGCACCAGGAGGAGACCTACAGGGGCCCCACAGGCCCCCAGACGACCCCCACGCACGGTCAAAGGGTTGACTGCGCCCTGGGCCCACCTGGTCTCCTCCGGAGCCTTCTCGAGTCGCCCTTTCACCCATAAATTGGCTTCGTCCCGAAAACCCTCGGTACCCGATCACTTTTCCAGAAATACGTCTGAGGCCGCCGCCGTCGCCAACCCTAGATCGGGATGGTTCTGAAGCTCTTCCCGGCACCCTGTCGGAGGGGGAGATCATCACCGGAGGCATCTACACCACCATGCCTGCCTCCGGAGTGATGCGTGAGTAGTCCACCACGGGACTATGGGTCCATGGCAGTAGTTAGATGGTTGTATCTTCTCCTTGTAATCCATTGTTTAGATCTAGTGAGTTGCCTAACATGATCAAGGTCATCTATTTGTAATGCTATATGTTGTGTTTGCTGAGATCCGATGAATTGTGGAATCATGACACTCTTGTTCTGTTTATCAATGATATGTTTTATTTATGATCTTGCATGCTCTCCGATGCTTGTGTATGCTTTGGCCGAAGTAATTGCTAGTGTCTTTAGAGGGAGTATTTATGGTAGATAGTAGGTTCATGCCTCTCTTTGTCTGAGTTCGAGTAGACAAAAACGATTAAGACTAGAGATGTGTTGTTGCTACTAGGGGTAAAACAGCGGTGTTTACTTCTTTATGTTATTCTCATTGCTTACATTATGCACCATGCTTATTGCGATTATCCGTTGCTTGCAACTTAGTACTTTCGGGTGACATGTTGGATAGCGATCCCGGGGTGGATTATTAGTCATAGACGCAGTTGGATGACGGTCTATGTATTTTGATGTAATGCCCAATTAAATGAAATGGTGACTATATTGTGTTATGATAGTATTGTTATACACGCATGCTTTGGTAACTGCCCAGCTGTAATTTGTTTACCCAACATGTTTATCTTTGGAGAGACACCACTAGTGAATTGTGGACCCCGGTCCTATTTTCCTATATTGTTACAACCGTTCTAATAGCTTTTCGTGCTCATTTGCTCGCTGGTCATTTTTGCTTTTATAATATTTCACTCTCATGCATTTAATTCTTTGTGTTCAGCAAGCCGGAGAGATTGACAACCTCTCTGTTTCGTTGGGGCAAAGCGGTTGTTTGTGATTGTGTGCAGGTCCGCGTTGATCTACAAGCGCCAGAGTAGAGAGACACCTTGTCGGAGTCTTCTCCATGTCCTACTGGTTCGATAAACCTTAGTTTTGTATCAAGGAAAAATTTGCCGCTACGCTGCATCATACCTTCCTCTTGGGGTCTCCTAGCGAACGTGTGATTCACGCCATCAAGCTCTTTTTCTGACGCCGTTGTCGGGGACTTGGAAGCTTCAGCGAGGGAGTTTCACACGTCCTTACACTCTGTTTTGTTATTTTCTTGCTTAGCATCTTTTTCGTTAGTGTTGTTTTGCTTTTCGTTTGCCTTAAAACTCAAAAACACAATAAAAATAAAAATTCCAGCAAGTAGTTTTTTTTGGTTTGCTTAGTTATCATGTCTAGTTCTACCCCTTTTGTTATGTCTCTGAAACTGAAGTTCGTACTTTTAAACAAAGGGGTGGAGAGAGTCTAAAAGATGCTTGGTACAGGATTAGTGATACTCAACACCGATCTACAAAAAAATATTCAAGCACTATTCTTCTTAGAAATTTTTATGTTGGAATCATGAATTGGTATAGATATGTTTTGGACACTTTAACAGGTGGGAACTTTTTAGGCACTCCCTCGGTGGAGGCAACATTATAGAAAGTTTAGTTGGAACTCCACCTATTAATGAACCTAAAACTAAAATTACAATGGAACACATCATGGAAAGGTTGGATGTTATAGATAAAAATTTGCCAAATTTGGATAGGATAAATGAATTGGATAGGAAAATCCTTGACAAAATAACAAGCTTGAAGGATCTCTTAGGCAATTAATAAGAAAATTAATGTTCTATAAACTACTAAAGGCAAGGATGATCAAAATTTGAGAATTGGCAAATTAGAAGGAGTTATTGATACTTTGGGTTCAACTTTTCCTCATTTAAAATCAAAAGAAAGAAACTACATCAGGTAGGGGACCTAAGTTTATGTATGTGCCAAAAGTTTCTGAACCAAAAATTGCACCTTTTGATGAGTTGAATTCTGTAGGAATCCTTAAAAAATTGATTAATGAATCATGCACTGTTGAAACTAAAAGCTTTGATCCGGCCCTAAAGTGTTGATGTTAAGGAACCAACAAAAAGTCCTCTTAGTAGGACTAGTTATTCTTCTGAATATGTTCTGATGATTTTGATGTTGGTGATATTGATAATACTTGATTTTGCTCTTGTGCCTAGCTAAAAGCGTTAAAGAAAAGCGCTCATAGGAGGCAACCCATTATTTTTACTTTCAGTTTGATTTTTGTTTTCTTTGTTTTTGGGTGATGTTACCTCTCTAACAACTCCCTTGTATCCTTTTTGTTTTGGTTTTTGTGCCAAGAATAGCCTCTAATGGGAGGAAAGTAAAAAAATTGAGTTGCTGTCCAGAAACAGATTTTTGTCTGTCACCGTACGAAATTCATAAAAATAACAGAAGTGACCTGGGTCTGAAAGTTTTGACAGAAAGCATCTGGGTTTTGCCTAACATTCATTAGTTTTAAGTTTTCTTATTCGAGGTGTCTTAGTATCCCGAAAAAAATCATCTTTACATTATGTTCTATTTTTGACAATTTTGTCTTAGTTTTTGCATTGCGTCTTTTACGGGCAAAGTGGAGTTATTTTGATCCGAGATCATCACTTCGATCTTTGTGACATTAGCTAATGTTTAGAAACAAGTTCATGCATTTTTAAATGAGAACTAAAGGTGGATTATTTGGTTTGAGAACTAACCCCTATAATGAGTTTGTGAGAAGTTTTGTGTGAAGGAAGTTTTCAATTGTTGAGAGAACGAGGTGATGAAACAAGATCAGAAGGATTAAAGTTCAAGCTTGGGGAGGCTCCCTGGACCTCCACCAAATATTTAAGAAGTCTCAAGCGTCTAAGCTTGGGGATGTCCAAGGCATCCCCTTCTTCATCGACAAATTATCAGGTCGATCCCATAACTCTATTTTTATTCCTTACATAATATGTGTCGTTCTTGGAGCGTCGTTTGTGTTTTGCTTTCAGTTTTTTTTGTTTGCTGGTATTTGCAATAATGGATCCTAACATTCTTGTGTGGAGAGAGACATGCTCCGCTTTTTCATAAAATACTCTATTCTTCACTTATATGTGTAGAGTGTTTAGCTTTTTATTATTTTAGCTTCTAGCTCTTGTTTTTCATGTATCTCTTGTTAAGAGCTATTAGTTTCTTGTAGTTAGGAAGTACTCTCTTTGTTTCATGCGTACTTTCTTAGAGAGTTTTGTTCAAATAAGTGATTGGTTTTTGGTTGAAAGGGAAACTATCATGTAGGAAGTGGAAAAGAAGCTTACATAATCTTGTAGATCATTGTCTTGAATAACTTGATACTTGTCAATTGTTTTGAGATATGAAGTAGATTAATGCTTAAACTTGTGGATCATTTACTTAAGAATGGATTAGTGGATAAATACCGTAAAGCTTAAATTATGACACTTGTTTCGATTGGTATTTTCTCAAAGTCTAGATATTCTTTTTGCAAAGGCATGTTTGGTTAACAAGGAAGACGGTATGGAGTCTAATGGTTATGCTTAATGTATATCTTGTCGTCATTCGTGTATTGGATTGATGATATGTGTTTGCTTCACACCTTGCTAAGCCAAAAACTCTATACTGAGAGGGAATGTTTCTCGTGCATCCAAATCCTCGAGCCAAATATCCTTGCCATTTGTGTCCACCATACCTACCTACATGTGGTATTTTCTTGACACTCCAAGTAAATTTTTCGTGTGCTACCTTTAAAAAATTCAAAATGTTACTACTCCTGTTTTGTGCCACTGTTTTCAGCTCATGAGGACATAGTAGTTGGGTTTATCATCTTCCATGCCAAATAATGTTTATTTTGACTTGCATGCTTCATCTGCTAGTCAACAAATTGCACATTGTTGGTTAGTCCAATATGAGAACTAAAAACATAGACACTCCTCCATGGATATGTGATTGATGGAAGGCACCCGAGAATTCGGTTAGCCATGGCCTGTGTAAGCAAAGGTGGGGAGGAGTGTCAAAAAAAAAAATATATATATATATATATATATATAGGGTGGGACTATACTACAATCCCTTTAAGTGTTTGTAGAATAGCTATTCTACAATACCACTGTATTCGACCCGTCGAAGCAGCGAACCGAACCGCACCGAGAAAACCACCTACCGAACCGACTAACTCCAGCCACCCCATCCCACCAGGCCACCACGGCACCACCTACCCCCTCGATCCCCACCTTCTTCCTCCCACGTCCTCCCTGGCGCGCCGACCCGCCTTCAGTGAATCCAAACAGCCGGCGGCGCCCTGGCCTCCACTTGCATCCTGGACGGACGGCGATGTCCCGCGCCTCCATCTGCACGCCGCCTTGCTTCCCTCCATCCGCGCTTGGATCCCCTCCATCAACGAGGCGACCTCCCCGGCGGTCCACCACCATGCCGCCTCCCTGGCTCCTCCCCCGGAATTCCACCGGCGCGCCGCCTCCCCGGAGAGTCGCCCCCGCGCGCCGCCCCTGCTCCTCCCCGTCCCCTCGCACCGCCCGTGCTCCACATCCCGCCGGCCATGGACTCCCGGGTCGCCGCCATGTACTTCGCAGCGAGCCGTCCAAGGAATCCCGAGCTCCTGTCGCGCTCCAGTGACCACAACCCATGCGCCCCGGTCGTATTCGCGCTCACCGGCGCGATGGCCCCCGCTATGGCCCTGCTCACCGGAGAATGGAGTTCACTGTCGCCGCCGTAGGGAGTCCACCACCGACCACGAACTTTTTCGCCACATGAAGTTTGGTTGTTATATGTGTGAAGTTTCTGTTTATTTTCATGTGAAGTTAACTTCAAAATGAGATTATTTGTGAAAAAATTCTGAAGTTCAAGTGATGAGCGTAGTTTTAAAAAATCATGCTCAGTCAGAATTTTATTTGGCGAATTTTTTTGTGAAGTTCACTTATCTAACGAGCGAAGTTCAAAACAAATATGGTCACCTGAGAAATTCATTCACGAAGTTTCTGTGAAGTTCACTTTTTAACGAGCGAAGTTCAAAAAAATCATTCTCAGCCAAGGATTTTATTTGCAATTTTTTTTTGTGAAGTTCACTTGTCTGACGAGCGAAGTTCAGAAAAAGTTATGGTCTGTCGTGAAGTTCATGTGCGAAATTTCTGTGAAGTTCACTTACGTGACATCGAAGTTCACTTGTGTGACATCCGAAGTTCAAAAAGGATTGTAGAATAACTATCTTATATTTACTAATTGGAGGCCCCGTAGAAGCTCTCACGTTAACCCTCACGTAAAAGTAAAAGTAATCCGTTCGATATACCACAGATGTATTAGTAGCCTTTGGATGAAGTGCCGTACCGAATCGGTGAAGTTTTCCCTATCTGCGTGCAAGCTGCCAAAAAAAAACTATTCAGGGCCACGCGCAAGCTGCCAAGAAAAAAATAATACTACCTCGCTCGAATACGTTCTCTTCTTAACAGCCGCCGCCGCCGATGATCGTGTGTGTGTCCACGCTGGGAGCACCAATCTTAGTCTCACACAGGTTCAACCGATGGATGCTGGTAACTTGATCTTGCCTTGCCGATCCATCAGCTGTACTCTATGAAGGTCTCTTCATGATCGATTATGCGTGTCCTTGAAGGAAAAAGAAACAGATCGGTGCCTCGGTGATGCTTCAGAGAGACTTGGCACGGTAAGTTAAACAGATTCCAGATCAGTTTATTTTTACATATATTAGTAGTCAGTACGTCTCCGCATGGCCGCATGCATGCATGCTCTGGTGCTTCTCATCTAATTTTCAGTTTCAGTTCCATCTGTTTGCAAGCAATGCTATCGACAGAAGCTAGCTAGATTGGTGTGTTCCAACTAAAAGACTGCTGCCGTTGGTTTCAGCTTGGTCTCCATCTTGGTTTCACGGATCGAATCACTCCGGATAGTGGTGTTTTCACCATTGCTCAAGTTTTGACCATGTGTGCATGCATTATGAGCAAAGAGGAAAACCAGATCGGAAGGTTTGCTAAAGTTTAATGGTTGGAGGGGGACTCGATTAATCCCTACTTAATAATATATGTCTAGAAGTTTCAGTAGTCTTGATGTCTTATTTGAATTTACTTATAAATCCTTATTTTATAATAGCCGAGTAAATAATCCTTTATGTTTCTCCAATATTTTCTTTTGCAGCTGTCAGTTAAATAGTAATGTGTTCGACCGTAATTTATTTATTCTCAAGTGCATGTGTGATAAAATTTGTAGTGTATTGGGTACATATGATTACTCCAACTCTGATTAATTTGTAATCCCAAGTATGATAACAGAGATATTGTCTGAAGAATGTTTGTTTTTCTTTCAGAATACTCATATATTATCATTTTTCAAGTTGACTCCTACAACTATATAGTCCGCTAAATATATATGTGTTTGATTCCAAATTTTCAATGCCACGCCCATACAAAGGGTTTTGCCATAATTTGCAGTAGCATTACAGCGGAAGCCATGAGCCGGGGTTGAAGCAAGATACTACTATTATTATAATTAAGTGTACTATACAGTGCGTAGTATAAAACTAATTGTTGTTCCCTGACATTCAATTGATAAATACCCTTTTTGTGTGGAGTCTTCGGAACAACTAAATTGTTTACTACTCGCAAAAAAAAAAATTTGTTTACTAAGAGAGAGTTATTACGTACGGCAAGGGAAATGAGTTTCCCTTATAGCATTATGTTCAGTTTTTTTTCCAAATTACCATAGTTTCAAGTAAATGGAGTATCTATGATGATATGTATAATTATAAAATCTAATAAATTAGATTAGAAGAACATATATAGATGCATGCCGTAAAATGAAGATAACTTGGACATGTCAACTGATTGTAAGATGTATATCAATTGCGCAAGTACCAATGTTACTTTGTCTTTCCACCTTGGTAAGATATTCTTAATATGATAAGATAATAAATTGAGAAAATATATGAATTCCACTAAACTGTCAAAATAACATTTTGTAACATATTCTACATGGAAACAGCAGATCTGAATATAACAGAGTTTCTTTTCAAACTCCCTGCATGTCATATTTCCATATATAACTACAATTGTTTGATTGTGGTTTGCGCATGTAATAGTACATCTGCCATGAGAGAAACCACTTCCTCTATTGATGGGCCTGAATTGTTTGCAGGTATGGCTTTCATTTGGTTCGAGAGATATAGGCCCTCCAAATATCCCACTTCTATGTAAACTTTCCATTGTAGAAAAAGGTGGGACTGCCCACGGTGCATGGTTCAAGCAAGGTCAAGGTGGCGTCGTGGCGCACACTCCAGAGAAGCAGGTGAGTAAAGCTCACCCGTTAGTTTTTTTTAAAACGAATTTTCCTATCCAGGAAACTCCATGGTATTGGCGAATTAATATGTCTCATGGTTCATATTATTTAAAAATACCAACAAATTCACACATTTTGCAAAAAACACGCATTGAAGCAAATGGATTAGCAAATGGATTAAATTCCAACCTTTCTATTTGGATTATATTCCGCTTGCATCTACAGTAAGGAAATTCTATAGATACCCATTCTCTTATGTGTTTTTTTATTTAGAAAACTTGAGAAATTTATTAAAAACAAATTAAAGTCAAAAAGTATTTGGAGCTTCTCGGTTGTAGTCCTCCCTCTCTAATCTTAACCTAATTTGAGAAATACATTTTTCCTACTTGGAATCCAAGGTAACTATATTACATGGTGATACAATCCTTCTCTCAAAACACACTCCACTACTTTCCCTATAATCTAAAAATAATATTTCACGAGGGAAATGTATTACATATAGCCTCAAGCAATCTATGTTTTCTTTAAAAAATTAAGATCTCTTTATCAAAGGTACCTCCTTCAAAAAATTTAATGGGCTTCTGAAACTGCACATTGTGATGATTCAATAATATTAGAAGTGCAATTATGCATTTTGGATCTCACACGAATCTAAGTGTAGCGTATGCATGGTAAAAAAAAGATAAAAAAACACGCATTGAAGCAAATGGATTAAATTCCAACCTTTCTATTTGGATTATATTCCGCTTGCATCTACAGTAAGGAAATTCTATAGATACCCATTCTCTTATGTGTTTTTTTATTTAGAAAACTTGAGAAATTTATTAAAAACAAATTAAAGTCAAAAAGTATTTGGAGCTTCTCGGTTGTAGTCCTCCCTCTCTAATCTTAACCTAATTTGAGAAATACATTTTTCCTACTTGGAATCCAAGGTAACTATATTACATGGTGATACAATCCTTCTCTCAAAACACACTCCACTACTTTCCCTATAATCTAAAAATAATATTTTACGAGGGCAAGGTATTACATATAGCCTCAAGCAATCTATGTTTTCTTTAAAAAATTAAGATCTCTTTATCAAAGGTACCTCCTTCAAAAAATTTAATGGGCTTCTGAAACTGCACATTGTGATGATTCAATAATATTAGAAGTGCAATTATGCATTTTGGATCTCACACGAATCTAAGTGTAGCGTATGCATGGTAAAAAAAAGATAAAAAAACACGCATTGAAGCAAATGGATTAAATTCCAACCTTTCTATTTGGATTATATTCCGCTTGCATCTACAGTAAGGAAATTCTATAGATACCCATTCTCTTATGTGTTTTTTATTTAGAAAACTTGAGAAAATTTATTAAAAACAAATTAAAGTCAAAAATTATTTGGAGCTTCTCGGTTGTAGTCCTCCCTCTCTAATCTTAACCTAATTTGAGAAATACATTTTTCCTACTTGGAATCCAAGGTAACTATATTACATGATGATACAATCCTCTCTCAAAACACACTCCACTACTTTCCCTATAATCTAAAAATAATATTTCACGAGGGAAAGGTATTACATATAGCCTCAAGCAATCTATGTTTTCTTTAAAATTTAAGATCTCTTTATCAAAGGTACCTCCTTCAACCATTTTAATGGGCTTCTGAAACTGCACATTGTGATGATTCAATAATATTAGAAGTGCAATTATGCATTTTGGATCTCACACGAATCTAAGTGTAGCGTATCCATGGTAAAAAAAAGATAAAAAAGAACACACATTGAAGCAAATGGATTAAATTCCAACCTTTCTATTTGGATTATATTCCGCTTGCATCTACAGTAAGGAAATTCTATAGATACCCATTCTCTTATGTGTTTTTTTATTTAGAAAACTTGAGAAATTTATTAAAAACAAATTAAAGTCGAAAAGTATTTGGAGCTTCTCGGTTGTAGTCCTCCATCTCTAATCTTAACCTAATTTGAGAAATACATTTTTCCTACTTGGAATCCAAGGTAACTATATTACATGGTGATACAATCCTCTCTCAAAACACACTCCACTACTTTCCCTATAATCTAAAAATAATATTTCACGAGGGAAAGGTATTACATATAGCCTCAAGCAATTTATGTTTTCTTTAAAAATTTAAGATCTCTTTATCAAAGGTACCTCCTTCAACCATTTTAATGGGCTTCTGAAACTGCACATTGTGATGATTCAATAATATTAGAAGTGCAATTATGCATTTTGGATCTCACACGAATCTAAGTGTAGCGTATGCATGGTAAAAAAAGATAAATAAGTCAACCTATGGATAGATGACATGTGAAAAATGCAATTAGGTCTATTTGTAGAACATGAATCAGATCGAAAAATCATCGCCAAAGGTTGCAGCATTTTGTGTAGTCCCAATAAAATCTACAAAATAAATACAAAGTTGAAAACTAATAGAACTGATTGCTTATATAAAAAATAATAGGCAAAGATATGCACTTAAGTTAGACTGTGGAAAAACAATTTAAATCATATCCCTAATCGAGGCAATAAAATCTAATATTCATACAATTTGCATGCTATTGGAGGCTAATCTAGCCCGTGCAGATGCACGGGTTGACGACTAGTTCTACAAGTGGTTGTAGAATAGCTGAAACATATATATATATATTTATATATATATATATATATATATATATATATATAGCAAAATGGTTCTGTACTCCTGGGCGTACATACTCTCACGTTCAATATACCACATAGGTGTATCATATATACCTCTTTATTATTTTTAATATACTTCATTATTTAATAGTAGATACCCCAAAGTGAGTTACATGAAAATTTTCATTTGAATCTATATATATAAAATATGATATCTCGGAACCACTCTTAAAACTTATTTGGTATGGAAGATGTTAAGTCCGCTATTGCTAGTCGTTGACGAGGACAAACACCTCTCAAAAATCTATTTTTATCTCTCTATATGTTTTCAAAAACTAAAAAGCTCTAGCACACGACTAATCTCTGCTTCCCTCTGTGAAGGGCCTTTCTTTTAGTTTTATGTTGAGTCAGTTTTCCTTTCCAATCTTTATCTCTCAAGCAAACGCATAGTATCAATTTTGGTACAAGTTTACTACATTTTATCTTTACGTTTAATCATGAAAGCTTTGTGTTGATATTATCATGTGATAAATATGTTACAAGTTGAAGCTTTTGCTGAAAACTTAAATATTCCTTTGTGTTGGTTAAACACTTTTGACAAAAGAATGTTGCTTTGTGAGCTATCAAGCATGACGAGTTTTATAATTTTCAAGTCTCCAAAGTACTATTCATGAAAAATTATTTCTTAGATGTTACACGGTTAATCATTGTTTACTTTATGTCAACTATAGACCATTGTCTTGGATCACTTCATTCAGTTCATGTGCTTTACATTATTATTTGATCAAGGTTGTGTTAGTAGCACGACACTATCAAAAATTATTTTGTTATCATTTACCTACTCGAGGACGAGCAGGAATTAAACTTGGGGATGCTGATACGTCTCCAACGTATCTATAATTTTTGGTTGTTCCATGCAAGTTATATATCATTGTCACATGTTTTTATAATGTTTTATTATTTTGGCATATTTTCTGGAACTAACCTATTAACAAGATGCCCAGTGCCAGTTCCTCTTTTCTGTTGTCTTTTTGTTTCGGAAAAGCTAGTCGGAAAGTTTCTCGGAATCGCCTGGAAATTTACGTGAGTTATTTCTTACATGGAAACAAAGACTGCACCAGGAGGAGACCTACAGGGGGCCACAGGCCCCAGATGACCCCCAAGCACGGTCAAAGGGTTGACCGCACCTGGGGCCCACCTGGGCTCCTCTGGAGCCTTTCTCGAGTTGCCCTTTCGCCTATAAATTGGCTTCGTCCTGAAAACCCTCGGTACCCGATCACTTTTCCAGAAATACGTCAGAGGCCGCCGCCGTCGCCAACCCTAGATCGGGAGGGTTCTGAAGCTCTTTCCGACACCCTGCCGAAGGGGGAGATCGTCACCGGAGGCATCTACATCACCATGTCTGCCTCCGGAGTGATGCGTAAGTAGTCCACCACGGGACTACGGGTCCATGGCAGTAGCTAGATGGTTGTCTCTTCTCATTGTACTCCATTGTTTAGATCTTGTGAGTTGCCTAACATGATCAAGGTCATCTATTTGCAATGCTATATGTTGTGTTTGCTGGGATCCGATGAATTGTGGAATCATGACACTCTTATTCAGTTTATCTATGATATGTTTTATTTATGATCTTGCATGCTCTCCGATGTTTGTGTATGCTTTGGCCGAAGTAATTGCTAGTGTGTTTAGAGGGAGTATTTATACTAGATAGTAGGTTCATGCCTCTCTTGTCTGAGTTCGAGTGGACAGAAATGATTAAGACTAGAGATGTGATGTTGCTACTAGGGTAAAACAGCGGTGTTTACTTCTTTATGTTGTTCTCATTGCTTACATTATGCACCATGCTTATTGCGATTATCCGTCGCTTGCAACTTAATACTTTCGGGTGACATGCTGGATAGCGATCCCGGGGTGGATTATTAGTCATAGACGCAGTTGGATGAAGGTCTATGTATTTTGACGTAATGCCCAATTAAATGAAACGGTGGACTATATTATGTTATGATAGTATTGTTATACGTCCATGCTTTGTCAATTGCCCAGCTGTAATTTGTTTAACCAACATGTTTATCTTTTGGAGAGACACCACTAGTGAACCGTGGAGCTCGGTCTTATTTTCCTATATTGTTTACAACCGTTCTACTAGCTTTTTCGTGCTCATTTGCTCGCTGGTTATTTTTTTCTTTTATAATATTTTACACTCGTGCATTTAATTCTTTGTGTTCAGCAAGCCGGAGAGATTGACAACCTCTCTGTTTCATTGGGGCAAAGCAGTGTTTTGTGATTGTGTGCAGGTCCGTGTTGATGTACAAGCGCCAGAGTAGAGAGACACCTTGTCGAGCCTTCTCCAATTCCTAATGGTTCAATAAACCTTGGTTTTGTATCAAGGGAAAATTTACCGCTACGCTGCATCATACCTTTCTCTTGGGGCCTCCCAGCGAACGTGTGATTCACGCCATCAGAATGCCGCAACCATTTTCAGCCCGTAAAAGACGTTTTGCGCGAGCTGAAAACGGAAGAGGAAAAGATACTCTGGCTTCTTGTGGGCCACTTCATATATTTCACTTTTATCATTAAATTTACTAGCTATATGTGAATTATATGCCCACTTAAATTATATCCTTGGATTCACAAGTGAAGTAAGTTTCCTATGATATACTTTGGTGACATTTAACCGAAGTACTAAAAGTATTGTTCACTGTCATCCTGTTGTCGGTCATTTTTCTGTTTGTTTCGTGTGTTAAGTTCAGTAGGAAATAACCGAACCAGTTTGTTCGTGACTTGTTCTATTTTGTAGCTAGATTAGCTCGTCACCTTGATTGCTTCGTGGGATGGCACGACTCAAGCTTCAGAGGTGGAATGATCTTATGACGATCCCTGAAGTGTGATGGCACGTCCGTAGGACTCGGTCTACTCATGATATATCATTTCAGTTAGGCTTTATACAAAGGCCACTACAAAATCGAAGGCATGCGAGCCACGCAAGGCCGTCTCAAACCGGTCTCCATGACCAAAGGCATGCAAATCCTCCACGCGCCTTGATGACCAACAAATATAGGGTATCCATTGTAACCATTTCAATAAGTAAGAGTATAAAACCCAACGAGAAGCAGAAGGTGTTGATTACTGGATTCCAGCAATATTTCACTGTAAATGATGCCACAAATGCAGCAGGCGAATTGGGACAGGAGCCCCAAGGCGACACATGCATCATGAAGGAGGCACACGTCGGAGTAGAAGCCACGCGGGGAGCCCCACTGGCAATGCCGACTGCTAGCTGGAGCCACGCCGGCAACCGCGAGCGCGGATTAGCCGTGAGAGTGTGCGCGGGGCCATAGAACAGCTGCAACGGCAGGGAAGCGATGGAGAGACCTAGGCGAGCTCTGAACTGAGAGTAGCACCGCTGATTGGAGGTAGAGGTGACCAGAACCGGTGGCACAACGGAGGCGTTCTAGTAGATTTTTTGTGACCAATTAACCAAAGAAGGCCAATTTAATCTCCAGATTAGCTGCCCTTAGGAAATTTTAGCCCATTGCGGGAACTGGTGGATATCTAACGCGCAAGAAGGTAGTGGAGTGCTATCTGATGACTGAGAACGTTCAGGTCGTGAGAGATGCGTGAGAGGCCTACTCTTTGGCTCAGTTTTAATATCCCTAATTATTTGTTACATTTATATAACATTCCCTCCACACACTTCTAACTATGTACAAGTCCACTCAACAGTAGGTCCTCTTAAACAGATGCGAGGCGTTCCCCTGTGCGGAGAAAATCAACTTTCATGAAGAAGTGATGATGTGACCATTCTAGAAAGAGAGGTGATCTTTTCGAAAATTCATCGCGATCAGACTACAGTTAGCCCAACGACAAACACCATGGTCATTGAACCAAACGACGGGGAGGTGCGAACGTCATGATGTTTCCGATTACCCTAAAGCTATGGTCCATGGCGTTTGCCCCTTCTGTCCAAAACTTCAGAGTGTGGAAGCATCGGAATGATGTCGTGTTCCAAGGAGCCGTCCCCTCCTCGGCTACGGTCGTTGGGAGCATTGTAGAAGAGGCTCAGCAGTGGTGCGCAGCTGGTTTGTATAGATGCGGACTGTCCCAGGTAGATAGGTGGAGGTTTGACGAGTTGTGTCGTTTTTCTTTTCCTTTGGTGGTTGCGAGCTCGACGCCTGTGAAGACCGCGATGTAACTTGGCCCTCGTCCTCACTTTCTATGAAACTGATACGTCTTTCCATGACCTGTCCTAAAAAGAATAATTAAGTCGGAATGTTTGGGGTTTGCAAAAAGGCTCGGATTTGGTTAAACTCCTTGGGAAAGATCATTTCTGCTGAAGTTCGTAAAAAAGTTAGATTTACCGAAATGAGCTGATCAAAGAAGTTCTCTTTCCTGCAAAAAAAAGAAGAAGAAAAAGAATTGGAGGGTAACGAGCTGATGATCGACCAAGACGTGTGTTGGTCAGAGAGATGTGCTGGAGGTGCGGGCGCGGGAAAAGCATCAGGAATGAGTTGGTTTCTTATTCGAACCGTCCGAAATTTGTATGATTGCTTCGTTTTAACAAAATAAACGCCTACACTCACTGTCTCACACAAATGATTTCAAGAAGAAAATGACACTATCTGCCAAAAAAAAAGATGACACTATACTTGTATTTGTCTGTCACCATCGTCCATTTCACGTCCATGCTACGTACGTACAGGGCGCATCACAGAACATACATACGTTTCGCCAACACATATTCCTCCGTCCACATCACCGGCGATCCCACATCTCCAGCACCAGGTCATGGCGTCCCCATCGATCTTAGTCACACACCCTCCTCCACTATCTGATCGATCAAGAGTGATCCCACAAGCTCACGGCGTCGTCATTCTCAACCTCCGTGTAATACGACGGCATACCCCCGTCCTGTGAAGCCGTTGCGAGCACCGGTGGGCTGATCATGAGACCCTCTGCCATGCTCATCATCAGCCGTGGCATCTCGAAAACGTCGTCCTCGTCCACGACGCCCATTACGTCGTCACGCCGGTCCTCCTCGCCGCGTCCACGCACCTGATCACCGTCGTATTGGTCGATCCGATGAGTCATCATCGTCCAGGAGCTGGCCATCGCGGCGGCCGCGGCCGCCGCCGCGGCCCGGACGTCGTCGGCAGACATGGTAGCCGGTGCCGCGCGCAACATGGCCGCGTCCGGAAAGTTGAGGGCCGTCCCGGCGCCCCGCAGCGCCAATGCGGCGGCGTCGTAGGCGGCCGCGGCCATCTCGGGCGTCGGGTACGTGCCCAGCCAGATCCTGCCGGGCTTGCGCAGCTCCCGGATCTCTGATACCCACTTCCCCGCCCGGAGCCGCACGCCGCGGTACACCGGGTGGCGCGTCTCTGCCCGCGGCCGCCTTCCGCACATGCTCCCCATCGTCATCCCCTCCCCTCCTTGCTCCATTAACGTACCAAGTAGTACCAACCAAATCACACCCGTGCTGCCACTGCGTACATTGCACTGAGAAGGATGCACAGGATCGAGCTGCACGAGAAGCGTAGCAAGGCAAACATGCTAGCTAACAGCTAGTGACCAAAACAGCAATGCATATTAAGCGGCAATCAGATGCCAATTAGTGGAGATTTGGCACTTAGACCAGTAGACTAGCTTAGCTCGACTACGTTAATCCAGACGGGCCGGTTTCAGGAGGGTTTAAAAGCTCTCGGAACCGGCCAGAGTTGGTGAAAACATACGCGTTTTCCTGCTTTGTTCGCTCGATCTATCGATGCGAGCTAGGGATTAGCTGTGAGGCACAGACAGGGCGCAAAAAGGAGTGGCTTCCAATGGGGACTCGCCACATAGGGGGGCCAATCTAAGCCGCATTTGTGTTAGTGCGCAGCGATGTTAGTACGACATCATTAGTTCATTACCGGGTTGTTACGAATAAAAGTCCAGGTGGCGGCACGCCGGACTACCACAGTGGCCATCGGAGTTGACTGCCGGACACATATACATCATCACTTCATATCCCGTTGTGTTGACTCGTTCAAGGACAGTATAATATATATACTAAGCAACGATTCCTCGCTCCGTCCGCGCTCCGGCACTGTAGCGTGTACAGTATGCGCTACAGTGCGACGCTACAGTACTGTGTTTTTTTTTCAGATAAAAAAACTTCACGTTCTCCGAAAATGAAATATATGCGCGTCGACGAGTAGGTTCCATTCCCGTGATCGGTTTCGATTTTAGTCAAGTCTAGCTCCTTAATTTCGGATCCAGATTCGCACAAACATTTGACAAATTTTGTCGAATTCGTCGCACTGGATAATCCGTGTCACCCTTCCAAACAATTTTTTGCATAAAAGTCCCCACGTGTTTTTTTTTTGCAGTAAAGGCAGCTTTCTGCAAGAAAATCCCCGCTCGCCACTTTTTACAGAAAAGGCCTCGCGTTTTTCTAAAAATTATAAATCAGCCTCCCAGCCAAAAAAATATAAATCGGCCCTCTAGAGTAGATGTATATCACCCTTCCAAACAACTTTTTGCATAAAAGTCCCCACATGTTTTTTTTGCAATAAAGCCAACTTCCGGCAAGAAAATCCCCGCTCGCCACTTTTTGGAGAAAAATCCTCGCGTTTTCCTAAAAATTATAAATCAGCCTCCCATCCAAAAAAAATATAAATCGTCCCTCTAGAATAAAACTTTTTGAAAAAAAGCTCCGCTCGCCACTTTTTGTAAGAAAACCCACACGATTTCCAAAAAATATAAATCGACCTCCCGGATTAAAAACGCGCGGTTATTTTACGCAAAGGTCCTTGCAAAAACAGGCTATATTCACATACATTCCCACCTAGGGCGCGGCGTGCCGCCGCGCTGAAATTCAACTAGTAGGCTTTTATGGAGAGGCGAAAGGGAGAGATGAGTAGACGACGATGATGATGCACGATTCTTTTGGTCTCTTGTCACCTACCATATCCAGTACTAGATCTACTACGGATCGAGTATGGACAACGGTGAACGGTAAAAATAGAAAAAATTGGCGGGTGACATGCATGCTCACTAGGTGATCATGCTTGCCAGCTTGAGCTTCACAGTTTGTGATAGGAATTTAAGGTCATTCGGATGCTATGGCGTAAGCCATAATGGTGAAAATATCCTCAACCGTTTCCCCAACAGATGAAGTTTATTGCCAACGAGGCCTAGCTCGCACACACAACTCTGAATATCACTATATCAGAGTCTTGTTTTTCCGCACCACGAATTGGCATGCAACACGCATGGCTCCATCTGTAGCATTATTTCCAAATTCAAAGTGGATACATATAAGGTATAGAAATATACTTAAGCACTAGTACAACGCGAGTAATATATGACCCACATGATATTGAAGAGCAGGGACCTGCAGAATGTGGCGACCCCACAAAGATCTATCTTGGAGTAAAGCTCAATCCAAGCACACATACGTGTCTGCTTGCAATATTGGGTAAAGGGAGCTCTCGATATTGTCATCCAAATAGTATTGTCAACATCAAGGCAACTTCGACCATCTTCTGCAAGCTTCCTTCCGACAGGTAACATAACACTTGGTTTGTGCGACATTCAGACTGCAGCTGCATCAGGAGAGGTAAACCGGGAGACCCCATGGAGGCTTCACAGAGTTTAGCGATTTCTGGCCGTCGGATCGAGCAGGTACAGTGCGATCTGGACCATGCATTCGCTGGGTTACTTTTTTTACTGCCCAGGTCGTTCGCTGACGCTGGGGCCAAACAACGCCGGGCCCGCTCCGCATAGTCCTCGGTGCACTTCGGAGCATGCGGTCGCCCGCGCCGCCGTGGGGTCCGGGACACGTGTCCGTCTAGCATTTGTTGCGCTGGCCTGAGAGGTGTGAGCTGCCCAGGCTTCACAGAGTTTAGCGATTTCTGGCCGTCGGATCGAGCTGTTACAGTGCGATCTGGACCATGCATTCGCTGGGTTACTTTTTTTACTGCCCAGGTCGTTCACTGACGCTGGGGCCAAACAACGCCGGGCCCGCTCCGCATAGTCCTCGGTGCGCTTCGGAGCATGCGGTCGCCCGCGCCGCCGTGGGGTCCGGGACACGTGTCCGTCTAGCATTTGTTGCGCTGGCCTGAGAGGTGTGAGCTGCCCATGTTCTACTCGGCACGGTCGCTGTCTTCTGGGCCCGTCCTTGGGCTGGTCCACATTTCAGTCGATGTAGCTTGCTCAAGGTACGGTGAAGGCGTTTGTGTAGCAAGGCGATAATATCTCTTTGCAGGGGTACTATCGGGTTTTCACCTTCACAAGTGGACCGAGCGCCTCGCCGTCCACCTCGCTGTCGACTTCTCCATGGTCGTCGTGTACAACCTCTACAGGGCAGGAGAGAGGAGGCCCTATTCCTGGGTCCGATTGGGAGAGAAGCTCGCCCCGGCCTGCCTCACTTTTCTGCGTTACCTCTCACTCCGATCTAGGGTTCGATCTCCTCCGCTCCATCCTGCCACCAGCTGTTTCATCGCCATAGCTTCAGATCCACCACCGCTTGGCCGACTCCGGCTGAGTCTGACGCTATGCAAGTTGACCAGCGGGGGTTTGATTTCTTTGGCTTTTGTTTTGCTTTCTTTCGCCCGTGGGATCCGATTTGTTGGTTTTGTCTTTTTTTTTCTCGGTTTCCTTTTTGGTCGCAGGTTTTGGTTCTGTTTTTGTTTGTTCCTTTACCTTTGTTTCAATCTCGGATTGGGTCTTCTTCTTGCTTGGCACGTCCTCTCCATGTGGTCGGGCAGCATCACAATCAGCCCCGATGTCCCGTCCCTGGCGGCTCGCCGGCAACGCTGCAGTCTTCCAAGAGACCTGGCTTCGATGGCATATGGCCGTATGGAAACAGTCGAGGTAATTTCGTTTTTTCTCTGAATGTTTGTTCTTCGTATATCACTTCCCAATGATAATTTCTCCGATTTGGTTTCCAGATTCTGACCTCAGTTCATCCGATCTGCCTCCATGTTCGCCTGCCTGCTACTACTTCGTCCATGGACATACAGGTTAAGTGATTAGTTCTTTTCTTTTCCTGGTTGGTGTTTACTGGGTGTGCCTACAGCAAATATGAGCGTATTCTAAGTTTGGAGAAAGCTCCAGTTTAGGCCATATAGACAGCACCATTGTTCTTTAAAATATGAGTTAATATGTAATTTTCCCTTCGATTGAGATATAGTTAATATCCACAAAATTAACCTCGGTGTCATTGGATGTATTTCATTGCTTATAGATAAACAATCCTGTTTACATCATCCGAAAGCCATGTAGATAGATACATCATTCTGTCTTTTGCTTAGGCTTGAAACATTTATTTATGCTGAAAAAATACGGCCAGATGCCATTGGATGTATTTCATTGGTTATAGATAAACAATCATGTTTACATCAGCCGAATTTGTATTTTGTTAATCCTGAAAACATAATGTGTGCTTGATTTTTGTACTCCCCTGTTTATCCTTGCAGAAAAGAAGAAAATTTTATTGCCATGAAAAGGATCTTTGACTGCCCCATTGCTGGTAAATTTCACTGTATACCTCACGTGGAAAAAATGTCCCTTTTCTTGGTTCCTCAGTGTGTTTACAAGGCCAGTTAATCCACCTTTTCTATTTGTTTCAGGACTACATGAGCACCCATCGTGCCTGGGTCCCAGATCACATAAACTTCCACCTTATTGTCGAATGAAAAGGTCTGCTGTCTTAAAAGTGAGCTTTCTTGATCAGTCAATGGCTGCACGTTTTTTGTGTATATAATGTCGTAGATTTTCAGATTTTCTAATATATAGATAAATATGGAAACACAACTGCAATTTTGGTTCATCTTAATAGTCTAAACAGCACAACAGCACCGAGTGCCTATAAAAGCAAGATTTAAACTGGACTGTGATGTATTTTTGTTTATGTAATTTAGGGTTCTGCAAATAGTGAATGACAGAGAAACATTTTTTATTTTTCAATTGTGATTTTTATTTTTAACCAGATGGACTTCTTTAATTTCAGAGTATATGTTCTCATAATTTTCCCCTACGTTGCTGCGAGACACAGATATGCACATAGAATTACCAACAAGATTGAAACTGATATTTAAAGCTACTTTATCTAAGATTTTACACTCCAACTGCTCACACAGGAGCGGCTGTATGCTCAGGGAGAGCTAAAAGGTCAGATAGGACAGGTTGATCCATTTGTATATCAGTAAGCTTGAATGAACATGAATAACTCATTCGAAGTTTTGCATTTGTGCCACCATTTATTCTTCCTTTTCAAATGATATACAAGATTTTGTATCCTTCACTTTTAGTCCTTTAATCCCCAAATGGTATAGGAGATTTTGTTGGTACTCCATTCACACAATTGGTTATTTTGTGATTTCGTTAGTGTTTTTTGAGACCCAATATTGTTGACGCAATGTTATTCTGGTTACAGTCTAGACCAAATTGCATGTTGTGTGGACTAACATGAGATCCCTGTTTCTTTTATGGATATTGCAGGAAGGGGTAATCAAAAGGCAACTTACGACATTGCTGTTCTAAGATACAGTTGTTCTTTTGAGATATCCTAGATAGCTAGATATCGTAGTGCAAGGCATTCATGGTAAGGTCCCTTCTACCTATGAGTTAGCTTTGTTCACATCGGTTTGGAAGACTAAATATATATCGTCTATATATGGTACAGCAGCAGAGTTAAGGTCCTCTTGGCATTGTAATAGGTGCTTTGCCTCCCACGCAAAGTCGTGCTGTCTAATAATCTTAGAGTGCCAGCCAACTACTTAAAACAGTTTACCAGCCCGTACTTATATTTTTGTAATGTCTCCACATTTGGTTTACTATATTCTGTAGTTGGTGTCTTTCTATAGATTACTATATTTTTTATACTAAGCATGATTCCTTCTGATGTTTGTATTTTTGTGGTTTGTTTCCAGTTTCCTTTTATTTTTGTTTCCCCCATGCAGCTGCTTCCTTTCTGATTTGTCATTCATCCATGTGTGATATATGTCATGAGTTCGAGGAAGTAATCAAAATGTTACTTCTAATGTAAAAAGGAATGGTCTTTGATAGTTGAAACAAATAAAGTAGCCACATAAAGCAGTATCAGATGCCGCCTAATGGATCTATTAAACACACGGGTTTTATTGAACCAAATTCGAGGCAAGTTAGAAATTGTATAAATCGCTACATTTAAAGAGGACATGTGGTCAAATTACGACATTTTTGTTTCTTTGCATGTGTCCATTGTAGAGGTCAAACTAAAGCTCCATCCACCAAAATAGGTTGTTCTAAACAATGGGAATGCACTAGATTGGTCCATTAATATTTTTAGTCACTTTCATTTAGAAGTTTTGATAAATTTTAACTGAGTGCGGCCTACATATCAACCATGGCATGTAAGCTCAAATATTCTATTTCGTGATGAGGCTTTTGTTTCATACTCCATTTTCTGAAAGATAACCCCATTCACAGATCTTATTCTTATATTCTGGTTTCTATGAGTTTCCTGACTTCTCTTCATGCCATCACCATTTGATGTGTTATGCTGCATTATTGCTTTGAATCTCTTCCACCTCTTATTGTCTCTCTTTATTTGCTTACAAATCAAATCTTCTTATCTTAATTTGCCTCTAATAATTTGGTTAAATTTATTTCTTTACCCTTTCAAAAACCTCTTTTACTAGCTTGCTTGTGTGCCTTTTGTATGTTTGTTGTTTTTGAGTTAGAATATCCTAAACCTATAATATGTGGCACTGCATTGTCAATTATCACAACCAATTATGGCCCTACAGTTTGCTTCTGTGAAAATACGTGCTCAACAAGGATTCACTTTTTGATGTTTCATGTTTGTATGTACTGAATTTTCCGGAGAATAACTTCTCCCAGAGAACTGAAAAATGATGCAAAGATAGTAAAAGAGGTTTAGTTGAATGATGCATATACTATTTGTCTATTTCAGATGCAATTGTTGTGAGCTGAAACTGAGGGGCTTTAGGCACGGAGATCAGCGCATCGGTGTCCGGTAGCAACACACATAGGTGCGGTGTTGCAAGGGACTTTGTGAGCACGACCTTGCAGCGCCGGTTGCCTTGCTGTGTACAGATCGACAGCCTCTAGAGCCTATGAGTTGGTTCCCTCCAGCCCTAGGTAATTTTTATACTACTCAACATGACTATGTTTTATCATGTATTTATAGTATATCATATTATCAGTAGGATAACACTGGTTTATATTCAGTTCTGGTGTTCACGATTAGTTTAGAGCCACTCATTATCAAATACATGCTGAAAAGTGTAGTGAGACATGTATGTTAATGTTATTTGGAGTCAGCTAACAACAAATGTGAGCTATATGTTACAAATAATTACTGAAGCATGGTATTGATGTTTTTCTACAGAGCTGACAACAAAGGGAAAACACCGAGAAGTATGTGTTGAGGGAAAGAGGAAGGCAGATGGATTATTTAGCTTACTGAAGCAAGGTAGTGTTATTTCCCCGAGAGCCCTAATATATTTATACTTCCTGCTGTTTTACTTATAGCTAAATGTCTATGTGAGAGCAAACACTTTTTATTCCTTACTTCATTCCTCCTAATTTCATGTTCTAAAAGTGATAGTTTTGATCTCTTTATTCCGTTGTGTGGGGCATTCCCCAAAGGCATAATATATTTTTGCATTTCCTGGTGAGCTTATTTTTTATGGATGCATGTCTGGTAACATAGCTAATGTGTTTATTGCTTTCACATTGATTAATAGATCCCCTTGGTTTTCAATGCTGAAAGCGATTTAAAACGTACGTGTTAATTTATATTTATGTCTCGATTGTTACAATCCCTTGCCGTTTGCCCATTATGAACTTTATTATTTCTTATGGCATCATCCAGCTGCTGTTACATGTATTTGGAAGCAAATTAAGGTTGGGTTTTGGTTTCAGTCATCCTTTCTGAAAACGTTAGTGATGGACTATTGTAGCTAGAAGGTGAGGCTTTCATGGTTTATTTATTTTAGTAATTAGTGCGTGTCATTAGATTCTTCCACAATTTGTTAAGCATTGCATGTCATTGTCCAAAATGGCTACTGCTTCCATGGCTACTGTTTATTATCTTCTTCCTTCTCTGTGTTTCTGGGGTACCTTGAATTCTTGTGTTTTTGTCTGTTGCTTTTTGTTTCAAGAATATGCCTTGCAGTGCATGTCCGTGGAAGAAATATGAAAATTATTGAGAGAATATGACTTCTTCAGTTTCTGACCGTGATTTACGAGAAGTGGGTTCTCTGCTTTGCTTCTCTTCTTCGTTCTTGAAATTCTATAGTTCATTTGTTTATTATCTTCTCTCATTCTGTGTTCTGGGGCTTTCTGGAAAACGTTTGTTCCATGTCCAGTGCCTGATTGTGGAAGAAACAAGAGAAACTATTACCTGTTACTTTCCATCGACTTCTTTGAGAAGAACAGAACAATAAAAAGGATAACAATACCATGAGCATGGTGAGCGTCATTAAACATATCATGCGTGCATATAAATAATATTACGTAGATATGATATTGCGATATCAAGAGTCAGGACGTTCGCGTGATTTGAATTTGTTATCGGATTATCTCTAAACTGGGCGTCGTACATTTCACTACTTCACCAATCATCTGTAAATTGTCTATGTTGAGCCTTGCATCGTCAAATTGTTCTTCATTTTCAGTTAAATAATGTGATCTTAATGTTCCAGGAAAGAACACAGTTTTTCGAGAGGGTATGTAGTGTAATGGAAATTGTCAAACTGCCTGGAAGTATCCTGTCTTGCAAATATCATATTGAACGAGAACATGGTAAGTGATCTCAAAAACCAGCTCATACATCGAGCTCTTGGTCTAAGCACTGGTTGCAAGCAAATTGAAAGCGGTCACCATTTCCACCTGGTGTTCCTCTGTCTTCATTTGCACAAAGCAATCAAATGCCTCCTCTGACTGTTTCCATTAATTATGTTAATGCATTGCATTCTGGTACTTCTATTTGGCCTTCTAGGAAATAATATCCTCCTTGCTTTACTTACAAGTGGTTGTTAGTTATCCTTCGTGACTACACTGTGTTGCCATCTGATTGTTAATTCCATCCTTATTTCTCACTCTCACATGGAGGTCATCGAGATTCCATCCACTGTCTCCCCTTAAGCAGACCCTTAAAGACCTATGTACCCCGAAGCATTATATATGTAAACTTTGTGTATATAAGAGCACTGTGCTTTTCTCTAAACCTGTAATGCCACTGCTATGTATAGTAGTTATTGATCATGGTGTCATATTAATGATGTTTAGCATACCGTTTTACAATTTGAATACCAGCGATGATTGTAGATGTTGTAATTAAGAATCTATCTATCCTGGAGACTTATTGATGTATTTGTAAGAGCATTGTGTTTTGCTATAAACCTATGTTGCCAATGATCGTGTCATATTATAAATGTTTGGTATAGCATTCAGCAAACTAAAAACCAGTGTCAACGGCGGGTGGCGCGCGGCAACCCGCGCCAGGGAATCTAGTCCATATGGAGCGAGGCTCACCTAAGGGCGACCTCCGGCCCGCCAGGCGTATCCGGCCGCGAGCAGACTGCCTCTCTTCTCATTCAAGTGGCCCATGAGATCTCAAAACAACACATATAATCAGGGCCGGTGCACACATGTTGGGGGCCCTGCCGGCCTGGTGCATAACGGCGAATTGGGGCCCTCGTCGACCATGAATACTAAAATTTCATTGTATTGCAGTTGTAGAATAACCATCATACACAACCACAAGTAGCTGAACTCTAAGCTGGTTCTTTCATTCTGAAATTTCCGAATCGCCTAAATTTTAATGCCCATTCAAATTAGCTAGTATCACCCTTGTCGATATGTAAATTGCCAGTTGGTTGTTGTTCAACATTATATTTAGCAAATTGCAAAAAATCCATAGAAATATTGTTTAGTATATAATATTTGCCAATCGCTACCCTTTGGGATTCTACCAGCTCATCAACATGTTTCCTTTTCTTCCTTTTGTCACATTGAGGTAAATATTTTCTGCTTGACATTTTAGCGCCAAATTAGATAGATGTGTAACATATGAGCTAGTTAGGAAACAAATGCACCGGGATTTTTAAGTAAGAATCAGAATCATCCAATTTCAGCCAAAAATCTCAAAAGTCCTAGCACCGCCGCCTCTTCGACGATGCCGTTAGAGGTGGCCCTTAGCTCCAACGATGGTGAATTTGTGCCTCCGTTTTGCTAGGGTCTCCCGAGCTCGTGCGCCATGTTTCTCCTTCCTTCTCTCTCCCTTTCTCCTTGCTCTGATATATGGATGGCTCTCAGATCTGAATGGGTTCCTGCTCACTAGGGACAACTCCGATCTTGGTAGGCCACTGGCTGTTTGGTTTCACTACAAGGAAACAGCTAATCACCGGCGTGGCGATTTTGGGATCACCGGCGAGAAACGGCCACGCCGGTAACTTCACGCCAGTGCTATGTGAGATCACCGGCGAGTGCGAAGACACGCCGGTCATTCGTTTAGATCACCGGCGTGTGCGCACACACGCCGGTGATTCGTGAGATTACCGGCGAGGACAGCCACGCCGGTCATCAGTTTGCAAAGCCGGTGTCTGGTTTCTGGTATTGGTGGATTACCGGCGTGGTGTAGCATGGCTCGCCGGTAATTGTTTTATTAATATTTAAATTTATTATTAATTTACCCAATTGTTATATATTTGAGATTTCGTTCGCACAGAATATATTCGAGAATACACGCACAGAAATACGAATACATATTTAACTTAACAGTTCATATAGCTGATTAGTCCACAGAAGCTAGCTATTACAACGATAAGTCTTAAATATGTTTTTACAGACCCAAATAACATAGTTCTACCAACGAATATAAAGTTCACGGAAGGTACATAAAAGATAAGCCGCTATTACAACGACAAGTTTTGAAACACTCTACTGGATGGTGTTGAAGTTGCGCATGCCATCAATTGTGAATTGCCCCGTGTGACCCTGTGCCCTCATGTGTTCGAGGATGTCATCTTTCTGTAGTGGTAGGCAATAGAACCGGGCGTCAACTCTTCAAGCTGAAAGAAGGACGTGAAGCATTAATGTCGATAAGTCGTGGAAACACGGCAAATAATCGACGAAGAAATCAATTACCAAGTAGCGTTGTACATCCTTCATTTTGTCATCAGTTTCATAGGCACCCGTCTCTTTATTAAATTTGTACCTGCCCCAGATGAAGTCATGTTCTTTCTCATCTTTGAACCTCTTCCAGGGGTTTGGCTCAACGTTCTTCTCCATCACCGCGTCCTCATTTCTCCACTTTTGCTTCTTCGACAACCCGTAACCACGGGTTCCGAGGGTATGCCGACCGATGCATTTGTTACTCTGGTCCTTCCCCCATTTGGACAATGCCTTGCTTTTGGAGTTTTTCAAATTCTCTTTGAAAATTTCCCAATCCTCCTCACTAACGGAAGGCCAAGTTGCACATACAACAGCAAATTATTTTCCTTTCTCAAGGAAGTCAGTTCTCGCCATATACTTCCAACCACTCAAGGTCTTCGAAAACTTGCATAGCGCATGTTCGTTTACCAGATTGCCAGTCTGCTTAAGGTTGTTGTACGGACGTGGGAAGGAGAATCTTTGGTGAAGCCTTTTGAGGAGAAGGTCACGCTTCTCAGCGTTTTCCTTTCCCCTAATGGTTGGATCGTTTAGGTTGCAGACTTCTCGGACAATGCATCCAATGGTGTTGCCGTACTCAGAGTTGGCTTTGACCAGACTTAAAGGCTCACCAGACTCGTCTAGTCGCGTGATCCGTATGGTTCCGGTCTTTATCGTGTTTCGGCACCTAGTCTTCTTCGACTGGGAATTTTGCGAGTCGGTGGGGACGGGCTCATCCTCATCTTCATCCTCCGCCACGTCTTCGCGACGCTCATCTTCATCATCATACCGGGCATCCTCGGGATTCACGTTTTCATGACCACTCGCCTCGGAGTCGGACCCGTCCTCATCTTCCGTGTGGTGCTCACTTTCACGCGACACATATCTGGGGTCTATAAATTCCGGGGGCATGCCGATCCCTCCAGACGAAGTGAGATCCTCATTGAGTCGAGACATCTACAATTGTTTGACAAATTGGATGATAAATTTGTATTGCACATAAATCTCTTAAATTGTTAAGTCATGCCAAAAATTTCGGCATGACCTTTGCTAAAATTGGACATATTGAGTGCCAGAAATTAGACGAAACAGACGTGAGTCAACGTTTCGTCAAAACATTGGCACTCATATACCTGCATAGGAAACAACAATATAGGCGAAAATGTTCGCGAACAACACATTCCATAGACCTCAACCATGTATATACACAAATTCATCTCCCCACATTCCATATATATATACCCAAAGTCATCTCCCCAACCTACGGTAACCACATATATCTCCAAATAAATTTCTAGTAAATGCTTCAAAACATGTAAAATTGGTCTCGGCATTTCAACAAACACCTCATGAGCGACACCGGGGTGGAGGGGAAAGGGGTACCATACCTCGCGCCGACGGCGGCGGCACCAAAGCCTAGCGTCGGTGTTGAGGCGTGGTGCGTAGACGAGGCCGGGGACAGCTCGCGCCGACGACGGCAGCTCCGGCGGCGCTTGGCGGGAGAGGCGCGGTCGAGGGAGACGGCGTCGGACGGAGGCGCGGCGTCGGGCAGAGGCGCGGCCGGTGTCGAGCGAAGGCGCGGCCGGCGTCCAGCGCCTGTTCAGGGGGACGAGGCCTTCCGGCGGCGGCGGGCGGCGGCGTCAGGCGCGGGCGCGAGACTGAGGAGAGAGAGGCGCGGGCGCGAAATGAAGGTGGGGAAATTTCACAAGTTTTTCAATACCTATACCACTATTCTAACGGAATCACCGGCGAGTACGGGTCGGCCAGGCCGGTAACGTTAAAGTAATCACCGGCGTGGGACCATACTCACGCCAGTCATTCTATCGGGGCCCACTATGGCAATTCAGGACAAAGTAATCACTGGCGTGTCCGAACGGACCCACGCCAGTAATCGCTACCCTAATTACCGATGTGCATATGTAGTGCCACGCTGGTGATCTGTTACTCCGTGGTTGGATTTTTGGGCCCACAAATCACCGGCGTGGCGTTAAGATGTCCACGCCGGTGATTCCACCGTAACACCGGCGTGGAAAAATTCCCACGCCGGTAATTAGCTACAGAATTTGGTCCCAGCAGATCACCGGCGTGGGGTTTAGGTGGCCCGCCGGTGATTACAAGCCGGCTATTAGCTGTTTCCTTGTAGTGTTTGTTGTCCTCCTCTCCCACTTGAGTCACTTCGTCCCCTCTCGAGATGGCCAAGGCGGTGAATAAAACTTTCTCTCAATTTCTTCAACGAGAATGCCGACTCCTGTGATGTTTGTTCTGGAGACAAGTTAGGTGTGGTTGTTTGCCTCTCCCACTCGTGGGAGTGGGTCGGGTTACAGTCCAGCCGTCGTCGAGACGGGGACGCAAATTTATCTTCCTCGCCTCTGGTGGTGGATTTGGCGCAGGGTTGCTGCGAGGAACACCACTCATATGTCTGCCTCCACCTTCAATCGTCACCGTCCTTGGCGGGATTCACAACTCCCATCTTCATCCAACTCTGTGTGTCGCAAGGTGGCGGACACCATCTCGATGCGCCTTGGGGGCGGTGTCACCAAACACTTTGAGAAGATTTATCGGATTTGTAGATGGCGAGCTCGTCCCGTCGAATGATGTCTGCGACAACTCACACTGGTGTTGCGTAGAAGATCTTAGGGTTGTTCTTGTAATCTTCTTTTCTTTGATGTGTCTTCTTGTTATTGTACGTAAGAGTTCATAATTTGTGCATTATCTCCCGTAAGCCTTTCATAAAAAGGTTAACTGGATCTATGCAATTGTATTTTTTATCGGTTCAAGAAATGCCATTACAAAAAGCAAAGGTGGAATTGGAAATATGCCGCTCCAACTTCCGCATACCTCTATCCATGCCATTTTCTTCACTTAAGATGATAATGACTAAAAAATACATGTATTTTATTATATATTTCAGTATTGACATGCTACCCCGGTAAATGATCCATTCTATTAATATTCACTGATGTTGTGCAGTTGCCATCAATCTATGCGATCTGATGTATATCATCCATTACATCCAACCAGTGAAAAATTAATGAAACCGGCCATTAATTTGAGAGATCTGGTGTATGTGATCCATTCCATTGGACCAGTAAAAAAATAATGAAACGTGTGGTAGTATCAATCAAGTACTCGGTCTGGATAATGAAATTTGGGTAGTCCACGCGTGAGGTTTGTGGAGGGAATTCAGGTTGGATCTGTAATTGCACCGTTGCTTGACGAGATCAGTGAGCTAGTTAGTCCTTTGTTATCTTTTTATGTTCAACATGTATTAAGATCAGCCAATCTTTCGGCACACCTCTGTGCGAAGTTTGCTTCACAATTCGGGTGACCGAGAGTTGGTTCGATGCTAACCCTAGCTTCCTAATCAGCAGCTTGTTGGCTGACTGTAGCAGAAATGCTTTAGTTAAATGAAAACAAACAATTTCTACGCAAAAATGAATTTTATGTACAATACATTTTTTTTCCTTTTTTTATGTATCCGTACAAGAGTATAATTGTACAAGAGTATACATCATGTATACAGAATGTATTGGAATAAATGGCATATGTAGAGGTACAGAAAAGTTGGAGTGACGTATTTCCAACTTTGATTTTTTTTAGAGAGAAAGTTATAAGCTTGGCTTTAACTTAATAAAGTCCTACAAGAGCAAGGTTCAAACATAATTTACGGCTGGGATTACCAGCTTACAACTTCCAAGCAACTTTGATTTTTCTAATGCCATTTTTCCATCAGACGAAAATTGCGATGTACAAAGATCCAATTAACCCTTAATAAAATGAGGTTTTATGCACAAAAAAAGGAATTGCGCTGACATGTAGGTTTTTTTTTTGAGGGGTGATACAGATTTATTCTACGCTAACACAAGGAGGAATACAAAGGCCCGGGGGCGGGGCCAAAAGCCACACTTGGCGACCCGAATTATCTAGAACTACGCTTCTCGCAAGACTATGAGCTTCTTTATTGTGAACTCTCCGCTCATGGGTAAACGCCAGAAGATCAAAGCTGTTATTTGCCTCTGTAATCTCACATACGATGTGGGCATAAACTCCCAAAGAACCATCTTCCAAGTTCTGCACCACATTGCGGCAGTCGCTCGCCACAAGCACTCTACGAGCGTTGATATCGCATGCTAGAGCAATTCCTTCTCTGCATGCTAGAACCTCGAGGGTTTCCGGGTCTGACTTGCCCGGGAAGACCATCGCCGATGCTCCCAAAAAAACTCCGCTGTGCGATCGAGCAACAGCAGCCACTGACCCACGGCCGGTGCCCTTGCTCACGGCCGCGTCCACATTCACTTTCACCTGTCCCTGCGGGGGAGGAAGCCACCCCTGCGTACTGTGCACTCCAAGTGTCGGAGCTCTTCGTGTGCAGCTCTCCCGGCCTTGATGGGCTTAGCTAACGCGGACGTTACACCAATAGGCCCAAATGTTCCGCGTTATTAGTATTTAAATAATGATGGCCTAGATGACACTAATGTTGGAGCAAAATCTTGGGCCCCTTGAGGTGCTGAACGGACAATCTAACTGGACCGAAGATGGGACAATCTTCTTCAGCGATTCAACGGATGGGCTCCTCTAGCATGTGGGTAACTGTTTTTTTTTTTCGAGTAACCTCTCGAAGAGGGCAGGGCGTTCCTACAATTCGTATAGAAGAAAGAATTGACCCAATTTATAAGGAAAATCGGGCCCAAAAACCATACAAATGCCATGTTTATGAGGAAAACAGGGCCAAAAAACCGCACAGACGAGGGGACCACCGCCCTCACGACGCTAGTCCACCGAACGCCACAAAACACGCCACCAACCCCGGGGCCGCCGCCCCGACTTACACCACTCGGCACCAAAGCCGCACACGAGCCACAACGCCGCACGACCCAACCGTCTCGTAGCCCTTGCTACCCTCGCTAAAGACGACCGCCCGCAGATCTCAACGTCGCGCCAAATCCGGGGCCGCCGCCCCGGCGTAGCAACCAGATCAAACTCCGCATTGCCCGGAGCCGAACCAGCCGGGCCAACACACTTGCTGCCCGTGCAGCACCAGATCGCCACCCAGACCTCGCCAGGAGATGGCCCTGCCCCATAGGACCGTCACTGTAGAGGGGACCGAGGCCGCCGCCTCGAGAAACCACCATTGTCCGGGGTCGCCACCCCGGCATCAGCTTCCCCCGACCGCAGAGCCATCCCGCCTTGCCGACGCGAAGCCAGCGCACCGCGGGGGCCAAGAGCTCCAAGGCGACGCCTCCAACAAGGTAATGCCGCGTTCGTCACCGCCGCCCACTCCGAAGGAGTTTAGGTTTTCACCCGGAGCTCTTGCCACCAATGCGTCGGACCGAATCAATCTCCTCGACGACGCGAACAAGAAGGAGAACGACGCCCGAAAGGCGCCGCCGTCGTCGGCACAAACTGAAGCCGGTGCTGGACTTTCGCCCGGATCTTGACCCGGCCGTGAAGCGCTAGGAGCATCAAGCCTTGCAGGGGCGCTGCTGCCGACCACCCGAGCACCACCGCACGCCGAAGTCCACAGACGGCACCCCATGCCACCGAGGACGCCGCTGCACCGCCGAACAGGACCGGGGCCGCCGCCCCGGCTTCCCCGCTGCCCAAGGAGCCGAAGAACGGCAGCGAGGGATGCCAGCCCTGCTGCCCCGCCGGAACCCCCACCACCTCCGCCTCAGCGCCGCCGCCTAGCAGCCACCGCCACCGCGCCCCGCACCCTCCGCCGCTCCTGCCGACGCCCAACACCTTCTCCTCTGCTCCCTGCCGATGCCCCAGACTCCACACCGGTGCCTCCGCCTTCGCCCGCATGAACCAACGAAGCGCACCTGCCCGCCCCATTCAGGCCCGATGGGCCCATCGGCCCGCCAAGCCCATCGGGCGAGCCACCTCTCCGGCGACGGCGCTGCAGTCTCCCCGCACCTCCGCCTGCAGCCTCCGTCCGCCGCCAACACCCGAGCCCGCCGGCTCGGCGTCCTCCGCCCAGACCGGCGCCGCCCCCACGGGCCCATCATCCACCAACCGAGAGAAGAGGACCGCCCCCTCCAACCACCTTTTGGCAGCGGAGGGGTGCCGCCACCGCCGCGGCCGAGGCCGGCGACGGCAGCGGCAGAGATTGCTCGGGCAGGAGGGGGCTGGCGGCGCCGCCTTGTGTCGCCCCTAGCGCCGCCTGGGGGGGCGACGCGAGGGGAGCGGGGTGTGTCTTTCCTCTTTGAAACTTTGCCTAATACCTCTTTTCTTTTTTAGCCCAAATCGTGAGTGCTACCTGAGCAACAAACGGATTATTCTACAAAAGGTTAAGTATACTTTTCACCCTCAAAATTAGTTTCTTAGATTCTTTTTAGATCCACATCACCTAAACAAATTTTTGTCTGATTCAAATCATGTATTTTTGAAAACCAGAAAAAATCCCTCCTTGCCGATTTTTGTATGCAAACGTGACAAATTGTGGATGTTTTTGAGAAATTGGATGCTGACTTGTCATGATTTGACTTATCTTCCTCCTCCAACACGTACCAGCTTGTAATAGCCTTGGCTGCAACCTTTCCTTTCGGATTCCATTAGATTGATCATTTCTCTTCGATTTCAACATGAAACATGTTCATTTTTTAGTGGAGGTCTCAATTAATTATTTCTCCGCGTTGTTGACTTAATCGTCTAAACCGTTTTTGTGAACTAAATGCCACTTGTTGGCATTCGTTTCTAGAACTTTCACCTCATCTTCGAACCGGGGAACTTAGTGCATCACATCATGTCATTCCCTCTCCTCTCACATTCTTGTTCACAAAGATCGCGCACAGAAGCTCTCTACATCATGTGCCATCGACCTGTTATTCGGCCCCAGTTTCGAGTTCTTACTTACATCTCGTCGACCATGGTGAATATCTCAGAGATTCCTCGCAGCAGAAGACTTCTATCAACATCACCCACTGTCAGGACATGGTGTTGCGTTAAACAAAAGTCGTTCGAAAATCGAAACACTATTGTTGAAGCCTCTCATCGATGTACAGCTGCCAATTGAAGTCGCTCCAAGGATCTCCAAGGTCACCGCTCTGTGTATCCCCTGAACGAGGAGACCACGAGAGCAACACCATCGTCGACATACGAGCCAAACCGTGCCACATTGTCGCTAAGTTAGCACCCAGTTCCTCAAAACCACTGACGATGTAATACGTTTGAAGAGAAAACCAACTGAGGGGGGATTTCCTTGGTTTTGAGAAGTATGTGGTTTAAATGAGACAAATACTTATTTGAGAGGGATAATAATTCAAGCAAATGGATTTGAGGGTGAAAACTACGCCTGAAGTGTCTCACTAGCGTGCCGGGCAATTTGAGGTGCGTTTGTTTTCTTATTTCCTTTCTGTTTTATTTTTATTTTATATTTTCCTTTTCCCGTGTTTTCTTTTTTATTTTATTTGGTTATCTTTTATTGTTTATTCTTTATTTACTTTAAATGTTAATCCTTTGAAAAATATTTAGATTCTAGAAAAAAGTCATGTTTTCAAATGTTCGTGTGGTTTGTGAAAAACGTTAATTAGGTTACAAAATTATTTCACGAGGTTGTAATAAATGGTCACAAGGTTTAAAAAACATTCATGAGACGAAAAAACTGATCAGTGTTTAAAAAAATGTTTTCCCATACTAAACTGATTTTGTAAATTAATATTCAAATTTAAAGATTTTATTACACACAAACATAAAATTAAAAAGAAAAGAAAATCGTCGGTTGTTAATGGGCCGCTACGACGGGGAGCTGACAAAGTGGCGAAGGCGCACCCATTCTATTCCACCATCTCAGTTTGCTCCGCTAAAAAAACAAAAAACAGCAAAGCATCGAGCACGGGCCCACTTGCGATCTGTAAATAGCGTGGGGCATATTTTTATGGTTATCTTCGCCATCATGAGACATGATTGGCAGAAATCTATGGAAGGTGTGCCCGTCCAGCCATGCTCATGATGATGCCTGCAGTGCAGCCCCACACACAACACACTACTCGTACAAGATATGTTATTTATATATAAAGAGTAAAAAGAGATAACTCATCCAGTCCAACCCGACAACCCATCGTTGTCCGGACTTGCCAAAACCAACAACCAAGTGGAATAGTTCGGAATAAGCTGATACCAACTCCGAAAATGCGAGTGTCTCATTTAAAATACGGAGTAGAAAATGTGAGTGTTCTAGATAGCCGCCATATATAGTGGTGGAGCAGTAGATAGTGTAGCCGAATAGTAGAGTAGAATTGTTTCTTCGAACTATGTACAACAGTAGAAGCAATTGTCTCGAACCGTCTTTGCCTTCATTCATTTTAAAACATTTAAAATATATATTTATAGTTTAAAAAGTCTGAAAAACAAATCTGAACACAGCTCTTATATATCCTCCAAACCTGAAAAATCACAATACAAAATTATTTATATTATGTTCTACAAAAAAGGATAAATCCGATAAAATTTAGAGATTTAAAAATATGCATACTCATTTTTGTGTAGCTCAGAATACAATGTATTTGAAATTGACATTATGCTTGTTGTGGGATATATCATTGGGTACATCCGATTTTTTTTTCTAATTTCATTGAAACTCGTGAATATGATCCGGATTTTTATTTTTAAATAAGAGGATCACCGGATATCTCCATTCTTATCACGTGTGCCGTGTCATGTGGCACCAAGTTTCCCGGCGATGTTCACCTAAGAGCATCTCCACCGGCACCCCAAAGGACCCTAAAGGCCCATTGCTGAACCCGACACGAAAAACGGCTAGCTGTACCACCAAGTGTCTGGCACGACCCATTTTTTGTCCGGCACCCTTGAGCAGCATCCAAACTTGGGGCACCCTCAGAGCGCTAGACAACGCATGTGACAGGCGGGTCCCGCATGGCATAGCACGCGGGAAGGCAGAACGTCGGTCAAGAAATAATGACTTCCTCGTCGAGTCTCCAGGCGGCTTCACCTGTTCACGCGCGCCGTCGTGCAGCCTGCCCACGCGTCCACCATCATTGATGTCGGTGGCACCTCGATCGGCCGCTTCCCCCGCCATCTGCCTTTATAGCGCGAGGCGCATGCTCATCCGCCGCTCATTCTTCCCCTTCGCTCCCATCCCAAGCACTTTAAATGGCGCAAATCGAACAACGAGGCCGACGGGTCGAGCGACGTCTCACAGGGCCACAACCTCCCCATCGACGAGTCCTGGCTGTTCCAGAGGTACGACCTCTATTGCCGCCGGACTACCAGCTTCTGAAGCATTGGCAGCTGAGCTCCCACGGGCTGCGCCAACGCCACCACTGCCCAGCCTGCGCATCCTCGAGCTGCGAGACACGATGACGCCGATGCAACGATGCCACCTCAACAACGCCGCCAACAACTACAGGGCCTGGTTCAAGAGCTTCCAGCGGGAGAGACATGCCGCCCTCGCTCGTTGGGATGGCATGGAAAGGTTGGCGACCCAGCGGCGGAGGGACCGGTGGCGCGGCCGTACGCTGGATTCATCATCGCCAGGGCACCGCAGCGTGCTGCCGGAGCCACTATCCCCCCGAGCCGCCACGTTAAGAAGGAAGGCGGCACTCGTTCCCCTTCCCCGCCGTCAAGAAGGAGTGCAGTGATACGTCCAAAACGTATCTATAATTTTTGATGTTCCATGTCTATTATATATTGATTACCACATGTTTATCTTACACTTTATATCATTTTTATGCATTTTCTGGGACTAACCTTTTAACAAATGCCACAGTGCTAGTTCCTATTTTCTGCTGTCTTTTTGTTTCAGAAAATCTATTCTGGAAATATTCTCGGAATCGGACGCCAATTTAACTGATTTATTTCTGGACCGAGACGGAGCAGCAGCCAGGAGGACGGAGCCGGGGCCACACCAGGCAGGCCGGCGGGCCCACGGCGTGGCCCAGGGTGGGGCCGCGCACCTAGGCTGGCCACCGACGCCGCCCTTTCGCCTAAAAATTGCATCTAATCGGGAAACTCTAGATACCCGAGTGATACCCAATGATGATGGCCCTTCACGTAGTTACCTGCGTGAAAAGTAAATGGGTTAGGTTGACACTCCAAGTGTAGAGTGTATGTAGTAGTGGAAGACAGTTTTCCCCACTAGGGTGACTCGAGGGTTTAATATAGAACTCTTGGGGAACCAGTATTTCAGGTGTTATCTCCTTATCCTTCTCTTGAGAACCTGCAACAAAATAAATTGTTTTGTGCCCTCAACCTCACTGTGGGGACCCCGGACTAGCTGTCCGAAATACCCGATTATGTTTAACACAACGATCCCGTGATCAGTCTGTCGTTGCACATAATCCGAATTGGATACCAAAGTTTACATCCATTACAGTACCGAATAAAAAGTCTTACATAAATGGTCATTTAGACCAAGTTCTTACATAGGTGCCTTCAAGGGCCAAACCAAAATATCAGCGGAAGCTACGGCGTAGTAGACATCATATTCTAACGATGACGACCCGACAGGCAGCTGACTTGTGGAGATCCTCAGTTCGCGTAGAAGTCACCATACTCCTGCTCGGCGTAGTGCTCCTCCTCGTAGTCTGGCTAGGACAATAGCCAGGGACGAAACCAATATGAGTACATTTGAATGTACTCGCAAACTACCCCAACATGAGTATGCACTAACTTTATTTTAACTTACCACTTTTAATTGTTTTAAAACATCTCTATATCTTTATTGAAAAAGGTAAGAAGAGTTTTATAACTGTTTTTAAAAGAAATCACCATCTCCTTTGTTTCTCCAAACCCTTTCTTTTCCGGACCAGGCTCACCATGGTCCAATTAGTCCCACAACTCATACCACTCCATTTGGTATAGTTATATCATGCCATCACCAATTCATTTTATTTTAAACTTAAAAGCTTTTCCAAAAATTTGCACAAGATCTTAGGACAGTCTCCCAATTGTCCATATCCGGGGACCCGGCTATTCGAATAGTTTTGACCCTCTGCAGAGGTAGCACGCTTTTTATCCCACACCCATCCGGTAACTCATCGTGTCAGCCACGTCCCGCCATACAAGGTGTATGCGAAGTTGAGCCACCGACCCTAGCCTCTCCTTTGCTCATGCTAGTATAGGATCCTACCCATATGATAATTCCCACCAACACTCAGTCCGGTCCCCGTCGGCAACCCTAAGTGTGAGGACTCATATGTTTTTCCCGGCGACCACATTTATGAAGTCTTCAATCCTCCTCCTTATCTTTCCATAGAGTTTGAGCGAGGACCCAGGTCAGGGGAGTTCACAAACCATCCCCTCATGCATAACGGAGTCATCTCCGTCGATGAGGTATCCCATACTAATAAGAGCAAATTATATGACTAAGCCCCGTTCCCATATGGGGGTAAGTGTGGTCGCACAGATTAAGATTGGTTGTCATAGTACTAGGATACTGTGCATTTTTCATAAACATTCCCATTTTTTTTCTCCACTTTAACACCGACATCTCGGCATTCCATAACCACACAAGTATTTCCAAAGGAGTTTGAATAAACAACATTGTTTTCCATCCTAAAGTTTCATAACTACTACATAGGGTGGCAAAATAATTTCCATACACTTTTGGAAAAGGTTTTGTAAACCATTGGTTTTAAGAGTAAATCATTTGATCAAAGTAGATGCATATATATTTAGGTGCAAGCTCGGAGAGTAGCTTGCCTTGCTCGGCAAAGGGGACTTGATCTTGATCTTCTGGTTCAACAAATTCCCCCTCCTCGATATCTCCGGCAACGTTCTCGTCTAATCGATAAACAAACAAACACAAGCAATCACTAAAACTACTCAAACAACATCACATCATCACAGTATCACAATCCTAAATGCTCTAAATAGCCACTGGATACAACAAACAATACAATTTAATTTCAAAACAATTGAATTAAACATTAATTGTTTAAGTCCAAATTATGGCAGAAACTTGTTAAACATGTTTAATTCCACAACTTGAGTTCTGTTGGTCACAAAAATACAAACTAAATTTCTATAGAAAGCTACTGATGTGTAGAAGACAACCCAATTTGAATTGGATCATTTGGAGTTACCAAACTCCCTACACATTGGTTTGAATCCAGTACCTTAATAATCAAGTTTTGGTTACCAAATATGTTCTGTTGTTCCAAAAATTAAATCCTTTTAGGGGTAAGTAAACATTGCTATATGTGAGTTAACAAAATTGGTCCTAACTCATTTGGATCAACCAATAAACATATTTGTTTGTTTTTGTCCAGAAGGGTTTATCTTAAAGTCAACAATTAATATTGCTTAAATAATTCTACCAAAATTAGGGGAGCTAATACAAGGCAGTACTAAGCTAGCAAAATTGGTTTGGAATTATTTGGACTAGCAGAGTATCAGAAACAAACAAGTTTAGATTTTGAACCTTCTGTGGCATTTTCAATAATTCTTTTTAACTATTTATTTAAATGACATGAGACCAATTGTGTTGGTTAAACAATTTCATAAGCTTTCCAGAACAATTGAGTTTGATTTATTTGGATTCCTAAATCTCAAGTTATTGATTTTACAAATTGGGTCCAGTACTGAAATTCTTCTGAAATTAAAAATAGAAAAGGTGCTCAGTGTGGATAATGTTGAGAAATCTGACTAGTGGGGCCCTTCTGTCAGTGACTCAGTGAACGGTTGGAAATTAATAAAATGCTGACGGGTGGGGCCAGCCCGTCAGCCGCTCATCTAAATGAAGCGTTACGCGGCCGTTGGATCTAGATCCAACGGCGCACGTTCAAAGGCCACGGCGGCGACCATAAAATGGCGGCGCCGCCGCGCCGGCGGCACGGTGGTAGACGGTTCCTCACCTAGAGGGCTCGGGAGGACTCGGTGATGATGCGAGACGACGGCGGAGGCTCGGGCGAACGTCCTGGCTGAGTCCTACTTGCTGGGACGGCGTGAAACGTCGACGGCGAGCCGCTGAACTTCCACGGCCACGGCAGCGGTCTCCGGCGGTGTCCTGGCGGCGTCTCTGTGCACAAAACAGAGGGGCAAAAGGCTCGGGTGAGTGCGGGGAGTACGGGGATCAAGGTGGTGTGGTCAGTGGAGGAAGGGGAGCAGTAACACGGCACGGCCGTGTCGGCGGCCACCTTCGGATGCGGCGGAGCGTCGAGGAAGCTCACGGGCAGCCGGAGCTTCGAGGGCGGGCTCCGCCCTCCTGGCGGTGCACTGAGGAGTGGAGAGAGTGAGAGGGGTCGGGATGGAGTGGAGGGAGTGCACGGTGCGGGTGGTATTTATCGGCCGAGGTCGGTCCACGGTGGGTCGGGTGCAGGAGAGCTCCAGAGGGGCGGAGAGGCCGTGCGAGGTGTCTGGGGGGTCCGGGATGGAGCTAGGGCTCGCGGCGTAGAGGATCGCGTGGCGAGGTGCGGTGAGCTGGGCCAATTTTGGCCGGCGCCGTCCAACTCCTCCGCGGCGTGCTGGGGGACAACGGCGTTAAGGCGAGGGGAGAGGGTCTCCTCTGCCCGCAGAGGTGCAGTGGCTCGGGGGCGAGGGAGAGCGCGGGCAAGGGGGCCCTGGGGGGCCTGGGAACGGCGACGTCGAGCAAGGCGCCACGGCGACGGCGACAGTGAGCTAGGGGAGGTAGACGATGATGGTTTTGCAAAAACCCCCCTGGCTCCTGTGCACTGCTTCTTTTCCTTCTTCTTTCTCTTATTTCTTTTTAGTCCTTCTGTTTAAAACCAGAAGCATTTCTTGATTTAATTTGAGGCACTAAACAATTTATAAAAATTTGGCAAAATTTGTGGAGCCTTCCCATAAGGTGCAGAAGCTCCACAAAAATTGGCATAAAATAATAAAATGTTTTGAAACATTTTCTTTTATAGTGTTTTAATTAAGGCATTTTAATTTATTTTTACTTTGTTTACTTTTGAATTTTTAAAACTAATTTGAAAATACTATTTGAGAGAGATAAGTAGTAAGAATGAAATGGGAGGGTTTGCAATACCACTCCACTAAATTTTGTTGGAAACAAAATGAGATCCTCACTTGGAGAATTTGTGTGGCACTTGCCACATTTATTTTTCTTGTTTTGCTTTTAATTTATTCCTCTTCTTTTCTTCATGTTCTCAAATAAGCAAGCAACACACAACAAGAGGAAATAAGCAACACAAGCAAGAATAAGAGATCAACACATATAATTTAACAAAAGTTTTTGTTGGCTCCCATTTTTGGAATTAATAATACTTGTTAATAATTTTTGGGATGTTACAATCCTTCCCTCCTTAAAATAAATCTCGTCCCGAGATTTGCTAGGCTTAGGTACTAAAGAGGCCTGGGAATTCGCTCCTAAGATAATCTTCACGTTCCCAAGTTGCTTCTTCTTCGAGTGGTTAGTCCACTGGACTTTGTAAAACTTGATCGCACGCCTTCGGGTAACACGAACATCTTCTTCGAGAATCTTGAGGGGCCTCTCGCGATAAGTCAAATCTTGGTTCAGGTCGATGGAGAGGTGGTCGATGTTTTTGAAAACATCAGGCTGGTCAGGAACTTCAAGACACTTCCGGAGCAAGGAAATGTGGAAGACATCATGATAATCTCCTAACTCCGGTGGCAATTCCAGCTGATAGGATACTTCTCCTCGACGAGCGATGATCTTGAAGGGTCCAATATACCTTGGCGCTAACTTTCCCTTGACATGGAAACGTTGCATTCCTTTGAGGGGTGTCACCGGAGATAAACATAATCTCCAATACTGAAAGTGAGGTCACGGCGCTTGGTGTCAGCGTAACTCTTCTGACGGGATTGGGCAGTTTTGAGGCGCTCACGAATAAGCTGAACTTGCTCTTCAGCTTCACGGAGGGTATCTGGACCGAACAATTTGCTTTCTCCGGTATCAGACCAATTCAGGGGTGTACGACACTTCTTGCCGTAAAGGGCTTCAAAAGGGGCCATTTGCAGACTGGACTGATAACTATTGTTGTACGAGAACTCTGCAAACGGGAGACAATCTTCCCACTTGGAACCATAGGATAGACACATGCACGAAGCATGTCCTCCAATATCTGGTTCACTCGCTCAGTTTGGCCATCGGTCTGGGGATGATAAGCTGTGCTAAATGCTAACTTGGTTCCGAGGGCTTCATGAAGGGATTTCCAGAATCTTGAGGTGAATTGCGTACCTCTATCAGATACAATCTTCTTAGGCACACCATGCAGGCTTACTATTCTGGAAATATACAAGTCTGCTAACTGAGCTCCAGTATAAGTAGTCTTGACAGGTACAAAATGAGCAACCTTGGTCAATCGATCAACGATGACCCAGATTGAATCATGGCCTCGGTTGGATCTTGGAAGTCCGGTAATAAAATCCATTCCAATCTCATCCCACTTCCACTCGGGAACTTTCAAAGGTTGAAGCAATCCAGCGGGCCGCTGATGTTCAGCCTTGACTCGCTGACAGATGTCACATTTGGCTACAAAAGAACCAATCTCTCGCTTCATTCCATGCCACCAAAATCTTTCTCGAAGGTCTTGGTACATCTTGGTTCCCCGGGTGGATTGAATAAGGGGTCTCATGGGCTTCCTTCAGGATTAACTCCTTAAGTTCCGTGACATTGGGCACACAGATACGATCATTGAATTTCAGCACTCCTTCAGCATCCTCGGTAAAACCGGGTGCTTTGCTGAGGGAGATCTTCTTCCTAATTCCTTCAATGCTTTCATGACCTTTTTGGGCTTCTTTGATTTGATCCATCAGGGTTGGGGCTAACTCCAAATTGGCGAGATATCCATGGCTAACAAGTTCTAGTCCAAAATTTTCGAACTCTTTGAACAAGGCTGGTTGTTCGGCTTGGATTAAGACATTCAGGGTACAGGGTTTGCGACTAAGGGCATCGGCAACTACATTTGCCTTTCCGGGGTGATAGTGGATTCCAATATCATAATCCTTGATTAATTCCATCCATCTCCTCTGTCGCAGGTTCAACTCCTTCTGGGTGAAAATATACTTCAGGCTCTTATGATCCGTATAGATCTCACAGCGATGTCCCGCAAGGTAGGGACGCCACTTTTTAAGAGCAAGGACCACAGCAGCTAATTCCAGGTCATGGGTTGGGTAATTCTCTTCATGCGGTCGCAACTGCCGGGACAGGTACGACACAACTTTGCCTTCTTGCATCAGAACGCAACCAAGTCCGAGGCGGATGCATCGCAATACACGTCGAAACTCTGGGTGACGTCTGGCATAACCAGGATTGGGGTGGAGGTTAGTCTCTTCTTCAACTCTTGGAAACTATCTTCGCACTTCTGAGTCCACAAATTTCTTGTCCTTCTTCAACAGTTGGGTCAAGGGCTTGGCTATACTGGAAAATCCCTCAACGAACTTGCGGTAATAACCGGCGAGTCCGAGAAAGCTTCGGATTTCAGTCACACTGGTCGGGGATAACCAGTCAATAATGGCTTGGATCTTCTCTGGGTCAACAGAAATTCCTCCAGCAGATACTATATGTCCGAGAAACGCCACTTCATTGAGCCAAAACTCACACTTGCTAAGCTTGGCATACAGCTGGTGCTCTCGGAGGGTCTCCAAAACTAGACGCAGGTGTTCAGCATGCTCTTCTTCGGTTTTGGAATAAATAAGGATGTCATCAAGGAATACTACCACGAACTTGTCGAGGTACTCCATGAAAATCTTGTTCATGAGATTCATGAAATAGGCTGGGGCATTGGTCAGACCAAAGGACATCACCGTGTATTCAAACAAACCGTAACGGGTGGTGAAGGCGGTCTTGGGAATGTCTGTCTCTCTGATCTTCAACTGATGGTAACCTGTCCGAAGATCGATCTTTGAAAAGACTCGGGCTCCGTTCATCTGATCGAACAGATCCTCGATCTTGGGAAGGGGATACTTGTTTTTAATGGTCACGTCATTTAGCCTGCGATAATCCACACACAGTCGTGTGGTACCGTCTCTCTTGTCCACAAAAATAATAGGTGATCCCCAGGGTGAAGCACTTGGACGAACAAGTCCTTTGCTAAGCATATCTGCCAACTGCTTCTTCAACTCAACCAGTTCTTCCGGATTCATCCGATAAGGTCTTTGGGATATTGGGGCTGTTCCTGGGATAAGCTCAATTATGAACTCAATTTCCCGGTCTGGCGGCATACCAGGTAATTCCTCAGGAAAAACATCTCGGAATAGGTGAACAACACGGATCTCATCTAGGGTGGGTCGAGCTATGCCCTCGTGGCAGCCTGGTTGGGGGTGATTGGGTTCAGACACAAACTCCACTTCTACTTCTTTGTCGGTGGTGATGGATACAGCTCTTCTGGCACAGTCTATTCGACCATGGTACTTGGCTAGCCAATTCATACCGAGTATGACATCTATGCCTTGGGTTCCTAAAACAATTAGGTCGGCTGCAAATTTCTCGCCTGAAATCTCTATGGCAGTATTTGGACAAAATCTCTTGGTTTCTAGGGTGGAACCAGGGATTTGTATACTCAAGGTTTTAGTTAGGAAGCCTTCTACTAAACCTCCCTTAGCAACAAACTCCTCGGTAACAAATGAATGTGTTGCACCAGAATCAAACAGAACAGTTGCAGGTACTGAGTTGACAAGGAACGTACCCAGCACGACATCCGGCGCATCTTGAGCTTCTTCAGCATTGATGTGGTGCAGACGACCCTTGACAACAGCAGCATTTCCGCGGGGTGCGGCATTCTTGCCATTACCATTTCCATTGCGGCCTTGACCATTGTTCGGTGCCGGGGCATTGGGGCGCTGAACATTCCTCTTGGGATTGGGGCATTCCTTGGAGTAGTGACCTTTGTTGCCACATTCAAAGCAGACAACATTGGCATTGGGGTTGAAGTTGTTGAAGTTTCCTCTGGGACGGTTATTGTCATTGGGGCGGTTGAAGTTGTTTGGGCGGTTGAAGTTGTTTGGGCGGTTAGGGAAATTGGGGCGTGGAGCTTGGGGTGGTCGATAGGCAGGTTTGGGGTTTTGCTGAAAGATACGAGGCTTCTGACTGCTCGAACCTTCCTGAGCATTCATCCTCCTCTTGCGACCTTCATACATAGACTTGCGCTTGGTCTCCAGCTGGATGGCTTTGTCCACAAGTGACTCCAGATCACGGAAGTCATGGACAACCAAAGCACACTGCAGTTCATCATGCAGCCCATTCAGGAAACGTTCCATCTTCTTCTCCTCCTTGTCGGTGTCCTCGGGAGCATACCGAGATAAGTCGGTAAACTCATCAAGATAGCCAACTACATCTCTACTTCCCTGCCTCAACTTGCGGAATTCATCCCTCTTCCTATCAATGAGTCCACCAGAAATGTGCTTCCTGCGAAACTTCTCCTTGAACTCATCCCAGTTGATGACGTGGTCAGCCTGCTGGAGAGCTTTGGTAGCTTCCCACCAAGCTCGTGCAGGTCCAGCAAGATAGTGGGTTGCATACAGCACCTTTTCATTGTCTCCTACAGCAGCAACTTGCAGATTGTTCCCAATGGTAAGAAGCCAATCATCGGCTTCCAGTGGGTGAAGTCCCCTGGAGAAGGTAGGCGGGTTGGTTTTCTGGAAATCGCCTAAGGTGGATCGCGGGTTCTCATTGCCATTGCCATTACCACCATTGTTGTTGTTGTTGTTGTTGTTATAAGCGGCTGCGAGTTGTTGCAGGGCAGTGAGATGAGCCTGGCGCTCCTGCCGGGCATTTTCACGTTCCTCCATGATAAGCGCGAGAAGTTGAGCGGGGGTTGGGTCTGGTGGTGGTGGTGCTGATCCTGATCCTCCCGTATTGTCGCGACGGGGCGGCATCCTGAAGCACACCGGGTATAAGAGGCAAGGCAGAAAAGTTCGACTAAGGGAAAGACGATTTCGCAAGTGGTTGTTTAATTTAAGGATTATATGAAAATATTTCACACAGATTTAAACAAGACAAACATACTTATATTTCACAAACAACACATCAAGGAGTTCACATCAACTTCAAGCTTACAACATCACCTTACATCTAAGACACATAGCATCTGGTTTCCAAAAGAACCACTACTCCGACTCGACTAGCGATAGGGGTCAACCTAATCCTGCGGTAGTGATCAAGTCACTCGCCTACTGAGGTGGAACCTCCAGCTCTAACACGTCAGCATCTGACTGGTAGGCTGGCTCCTCGGGATCCTCCTCCTCGTCCTCGAGAACAGCCTCGAGGGCTCCTCCTCCTCGTCAACTAACTCCTCCTCATCATCCTCCTCCTCACAGTCCATCTCCTCCTCAAAGTCACCATCGTCACTGAGGAAAGCGTTGTTCTCCTTGCGGAGATCCTCGCCCTCCTCCTCCATCTCGTCAGTATGGTGCTCTAGATCCTCGATCATCTGGTCTGCTCTGCCACCTTCTTGCGGAGCTTCACGATGGTCCTCCTCAGCTGGGCCCTCTTTCCGAGAAGAGCGACCTTATCCTCCAGCAGCTTCTCCTCATTCTCGCGAAGCTCAACGAGCGACTCGCGGTCAAAGCGAAGCTGAATCCTAGTGCGCATCAGATCATCCTGGGTGTGCTGAAGTAAGAGCTCCATGTCCATGATGTAGCTCCCAAACATCGGGTGGCAAGGGGAAGGAGTAGGGTGTCCGTCGCAGTTGCGCCTCCCGTAGAACCGGAAACGGGAGTCTACTAACTCCTCCTTGTGCTCCTCACAAAGTCGGGCTATCATCCTCTGTGTAGCAGTACAGAGACCGTCAACCCAGGTGGCCTCCTTGGTGGTGAAGACGAGCGTCCTGGAACTGGGAGACTTGATGTTCCGGCGAACTGACGACCTGATGAGCCAGCTCAGCCTTCCGACACCGTGAACATCAATCTGGGCTCCCTCAAACTCTGGAGCGGGGCGACCTAGCAGCTTGCTCAACTCGAACAAGTCATTCTCGAACGTCAGCTTGCTATCCTTCTCCAGCTGAACGAACTCGGTCCAGTGGAGTGCCATCTACAAATTTTTAAGCAAAATTTTAAGTTAGTGGGATGATAAGTGCACAAAATTTTAAGGATACTAAGGAAATTGTAATGTTTAATGAGAATGAATTTTTGCATAAGTAAGAGGATTGGAGATAAGCGGTTTTCAAAAAACTTCACTCCTTTCTTTTAGAAATTACTCTTTTTGATAACACTTGTTTGACGACCATGCTAACTAAGGTTTCCTAAAGTCAGGATGGCTCTGATACCAAGTCTGTGGGGACCCCGGACTAGCTGTCCGAAATACCCGATTATGTTTAACACAACGATCCCGTGATCAGTCTGTCGTTGCACATAATCCGAATTGGATACCAAAGTTTACATCCATTACAGTACCGAATAAAAAGTCTTACATAAATGGTCATTTAGACCAAGTTCTTACATAGGTGCCTTCAAGGGCCAAACCAAAATATCAGCGGAAGCTACGGCGTAGTAGACATCATATTCTAACGATGACGACCCGACAGGCAGCTGACTTGTGGAGATCCTTAGTTCGCGTAGAAGTCACCATACTCCTGCTCGGCGTAGTGCTCCTCCTCGTAGTCTGGCTAGGACAATAGCCAGGGACGAAACCAATATGAGTACATTTGAATGTACTCGCAAACTACCCCAACATGAGTATGCACTAACTTTATTTTAACTTACCACTTTTAATTGTTTTAAAACATCTCTATATCTTTATTGAAAAAGGTAAGAAGAGTTTTATAACTGTTTTTAAAAGAAATCACCATCTCCTTTGTTTCTCCAAACCCTTTCTTTTCCGGACCAGGCTCACCATGGTCCAATTAGTCCACAACTCATACCACTCCATTTGGTATAGTTATATCATGCCATCACCAATTCATTTTATTTTAAACTTAAAAGCTTTTCCAAAAATTTGCACAAGATCTTAGGACAGTCTCCCAATTGTCCATATCCGGGGACCCGGCTATTCGAATAGTTTTGACCCTCTGCAGAGGTAGCACGCTTTTTATCCCACACCCATCCGGTAACTCATCGTGTCAGCCACGTCCCGCCATACAAGGTGTATGCGAAGTTGAGCCACCGACCCTAGCCTCTCCTTTGCTCATGCTAGTATAGGATCCTACCCATATGATAATTCCCACCAACACTCAGTCCGGTCCCCGTCGGCAACCCTAAGTGTGAGGACTCATATGTTTTTCCCGGCGACCACATTTATGAAGTCTTCAATCCTCCTCCTTATCTTTCCATAGAGTTTGAGCGAGGACCCAGGTCAGGGGAGTTCACAAACCATCCCCTCATGCATAACGGAGTCATCTCCGTCGATGAGGTATCCCATACTAATAAGAGCAAATTATATGACTAAGCCCCGTTCCCATATGGGGGTAAGTGTGGTCGCACAGATTAAGATTGGTTGTCATAGTACTAGGATACTGTGCATTTTTCATAAACATTCCCATTTTTCCATTTCTCCACTTTAACACCGACATCTCGGCATTCCATAACCACACAAGTATTTCCAAAGGAGTTTGAATAAACAACATTGTTTTCCATCCTAAAGTTTCATAACTACTACATAGGGTGGCAAAATAATTTCCATACACTTTTGGAAAAGGTTTTGTAAACCATTGGTTTTAAGAGTAAATCATTTGATCAAAGTAGATGCATATATATTTAGGTGCAAGCTCGGAGAGTAGCTTGCCTTGCTCGGCAAAGGGGACTTGATCTTGATCTTCTGGTTCAACAAATTCCCCTCCTCGATATCTCCGGCAACGTTCTCGTCTAATCGATAAACAAACAAACACAAGCAATCACTAAAACTACTCAAACAACATCACATCATCACAGTATCACAATCCTAAATGCTCTAAATAGCCACTGGATACAACAAACAATACAATTTAATTTCAAAACAATTGAATTAAACATTAATTGTTTAAGTCCAAATTATGGCAGAAACTTGTTAAACATGTTTAATTCCACAACTTGAGTTCTGTTGGTCACAAAAATACAAACTAAATTTCTATAGAAAGCTACTGATGTGTAGAAGACAACCCAATTTGAATTGGATCATTTGGAGTTACCAAACTCCCTACACATTGGTTTGAATCCAGTACCTTAATAATCAAGTTTTGGTTACCAAATATGTTCTGTTGTTCCAAAAATTAAATCCTTTTAGGGGTAAGTAAACATTGCTATATGTGAGTTAACAAAATTGGTCCTAACTCATTTGGATCAACCAATAAACATATTTGTTTGTTTTTGTCCAGAAGGGTTTATCTTAAAGTCAACAATTAATATTGCTTAAATAATTCTACCAAAATTAGGGGAGCTAATACAAGGCAGTACTAAGCTAGCAAAATTGGTTTGGAATTATTTGGACTAGCAGAGTATCAGAAACAAACAAGTTTAGATTTTGAACCTTCTGTGGCATTTTCAATAATTCTTTTTAACTATTTATTTAAATGACATGAGACCAATTGGGTTGGTTAAACAATTTCATAAGCTTTCCAGAACAATTGAGTTTGATTTATTTGGATTCCTAAATCTCAAGTTATTGATTTTACAAATTGGGTCCAGTACTGAAATTCTTCTGAAATTAAAAATAGAAAAGGTGCTCAGTGTGGATAATGTTGAGAAATCTGACTAGTGGGGCCCTTCTGTCAGTGACTCAGTGAACGGTTGGAAATTAATAAAATGCTGACGGGTGGGGCCAGCCCGTCAGCCGCTCATCTAAATGAAGCGTTACGCGGCCGTTGGATCTAGATCCAACGGCGCACGTTCAAAGGCCACGGCGGCGACCATAAAATGGCGGCGCCGCCGCGCCGGCGGCACGGTGGTAGACGGTTCCTCACCTAGAGGGCTCGGGAGGACTCGGTGATGATGCGAGACGACGGCGGAGGCTCGGGCGAACGTCCTGGCTGAGTCCTACTTGCTGGGACGGCGTGAAACGTCGACGGCGAGCCGCTGAACTTCCACGGCCACGGCAGCGGTCTCCGGCGGTGTCCAGGCGGCGTCTCTGTGCACAAAACAGAGGGGCAAAAGGCTCGGGTGAGTGCGGGGAGTACGGGGATCAAGGTGGTGTGGTCAGTGGAGGAAGGGGAGCAGTAACACGGCACGGCCGTGTCGGCGGCCACCTTCGGATGCGGCGGAGCGTCGAGGAAGCTCACGGGCAGCCGGAGCTTCGAGGGCGCGGCTCCGCCCTCCTGGCGGTGCACTGAGGAGTGGAGAGAGTGAGAGGGGTCGGGATGGAGTGGAGGGAGTGCACGGTGCGGGTGGGGTATTTATCGGCCGAGGTCGGTCCACGGTGGGTCGGGTGCAGGAGAGCTCCAGAGGGGCGGAGAGGCCGGTGCGAGGTGTCTGGGGGGTCCGGGATGGAGCTAGGGCTCGCGTCGTAGAGGATCGCGTGGCGAGGTGCGGTGAGCTGGGCCAATTTTGGCCGGCGCCGTCCAACTCCTCCGCGGCGTGCTGGGGGACAACGGCGTTAAGGCGAGGGGAGAGGGTCTCCTCTGCCCGCAGAGATCGCAGTGGCTCGGGGGCGAGGGAGAGCGCGGGCAAGGGGGCCCTGGGGGGCCTGGGAACGGCGACGTCGAGCAAGGTGCCACGGCGACGGCGACAGTGAGCTAGGGGGAGGTAGACGATGATGGTTTTGCAAAAACCCCCCTGGCTCCTGTGCACTGCTTCTTTTCCTTCTTCTTTCTCTTATTTGCTTTTTAGTCCTTCTGTTTAAAACCAGAAGCATTTCTTGATTTAATTTGAGGCACCAAACCAATTTATAAAAATTTGGCAAAATTTGTGGAGCCTTCCCATAAGGTGCAGAAGCTCCACAAAAATTGGCATAAAATAATAAAAAGTTTTGAAACATTTTCTTTTATAGTGTTTTAATTAAGGCATTTTAATTTATTTTTACTTTGTTTACTTTTAATTTTTAAAACTAATTTGAAAATACTATTTGAGAGAGATAAGTAGTAAGAATGAAATGGGAGGGTTTGCAATACCACTCCACTAAATTTTGTTGGAAACAAAATGAGATCCTCACTTGGAGAATTTGTGTGGCACTTGCCACATTTATTTTTCTTGTTTTGCTTTTAATTTATTCCTCTTCTTTTCTTCATGTTCTCAAAATAAAGCAAGCAACACACAACAAGAGGAAATAAGCAACACAAGCAAGAATAAGAGATCAACACATATAATTTAACAAAAGTTTTTGTTGGCTCCCATTTTTGGAATTAATAATACTTGTTAATAATTTTTGGGATGTTACACTCACCAAGTGGTTGTCAAGCACAAGGTGTGAGAATGATAATAAAATAAATATGTAAACAGTAGTAAATATGCAATGATGGTAAAATAAATATGCAAGGATGGTGGTAGCAATGATAAATGATATTTTTGGATTTTTTATGATGAATGCAAGATGTAAAAGTGTTTTTGTATTTTCGGATTTAAAAATGGCAGCAAACAAAAGTGGTGATAAAAGTGTTGGAAAGGTGTTTCTTATGATTAAAAATGGACCGGGGTTCATGGTTTCACAAATGCACTCTCTCTTGATAGCGTGGTAGACAATGGAACACAAAAATTAACATGTAAGATGGCAAGACATGGTTTGACAAGTTATTAATAATATGGGCATCACGTCCTAACATAGAGATCTCAAGTATAAGTTGTTCTCTCTCTTATGCTCCACCAAGATGCGAACTAAATCATAACACCTTAGTAATTAAGATAAATCAGAGCATAGCAATAAGTTCAATGACATGAAGTTAAAATAAGAACATGCTAGATCTAGTCATGAAGGTAGTGGCCAAGGTCACATCCACTCTCCGGTAGCATGGTATTTTTGTTTATCCCTAGTGAGGCAACAAAGTAAGGTAGCAAACCCAAGTGGATCGCAGAACTATCTGTCACGTTCACTGCACTAGCCACCCCCCGTTACTCCAACTAATGCACACGTTCCCCCTCACACGCTCTCATAAACATGCTTGATCATGACAAGTAAATAAAAACGGGGTACATAATATGCATCTACTTTCATAACTGAAACAAAACCATTGCAATCTCAAACATGTATTAACTCATAATAAAGATCCACCACAAAGGAATTACATAGATGACCGTAATCATGTTCAGCAGCTCATACGGTACTAATTAGTGAAGCTCATAGAGAGGAGAGATACATAAGTTACTTCCACAAACCCATAGTCCAGGGGTGGACTACTCCCTATTCATCATGGTGTCGGTGGAGATGTTGTTGGAGGGGAAGGAGACCACACCGGCAGCGCCCCGCCGGAGTTTTCCCCCTCCAATCTTCAGCTCCAGGTCTCTGTTTCATGGTTTCTCTGTTTGGCGGCGCTCTCTTTCGCGAAATCCCTGGGGGTCTATATATAGTCGTTTTTAGGTCAAGACGAAGCTTCGGGAAGAAGGATCGACAGCAGCGGAGGCCCGAGGGCCAACTTGGTGGGTCCCACGTGGTTAGGGAATCTGGCCGCGTGGGCCCACCCCTTTCAGCCTTCTGGTCTCCGTTTTTTCGATTCCTTTGCGCCTACGTTTCGTTCCTTCCTAAAAAGTGATCCCCGTAAAATCTCAGGTCATTATGACGTGATTTGGTCGCCTGAAACGTAAAAATATAGAAAAAGGGGTTTTCTGACAGTGCAGGGTTAATTCCAGAAAAATGGGGGAGTTGTTAATTATCCCCAAAACTCAATATAAATCATGAATATAACCCTTATATGATGCAAATAACATGGAATAACATGTAATAAAATGTAAAGTTCATGTATGCATTTTACATGCATCAACATCCCCAAGCTTAACCCATGCTCGTCCCGAGTATGAAGGTGATAAACTGACATGGACTTTGCATTTTAATACTATCAATGGATATCAAAGGTGATTACTATTGCTACATAAAGTCAAATGATTCATTCTTCAAAGGAATAACAATATGCAAGATAAATTATGAAGTGATATCAAATACTCAATGTAAAGATGTTCAATGATAAATTCACAAAGTGTAACATAGAAGAAAGTACTATGGACCAAATGTATGCATAATGAAAAGTAAAAACATCCTATGGTGGTCATAGAGTACTTCTTATGAAAACTGAATATAAAAGGTGGACACTTTGGATAGATAAATAAGTAGAGGTAAAGCATGAATAAGTTTCATCTAACTTCCAAACACTTCTATTTAAGTTAATGCTTGCAATGTGGTAGTCATTGGTGTGGAGCTCTCATTACCCCTATCATAGCATCTTGAATGATTAATGTTTAAAGTGAAAGCAAATATGAGTGGTGTGCTTGACAATGTATTGGTTGAATGTCTCATGTCCCTTGAATACAAGTACCTACACCATGTGTTACTCACTTTGGTCCACAAAGTAAATTCAAATAAAGGTCATTGCAAGTAATAATAGTATCATCAAGAACTGCACTGGGGTACCTCTTGTCCCATGACATGAACAAGCCCATGTCAAAACAACAAGACAAACAAACAATGAACAATCTTAGCACTCTTTTATTTACTATGGGTATAGCTTTTTATTATGAGGTGCATCACTGAATGAACATTATGGTTATGCTGTAAATTTCCACCATGAATGATGCATGGCTTAGATTAGCGGCCCAGGCATTTCTCTAACCATTTATACAAACTCTTTGAACTTACTAAGTATCCACATTCATTTCACCCATGATAGGCATCCATAAACAAAAGTACATGACATCAACTAAATATAAATAAGTGCAATGTTGAAAGCTTGCCATGTGACAGTACATATGGGCTAACTCCCAACCAAAACTATTGTCAAGCCCACAACTTCATAATTTTAATCACAATGGTTCATGCTTATTAAATGCAATAAAAGTAAATTGTGCATCAAGTTCGTGAGAGCTTTTAACCAATTTTTCCCATGACAATCAATAACATAAGCATTTAAATTCAGAAATGTAGATAACACAATATAACATGATAAACATACTTGGAATAGCATAAAGCTAATAGGTAGATATGGTGGACTCACTGGAAAAACTTTGGTTGAAGGTGTTGGGAAACAAGCTTTTTACTTGTCGTAATTTTTGGGCTAGCAATAGGGAGAAAGTTGACCATCTAAATGCATGCATAAGTGTCCATAGAACTAATCAATCCATGTTAAACCAAGTAAAGTTAAAATTCAACATCTAAACAAGGTAAAAGATAGCTCTTGACAACACACTTGCAAATTAACATTCATTCAAAGCACATGAATTATGCAACTATATGTATCTTTTAAAATCAACTCAAACATCCCTATCCCAATATATTTAATAGCATCCAACATAATTCAACCCAAACTTCCAGTAGCTCTCTCATATATAAATGATAGTGGTGGTCTCAAGAAAATAAAAATCAAACCGAAATAACAGAACGCAAATAAAAGACGCTCCAAGTTTATACGATAAAGTGCTTTGATCGAAAAACAGAAGTTAGACGTGTGCAAACCGAGAGTGTGTTGGTCTAGTGGGGTTGTCTTGACATCCCCAAGCTTATGGTCTTCACCATCCTTGGATAGCTCTTGGTGCAGCTCCTCTAATCCCTGTGAAAAAACTTCAAAACACCGTTTCTCCCATTTCTTTTCTGTGGGGTGATATTAGTAGTGATAAACAAATAGGTTCCTTGCTGCATAAATCCTTAGGAAAAAATTCATATGAATGTCCAGAGATTATATAATGTTGTATGCCTACTCATAAACTCAATTGAATCAAAAAGATTCAAGCAAAAAGCTCAAAGAATGCATCAAACAATATCAAGACAGAATATGTCCAGAAAAACAGAAGCAGCAAAATGCATTTTTCTACCCTACTTAAACTCGTCAGAAAAATCTGCAAACAATCACGTGTGCAGAGGATGAAAATTTGAAGTTACTGTTCAAATTACAGCTCAATCGGAGTTACAGATAAAAAATGAAAAATCAAACCGTGCACAGACTTCGTGCAGGCAGAAAACTCTCCGAAAATGAATAGCAACTTTTCAAATCCAAAATAGGTAAAACTTGGTTCTTTATTAAAAATCCTAGAAACAAAACTAACAAACTACTCTCTTGTTACAGCAAGAGGACTCAAAGAAAATCTCAAACCAAAAACAACCGGGTTGCCTCCCGTAAAGCGTTTTCTTTATAGCCATATAGCTAGGCTTACTTACTTGATAATCAAAGGGGACGTAGCTCATGAGGGAGCTTGAACCTTGGTGTGTACCTCTTCCTTGGGAAGTGTTCCATGCTCTTCTTGTGTGGAAACTGAAACTTCACATTCCCTTCCTTTGAATCAATAATGGCACCTGTAGTACGAAGAAAAGGTCTTCCCAAAATAATAGGACTAGAGGTTTTATTCCCCATGTCCATGATTAGAAAATCAACAGGCACAAAAGTCATGTGTAACTCTACCATAACATCACTTACTTTTCCTAGAGCATGTCTAATGGAATCATCAGCAAGTGCAACTTCAATAGAGCATTTCTCAATATTTTTAAGTTCAAGGACTTCATATAGTTCTTTAGATAATATAGAGACACTAGATCCTAGATCTAAAATGGCATGGTGTGTCTCTTTTCCAATGGTTACTAGTACCTTAGGGATCCAGATATCCCCAATCTTAGGTGGTATCATAGCTTCTTGATTGTACCTAGCAATCTTTTCTTTTAAGACATGATTAGCAATATAGGAACCAAAACCAGCCTGGTTAATATTAACAGAAGGATCACTTGCAAATTTTTGTAAGATAGAAATTAATTCATGCAAGCTACACTTCTCTAAATCAACAAATGGTTCCTTAACTTCACTAAGCATTTTAACTTTCTCAACTTCTCTCTCTTTTTTAATCCAAACTTGTTTCTTAATTGGAACATCAAAAATTATAGATACGTTTGAGACGTATCAGCATCCCCAAGCTTAGTTCTGTAGGTAAACGATAAAAACAAGATAATTTTTGAGGTGACATGCTACTATCATAATCTTGATCATATAATATTGCAAGGCTCATGTAAATGAATGAAGTGATCCAAGTCAATGGTCTATAATTTGCTATCAAATAGATAATGAGTAAACAATGAATCACACAAGCTAAACGTTTTCATGAATAGTACTTTCGAGACAAGCATCAAACAGTTTTGCATAAGTGTTAACTCATAAAGCAATAGTTTCTAATAAAAGGTATTTAATCAACACAAAGGAAGAATTTAGTTTCAGCATTTCCTTCAACTTTCAACATATTTATCTCATGGATATTGTCAACACAAAGTAGTATAACAAGTCCAATACATTGCATATAACGCATGTTGTAACAAAATTGACACTAGTGTTTGCTCGTGGAAGACAGAAAGAATAGGAAAACTGACTCAACATAAAAGTAAAAGAAAGGCCCTTCGCAGAGGGAAGCAGGGATTAAATCATGTGCTAGAGCTTTTAGGTTTTTGAAAGCATATAGAGATTGCATAAAATATTTGATACTCCTCCCAACCTTGCTAACACAAGCCATGGCTAACAGAATCCTCGGGTGCCTTCCATCAATCACATACCATGGAGGAGTATCTATTTTTGAGAGGTGTTTGTTAATTGTCAACGAATGGTAGCGGGTGAGAACAGTATTCTACCTGTCGAACGGACTTTTAAGAGCGGCTCGCATGAAGGACGTTATTTCTACCAGCAAGGCAGATCATCCCTCTTTCTCTTTGGTTTACACACATTCAGGTATTTCACTGTTTGTCATTGCTTACTGATGAATCAGGGCAAAAGTGTGAAGAGAATTAATTGGTTAAAGTTGTAATTAATTGGGACTGGGCACCCCGTTGCCAGCTCTTTTTGCAAGTTATTGGATAAGCGGATGTATATGCCACTAGTCCAGGTGTAAAAGTCCACTCGACAAATAGAATAAAGAATAACCACACTAATTCCTCATGAGCTAGTAAACATTGACACAAAAAGGGAATAATAACATTTTGAATAATTTAAAGGTAGCACATGAAAAATTTACTTGGAGTGGCAAGGAAATACCACATATAGGTAGTTATGGTGGACACAAATGGCATGGATTTTGGCTCAAGGATTTGGATGCACGAGAAGCATTCCCTCTCAGTACAGAGTTTAGGCTAGCAAGGTTATGTAAGCAAACAAGAATATCAACCCGTACACCAAGTTTTATATGACAAACATATTGCAAACGTTATAAGACTTCATACCGTCTTCCTTGTTAACCAAACCCTGTTATTAGAAAATATCTAGACCTTAGAGGTACCACTGATGCAAACCAAATTTTCAACAAGCTTTACGGTAGTTCTTCACTAATAGGCTTAACTCATGTGATGCACAAATTTAATCATGATCTACTTGTTAACTCAAAACAATTGACAAGCATCAAGTTATCCATTTTAGTGATCTACAAGATTAAGCAAGTTTTTCCTTATACCAATTACCACATGCAACATTTTCTGAACCAACCAATCACCAATCAATTTATTTCATCAACTCTCCAAACAAATATAAGTGAAGCAAGAGAGTACTTTCTACAAAAGAAAGCTAATAGCTCTGACAAGAGATACATGAAAACAAGAGCTAAAAGCTGAACAGCGCTAGATATGAATACTCAACAAATATAAGTGAAGAATAGGAGTATTCTCATGAAAAAGCGGAGCGTGTCTCTCTCCCAATCAAGAATGCTAGGGTCCAGTCAAGCTTTATTGAAAATAAAAATGCAATACTGAAAATAAAAACACACAGACGCTCCAAGAAAAGTACATATGATGTGAAAGAATTAAAATATAGTTTCACTAGAGATGACCTGATAATTTTGACGATGAAGAAGGGGATGCCTTGGTCATCCCCAAGCTTAGACGCTTGAGTCTTCTTGAAATATGCTGGGGAGATCCATGGGAGCCTCCCCAAGCTTAAGCTCTTCACTCTTCTTGATCCTATTATATCATCCTTCTCTCTTGACCCTTGAAAACTTCCGTCACACCAAACTCAAAGTAGATCTCATTAGAGGGTTAGTGCATAATCAAAAATTCACATGTTCTGTAAAGACCCAATATGATTTGTTACTTTGAACATTAGCTACAGCCAATGATGTTATGTGAAGCTCTTCCACCCAAAAAAGAATTTCACTCAACACTAGGAAAAGAGAGAATGCGAAAAATAAAAAGGCATAATCTGTTTAAAACAGAACAGTCCGCAAAGATGAATTTTTTCGAGGCACTTACGACGCTCAGATCGAGAAACTCTGAACTAATGAAAGTTTCAGACATTCATAAAGATTACGCACAAAAAATTTCAGATTTTTTTAACAATCTGGTGATTTTAGGAATTTCGTACAGTGAACAGCAAAAATCTGTTTCTGCGCAGCAATCAAAATTAAGCATCATCTTATCATTAGAGGCTACTCTTGGCACAACAATGCGTGAAAATAAAGATACAAAGGAGTTGCTACAGAAGTAAACAAACTCCTTGACTAATACTGAAAATAAAAGAAAATGGGTTGCCTCCCAAAAGCACTTTCTTTAATGCCTTTTAGCTAGGCATAGTGATTTTTATGATGCTGGCCCGCGCAATTGCGCGGCTAGACTATCTACTAATATAATATCCTGCTATCACATTTTTAAAAGTTTATAGAAACATTATCCGATAGTTGTAAAATAATTTCTGGTTTGAATATGATCTTATAATTTCTTTCTCCCATATTTTGGAGTTAGCGTTGTTTAAAGTTTTACTTAGTTTCTAATTTACAGTGTGGTTTGGTCCAACTGAATATGGCTATTCTTGTATCAGTTCCTTAACCTCCTTCCGCTATTTATCATCAGTTTCCTCGTGTTCATATTTGAAAGTTTATAATTGAATTTTTAGCCACATCTTTTTATCTTATTAGGTTTGGATGGTATTTTCCTGTAGCGGTTTATTTTGAAATAAAAATATTTACGATTATTTACCCGAATTTCCCCTCTAAATATTCCATACATATTTTTATTGTAGGACACGCTGTAAATTAGTGTGTACTCCCCTGTACTCTCTCTCTTCTGTACGTACAGGATGGAAGAGAAATGTCCTCTTATCTACTGGTCAGTCAATCGACCATACCCAATCCATTAAAAAAATTCATTTATCCAATGTATTCAAGGCCATGATCTTGGGTGCTATTCTTGACCAAGCTGTGGATGGGTGATTCAGCCATGGATTTGGCATTTCCTGCCGGCTACATCTCGCCGTTGCTGATTTGAACCTGCCGGTGATGCTGCATCTCGCCGTCGTTGATTCCGCGGCGACCGTCGGCTTTGATCTCCACTTGACACTCGCATATGGGGCTTTCCTCCGGCGTTGCTCCATCTCGTGATTGACGATTTGGGAATGGAGGAGAGTCCTTTCAGTGCTTGCCGCAGCTCGCCTGGCGACGCATGTAGCGTACGCGCAGCCGGCCGGTCGATCTGCACAGGGCGCAGCACTTTCAATCCGAGCTAAGTGGATCTAATTTCAGCAGGAATGGTAGCGTCATTTCTTTTCCTCTTTGCTTCAATTTCCTCATTTTTACTATTCAAATTCCGTACAATTTGGCCATACAATTAGTTGTTTTTAATCCAAACATTATTCTTCTGACTACACATTTGATGATAAATCCGGTCCTCAATCTATACGTCTTGATTTAATCCACTGAACGTACTCATTTAAAGTCGCAGCTTTTTGTAAATCCATCATTATATATCTATTGGAATGATAAATAATATGTGGTGCACTCTCCAGGAAATCTCTATGATTGTAGATTTTAGTGAATATACAAAACCATTTGTAACATTCGGATACGGATCATACATTGTGTCGAAGTCGGTAGGGTCGGCCCAGGTGCAGACGCCCAGTTGATTTGGCCCAGCATGTACATAGAAGCATAGTAATTAGCTTTGAGAAATAAAACAGGCCAATTAGCCCAATTGCTAGCAGTTTGGATGTTGTACGCATCAGTAGGAAAAAAAATGAACGGCTCACATTCCTGGTCGCATCGATTTCTTCTCTCGCCTCGTCAGTCTCCTTCCTCATTCTCCTTTTCCATTCCCCTAACCAACCCATGAGCCATCTCCTCCGATTAGCTTCTGGCGACTGAAACTCGAGCTTACGTCTCTGGCCTAATTGATTCTAGTCTAACGGTTGCTATTGCAGCATCTCCGCCTGACGACGCGGGCGATTCCGGCCGTCGGCACTTCGAGATAATCTGTGCCAAGCAAATCCGCACACCAGCAAATCCACACACCAAGCGCCAGGGAGAGTAATTAGTGGCGCATGTACCAGCGCAGGTTTGCCCCTCATCTGTGATACCTAAAGTATAATAGGTAATTTTAGCAAGATTTGAGTCTGTACGGCATTTTATTGAAGGTACTATGTAAGATCAGACGGTGACACAAAAATTGCTGTTGTGCGTGTGATCCTGTGCAAATTGGCAATTGGTAGTAATCTTAATCTACCAAATTAGAATTCCTTTCCTGATTTTTATCTCTCTGCATGTTATGATAAGATTTCGAATTCCAGTCTGGCATGAGTCGAAGCTTGATAATGTGCTTGACATTCATAAGGATCTTAAAAATATTCAATAGGCTACTCCTCTGCGGTGAAATAAATTCTTCCTTCATAATATTTAAGTCTGGTTACCAACTTAGATTTAGAATTTTACGGGAGCACCTGTTTTAACATGTCATCCACGTCACTATCCATCAAATCCTGTTCGGCACAATAAAGATACTTAAGTACTTTATTCTTTAGAAAAAAGTGTACAATATTTTATTTTAAACGGATAAAATGTACCATTACCTCTTCAGCTTTATCATCCAAGTACCGCATCTCAAGCTTATCATCAGGCATAAATGTTTTTTTAACCGCATAATTTTGCATACCCAGAGTGAGATTTTTGTTGTTGAGCTTGAATCGAAAGATAAGTCTTCGTCCACATAATTGTTGTATAATCTTTGGAACCTCTTGAGATTTTCCATCTAAGGAGTCCAGCAAGAATGAAACTGATGTATTGAGAATTCGTTTGGCCTCTTCATCAAATAGAGTGCAACTTGTAGTAGCTGTATGATCACTAATTTGTAGCCGAATGCGATACCTAATGGGACATTTTATTAGTGTTTAAAATTTGTAGTAAACAATAAATTCAAAACAATATATACTCTTACCGTGGTGTTAAACCTTCTGGATATGTGTTGCAGCTCTTGCAATAATAATTGTCAAATTCTTTGATAGTAATTTTGTTGCATGTATCACATGACATGTACCACCATTGAATATTTTCTTCTAACCGATCAATTGTGGCTATTGTTGTGAACACGAAGTCCTGAAAATGTAAAAAAGTTATATCTTCAAAAAATATGCTATAACACACAGAAGTAAGTCAAACACATTTGTATCATATCTTATAAGAACTGTGCGACGCATTACCCCGTCTGTTGGGTTGTCATGCCTGATTCCTGTAAGTTCTTTCAATGTTTTTCTTCTGTAAAACATTTGCTCTTCCAATGTGCCTTGAGTACTTTTATCTATCTCCATAATTTTTGGTAAAGTTTCTTCCGTGGAATGACTAAAAAAAGGGAGTATTATTTCAATTAGTAAATCAGAATATGTAATGACTTTATATTTGATAAGTAACTAATAATTGTGTTTCTTACCTTTCATGAAGTTCCCAAGCCTCGGGTATATCTAGATTTGTGTATAATCTTGTGGCGCTAGTTGACTTTAGGGATAAACCTATTTAATCAACAATAAATTTGTTAGTTTTCGCTTGTGGAAATAACAGCAAGTGGTGTTATATGATTGGACTTACCATAGAACTTTTGAACCATTGTGGAGGTAACAATAATGACAGTTCTTTTGCCTATTACATCCTCACTTAAATGATGAGCTAGTCTGCCCCATAATGTTATTCTTATTTTATCACCCCTGCACAATTCATTGCAAAGTAATAAATTCAAATAATATGTTTAATGCTAGAAAACGATTATCATTGGAGGAGAAAAAGATACAGCATCGATGTGCACTTACTCTTGTATTATAATTTCAATCTCGCGTATGTCTGTAGTTGTGTTCCTTTTCGTTATCTTGGATTCTATTGGCTTAATATGAGTAAGTAATCCAATGACATCTACAAATTAAAAATTAAATATTTTCGTTAGAATCCAAATCTATAATGAACATATGACTGAAAAGTCAAATATTAAACGCATGCAAGCTAAAAGTACAACTATTAACATACCTTGAGCACTGCTGGTCTTTTTCTTTCCGTTCTTGTAGGGTATGCCTGCTAGCAAACTCAAAGTAGTAATCTGAAAATTTATCTGATTTTCCCTTCACCTCCTTCACCTTTGTATTGTTTGCAAAAGTAATCTTAACTTCATTGCTAACTGGACGATATTTTGTAGATTCTACAACTTTAAAGTTGCTAAAAATATATACACAACTCTCATTTATCTTTGATCTATATGTGTCTACCAAATTCTTCCATATGATAGCATGTATTGTATGACCCTTTGAAAACAAAAGGAAATAAAATCTTAGTAGTAGTTTAGAGAATACAAAAACATCCATTGTTAAGTATGTAAAGAAAATACCTGTTCGTCCATCAAGATCATGTCGATGCTTATAAGTTCATCAGTAGATGGGTTGATTGAATCCCACAATCTTATTACTTTGACTTTGATGTTGCATGTTTGTCCACTTGTGGTTAGCTCTCTTATATTCTTGTACGCCATAATTGCCTACAAAACAGATTTAGAAATAGTTCTTTTATTTAGAATTATATATGAGATCTGATACCTCGATTTTAAAAGTAATGTAAGAAAATTTAGAATTATATATGAGATTTGATACCTCGATTTAAAAAGTAATCTAAGAAAACAATAATATTGCACGGTGATCATGAAAGCAGGTTTTAATAAGAAAACTGCATGTTTGAAGGGGAAGATCGAACACACATGAAGACTGAAGATACTATTACCTGAAGGTTGCAGCTGCTGCTCAAAGTTGGTGTTGTGCCTTTGATCCGCCGGTCTCCTGATTCGTTGTTCTGTCTTGTTGTTGCCGATGCGACTTGTATTGATCGATTTCGATTTCCTGGTGTCGAGGCGTGTGTTTGGATTTGCTGGTGTCCAGGCGTCTGGTCTTATATTAACCAAGCCGGGACATGAGTCGGCCGTGGATCAGTGTCCGTTTGGTTTTCAGATTCATGTACGTTTTGAGTCGGGACATGAGCTATCGTGTACTTCCAAAACTTGGCCCCTTCCTTTCCAGATTCATGTACGTTTTGATGTCGTGACGTATACTTCCAAAAATTGTTATTTTTTTTGGCATGGACGTGCTAATGCAGGACGTCTATCTGCGCGTGAATAAATCACCACGTACGTGTTGATGTCGTGACGTGTACTTCCAGAAATTGGTTTTCTTTTTTGCCATGTACGTGCTGATGCAGGACAACTATTTGCGCGCACTTCCTAGCTGCTTACGCGTGAAGTAATCACCACCGTTTATTTTAATGGTGCTAAATCTGAAGCGTTGTTTGTCCTGTGTTTTAATTATATAATAGATTTCCTTCACATGTTTAAATGATGGGTTTTTCCTTAATAAATCACTAACACAAACCAACTTTTCCTCAATACTGTTGAGACTAATATCTTTTTCAAGAAATTCTTTCTCACATAATCTTAGTTTATGCATGACATTAACTAATTCATCAATTATCTTAGGAATAATATTTTTAGAAACATATGCTAGTTGTTCAAAATCCTCTTTATTTGGTAGTTTCTCTAAACCAGCTTCAAATTTATCTTTAGATAATGCAAGTGATAATGTGGTATCCTCTACCTTTTTCTTTCTACCAACAAAGTTACCAAAAATTCTTCTAAGTGTCATGGCCACACAGGATGGTGTTGACAGGACAAAACTTCCACCTGTAGCCCCATCTAAAGCATTTTGATACCAAGGATCTATTCCATAATAAAAGTAAAGATCTAGCTTTTCATCTTCACAAGGTGTAGGATCTTCATAGTGCATCCTATTAATTCTAACCCAGGCATCTTTTAATGTTTCTCCAGGTTGTTGTTTAAAACTAGAAATGGAACTTAAAGGAAGACTCACTTTCTTTTTGTTTTCAAGACTCATGATTGCAAGTTTTTATGTGTTTTTAATTTTTTTATGCAAAACTGAAAGTAAAAAGACACTAATGCAACTCGAAATAACAAATGCAACACAAAAATGCAAAACTGAATATAAATATGCAAATCGAAATATAAAGATGATATGCAAGACAAGAACAAAACAAAATAAAATGATTGTAGGTAAAGATGGATAAGATGATGCTCACGTAGGTGCAACCTCCCCACACTAGTACAGAACGACACATCGGATACCCCTCTATGGAAACGGCAGGCGTTAGGCGATGGAGAATCGCGCTTTCCGCGCGGCCAGTGCGTCCAAACCTGACCTGGGCCGCGGCTGGCCCGTCAACATAGGTAACGGAGAAAGTATTAACTCCGTTACCCATAGTATTGGCAACGGTCTTAATTCTGGCTCCGTTTTCGATATGTGCCTCTATAGCAACGGAGACTTTTGGGTGTCCGTTTCCAATGTGGACACGTTCCATCTTCTTGGAATTCGAAGCGAGGCGAGTAAATGCCATGGCGTAGTGGCACCGCCCATTACTCCTTGAAAACCCCAATCCTTGCTAGCTCAAGATGCCACCGAATCTGCTCTCTCTCTCTCTCGCTCGCTCACTCCCTCCTACTGATTAGCGAAGATGCCTCGCAGCAACGACACACAGGAGCACACTGAGTCGCCGCGGGACAGCCCCCCGTCAGCGGCGAGTTCGTTGAAGGACCAACGCCGGAGACGAGCGACGACGAATATGCCAACTTCCATGATCCCACCTTGATGCTGGGCCCGCCGAAGGTTGATTCTGATGACGAGTCAACCGTTGAGGAGAAGGAGGAGGAGGAGGACGACGAGGAGGATGAGGCGGAGGCGCCGGTCCCGAAGAAGGGAGCCCCGGCGACGGAGAAGAAAGCCGCCGCCACCGCCTCCGATATGTTGCCGCCGCCGCCGCCACCACCTCCAATGGCCCCCAATAAGCGAGGCCGTGAGAAGGACGAGGATTGCGCGGAAGCAGGGCGCAAGAAAAACAAGAAGTAGCTAGTAGTAGTTCTATAAGTTCTCCAACTGTAATTTACTTTATTATTATTAATATGGACTGCGTATGTAATGTAGTAATCACTAATATTAATATAAGTATCCTATAAGTGGTTTTCTCCATATAGTAGAGATTAGGAAAATATTATTCCAGAGAGTAGAAGAAATTCCACAGAGTGGGCGCATAGGTCCCACACCTCAGTGGAAGAAACACAAAGGAAACGGTCCTTCTAAAGAACCATTTCCTATGTTTTACCTATATATGGGCGTACAGAGCAAAACCTAACACTCGTTTCCTCACTCTGTCCCAGTATGCTAGATCTGTTCGTGGCGGCGCCTCCTGGCGTTGCGGCCATCGCCGGCGCCGTGGCGGCGCCGTCTCCGCCCAGACGACGGCTATCACGGCGAGGTCTTCGCCATCTCCCCCGACACGGCGAGGTCTTCGCCATCTCCCCCGACACGGCGAGGTCGTCGCTCTGTCCGCTTCCTCTGCCTCCACCACTTCCGGATCTGCTAGATCGATCCAACGGCGACGTGAAGAAGGTATCAGATCCACATCCGGTAGTTCTATCTAGATCATTTCTTGATGTAGTTAACTTGCCTATTGTGCACTTGCAACTAGTTGTAGTTTATCTTACTTGTTGATAGTAGTTCAGTTCACATCCGGTGGTTCTATCTAGATCATTTCTTGATGTAGTTAACTTGCCTATTGTGCACTTGCAACTAGTTGTAGTTTAGCTAACTTGTTGAAATTAGTTCAGTTCACATCCGGTAGTTCATTTCTTGATGTAGTTAACTTGCCTATTGTGCACTTGCAATTAGTTGTAGTTTAGCTAACTTGTTGAAAGTAGTTCAGTTCACATCCGGTAGTTCTATCTAGAACATTTTTTGATGTAGTTAACTTGCCTATTGTGCACTTGCAACCGGTTGTAGTTTCGCTAACTTGTTGATAGTAGTTCAGTTCACATCCGGTACTAATTTCTTGATGTAATTAACTTGCCTATTGTGCATTTGCAACCGGTTGTAGTTTAGCTAACTAGTCCATGTGAAAACAGGAGTCTATTTCGGTGACACTGCATAAAAAAGTCGGAGATACAGAACAAACAATGAACACTACTCAAGACAGTAGTGTTTGTTAACTTTCCCATAATGTCCTCCAATATATACACAGGTCAGTACACACTAAATACTACTATATACTTCATATTATTGTGTTAAATTGTTCGTTCTATCTAGTAGTGTCAGAACTAACATAAATCCGTATTTACATTTAGGGATATCGAGCTATTCCCTTTCAAACTCCACCATATATATCCACCGTCGCTATTGTGACGTTTTGGTACACTGCATAAAATAATTTTTTAAGTAAGAGTGTTTTATACAGTGTCGCCGAAATGTCACATCGGTGACGTATTAGATTAGATTTCGGTGACACTGCATAAAAAAATCCAGAGCCGGTGGTGGCCTCCATGGAAAGGATGATCGGTGTCAGGCATCTTATGAAGCTGCTGACATCGCAATATCTTGTTGACAAGCCGTGTGTTGGCTGCTCCGGTTCATCAATAAGAGCCACCTCAAGACATAGGTAAGATATCGTTTCAGTTTGCTTAAATTCATAGTGTATTTGCTTTAGCATATGTATTTAACAATTGTAACTCTATTTACTGATGTATAGGATCCGAAGCTTCAACAACCTTCTCTCAAGAAGTTGAGATAAGAAGAGATTGCTAGAGTGACACCTGCGAGGATTGTGGAAAAGGATGTAGCGAAGAAATTATATATTATTTCCGTCCTTTGACATGATAGGCTTAGTATAGATGAATATGTTATCGTTTTACCTCATGTTTGTCACATCTTGTGATGCAATTGTAAAGGTGAAATTGTGATGGAAATGTAAAGTTACATTGTGATATGAATGAAATATGTTACCGTTTTAGTATTTGAGCTTGTGCTGTGAGATTTTAAGTATCTAGTGGCATTTGTAAACGTGGCATCCTGTAACCGAAATATGAGAAATGCTCAGTGCAAACGGGTGGATGGCAAACTCCGTATCTGATGAAGGAAAACTAAGAAAACGGAGGTCTGCGCACAACCGTTGCCAAATGGAGACCTCATCGAAAACGGTTTTTGGCCTCCGTTACCGATGAAGGCCTTCACATCAGTGACAGAGGCGGGGACACGGACCCTTTCTCCGTTGCCGAAGGGGTTTTTGGCCCGTTTCCGATGTGTCGTTCTCTACTAGTGCCAAGCTTAGGTTGTTACACAAGCTGGTGATGAAGTTGACTTGATGTGAGTGATCCTTGGATAAACCTTTCAGCTATGGTTCCCCGGCAACGGCGCCAGAAAACGTCTTGATACCCAATGATGATGGCCCTTCACGTAGTTACCTGCGTGAAAAGTAAATGGGTTAGGTTGAGACTCCAAGTGCATAGTGTATGTAGTAGTGGAAGACAGTTTTCCCCACGAGGGTGACTCGAGGGTTTAATATCGAACTCTCGGGGAACAAGTATTTCAGGTGTTATCTCCTTATCCTTCTCTTGAGAACCTGCAACAAAATAAATTGTTTTGTGCCCGCAACCTCACCAAGTGGTTGTCAAGCACAAGGTGTGAGAATGATAATAAAATAAATATGTAAACAGTAGTAAATATGCAATGATGGTAAAATAAACATGCAAGGATGGTGGTAGCAATGATAAATGATATTTTTTGGGTTTTTTATGATGAATGCAAGATGTGAAAGTGTTTTTGTATTTTCGGATTTAAAAATGGCAGCAAACAAAAGTGGTGATAAAAGTGTTGGAAAGGTGTTTCTTTTGATTAAAAATGGACCGGGGTTCATGGTTTCACAAATGCACTCTCTCTTGATAACGTGGTACACAATGGAACACTAAAATTAACATGTAAGATGGCAAGACATGGTTTGAAAAGTTATTAATAATATGGGCATCACGTCCTAACATAGAGATCTCAAGTATAAGTTGTTCTCTCTCTTATGCTCCACCAAGATGCGAACTAAATCATAACACCTTAGTAATTAAAATAAATCAGAGCATAGCAATAAGTTCAATGACATGAAGTTAAAATACGAACATGCTAGATCTAGTCATGGAGGTAGTGGCCAAGGTCACATCCACTCTCCGGTAGCATGATATTTTTGTTTATCCCTAGTGAGGCAACAAAGTAAGGTAGAAAACCCAAGTGGATCGCAGAACTATCTGTCACGTTCACTACACTAGCCACCCCCCCGTTACTCCAACTAATGAACACGTTCCCCCTCACACGCTCTCATAAACATGCTTGATCATGACAAGTAAATAAGAACGGGGTACATAATATGCATCTACTTTCATAACTGAAACAAAACCATTGCAATCTCAAACATGTATTAACTCATAATAAAGATCCACCACAAAGGAATTACATAGATGACCGTAATCATGTTCAGCAGCTCATACGGTACTAATTAGTGAAGCTCATAGAGAGGAGAGATACATAAGTTACTTCCACAAACCCATAGTCCAGGGGTGGACTACTCCCTCTTCATCATGGTGTCGGTGGAGATGTTGTTGGAGGGGAAGGAGACCACACCGGCAGCGCCCCGCCGGAGTTTTCCCCCTCCAATCTTCAGCTCCAGGTCTCTGTTTCGTGGTTTCTCTGTTTTGGCGGCGCTCTCTTTCGCGAAAACCCTGGGGGGGGTCTATATATAGTCGTTTTTAGGTCAAGACGAAGCTTCGGGAAGAAGGATCGACAGCAGCGGAGGCCCGAGGGCCAACTTGGTGGGTTCCACGCGGTCAGGGAATCTGGCCGCGTGGGCACACCCCTTTCAGCCTTCTGGTCTCCGTTTCTTCGATTCCTTTGCGCCTACGTTTCGTTCCTTCCAAAAAAAAGTGATCCCCATAAAATCTCAGGTCATTATGACGTGATTTGATCGCCTGAAACGTAAAAATATAGAAAAAGGGGTTTTCTGACAGTGCAGGGTTAATTCCAGAAAAATGGGGAGTTGTTAATTATCCCCAAAACTCAATATAAATCATGAATATAACCCTTATATGATGCAAATAACATGGAATAACATGTAATAAAATGTAAAGTTCATGTATGCATTTTACATGCATCACCGAGCAAAAATCCACGAAAAGTTCCGAGGCCGCCGTCGTCTTCAACCCTAGTTCGGGAGGGTTTCTGCAGTTCTTCCCGGCAGCTTGCCGGAGGGGAAATCATCATCGGAGGGCTCTACATCACCATGCATGCCTCCGGAGTGATGCGTGAGTAGTTCTCCACGAGACTACGGGTCCATAGCAGTAGCTAGTTGGTAGTCTCTCCACCTTGTGCTATCATGTTTAGATCTTGTGAGCTGCCTAACATGATCAAGATCATCTTTATGTAATGCTACATGTTGTATTTGCTGGGATCCGATGAATTGTGAAGTTATGACCAAGTTTGTTCATCTATCAATATGATGTTTTATCTATTTTCATGCATGCTCTCCGTTGTTAGTAGATGATTTGTCCAAGTAAATGCTAATGACTTCAAGAGAGGGTATTTATGCTAGATAGTGGGTTCATGCCTCTAGAAGCCTGGGCTTGATAGACAGAAACAACTAAGGCTGTAGATGTGCTGTTGCCAGTAGGGATAAAATAACGATGCTCAGCTTAAGGGTACTGCTGTTAAGTTTAATGCGTTTATTTACATTACACACTTTGCTTAATGCTATAATCTGTCGCTTCCAACATAATACTCATGGGAGACCCGTAAGCTATCTTGTGAGTGGATTATGAGTCATAGATGCAGATAGTAAGCGGTCTATGTATATTGTTGTAATGCCCAATAGATATAACAATGAACATGTGCTTGTCATATATTGCATTGTCATGCGTTTGCAATTTGTCAATTGCCCAGCTGTAATTCGTTCACCCAACATGTATATTTATTTGTCTTATGGAGAGACACCACTAGTGAACTGTGGACCCCGGTCCTTTATTCCACACTGATACAAACACCGTTTTCACCACGCTCTACGTTACTTCCTGCTGCTACTTTTGTGTTCGTCATCATATTCTACACCATATGTTTAATCCTTTGTAGCAAGCCGGGGAGATTGACAACCTTCATGTTTCGTTGGAGCAAAGTACTTTGATTGTGTGTGTGTGCAGGTCCACGTCAGTGATCGGGTAACGGCGCCGCTGACACCTTTCTGAAGCTCTTCCAATTCCTACTGGATCTGACAACCTTGGTTTTGTAATCAAGGGAAAACTTTGCTGCTGACTATATCATACCTTCCTCTTGGGGTTTCCCAACGAACGTGCGTTCCACGTCATCATGCAGCAAGCTCCCCGCTGTTAAGGAGGAGTCTGGGAGCAAGCGCGCCAAACTCGCCGTCAAGGAGGAGCCTTTGGTCCGTCGAGGCGGCGGCATTTCCATCAGCTCTTCGCCGCAGCTGGAGCCGGGGCAGGAGGAGCTCCCACCGGATTGGTGGGTTCCGTCGCCTGTCAGGGACACCGTCGGCGACAGAGACACTCTCGGCTTCACCGCGGCGCTCCGGGCTTCCACGTCCGAGCATACGCCGCCGTCGGGCCACCCGCTGGACCCGGTCGACTGCCCCGGCTACTATCTCGGTGAAGCAACGGTGCGGACCGCGGTGAAACCGGAGCCCAGCGACAGCGTCGTGGATCAGGCAGGGCCGTCGCGTCAGCCCAAGCCGAAGCTGTACGATAGCGGCATCATGGACATTTCCGATGACGAGTAGATGCCGCCGCCTAGCGAGGGTTTAGCCCGTTCAAATTTTTGTCAAATCCGTGTAAATTTCGGAGTGTCGGTGGAGATGTCTAATAGTATCCAACCAGTCCACCGCACCTCCTCCTCGACTCGTTGCAAACCTCGTGCTGATTTTACCCCTTTATTTAGTACAGAGAACAGTTCCTACATATTCTAAACTGGTGCTTCGCCTGAAAAACACGAGGTGAATACTAAAGGGGGAGACTTTGTATATGATCTGTATTTTAAGTGAGATCATAGGATCATGTCAAAGAAATCATATATATAAATTGCTAAAAAATCTGAAAAAAATATACAACATACAGGTTGTTTGTACAAGTCCAAAAAATTTCAGCTCAAAATTCGACATACAATTAGAGAAACAAAAATGCTAAACTACACTGTGAATAGTCTCAGATTTGAGTGGATAGTGTTTCACACTATTCACAGCGAAATTTCTCTTTTTTGCCTCTCTAAGTATAAGTCGAATTTGAAGCAGCCAATTTTTGACGTTGCATATATAACATAGATGTGTGTTGTCAATTTTTTTGAGAATATTTGAACATGTTTTGTTTATTCAAAAAATTGATCTCATAGATTATCTAATGTGAGATCCTACACAAGTTACCCCCGTGAATACTATAAAGATCGGGTCACCCGCTGGACCTGGTCAATTGCCCTGGCTACTATCTGGGTGAAGCAGCTGGTGAAGACGGAGCCCAGCGACGACGTCGTGGATCAGGCAGAGCCGGAGCTCTACGATGGCGGCATCATGGACATTTCGGAGCCCAGCGATGCCGCCGCTTAGCGAGGGTTTAGCCGTTCAAAAAATTCTGTCAAATCTGTTGCACCTCCTCCTCGACCCGTTGCAAACCTCGTGCTGATTTTACTTTTTTTTTTAAGTACAGAGAACAGTTCCTACGTATTCTAAACTGGCCCTGAACTGCAGGCGCTTCGCCCGAAAAACACGAGGTGAATACTATAAAGATCGGGTCCAAGTAGCAGCATGCTTCGCACTCATCGAGTAGTGTACATATCTTCACCTATTATTAACTGGCACGTTCTTATCACAGCATAAGTGACTCTTTGAGCTTATCACCTTCTACCGCCTCCACCTGGCTTAACAGCCACCACAGCTACGGGACACCAACGACCCCGTCCATGCATTCAAGCACCGCACCCATAGGTCAGGCGAGAAAAGAGCGAGCTCACAGCGACCGGCTGATGGATGGCCCTGCCTGTCCGTCGACCCGGCCAGGAAAGTGAGAGCAGAGCTAGCTGCGCAAGCAACCAACAGCCGGCTCCGATGGCATTGGAGTAGCTCGTGCCGCGACTCTGGATCACACACCGCGACCAGATCCTGTCGCGCCTGGCCCTACAGGTTACAATCTCTCTGACGGAAATGGCGACAGTTTTAACAACGAGTATGACATTGATGGTGATGATTGATTCGATGCTAAGCATGACAGAGCCCCGTGGGAAATTTCTTCCAAGAATAATTAAGCCATTAGACGGTTTCCACCGGCGTCTCCGATATTGTGTCCGACGCTCCCAAAAAGTGTCACCTATTGGCGGTACTAGACACATGTCCGACATTATTGGAACGGCTGCCCCCACGGCCCTGCTCAAAAGTCGGCCCTATTTTTTTACCTATTTTCATCAATATCTTCATACTTCTATCGAAATGACATAAAACATGATCATATAATTCAACAATAATTTAAACATACAAAAATATAGCTATTATACCAATTTAAAGTAAAAATAAATTTCGGCAAGTTCTAGTTAACATCATGACACTCAAACTACTCATCAAGTCCTCTGAGCACCCACAAGTGCCCGACTAAATCATATTATGGTTGGGGATGAGTTGTTTCATCACGAATTTCCTGATACACGGCGAAATATTCGATCGGGCCGCCCTGATGTGGCTTTGCAAGAGGGACCAGATACTCAAACACCCTACTAGTATCCCGCTCACTTTTCAATATCATGTTATGCATGATAACACAAATATATGATTTCACATCTGATTTAACGACCATGATAGAGAAGGGTACAGGATAATAGCAAAACGGGGTTGGAGCGAACCAAATGCTCGCTTCAAATCTTTTATAACATCTCTTATTTCGAGCCAAAGTGAGGTTTTTTCAGACCTTAGACTGTCTTCACAAATGTCAACCAATGAGCATAGCTTTCATTTGCTAGGAGTTACCCCTTATTGTATTGGTGGTCATTGATCTCATAGTTGTACACTCCGCAGTTTGGCCTTCAAAAAGTCTCGCAAACCCAGAGAGCACTGCAGCATATTGATATCATAATTTGCCACAACTTCAAATACGAAACTGCACGTTCCAACATGACCTCCTACATAGATATGTTGCCAAAAGAATGGACATTCTTCCATCTTCAATGGATGCACTCGATGCTCCCTAACATTTTAGGAAATCCTCTCGCTACCTTGTGCCATGAGTTGTACCGTGCTCTCAGATAGATTGGTCCAAATACCTTCATTACTGCCGCATAAAACATGTAAATGAATTTAATGTCTATGGATGCAGGACGAGCAAAGGATTTTAATGAATTCAATGTCTATGCACCCAGGATGAGCTGTGGGGAGCGGCAACTCGCAAACGGTGGCGCAAAATGAGGACAATGAGCAGCGACGAGTTGGCATGCGTGCTCGTTGCAGACTCCCGGTGGAGAGTAGGCGATGAAATGGACGGCGACGACGGCGCGATTGCGCGGAGAGAAAAAACTTGGGCGGGCGCGTGAGCCGCCCCAAGGGCAGACACGGGGACACGAGTTATTTTTTTCGGGTGGCCCAATCGAGAGGCTTTCGCTTGGATCAAAATTTCTCTCAGTACCATGTTGGGCCGTTCGGGTTGCTCTGGGGGCGCCGCCAGTGGAGATGCTCTTTTATAAAAGTCGTCAAAGAAACTCGTGGTACAAATAATTTCTATTGAGAGTAACTAAGCCGTATAAAAGTCGAGTTGAGGGTACAACTACTTTAACATACCAGCAACAAGCAAGGCCCACCATGACGAGACTATTACAAAATTTGGAAGATGAGGATACCGCTAAAAACTAAAGTGTTTGCGTGGTATCTTCGTCGAGGAGTAATTCTTACAAAAGACAACCTTTGTAAAAAGTGCGTCTTCTGTCACCATGACGAGACTATTACACACTTATTCTTCCAATGTGAGTTCGCCAGGTCTATATGGTCAGCCATCCAGATAGGTTCTACCTTACATCTACCGCGCACTGTTGCAAATATTTTTGGCAACTAGTTAAATGGCGTGGATCCTAGGTTTAAACTATTCAGTAGGGTGGGCGCGATTGCTGTTATTTGGTCGCTGTAGCTATGTAGAAATGACAAGGTTTTTAACGATATAAATGCTTCTGTTATGCAGGTTATATATCGGTGTACAGCTACGCTACGAGCATGGTCGGCCCTGCAGCGTGTGGAGCACCGGGATTTATTTTTAGAGGTGGCGTCGAGGCTGCAGGATGCGGCCAGGGAGTTACTCTCCCGGCATGGATGGCAATATAGAATCCGGATAGACCTACCAGCATCTTAGGCGGATCTACAATTTCTCATTTTGATATGTAATTCGCCTTTTTATTTCTTACCGAATTGAGTACTGGTGAACTTGTGGCTGTGTTCATCTTAGTTATGCAGAGGCCGGGTGTAATGCTTAAAACTGTTAAGTAATAAAATCGCTTTATCTAAAAAAAAAAAGCAAGGACACCAAGAAATTAGGAGTAGTATCGTCACCGTGTTTATAAAAGTGAAGAACCTCCCCCGTGGACGCTTGTTAGCTCCATTTCCAACTACCGCCGACCTCACCTCACCTCACCGCCCAGAAATCTATGGCCTACACCTCCTCCCTCCACCTCTCCAAGCACCTCCTCCTCCCCAAGGGACACCGCGCCGGAGCCAGGCCTTCCTCCTCGAGGTCGCCGTCCTTCGTCCCGGCGGCCAGGGTCAACGGCGCCCCGCACGTCAACGGCAAGGTACAGATCAACGGCGGCGACGGTAAGAAGACCCCCGGCGTCGTCAACGGCCACGGTAAGAAGGGGCCCGGCGTCGTCAACGGGAAGACGCACCACGTGAACGGCCATGACCGGATCCGCCTGTCTGTGAGCACCGGCCCCGGGGGGCAGGACGGGACCGGGCTGCGCGTGGCGTACCAGGGCGCGCCGGGGGCGTACAGCGAGTTCGCGGCCAAGACGGCGCTGCCCGGGTGCGAGCCCGTTCCGTGCCGCGCCTTCGCGGACGCGCTGGCGGCCGTGGACCGCGGCCTCGTCGACCGGGCGATACTCCCCGTGGAGTCCACCATGGAGGGCACCGCGCTACGGAACTACGACCTCCTGCTGCGGCACGACTTGGTCGTGGCGCAGGAGATCAATCTCTTCGTCCACTACTGCCTCCTCGCCATGCCCGGGGTGCGCGCCACCGAGGTGCGCCGGGTCATCAGCCACCCCATGGCGCTCGCGCACTGCGGCCGCGCCCTCGCGCGCCTCGGTGTGGACCGCGAGCCCGTCGAGGACACCGCCGGAGCCGTCGAGATGCTGCGCTCCAACATGATGCTCGACACCGCCGCCATCGCCAGCCCGCGCGCTGCCGACCTCTACGGCCTCGACGTTCTCGCTCACGGCCTCCAGGACGAGTCCTGGAACGTCACCCGCTTCCTGCTGCTCTCCAGGCCGCCCTCGCCGGTCGCGCTCCCCGTGGACGCCGACGCCAAGACCAGCATGGTGGTCGCGCACCGGGGCGGCTCCATGGCCGTGGTGCTCAAGGTGCTCTCCGCCTTCTCCTCCCGCAACATCAACATGTCCAAGTTAGAGATCATCAACAACGAAGGCGGCGGCGACGGCGAGCTGCGGCCGCCGGTGATGATCTTGGACACGGGTGCCCGCGGTGCCCCGACGCTGCGCTCATTCCCGCACGTCCTCTACGTCGACTGCGAGGGTGTCGCCGATGACCCGCTCGTCCTCGACGCGATCAAGGAGATCGAGAAATTCGCCGTGTTTGTCCGAGTTCTTGGCTGCTACGCCGCCGATACCAACGCCTACGATCTGCAATGAGGATAACATTGGTTAATCCGTCGTACAGTTGAAAATGATCGAATTAGCTAGTTCGACGCAATTGGATCCAGAATTGGACTTGGAAATATCCATCCATTCTAGTACTCAAGCAGCTTCAGTGGGAAGCTTGCTTTTGCTGCTCAGCTGCTGCTACTTAATTTTTGTAGAGATGCAATAATAAACTTTCCAACCCTGGTTTGTCTGTGGGCATAGGTGTAAGATTGCTGCTGTTGCCTAGTAGTTAAAGGATGTGTAAGATACTAAGATAGTCTTATCATGACATGATTTGTGTACTTTTGGTGTGCTAGATCTGTTTTTTCTCTGGATAAAGGGTCATGTATCAAGAGGATATCAAGAAGTACAATCGACCTCTCTAACAACTCAATATCACGAGTAATTCGAAACATCAACGATGCACTGATGTGGAAGTATGTCTTATTGCTTCTTTTTCTTTCACATCTATGTGTTCATCTGGTAAACTTACAGTGGTATGTCTGGTCAGAATCTAGTAGATTTTGGCCATAGGAGGATCTTGACACAATGAACGATTAAGAGTGTTAATAACTGCATCACTTGTATACTGATCTGCTTAGGAACTTGTTCTTCAGTAAATTCTTGATGGTCTTCAGTACTTAACAACCTGGGCTGGGAGCCTGGGACGAGTGTCTAGGAAACATTTCTGATTTTCTGTTCCGTTTGATTCTGCTGGGCATTGGCTTCGTCCAAGAGAACCAAAATTCTGTTTTGACAAAACTAGAACTAGATTACAGACCCGGCAAGGGAATCTGAACCCATGTGGAGATTCAGAGATTCCTACCGCCAGCTGTTGTATGGTCCTGTTACCTCGAGGGAGGCGGCCCTACTTCTACCAGTGTGAATGGCGCATGTTAGCTAGCAGAAAATCTGAGCAGATTCAACCTCCTCTGATAAGCGAGGGCCCTGATAAAGTGATAAGATACAGTGATACCCCTAGAGTATCACTAGAACCGGGAAAGAAAAAAAATCTCAGATTCACATGTGGGAGCATATGTGTACAACTGAATGTACGCCGCAGAAACGGTCTGTGCACATATGCTGAATGGAACGAGCGCGACGGCAGGTTCAGGCCGGGAAAAAGTCCAAAATAAACCTTAAACTTGTAGATGAAAGCTAAATCGAATCTTGAACTCTTAATGCTTGAAATTGGCACACCAAACTTGTCAATCCCGGTCTATTTTAGACCTTGGAGCTGTTTGGTTACCGGGAATATGACAATCACGGTCGGGATAATGTGCTATTCTCACTGACAATTCGGTCCCACATGTAATATCCATCCCCTTCCAATATTTCCAACGCCGACGGTTTTCCGTGGTACCCACGCCGGGGAAATCCATGGTTGAGGCGCGCCGCGCCGTCGTGTTAGCTTGCCCTAAACGAACGTACTGTAATTGGTGACATCGCGGGCTAGCAGATCAACAGAAACACAGCAGGAGCACATCGGCGCTCGCGGAGCAGCATGGCGGCCTCGCCGGCGAAGAATCGCCTCTTGCCGTGTTATCAAGCCCGTGCGCCGCGTCCCTCTCCAGTCTCCATGTCTTCCTCTTGGTCATGCTCGTGGACTTGCTTGGAGAAGCCTGCTCTATGGTTACCTCCCGTCACCATCTCTCTGAGCGTGACTCCTAGCACGATTGTTGGGAAGCTGGATTCAAGGCCAGGACACCAAGCTGAGCTGGAGGCGTTCTCGCAGGTGGATCTTCATGGTACAGCCCACGATTTAATTGAGAAATCGAAGACTGAGCCAAAAGATTGGGGAAGAAAGATATGACATGTGACCCAGCCAGTCAGTGAGAGTACAGAACAATCCTATCTGGGGTTGACTTTTTCAGTGTGCTTAAAACTGGTCTAGGGTTTAAAATAGACCGGAATTGATACGAGGTCGGCGCCGTAGGATGCGGCCATGTCGGGGTCGTTGCCGAGCACAGTAGAGACCGGGGGCTTGACGGTGGTCGTAGTTGCTGGCGCCCGGTTGAGGTCGTGGTCGTCCACCACGGATGTCGTTGGAGCGGACGTGGTTGTCGGCGCCTGGACGAGGCCCTCGTGGTGCCCCACGCGCGATAGTCCGTAGCGCTGCTGCGACGGCGGCCGACACATCGGCTGCCACCTGCGCCGCGATGGCCGGGAGGAGGGCGGTGAACTCGGCCTGACGCCGCGCCGTCTTCTCCGCCAACTCTGCGCGACGCCTAGTTCTCTGTTCCCTCCAATCGGCAAGGTGCCGCTGCTGCGGGTCCTCCACCAGCGCGGACGCCCGATCTCGGCGGGCAGCCCAAGCTGCTCCGTGCAACATGGCCGGAAAGGCTGGATCGAAGCGTCTGGTGTGAAAATTTGTTTGGCTCGTATTTGGGGATTTGTGGGAAAAAAATTGGCTAGAATTTGGGGATTTTTGGGGAGGGATCGATTGGCTCTGAATACCAAATGTTAACACCAAACTACTAGATTCACTCAACTGGATCAAGGATTTGATTTACAACCAGCAATTACAGAGGAAGTAGAAGAGGAACCGAGAGGAAGGAAGAAGAAACCAAAGCAGAGGAGGCCGAAGCCATCCGTTCCAAGCCGCGTCATCCGTTGCTGATCCCCTCGTATATGTAGCTGCAGGCTCCTGTGGCTTCCTCCAAGCCCAGGCCAGTAGGTCCAGCCCACGGTCCAGCCCATGAAGCTAATAGGGAAGAGCGTCGCTAACATTCCCCCTCCTTAAATTTCGGCTTGACCTCAAGCCAATGCCATGTCGAACCGCCGGGATCCCAAGGTACTTGAGGCTCAAAGACATGCTCGAGGAAGACCTTGGCGAGGTTGAGGTAGCAGAAGGCGCTGATTTGCTCGAGGAAGACGCCGTGGCAGTAGTCGCCGCCGATGTGGACTTGGTCACGGAAGACGCCGGCACAGACTTTGTCGAAGTAGTAAGGATGGATCAAGGTGTACTTGCACAAGGTTGATGAACTAGTCGTGGTTGAAGAGGCCTGGCCGAGGAAGACAGCATTGTAGTGGTAGTAGCAGTAGGTCGGAGCTTCAACCATGATCCCGCCTTTAGCTACAACTTGTGTGAAAAGCCCACAGAAACACACAAGAGCCCAGATGCTAGGATCCCAGGAAAAGTACCACCCAGGGTATGTCACTGCTGCTGCAGGAATGAAATGCCTTGACTGGTTGCCGACATCTAAGTACTCCAAGAGAAATGACCATGCAATCTTCCATTGGGTAACCTCAAAACCACACTGAATAATGCGTCCATTTAAGCAGATAAGCCAATCTTGTACTAGAACGTCCTTCAGCAAACCAAATTTAATAGGAGTCCCAGGAGAAAAAATATGGTACACATTCAGCATCAATTGGTTCAAAGGTGGCATTGACTCCCCGAAAGTGACCATCTCACTTCTTCCAGATTCTGAACTAGCCAAATATGACCCCACGAGCAAACATGCAAATGTGCTGAATTTTGTCTTGATGACTCCAAGCCAATGTCGACTAAAACCACCAGGATCCCAGTGCAAGTGCGGCACATAAACTGAATGAATGGCGGCACATATTATCTCAATCTCCAAGTTGTTAGACTTCTGTATTCCACTACCTTAACATATGAACAGGCATGGAGTTAGTACTCCACCCTCTTCGTATCCTTGTGTAACTGCCACCGCATGGGGGCTTTTCCCTTGCTATATAACACGTACCCGAGCCCCCGATCAAGGGCATCGGTTCCATCCACCAACATGGTATCAGAGCCCTTCCTCTCCCTTCGACAACTGCCGCAATCCACTAAAGAAAATTCAGAATTTTTGTCGATCTCTGTTCGATCGACTGAAAACGAAAAGACAACCTCTCCCTCCCTCCCATGGCGTCCTCTTCTTCAGCATCGGTGCCGTCTTTGGTGGCTGCCCTCGGCGCCCCGCCAGCGGAGAAGCTCACGCGCGACAACTTCCTCTATTGGAAGGCGCAGGTCCTACCTGCGTTTCGCGGTGCTCAGTTCATGGGCCTACTTGATGGGTCCGACCCTGCACCAGCAAAAACCATCGAGGTCGCAGAAGGGGAAAGTGGAAACAGAATCATCCCAAATCCGGCATACGGCGATTGGATCGCACGGGATCAGATCGTGTTGACCTTCCTCACGCGATCTCTGTCCAAGGATATTCTTGCTCGTATGTTTGATCTCGAGCACTCAGCTGAAGTCTGGGCTGTTATTACCGATATCTTCTCCACGCAGTCCAAGGCCCGCGTCTCTTACCTTCGTGGTGCCCTGTCCAACACAAAAAAACTTGCCATGACAGCTGAAGTTTATATTGGCAAGATGAAGAGTTTTGCATCTGAACTCATCGCTGCAGGGAAGAGTATTGATGACGAAGAACTCCGAGATTACATCCTTGCTGGTCTCGACGATGAGTACACTCCTCTTTTCGCATCTATCAATGCTGTTCCAAGTACTACGCTGAATGATATGTGTGCTCAGCTGATTGCCTATGATCTCCGTCAGAAAATGCTCTCTGAATCGGGCCAGAAAACTGAAGTGTTTTCTTCTTTGGCTAATACTGCCGCCTGTCGCTCCAACACTGGCTATCGTGGTGGCTACGGTGGTGGTGGTCGTGGTCGCCATTCCAATTGGCAAGGTCGTGGTCGTCATAACCAAGGGCATGGTCGTGGTCGTGGTCGTGGCCGTGGCCGTACTCCCTCTCCGCATCAAGATGTCACTTGCCAAATTTGCAAGAAATTTGGTCACCCTGCGAGCAATTGTTGGTGGCGTTATGACAATGATGAGGATGATGACGATTCTTACACTGAAGAAAAAGGTGCATACGGCATTGATACAAATTGGTATGTGGATAGTGGAGCTACGGATCATATTACTAGTGAACTGCAAAAAATGACAACTCATAACACCTACAAGGGACATGATCAAGTTCACAATGCCGGAGGAGCAGGTATGCCAATTGCGCATATTGGTCATTCAATATTACGTACCCCCCATAGTTCCATTCGACTAAATAACATGTTGCATGTCCCTAGTGCCTCAAAGAATTTATTATCTGTTCATCGTCTTGCCCTAGACAATAATGCTTTTCTTGAATTTCACCCCTCTTTCTTTTTGATTAAGGATCTGGCAACGAAGCAAATCATCTTTAGAGGACCTTGTCATGATGGCCTCTATCCACTTGTGCCAATCTCGGCAGGATCGCACAAGCATGCCTTCGTCACAATAAAACCTTCGTCGTCTACTTGGCACTGTCGTCTAGGGCATCCATCCTCGTTTATTGTTAATCAAGTACTTAAGAGAAATAAGTTGTCGTACTCTCCTGAAATAAATCCTTACATTTGTGATCCATGTCAACAAGCTAAGAGCCACCAGCTTCCTTATCATGTCTCTAACAGTGTATCTATTGTTCCTCTTGAACAAATATTTTCTGATGTGTGGGGTCCTGCTCCTGCTTCTGTTGGTAGACATACTTACTATGTGAGTTTTGTTGATGATTATAGCAAATTCACTTGGATTTATTTGCTTAAAAAACGCTCTGACGTTTATCAAGTTTTCCTCAATTTTCAACAACTTGTTGAACGCAAATTTGGTCGCAAAATCATCACCATGCAAACTGACTTGGGAGGTGAATATGAAAAACTACATGGTTTCTTTCAAAAAGTTGGAATCACTCACCATGTATCTTGTCCACATGCTCATCAACAAAATGGCTCCGCTGAGCGAAAACACCGTCATATAGTTGAGGTTGGCCTTGCTTTGCTTGGCAATGCATCTATGCCACTGAAATTTTGGGATGAAGCTTTTCTCACCGCAACATTTCTCATTAACATGCTTCCCACCAAAGTTCTCAATTTTGAGACTCCCACGGAAAAACTCCTCCAAGTTAAACCCAACTATGAGTCCCTTCGTGTTTTTGGGTGTGCATGTTGGCCCAATCTCCGTCCCTATAACAAACGTAAACTTGCTTTTAGATCTAAGCAATGTGTTTTTCTGGGATATAGTTCACTTCACAAAGGCGTTAAATGTCTTGATATTTCCATTGGCCGTGTTTACATCTCTCGTGATGTTGTGTTTGATGAACGTGTTTTTCCGTTTGCCTCACTTCATTCTAATGCTGGCTCTCGGCTTCGTGAAGAAATACTCCTCCTACCTTCAAATTTAGTCTCTCCTACATACATTAATGGGGGTGTACATAATATTGATGCAAATATGCCTATTGTGCCCGTTGCTAACATGCCACAGGTCACATCTCTGGAGTATTCACGAAATTCTGTTGAAAACGGCACACAAAATGATCTAACGGATGCAGAAAATGAAGCTGCAGAAAATTCCAGCACAGGCACTAATTTTTATGATGATTCTCCTGCAAAAACTGGACAGCAATCCGTCTCGGATCGCGACAGATCCGCCTCGGATCGCGAGGACGAAGCCAGCCAGCGGAATCTGCCACGTCGCCGCTGTCTCCCGATGCGCAGCCGACCGGCACGGACCCGCTGCCGTCCGCCGCGCGTGGATGTGCTGGCGAATCTCCTCCGCGCCAATCCCGCGCTGCCACGCCATCCCGGTCCCCTGCTGTCTCCAATGATGGCATGTCTCCGGCTGGATCTTCTGTGGCTGGTTCCACTACCGACGGATCTGCCAGTGGCCACAGCTCTGCCACGGAATCTTCTGCTGCCCACAGCTCTGCCACCGGATCCTCTACTACTACAAATTCTGTAGCTCCTGCTGCTGCACCCCCTCGACACTCGCATGGCACTCGTCTCTCCAAAGGTATTCGTCAACCAAAAATATTTACAGATGGTAGAATTCGATATGGCATGCTCACATCTACAGGAGAACCGAACAATTTGAATGAGGCAAAGAGTGATGTCAATTGGCGACAAGCTATGCAAGAAGAATATGATGCCTTGATGAAAAATAAAACATGGCATCTAGTTCCTCCAAACTCGAGTAAAAATTTGATTGACTGCAAATGGGTATATCGCATCAAGAAAAATGCTGATGGCACTATTGACAGATACAAAGCTAGATTGGTCGCAAAGGGTTTCAAACAACGCTATGGTATAGACTATGAAGATACTTTTAGCCCTGTTGTCAAAGCTGCTACTATTCGACTTGTTCTAGCTATTTCAGTCTCCAGGGGCTGGAGCTTGCGGCAGCTCGATGTTAAGAACGTGTTTTTACATGGTGTTCTGGAAGAGGAAGTTTACATGAAACAACCACCTGGGTTTGAATCTCCCACTGCTCCAACTTTTGTTTGCAAACTTGACAAAGCTCTCTATGGTTTGAAACAAGCCCCTCGAGCATGGTACTCTCGTCTCAGCTCCAAATTACTTGCTCTTGGCTTTACACCTTCTAAGGCAGACACATCACTCTTTCTATATAACAAAGGAGGCATCATCATATTTATTTTAATATATGTTGATGATATCATAGTAACAAGTTCTTCAGATAAGGCTATCTCCTCCTTACTTCATGATTTGCGTGATGACTTTGCTCTCAAGGATCTTGGTGATTTAAATTTCTTTTTGGGCATTGAGGTCAAGAAATCATCAAATGGCCTCATATTGACTCAAGAAAAATACGCTGCTGATTTGCTTGCTCGTGTTGGCATGAGCAAATGCACTCCTTGTCCTACACCCTTGTCTACAAATGAAAAACTAATGCTACATGAAGGATCTCCTCTTGGTCCTGAGGATAGTACTCATTACAGAAGTATCATTGGTGCACTACAGTACTTGACCTTAACTCGGCCAGATATATCCTATTCTTTTAATAAAGTATGTCAATTTCTTCATGCACCAACCACTACACATTGGACAGCAGCAAAGAGAATTTTACGGTACATCCAAGGAACTATAAAAGTTGGACTCACTTTCAAACGGTCTCCCTCAACACTCCTTAGTGCATTTTCAGATGCTGATTGGGCTGGCGATCCTGATGATAGACGCTCTACAGGTGGCTTTGCAATCTTTTTTGGACCCAATTTGATCTCTTGGAGTGTCAGAAAACAAGCCACTGTCTCACGTTCCAGTACTGAGGCTGAATACAAGGCTCTGGCTAATGCTACAGCAGAATTGATTTGGGTTGAAGCACTTCTACGAGAACTTGGCATCTCCATGCATGACAAACCGTGTCTTTGGTGTGATAATCTTGGAGCTACGTATTTATCGGCAAATCCAGTTTTTCATGCTCGCACTAAGCACATTGAGATTGATTTCCACTTTGTGAGAGAAAGAGTAACCAAGAAACAACTTGACATCAAGTTTATTTCTAGCAAGGATCAGATAGCAGATGGTTTCACCAAAACCTTACCTGTGCACAAGCTTCAAGAGTTCAAGCGTAATCTAAATCTTTGCCAAGCTTAGATTAAGGGGGGATGTTAGACTTCTGTATTCCACTACCTTAACATATGAACAGGCATGGAGTTAGTACTCCACCCTCTTCGTATCCTTGTGTAACTGCCACCGCATGGGGGCTTTTCCCTTGCTATATAACACGTACCCGAGCCCCCGATCAAGGCATCGGTTCCATCCACCAACACAAGTAACAGATCACAATAGAGCACTCTAGGGTTCGGTACAAGTGCATACCATAATGAATAGAATATGCCAATGCTGTAGGTGGCCATGCAATCTCCCACTGAAATTGTGCAGTGCCATAACTGTACAAGGAAGCCTTTCCAGCAAAGTAAAACTGAAACCAACCTTCATTCTCAGCATGAACTAGTGAATAAACTGCAACATCGGAGAATGTGGAGTGACAGGTTGCTTGCGGGAAACATGGCCAATGCAGATGCTCACATTCAGGGGCGTAGCCAAGCCCCAGGCTACACGGGCTTTGGCCTGGGGCGTGACACCAAAATCCTTCGTTGACTGTAGAAAAAATAGCACTGTTTAGAACTGTTTGGTACTGTAGCTTGAAGCTGGCCTGGGTCTTGGCTGAATCCTGGCTACGGCACTGCTCACATTCTATACCAAAAGCATGAGCCCAAGGCTGGAACTCTCCTATTTTTGTTGGCTGGAGCACCATGCTGGTAGTTAATATGATAGCCTGAGAAACCTCAATTGATAGCAAGAATTCAAGCTCCAGTGGTGGCCAAGGATTAGACATAACCCAATCTGGGATAGCCAAGGTAATATTTCCGAGTGAGCAATGCAGATTATCTAGGCAACATGAAATCCACAAAGCGCAAGCAGCTCGCCTCACCAATAAAAAGTCAAACATCTTGTTCGCGGTGGCGCTTGCAAGGAGATAATGTGTACCACAACAAGAATGATCTAAAATCTTGAACACTATTGGCTGCAGCTGTACACACTGAACTCCAAGATCGAAAATAATCACAGTCAGGGTTGCATTCCATTCAGTTCCCACTTTTACCAAGAAATGCCAATCTCCTGATATCTCCATAATATCCATTATACAGTGCAGGTTAGAAATACTACAAGCTGCAACGCAAAATACTAGTAGCTCTGCACCTTGTGAGCTGAAGCAGCATAACCATATCACCACACTGCTCCTGATGAGCTCAACCGATTCAACGTGAAGGTGAAATAAAGTGGTCCTAAGCATGAACGGTATACCCTGACAGTCCAACTGGAGATTGTTCTGAATACCTGTGCTCATCTTTGGGAAAGGAGGCGGACCTGAATTCTTCGCAGCCCAGAGCATCAGTTGCGTACTCAACACCTGGATCATATCCTTGCAACTAATAACGACCCTGAAAGATACAAACCATGGTGGAGGCCAGGGTGGGCGCTTGATTTCTGTGGCTGGTAACAACACACCAATTAGCTTGTACACGGTAAACACCCTCACCGAGAGAAGGGCCGCAGTGCTGCTGACGTCGTCCCCAAGGTATGAGGGCGGCGTGAGGCTGAAGGTGCTCGCTCTCAGGGCAAGCAAGGGGTAGACGGAGCAAGCGTCATAAGCCACTGTGCATATGCCACCACTCGACCACAGGCTCAAACAGACGGAAGGCGACGTGGAGCTGAGATCGTCGACGCCCTCGAGCAGGTCCGGTGTAGAAGTTGGAGTCAAAATCGCGACCACTGGCTCGGGGTCGAAGCAGCATTGCTCAGAGACGCAGGCGGTGGTCGTGGACGAAGTTGGTTCTGCTGACGACGGGGTGAGTGCAGCCGCATATACAGAGGCGGCGTGGCTTGGAAGTTCCGCCGAGCAGGTAGTGGGCGCTGAAGCAGCGAGGTCGGCGCTCGTGTCGCTTGCTAGGCATATTGTCGAACAGGTGGAGGGCGTCGGAGTAGCGAGGTCGGCGAGGTCGGCGCCGTAGGATGCGGCCATGTCGGGGTCGTTGCCGAGCACAGTAGAGACCGGGGGCTTGACGGTGGTCGTAGTTGCTGGCGCCCGGTTGAGGTCGTGGTCGTCCGCCACGGATGTCGTTGGAGCGGACGTGGTTGTCGGCGACTGGACGAGGCCCTCGTGGTGCCCCACGCGCGATAGTCCGTAGCGCTGCTGCGACGGCGGCCGACACATCGGCTGCCACCTGCGCCGCGATGGCCGGGAGGAGGGCGGTGAACTCGGCCTGACGCCGCGCCGTCTTCTCCGCCAACTCTGCGCGACGCCTAGTTCTCTGTTCCCTCCAATCGGCAAGGTGCCGCTGCTGCGGGTGCTCCACCAGCGCGGACGCCCGATCTCGGCGGGCAGCCCAAGCTGCTCCGTGCAACATGGCCGGAAAGGCTGGATCGAAGCGTCTGGTGTGAAAATTTGTTTGGCTCGTATTTGGGGATTTGTGGGAAAAAAATTGGCTAGAATTTGGGGATTTTTGGGGAGGGATCGATTGGCTCTGAATACCAAATGTTAACACCAAACTACTAGATTCACTCAACTGGATCAAGGATTTGATTTACAACCAGCAATTACAGAGGAAGTAGAAGAGGAACCGAGAGGAAGGAAGAAGAAACCAAAGCAGAGGAGGCCGAAGCCATCCGTTCCAAGCCGCGTCATCCGTTGCTGATCCCCTCGTATATGTAGCTGCAGGCTCCTGTGGCTTCCTCCGAGCCCAGGCCAGTAGGTCCAGCCCACGGTCCAGCCCATGAAGCTAATAGGGAAGAGCGTCGCTAACACATCAACCCACAAAGCAAACTCTGCCAAAAATGTCCCCAAATCGTAAATACAGTATATGATGCCGAAGGAATTGATCTGATAGCATCTGGGCCACGTATGGGGGGCGCGGTTTCACGTCCGACGCTCCTAATAGCCCTCTGCAGATGCTTCGACTCTGCCGAAATATCCCCCAAATCTTACATGTATGTTTGTTTCGGTGATCGTCACTCACACGACCCTAACGTTCTGCTGAAAGCTTATCAAACGCCTACGCGGAACACGTCACTCTCTACCACGGGCCGTGTGTTGTCGTACGTGTGCGATGCATCTCCACATGGCCTGGAGCTTCAGAGTTATGAGAACTGGGCAACGCTGTACAGTTTCCTAGGTCGTTGTGATCTCCCTTCTTTGCTGTCCCCATCTTCACAAATTAATCAAAGCTTTGCCGATCAGTTCTCCACTTTCCAACGTTTTTGCCAACTGCCATGAAAATGCATCATGTATTCATGTGTGGTCGTGGCAGGTTCTGAAATGTCACTAGCAGCTTATATTTCTTTTCATTTCAGATTTGATCCATACCCCATAACTTTCAGTAAGATACGATGATATACCGGTCATGATAGTTCCCTACCATGATCGCCTGTTGATCTCCTCCCTGGCTTCTAGTGAACCTGACATTTTCTCGACCGGATAGGTTCATCACGATGGCTAGGGTTTAGGCAGGGCCGGCCCATAAGGCGGGGCAGCGGGGCGCCCGCCCCGGGCCCCAAGGAAGCAGGGCCCCAGCCCAAGTAATTGTTCAATAGTAGTAACAGGATATTTTCTGCCTTAGATTCAGAAAAAAGGAGAAAAGGGTAAAATGGCCAAGGCCAAGCCCACACGAGCTGGACACTGGACGCACGCACAGAACCAATTAACCCAGCAGTGCAGCCAAGCCCACCCCTGTTGCCTGTCAATAGCTGTACAAGTATCTTGACAAGTCTATTTGTTTTCGGTTAAAAAGGCTGTTTTTATGTTAATAAAATAATGGTCTGCTTGTCACATTTAGAAAATTGATCTTTTATAGAACTATATTGTTTACTGTTATCATGGTGTAGTCCGCTCAATCTTTACTAATAAATAGTTTTGTTGTGGGAGTTTTATTGTTACACCAGTTTGTGCATTTTGTTATCTTCCCTTGCCAACTATGTGAGATGATCACGTTGAAACGTATTCATGAACTTTTGAAATAACTCCCTGTTATCTGAAATATGTGTCGCGCGTATACCAGTCGATCTGTAAATCACATGTTAATTTTCCATGACACTTTTAACGGCTTGGAGGAGTACCAATTTTTCATTTTTTTAAGCAAAGGGCCCATGTTTATCGTCTCGCCCCAGGGCCTCCAATATGTGTGGACCGGCCCTGGGTTTAGGGCGTTTTTTGTCCCAAGGTGACCATGTCAGAAGCTCGATCAGCCCCGAGAGCTGGCTCCGACAAGCTTAGGGATGACGATTGGAACACAAAGACATGATTTTGATCCAATAATTGATGAGAAGAATGCGACATCGACAACCAAGGAGTCGAAGGAAGATTGAGGTATTGGCTCCATGTTCGACCAATTGGCGATCAACAAAGAGGAGTTTAATGACTTCATGATCGAGAAAGATGATGTAGCATTCAAAAAGAGTACTCGATGGGTGGTTGTATCAAGTGTTCTGATGGCAAGAAATTTAGCCAAGATGCTCTACTCCAGAACATGCATAACACATGGAATTTTTTTTAGAGAGAATTTATAAGGCAATGAGCTGGATTATCGTGAAAAAGGGTGTGAAGGATAAGAAACGGTACACATAGGTCAATGGCATTTCAATATCTAGTAACCCCGTAGAATCTGCGACGTCCCTCAAGGATGATGGTAGGGTCGAACGAATTGTTGTGGTTGGAACTGTCGCGATATCGAAAATGCTTTGATATTTCATGATCTTTGTGTCTTGCAAATGACACACTATATCTAGCTATATTTCCTTAGTGAAACTAGGCATAAAGTGATCAAGTTCACCGCCTTCGTAGCCAGCTTGGACTTTGCGACTTTGCCGGGGTGGATAGTGATGGTAGGAGTGGTAGACTAGCTCTATTCTGGCATAAAAATGTATATGTGGAGAGCAGATTCTCGCGGCTAGATTTGCGGTGGGGACTTGGTGATGCTTCATCTGTGGATGCTTGTTGGAGTAGATTATCGGTGGATCTTCATCGACAAACATTGGATTCTCCGACGACTCAAATGTTCGTGAGGCGACCACTCCAAGGTCTGATGCTACGAGTTCACTTTCGTTTCTTTTGCTGGTATCAGATCATGTGCAATCTCTTGGCTGACGTGCCTATGCGGAGGCTTTCTCCCTTCATTGTAGCGTTCTTCGGCTGCTCTACACCAAGTGGTACCGCGCCCGGTGGTACATTAGCCGCTAGCGATCGAAGGCTAGTTCCTGGGAGAGAAGAAGGACCTGATCATGACTTTATGTTGGGGGCATATGCTGTGAACTAGGCCCATCGGGTGTACTAATGCACTAGGCAATCTGGGCCGTCAGATCTAAAACAGAGAGTCCGGATCGAATTTCAAAAACAATGCGAAATTTGAAAACTTATCAAACAATTCCGAAAAAAATCATGCACATGCCTGACCATGGTACGCACCGCCGTGATTTTTTTCGCACCGAAATGTCACCGTATGCGCCCTGGGCAAAAATGACAAATTTCTGACAGAAAATTCAAATTCTGTCAGAAATTTGTCATTTTTGCCCAGGGCGCATACGGTGACATTTCGGTGCGAAAAAAATCACGGCGGTGCGTACCATGGTCAGGCATGTGCATGATTGTTTTCGGAATTTTTTGATAAGTTTTCAAATTTTGAATTTTTTGCCCAGGTTTGCCTAGTGCATTAGTACACATGATGGGGCTAGTGCACAGCATATGCCCCCCTTTATGTTGCAGTCTAGGATCCTTGATGCAATTCACGAGAACTATGTTGTAATTTGTGTTTTCTTTAGGGTCCCACCACTCAGTATTCATGTGGTTTCCAGACTCTTCAGGGTCGTTTCAGTTAAAAAGAAATCTGATAACCAGCGTGTCAATTCAATATCAACCCGGACAGAAGTAAATTAACCACGAGTAGACGACAACGACCTTTCTTCCTGCCGGTGCGCAGAGGTAAATCTTCACTGTTTTACTATCGATCTTGACATCTCCTGTGACTCAGCGGGTTCTAGAAGAAATTCCCTTTCGCACGAGCAAATAATTGATGCAAAGCTAGGAAAGCGCGATGCTAGACATTATGTCCCGATGGCACTCGTGATGGAAGCTCGATCACATGCTTCCAATGAAGTGCGTTCGTGTGTTATGCGTTGCGTTGCTATGTCACGATAGCTTACTCCATTTGTGGCAATAATGGTCGGGAACATCCGCACATGGGAAAGGGCATAAAGGGAAATTTGGGCAACAAGCTGGCAAGCAAAAGGGCACTACACGTATCGCACATGTGTTTATTCACCAGTGGAAACAGAACTTTTAGTCCCGGATGATAAGGACCTCTAGTCCGAGCTGCCCACCGGGTGGGTTACGACCCGGTACTAAAGGTGCTTCACGTGGCAGTCGTCGGGCTGCTGGGCCGGAGGACCTTTAGTCCCGGGTGGTGTTACCAACCGGGACTAAACGTCTACACCTTTAGTCCCGGTTCGTGTTACCAACCCGGACTAAAGGTATTTTGAAGATTTTTTTTATAATCTCGAGTTATTTTAATTCTATTCCGAAACTTTCCACTTAGCCACTCATTTAATCTCGAATTATACACTTAATCTTAGTTCAAAGTAATTACTCTGATCAAACTTCCCATTGGGTCACCCATCCTTAGACTGCTCTAGTCTCAGCACGCTTAACTTTTGAGTTCTTTTCAAATTAGTTTCTATCTTATCAATCATATTAACCCCTCGGTTACGATGTTACACCTTTTCATTGTTTAAATTTTAAAACTTTATTTGAATAAGTAACAATGATTATGTAATAGTATATCTTGACTAAATAACAATAAAATGAATTTTACTTTATGTTTTTACATTTAATATGGAAGAATTCATATCTTTAAATCCGGAAATCGAAATTTGACAAATAAAATGTCTAAGTTGATTAGAAAAATGAGAGGAATTCAAATATGCTATACATATCATCTTTTGCATCACAGAAATATCGATAGTTAGAAAATTTGACCTCTTTCGATGAATAGTCATGGCGGCCATTTTGATCTTTTTTGAACAAAAATCAAATAAAGTGAAAATTCCCTAAAAAAAGGTATCCTTTAGCATGGTTGTGTTAGGTTAGGACATAGGAACATCCAACCAAGATCCATCCAAATCTTGCAAAGATTCCCTCCATTTCATCCGAAGTGGGAATTTTCAGCTATAAGTGCACAAACTTACTAGAGAGAAAGTGAAGCTGGTGAAGCCGGTCACACACCGGAGTAGGATCTTGGACATGTACAACACCCAACACACTTATATACATATGGTATGAAACCAGCTAGATTTTGGTGGGGTTTCCGACGCTTCGGAGCCCCGCTTCGGTGAAACCTTGGACCCGCTGGAAAAAAGTCAAACTTCCCATATACCCCTTTGAACGGAGTGGAAAGGGGGTAAGCCAGTGGAGTTTTTTGCTTGGTTGTGTTAGGTTAGGAAATATGAACATCCAAAACCAAGATCCACACAACTCTTGTAAAGATTCCCTCTGTTTTGCCCGAAGTGGGAATTTTCAGCTATAAGTCCACCAACTTACTAGAGAGATAGAGAAGCCGGCGAAGCCGGTCACACACCGGAGTAGGATATTGGACATTTACAACACCCAAAACAATTATATACATATGGTATGGAACCAGCTAGGTTTTGGTGGGGTTTCCAACGCTCCGGAGCCCCACTTTGGTGAAACCTTTGAACCCGCTGGAAAAAAGTCAAACTTCCCATATATCCCTTTGAACGGAGTCGAAAGGGGGTAGGACAGTGGAGTTTTTTTGCTTAGTTGTGTTAGGTTAGGAAATATGAACATCCAAAACCAAGATCCACACAACTCTTGCAAAGATTCCCTCTGTTTCGTCCGAAGTGGGAATTTTCAGCTATAAGTCCACCAACTTACTAGAGAGAAAGTGAACCCGGTGAAGCCGGTCACACACCGGAGTAGGATATTGGACATTTACAACACCCAAAACAATTATATACATATGGTATGGAACCAGCTAGGTTTTGGTGGGGTTTCCAACCGGAGTAAGAAAAGCAGTTCGTACTTACATTTGATGGTAAGAGCATCTCCATTCGCGGCGCTCAAACAGTGTCCGGTAGCGGCACCGGACGAATGCAATTGGCGCTGTCCAGACGCGCCGTGGGCTATTGGACGTGCCGCTCCCCACTCGTGCCGCCAATAGGGTTTTTTGAAACGACGTTTGAACAAGAAAATAGATAGATTTCATTTAAATTTCGTTCAAACTAAACATAATTCATTCAAAATAGACATAATTAATTCAAAGTAAACCCTAAACCTAATCAGTAGGGCGGCCCGCCGGGCATCTGCAGTGCGGGCAAGAGCCCGCCCGTGCAGGCAGAGGTGCCCAACGGCAGTCGGCGCAGCTTCAGTTGAGGTAGAAGCCGTTGGCCACGGACGGCAGCGCAGGTGCAATTCGCCTGCGTCCCATTGTACTCGCGAGGGCCACTCCTCGTCATCGTCCTCATCATCATCAACCTCCTCCGCCGCCTGTGGAGGTTGAGGTGCCACCGGCGCCTGTTCTTCCCTTGCGCGTCGAGCCGCCTCCGCCGCCTCGTACCGCTCCCTGTCCCTTTCAATGCCCGCCGCGAAGTCGTCGTCGGAGGTGTTGGTAAGGAGGTCGTCGTCGTAGTCGAACCACCCCGCAGGCGGTGACCCAGTTATCGAGGTGGCGAAGAAGGAATGGAGGCACATCTCCGGCGGCATGGTTTGCTGGCACATCTCGATGTAGTCGAGGCGTGCCTGGCCGGCCGACGAGGAGCAACCGAGACGTGGACTGGGTTCGTCACCCACCCCTTGATACGTCTCAAACGTATTTATAATTTTGATTGTTCAGTGCTTGTTATATGTCAATGTCACGTGTTTTTATAATGTTTTAATACCATTTTTATAAATTTTCGGGTACTAACCTATTAACAAGATGCCCAGTGCCAGTTCGTGTTTTCTGCTGTCTTTTTGTTTCCGAAATCCTAGTCAGGAAATATTCTCCAAAAGACCTAAAATTTACGGAATTTATTTTTACGAAGGAACGCAGGCACCGACCAAAGATCACCCGGGGGGACCCACCAGGAGGGGGATGGCCCCACGGCGCGGCCTGGGGTGGGGCCGCGCCCCAAGGCCGTGTGGGCCTCCTGGAGCTCCTCTGGCGCTGCCTCTTCGCCTATAAATTGGCTCGTCCCCGAAAACACTAAAACACCCGACCATATTCCAGAAAGAAAACCAAGGCCGCCGTCGTCGCCAACCCTAGTTCGGGACGGTTCTGAACCTCTTCCCGGCACCCTGCCGGAGGGGGAGATCGTCACCGGAGGCATCTACACGACCATGCCTGCCTCCGGAGTGATGCGAGAGTATTCCACCATGGGACTACGGGTTCATGGCAGTAGCTAGATGGTTGTCTCTTCTCCTTGTACCTCCATGTTTAGATCTTGTGAGCTGCTTAACATGATCAAGATTGTCTTTATGTAATGCTACATGTTGCTGACGATTACTAGAGGAGGCGAATTGAAGAAGCAAAGTTCGGCTGTACGTGCGATTAGATTGATTTGTGAAGGTTTCGTGAACCATTGAGTCACCGGCACGTTGGCTGTCCTTCGATCCTAGGTGACACCGTGAGAGTCTGGGAGATGAGAGGAGGAAAATTGGCGTTGCCATTGTGGAAACATGGGAATTGGCGGGACTCGGGAGGCACAATGTTGCGTTGAGATGGGGTCAATCGGATTTCTTGGGGTGAGTTGAGGCACGGATTTTAGATAGGATTCTTCCTTCTTACATGGGCTTCATTGTCGTGAGCTGCACCTGCACTCATTGGTCGTATGTGAGCTCCATTTGAAACCATTCAAAACCCAGTTGACCAGAAAAATAGAAACAAATAGAGAAAACCAAAAAACGAGCGCATGCCGAAGCCACGCAATTGCTTCCCTCAGCCCTCAGGTATGCCCGTGAGGGGGCTGCCCACACTGCACGCCCCTAGCGCTGGAGTGCGGCTTCACGCCCTGCAGGAACGTCAACCTCCCTCCCTCCCCCCGTTTGATCCCCATTTAAATTCTACCAAAATTAAAAAAATGTCCAAAAATCACTTTAATGAAAATATGTAAAATAATTAATGTTCCTAACATTTATTGTATGGTTTATACGGTTCTTGGTATATGTTTTGTTGCTCATGTAAATTGTTTACATATTATGTAAAATCGTCATGAAACTTATGGAAAATGTTCCCATAGATTACAAAAAATGCCGCGTACCATTTGTGGAACCATTTTTTATACCAACTTCACGAAAAAAAAAATCATGTACTTGAAAAATGTTCTTTCGTTTAAAGAATTTTTCACCCAACTCAAACAATCATGGTGGATTTATTTGTGTTTATTTCTTGCGATGGACTTTCAAAACCAAAATAAAAATAACCTATTGGTAAAATAATACTCCATCCGTTCCTAAATATAAGATGTTTTAGCATTTGTCCACATTCACATGTATACAAATGTACCTATATGTTTTAATGTGAATGTTCACTCATTTTACTACGCATTTAGACAATATGTAAAACACCTAAAACATCTTATATTTTGAAACATAGGGACTAGTTCTGAACCTTTTTACCAAATGCAATTTGGGAAAGACATCGATAGCTGAAACACGTGAAAGCCCATCAAGTAAGTTATATAAGATAAAAATCATCAGAAATAAATAAAATAAAACATAGAAAGACAGATAAAATCGAAAGAAAAGAACACCAAAATTAAAATGAAAAATGGAAGAAAAGAAGAAACAAATACTACCCCCGAAATCGGCCTGCCTGTGATTCTACGCGTAGGATCTCTATTTGGCGCGCGTTTTCCCTGTGGTTCGGCTGCTCGTTATGCTTCGGCCTTCTTTCGCCATGTCAGAAGGCTAATGGGCTCTGTTGGATTGTAACCGTCAGGCCGGCTGCAATTGGAAGGCCGTCAATGTTGGTAGCACACACGGAAAAGACACTTTTCTCAACAAAGAAAAAACACGGAAAGGACACAGTGCAGCATCCAGCATTGCAGCTTACTCCTGGAGCGTATCAATGAAGAGGCAGAACAATTACGTTGTCTTTAACTGTTTTAAAAGGTGACGACTTTAGAAGCTCGAAACTGCTGTTATTGGTGCTAATCTTTGACCTGAAGGCATGATTTCTGGAGAGGATAAGGCATGTACGCATTCCTGATCAAACCGGCCTTATCTGCAAGCTAAGCTCCAGCGCCTCTTAATCTCCTCCTCCTTGCATTGCCTTGGATTACAGGCTTTGTCTGAAATGCATGATACATTGATACGTGCAGCTTGGATTGCTCGATTAAGACAGCTAAGGGAGAATTTTATATTATACTCTGTTGTCTGGCTATCCCTTAGCTGTAGTATGTCTTCTTTTCCGGAAGCTACATATCATCTTGCTAGTTTACATACCGCGTCTGTATGTATTAGATGACTGTATAAATTAACGCCAACTCACGCCAGTAACTTCATCATGTATTTCTTTTAGGCATCGTAGTTTCTTCATATCTCAAGATGATCCTCAATCAGCTATGCACATAAAATGCGTGTTGTCACTCTGGCGTACAGGTGCAACCCGGCGACCCATGAAGCAATACACAAGTATATCTAAAGTTAGCCGTCTATTATTCAAAGCGGAAGATTGCACCCTTGATTAATTAAAAGTTAGCCTCAAATTTTTCCTAGATTACTATTTTATTTAAATTAGCACAACCAATACATTTCTAAATTAAATCTCTCAAGGTGCCTAAATCTCTCCCCACCCCCCTCTCTCATAATAGAGGAAAAATCCATCATGATCGACTATGCATTAGCACATAGTGATAGAAAGGACACCTCGGACACCCTCTAAATAACACGAGCCCCACATCCGACACGGTGAAAATAAAAACGTGTGGGCGATGAGGCATGCTAGAAATGAGCCACATTGACCACGGGTATTCTATACGGCAGTTTCCGATGCGAACCACATCGGAAACATATATTTTTGTTGCCCATTGCTGGGCAGCCCAAAAGCCCAATAATTCATGCTCAACCCCTATCGCTCTCACCACTCCCTCTAGTCTTAGACATCAATACCACTCCCCCACTCTCTCTAACCCTACCCACCACAGTCACTTCCCCTCAGCACCATCCCGTCATCGGAGGATGTCGCCTCCTTCTCTAAAGACCCAATCGCCACCATGACGACCATTGGTTGGCCTTTTCCCTATCCTATTATCGCGCCCGCCATAGAACGCCTCCTCTCCCGGCCTCTCGAATAATGAGAAGGAAGAGGGCTCTTCCTCCTGTCTGAGGGAGAAAGGGCGGTGGTTGTTGCATCTCCTTAGCCTCTGACGAGTATAAGCAATACCCAATCCTAGACATGGACAACACGATCGATGGAGCCAGCCCAGTGGCCTTGTTAGTCTGAGCCCTTCTAGAAAACCGAGATGGGCCACACCATATAAGAGAGCTCATCTGCAATGCAGACCATTGAGGCATAGAGCTAAAAACTAGACTAGGTCACAACACGCCAAACACCTAGATCATGGACATAATGGAACACTAGATCATGCTACGATGCGGTACAACACTCCCACGTAACTGACCCCCAGTCATTATTATACACTTGTAACTCTCATGTAGTTGATCCCAAGGCTGAAGGAGAACACCCCACTATTTTTTTTTTGAGAAAACGGCAGGAGCACTGCTTTCAATTAATAGAAGAGAACTGAACAAAACTGTTACATGGGGAGTTACAGCAAGGCATCTATAATCGACCCCTCAAAATGACATGAGGATTACTCCGACTAAAGAAACTACTACTCAGGTGTAGCCGGATGTCTCGCAAAGCAAGAACGGCCACCTCCGGGAATGGCTTGCGCACTCCGTTGAAAACTCTACGATTTATCTCTTTCCAAATGTGCCATAGAGTGTAGACCAAATGGCCGTTGCGGTCTCGAGATCTGATCGTCGAGGGAACTGCCAGCATTGTCACATGGGGTGGCGACAACCCCAACTTGCCATGCACCAATTTCAGGACCGCGAAGGAGAAGGGCAGTCCTTACAAAGGTGGGACACTGTCTCATTGCTAGAGAGGCAAAGCTGGCATGTGGGGTTGTGAGGCCAGCCACGGATGGCCAGGTTTTCTGCGGTGAGAATCTTGCCGTGCAGCACAGTCCAGGCGAAAAATTTGCGCTTAGGCACATTAGTTGCGTTCCATCACCGGGACGGGACGATCCTCTAGTGCCGCCCGACGAATTGGGCATTGTAGGTGGTTGCAGCCGTACATACTCCCGAAGCCGTCTACTTCCAGGAGATGGAGTCGCCGTTTGAAGGATCCATTCCTGGGTTCTGCAAAAGTCTCCAGACCAGGTCGATGAACTCATAGAGTTGAGCCATCATGGTGATGCGTGCAATGGAGGTGATCCAGCGTTGATTTGAGACCTCACTCTTGACAGCGTTCATCCAGATCCCCAAACAGATAGGAAACATACACTACACAACACACCATTCACAGATCAAGCAAACACCGCCACAAATAGGAGTAGTGCTGTCACATGTGTTCATCCAGATCCTCAAACATGTATACATCGTTGTGTCTTGTGTGTCTTAGCTCACAAGTTATTGGACTCATCCCACCCTCAAATTCGTTGCCCGGAAAAACTCAGACAATGGCGGGCCACATATTTTGGGTGTGCCCGAAATTTTTTGTGGTGGCCGGTGGAGATGCTCTTACACAATGAAAGGTAGTGTTTCTTTATTTCTTCTTTTCTTTCTTTTTATTCTCTTCTGTTTGTAGACATTTCTTCATTTCACATTCGTATTTGTTTTAGCTCTCCTATGGCAATGAAAATTTGGAAAACTCAGCGTGAATGCCACGTTAATCTGTTATTTCGGAGCTATCAATGAACTATCGATCGTATTCGATTGAGATATGTTAATGCACAATGCATGTTACCGGTAAGGGGTATTGGCTTCAATTCAGTATCGAGACTAACCAATCAAACCCTGAAGGATCAGGAAGAGTACTATTCGATTTGCCGCGGATGGCTTTGCATCTTATGCGACTATTTGCCTCCTTTGGGGGAGTATACAGGCCACGTACGCATGCCCAGGCCGCCCCCTTTTGATTGTCTGTGCCCTTCAGATAGCTCGTAATTCCATAACGAACATGTATGTCCTACTAATCAATAATCAAGTGAGTTAACTCGATCCGCGATATGCCCGTGGACATAATAATTGTAGTACTCCACTTGTCATGTGACCTAATTTATCATTTATCCATACTTGAGTAGAAGAATTTGTAGGACTTGAACATGGGAATTAACGTAATGCATGACATAACGGCATGCCCCGCGCATGTGTTAATTAGTTCCTTCCAATCAAATTACGTCTTCGTCAGCGAATCCTCATTGGCTAAGCACACGCATGCAATAACCATCAACAACTAATGTCGTCGTGGATACCTGTTCATCGATCGATCCTATGCCTCCGTTCCATCCATGCGGCGTGCTCGCCTGCAACATAGATAGGAGCTGCAGCTAGACGCACAGCCCCCAACTTGCCATGGGTAGTCAGCCAAATATAAATATAGGACTAATTATTGTCAAAGAATATATCATGAAACATCAAGATGTCAACGTACTATATTTATTTACCACATAAGCATTTTTATGTGGACGACCCACCGAAAGCAAGCATTTGTAGTATAGAAAAAAGGTTGATCATCTGCCCATTTCTCTTAAAAAATGGCAATCATTTGTTATTTTTGGTTTTGCTAAATCTCGGTCGATTGAGATTTTCTTAAGCCTTTGTCTCAGTCTTGCAGTTGCAGTTCCACTTTTCTAGATTATTAGAGACTTAAAAAATCTCAATCGATTGAGACATAGACGAACCCATGTTAATTATAGTTGTGTATTTACTCGTTCCGCTTCAAAAGGGCCAAAAGTAGATTGTCTTTTATAAAACAAATGAAACAACAACAAAATCCATTGAGATTTACTAGTGGGAGATATGGTACAAATTCGCACAACATCTGACTGACCATATGTGGATTAGGACACACAACCTCACACTTTCTTCCCTTTTTGTCACATGTTTGTATATACTAGGCAAGATGGCGCGGCGTGTCGCCGCGCCTGTGTGGAAAAATATTGTATTTTGTGTTTTAGTTAGGGTTAAATTAGAGAGAAATATGTATATGTCTGTAAAAAAAAAGTTAAATCATGAAAGTTGTTTGAAAGGGTGATATCTATCTACTCGTCAAAGGAAAATTCAAACGGATGACTAAGTGCGACGAATTTGACAAAAATCGTCAATTTTTTTTCGAATTTGTAATCAAATTAAGAAGTTAGAGTCGACCAAACTCGAAACCGATTACGGGAATGGATCATGAAAAGGAAAACGAATCGTAATTTTTGATAAATGCGAGTTTTTTTTGTAAAAGTGCCACGCGGGTCTGAATCGAACGGCGCGGAGGCGTGTGTACTGTAGACCGGAGGGCCGTTTCATATTCGTTGGAAAACACAGGGAATTTTCCACAAAAAACATAGAGAAAAACACAGGGACTTTCTTGCAAAAAAACGTAGGACCATTCACAATTTTGTGGAAAAGGCGAGGACTTTTCTGCAACTTATCCCGTTTTGAATTTTTTAAAAACTTCTCAAAAAAATTAAAAAAAAACATGGATATAGCTAACTCTATTCACTACGGTCGTACAAAATTTCACTGCAAAACACCTTATATTTTGGGCTCAGCAAAAAAGACAAAATCAACTAATTTTAGAAGTTATACTCGAAACGCGTACTGTTCATCGATCAGAACACTGTTCATCGACCGGGACTATTCATCGCAGAACACTGGTCATCGACCGGAACTGACCGGAACTGTTCGTCGCAGGCATTGTTCATCGACAGCCATTGTTCGCTGACTGGAACTGTTCACCCGTTTACCGGTACTGGTCACCGACGCTGTTCATCGATGCGTACTGTTCACACTGTCGACACTGTTTGTATGTACTGTTCACCGGGCAGGGATGGATCTGAGCCGTCGATTGACGATCGGATGGCCGGAAATAAGCGCGCGGATGAACAGTAGCTGGAGGGCTGAGAGGCCGTGGATCTCTCCGCCCTTTATATATAGTAGTATGATATCAGCAGATGCTGATAACATGACATAAAGATCGGTAGCTAGAACTTTTGCTAGTGTGAACAAAATAAGATCGCTATTATAAGATGCTAACTAGAGATAAACATGCATTTTTTTAAATACAACACATAATGAGATATGTGAAGTACATAAGAAATTAGTAATATCAAGATGTAACACATGGATCCGGTCTAACTCATCAACTTTTACACCATAGCAAACACATGAACTTGTGGCAAAAAAAATATTTATAATATTCTAACATATTAAACCAAAGACATATAATATTACGAGATGTACCCCCTAACAATATATCTAAAAATCCGAACCGATCATATGCAATAATATAGTGTACATTAGGCCTGTATATTGGATCTAACCCATCGATCCGGGCAAACACGTTAAAATAGTTTAACACACTACACCTAATCAATATTGAAATAAAAACACTAAGTCTAACAATATTCTAATGCACTTGGCCTTCCAAACTGTGCAAATTAACAGTAGACCAGCCCTATAAATAAAAATTAGACATGCATAAGCATTATTTCTGTAGAACGAGGACGAGCAGGCGTCGGGGCACCTCCGTCTTTCAAACCCAAAGTACAGAGACGTCACCACGGGGAGGGCGGTGAGGAGTAGGCACGACTAGAGGTATCAACGGATATAACCATTCATACATGCACTTGAGGTCGGATATAATCGGCCATGTAGACGAGTCCACGATGAACAACCGACCGGGGACGTCCACATTCAAGTGTGGGTGGCCTCCAGAAGCTAGCTAGGTTTCACTTCGCCGACTAGGTGAGATTTTTTTTTGAAATTAACCAGGTGAGATTTTTTAGGAGAAGGTGTTGCTAGTATCTATATATCTACACTTCTTATAAAGCAAAACCCCACTAGCATACATTAATTATATTTCTATCTCAACATACAAGCCATCCACATCATCCATGCTTTTAGTCAATCAATTGTCCATGTCATCCCTCTAATATTCATTAATTATAGTATATTAAACATGCAATCTATCCACGTCATCTATTTTTTCAGCCATATGTCCACGTCACCATTATTTGTCGTGAAATACACAACAATATGACGTCAATCAAATATATGACAATCGTGGGATTTTTGCATATTTCTGAAAACAACTTCATATTTAATGTGTCTTATACACTTTCATTTACACAAAGTTCTTAATGAAATTCCCGCTGCAACGCGCGGGGTATTTTTCTAGTAAAAATATATATATGAGAAAGTAGGTAGGGTGCAAATGATGGGTCCTGATGGGCCCACTCTTCACACACAATCAATTTAATAAAATTGGGTGCGCTGTTTGTTTACATCATCGCACACAATTCTGTTTTGCAAAACGTGTGAGATGTGACTCCCAATTTACTATTTTAAATTTCCACCCAAAATTATTGTTCATAGAACTGTACTACCTACACATAGATAAATCTGAAATTACTATTAAGAAATCTAATAGAATTACATCAACAACCAAAGAATTATGCAAACTATTTTCCTTTTCGTGTGCATATTGTTTTTGTCTTTTTCATATTCAACTTGGTTTGCATCGGTCTTCTTCTTGTAATAATGGACAAAATCTATCAAATGCAGCCCCATCAGCATCTTTTCTTCTTCAATCCTCTTCACTTTTTTCTCAGCTTTCTTCCTCTTCTCGAAAAAAATGTTCAGATCTTCGGACATGATCCTCTTGTCTTCAAAACACTTTTTAAACTCAGCATGGATATCGCAGTCATAGCCACTGGAATACTAGAAATTTATAAAATGCAAAGAATCGTAAACAAAAAGAATAATCCCCAACCTTAATGAACCGTAACTCAACAATATTACCTCGACTGAGTTTGTAATGTTGCTGAAAAAACCGGCATTCTCACTTAGCTTGATCTTGTTCCTTGAGACCATGGCGATGACTGGTATTTTGTGTTCTCTAGGGAGGATGTGGGCGACAGAAGTCGGCACTAAGAGATAGAAATGTGGGAGGCTTTCCGAACTTGGCTAACAAATGGGGCATTTGTTTAGAAAGTGGATATGTCGCAACAACTTCTCTCCAGAAATCTTGTGCGAATGGTCTCTGAAATTTCTAAAGTTCCTAGTATCTTAAAATTGAAATGTGATTTAACAAATATCAAAATCACTTAAGTATCCTCCGTACATTCATATTTGGGTACCTTACAATGATTTTTGCTAGTTTACCTTACCAACCTATCACATAGTTATAGTTCAATTTTGAGAATACACAAAAATTCATTGAATAAAGGAAAGTATCAGGAACGCTTGAAATGTTCAAAACACCGCTAGAAGCCATGATGTATGATACATTTTATGTGAAAATTTTAAAGTTGCAATTTTGCATGTTATTTTTTATACTTAGTTCACAAGTTACCCCATATTTAGGCCCCGTTTGGAACACAGGAAGTAAAAACGTAGCAATAGGAAAAACACAGGAATTCAGCTGTCATGTTACCTAAATTCCTACACGAACTAAAACCACAGGAAATTTTTCACGCCGGAAAAATACAGGAATTGTAGACATGGGAAGATGAAAACATGAAGTGAGACCTCATGTTTGTTTTCATCCAAAATTCCTATGGAATAGTTTATGCCATAGGAATTTCAAAGGAATTTGAGATTCATATTCCTTTGTTCCAAATGGTACCATAGGAAAGTTTCCTGTAGGAATCGTATCCTCCAAAATTTCTGCGATTTTTCTTTTTTCCAGACGGGGCCTTAGATTTTTATAATAAATGGAGAGACATTAAAAAAACAGAAGGTTCATAACCTGTTTGCCACTATTCACCAGTAGGAAAACCCTTATAGTGAACCAGCTACTAGTGGCGTGTGGACTAAAGGCACGTCACGGGTAATCCTAGTGGTGTGTCTTAGTATGTACACGCCACTAATGTGTGGAACCTAGTGCTGACGAGGCGTGGGCTAATGTGACACTCCACTAGTAACTACCAGCCCCAAGTAAAAATGATCCACACCCAAATGGCGCTGGTACAAACCTAGCCACCACACTCTTTCCAACCCCCACCATCTCTCGTGACCAGCGCCGCCAGAGCCCATCCCTCATTGCCGTGGCCGTCCCCACTAGTACAAAACACTATGGAAACAGGTCAAAACCCTCATCGGAAACGGAAAATCCCTGCGTTTCCCGAGCCTCGTTACTAATGTGAAGGCCCTAATCGGGAACAGAGGTCTTAACCGTCACCGATGAGCCATCTTTTTGGGAACAGTTAAACATGATCTCCGTTGCCTTAAGTTTGAGCTCATCAGTTAAGGAGCTTTTCTCGTATGTCTACAACAGTAATATATAAGCCACAACACATGAAAAAGTTGATTGAACGCACTAAAATGTTAACTTATGTCATTCATAACACAGAACATGCCCTAGAAGCAATAATAAAAGTGTTATTATCATATTTCAGTGTTCATGATATATGTTTATTTTCCATTCTATAATTGTATTAACCATACATGTGTGGTTACATAAACAACACCACGTCCCTAGTAAGCCTCTACTAGACTAGCTCGTTAATTAATGATGGTTATGGTTTCCTGACCATGAACATGAGTTGTTAATTAATTAACGGGATCATGTCATTAGGAGATTGATGTGATGGACAGACCCAACTAAGCATAACAATATTGATCGTTTCATTAAGTTTATATTGCCATGCCTTTATTGTCAAGTATCATGTTTCTTCGACCATGAGATTATGTTATTCCCGAGTACCGGAAGAATACTTTGGGGACATCAACTGTCGCTTCGTGACAGGGTGACCGTAAAGGTGTCTTAGGGGTATCTCAGAAAGTATTTGCTGAATTACGTGAATCAAGACTAGGATTTGTCTCTCCGTATGTGTGGGAGAGATATACTCTGGGCCCACTCGGTAATGCACATTCCGTAATGCTTGCAAGCACGTGACTAATGAGTTAGTCACAGAGAATGTTGTATTACATAACAACTAAAGAGTACTTATCGATAACGAGATTGAACTAGGTATAGTGATACCGACGATCAAATCTCGGATAAGTAAAATATCACGTGACAAAGGAAATCGAATACAGATCATTGTAATCCTCGACATAGTGGTTCAACCGATAAAGATATTCGTTGAATGAGTGGGAGTCATTATGAACATCCATGGTACCGCTAATGGTTATTGATCTGAGAAGTGTCTCGATCATGTCCGCACGTTCTCGAACCCGTAAGGTCACACACACTTAACGTTCGGTAATGCTAGAGTAGCTCTGGGATAATTATTGATGGTACCCGAATATTTTTCGGATTCTTGGATAGGATACTAGACATCACGAGGAGCTCTTGAATAGTCCGGAGATAAAATTTGAAATAAGGAAAGTTGATTTTAGGGTTTCGGAAAAGTTCGGGAATTTTCGGTAGAGTACCGAATGTTCTAGAAGATTCTGGAGGGTCCCACGGTGGGGCCCGCCTTCCACAAGGGTCCACATGGACCAGTGGGAGGGCCCATGCGGCAGCCCCATAAGGCCCATGCGGTTGGATAAAGGCAAGGTCGTTTAAATCAAGAGATAAGAGGGGATCCCTAGAAAATAGGGATTTTACTTGGGAGGGATGGGGGGGAGTTTTCCTCCACGCAGCCAGACCTAGGAGGGCTGGGCTGCGCCCCCACCTCTCCCTTGCCTATATAAAGAGGGGGAGGGCTCATTGGGACGTTGCCCCTTGAAACCCTAGCTTTCGGCTCAGCCCTGCCTCTCATCTTCCTCTTCTCGCAGCCGCTTGGCGAAGCCCTGCAGAAATTCCTGCACCATCTCCACCACAACACCGTCGTGCTGCTGGTTTGGATCCCATCTACTTCTCCCTCGAGCTTGCTGGATCAAGAAGCAGGAGACGTCACCGAGCCGTACGTGTGCAAGCCTCGAGGGTGTCGTACGCTGCGGTGCTGATCGGATCGAACTTCATCTACAACTTCACCGAGCTGCGTTGAGATCAACATCCAATGCGCATGTTCTTCGAGGGTATGATGATCTACTCTCCCGGTTACTAGCATCTCCTAGATTGGATCTTGAGTGTTGGTTCCGCATGTGAGAGAATTTTTTTTCTATCGCGCAATCTACTACAAATATCACCGTTACACTTAGTTAGCCATCCTATAAGCAACTAACCTAACTAGACGGAAGGTTGTCTTAGTTAGCCGTCCTTCCATCTATGAGCTCTGGTTCATCGTTGTGCCCGCTCCAAGACCAGCATCCCTGAAATTTCCGTGCCTCAAGGTTTTTGGTTCTCGGAATGGTATTTTGGTGTTTTTATGCAGTGTGACCGAAATAAACTCCTGCGTCATAGCAAAAAAAAGATTAACTAAATAAAAATAATATATCTGGATATGATTAGTGCAAAAGAGTGAAACTGGAAAAGGCTTAAGATGGTCATATTATTATCAATAGATGTGATACGTCTCCAACGTATCCATAATTTTTGCTGTTCCATGCTTATATTATACCATTTGCTACATGTTTTATATACACTTCGTATCACTTTTATGCATTTTCTGGGACTAACCTATTAACAAGATGCCACAGTGCCAGTTCCCTGTTTTCTGCTGTTTTTGGTTTCAGAAAGTTACTTCTGGAAATATTCTCGGAATTGCACGAAACAAAAGGCCAGGTCCCTATTTTTCCAGCACGTACACGGAGTCCGAAGGAGAGACGAAGAGAGCCACGAGGTGGCCAAACCACCAGGTGGCGCGGCAGTGGGCCCAGCCGCGCCTGCCTGTGGTTTGGGCCCCTCGGGGGTCCGCCGACATCGCCCCTTCGCCTATTTATTCCCCGAGACGTGAAAACCCTAAAACACCGAGCCTTTCATCCAGAACATATTCGCTGCCGCCGCCGTCGTCAACCCTAACTCGGGGGGTTTCTGAAGCTCTTCCCGGCACCCTGCCGGAGAGGGGAATCATCACCGGAGGGCTCTACATCGCCATGCCCGCCTCCGGAGTGATGCGTGAGTAGTTCATCCTTGGACTATGGGTCCATAGCAGTAGCTAGATGGTTGTCTTCTCCACTTGTGCCATCATGTTTAGATCTTGTGAGCTGCCTATCATGATCAAGATCATCTTATTGTAATGCTACATGTTGTGTTTGCTGGGATCTGACTTATATTGATACCTATGTGGAGCTGAATATTATATTATCATGTCTATGTCATTTGTGATCTTGCATGCTCTCCGTTACTTGTTGAAGCCTTGGCCAAGTGAATACTTGTAACTCCAAGAGGGGGTATTTATGCATGATAGTTGGGTTCAACCTCTATTTAACCTGGGATAGTGACAGCAAGTTCTAAGGTTGTAGATGTGTTGTTGCCACTAGGGGTAAAACAGCAATGCTTTATTCAAGGATGAATGTATTGTTTACATTACGCACATTACTTAATGCAATTGTCTGTTGCTTGCAACTTAATACTGGAAGGGGTACGGATGTTAACCGGAAAGTGGACTATTTAGGCATAGATGCATGCTGGATAGCGGTCTATGTACTTTGTCGTAATGCCCAAATGAATCTCATAGTAGACACCACAACTCACACATGCATGTTATATGCACTTATCAATTGTCAATTGCCCAGCTGTAATTTGTTTACCCAGCATGTTAGTTATCTTATTGGAGAGACACCACTAGTGAACTGTGGACCCCGGTCCATTCTTTTACATCTGAAATACAATCTACTGCAATCATTGTTCTCTACTGTTTTATGCAAACAAACATCATTTTCCATTCGATACGTTTAACCCTTTGTTTTCAGCAAGCCGGTGAGATTGACAACCTCACTGTTAAGTTGGGGCAAAGTAATTTGATTGTGTTGTGCAGGTTCCACGTTGGCACCGGAATCCCTGGTGTTGCGCCGCACTACACTCCTTCACCAACACCTTCGAAGCAAACCTCGTTTTCCTACTGGTTCGATTAAACCTTGGTTTCATACTGAGGGAAAACTTGCTGCTGCACTCATCATACCTTCCTCTTGGGGTTCCCAACTGACGTGTGACGTACAAGCATTGTTTCTGGCACTATTGCCGGGGAGATATTCCCTCGTCAACTTAGAGCCACCAACACGTTTTCTGGCGCCGTTGCCGGGGAAAACCGAATTGCTTCTGCAAGGGGAGTCTCTCACACCCAATCTCTTTACTTTGTTATTTGTCTTGCTTAGTTTATTTTTATTTAGTCTTGTTTGCTCTCTTTATCAAAAACACAAAAAAATTAGTTACTTGTTTATTTCGGTTTTGTTTTGTTCTTGTCACCATCATGTCTTGTTCCATGCCTGTTGCTATGTCACCTGAGGAATTGATCTTCACTTTTAAACAAGGGAGTGAGGAGAATTTTAAAGAAGCTTGGTCTAGAATTAATGATTCCTTTGGTAAAACTGATCCTAAAATGACTTTAAGTTTGCTTCTCACTAGCTTCTACTTTGGTCTAGCCCTTTGTTATAGATATGCTTTAGATGCTATTGTGGGAGGAGATTTCCTTCACTGTGATGGGGACCAAGCTTTTAATGCCATAAAAAAGTTGATTGCAACTTCTAGCTCAACTAATAAATTTGATTCGGCCCTTGTTAGCATCCATGCTAGATTAAACACTCTTGAGACACATATATCTTGTTTAAAGGACGGCTATAATCAAATTCGGGAATATTTTGACTATGTTCCAACAAATTTTGAACCTTCGATGTGGGTCCCTACGGTAAAGGTTGCTATTTGTGGTGAAACCTTTTATGCTCGTTGTGATATTATGTCTGAGTTTTGCCTTATGCCTAAAAGCATTTATGAAACTTTGAATCTTTGGGGACTTGCTGAAGGAGGAGAAGGAATAACTCTTACTGATAACTCTGTTATATTTCCCGAGGGGATAGCTGAGGGTGTGTTTACAACCTTTCTTGGGAGAACGGTGTCCACTGATTATCTTGTTATTGAATGTGCAGGGACAGGACAAATTACACTTGGAAGATCTCTGCTCAAATTAATGGGAGCAACCATAGATGTGGGAAAAGGCACTCTGAATCTTACCTCCACACCAAGGTGCGGCCATGTATTCCCCAAACCAAAGAGTAAGTCTAAGGGTAAGAGAGGTAGGCACATGGCCCTTGGTATTGATGTCAATGCTCCTCCACTTGACAACACTTGATTTTCACTTTCTGCGCCTAGCTGAAAGGCGTTAAAGAAAAGCGCTTATGGGAGACAACCCATCGTTTTTATTTGCTGTTATTTTTGTTTTCTTTGAGTCAAGGAGTTTTGTTACTTCTGTAGCAACTCCTTTGTATCTTTATTTTATCGCAATGTTGTGCCAAGTAAAGTTCTATATTGAAAGTTGATGCAAGATTTGGATTTCTGCGCAGTGACAGATTTTTAGCTGTCACGGATTTGAGCTTATCTCCCTGTAGAAAATTCAAAAAATTCTGAGAAAAATCACGCATATTCCTGAGATATGTACGCAACTTTCATTATTTTAGGCCAGATCCATCTGAGCAACTTAAGTGCCTCGAAAAAATTCGTCATTCCAGACTGTTCTGTTTTTGACAGATTCTGCCTTTTGTTTTGCATTCGCTCTTTTACTGTGTTTGTGTGGATTTCTTTGCTCCACAAAGCATTGGTGGCTGTAGCTAATGTCCAGAAGCTTTGGGATTGATTGTATCATTACAGAATATGAGAATTTTTGATTATGCACTAACCCTCTAATGAGAACTGTCTTGAGTTTGGTGTGAAGGAAGTTTTCAAGGATCAAGCGAGAAGGGTGATATTATGTGATCAAGAAGAGTGAAAAGCCTAAGCTTGGGGATGCCCCCGTGGTTCATCCCAACCATATTCAGAGAGACTCAAGCGTCTAAGCTTGGGGATGCCCAAGGCATCCCCTTCTTCATCAACAAACTTATCAGGTCATCTCTAGTGAAACTATATTTTAATTCTTTCACATCTTATGCGCTTTACTTGGAGCGTCTGTGTGTTTTATTTTTGTTTTTGTTTGAATAAATTCGGATCCTAGCAATCCTTGTGTGGGAGAGAGACACGCTCCGCTTTTTCATGTGAATACTCATGTTCTTCACTTATATTTGTTGAGTATTCTTAACTAGCTACTGCAGTGCTTTTAGCTCCTGTTTTTCATGCATCTCTTCGAGCTGTTAGCACTTGTTTATAAATACTCTCTTGCTGCATTATATTATCATTTGGAGAGTTTATGTTTAAATAAATTGATTGGTGTTTGTTTGGAAGAAAGAAAATGCTACATGTAGTAGTTGGTATTGGAAAAGACATATGCATTCTTGTAGATCATTGTCTTGTTTCGATTTGATGCTTTGCAATTGTTTTGAGCTCTCAAGTAGATCATGTTTAAGCTCTTGCATCATGTAGTTAAAGCCTAGTAGTGGAGAACTACCGTAGAGCTTGTTGAGACTTGGGATGCATATTTGTTCTCTCTAAGGTCTAGATATTTTCTGGTAAAATGTTTGAGCAACAAGGAAGACAGTGTAGAGTCTTATAATACTTGCAATATGTTTTTATGTGATTCTTGCTGTACCGGTTTATACTTGTGTTTGCTTCAAACAACCTTGCTAGCCTAAACTCTGTACTGAGAGGGAATGCTTCTCGTGCATCCAAAACTTGAGCCAAAACCCATGCCATTTGTGTCCACCATACCTACCTACTATGTGGTATTTCCTGCCATTCCAAGTAAATATTTCATGTGCTACCTTTAAACTATTCAAAACTTTATTACTCCTTATTTGTGTCAATGTTTTATAGCTCATGAGGAAGTATGTGGTGTTTTATCTTTCAATCTTGTCATTTACTTCTGACAGACTTTCACCAATGGACTAGTGGCATATACATCCGCTTATCCAATAATTTGCAAAAAGAGCTGGCAACGGGGTGCCCAGCCCCAATTAATTACAACTTTCATTAATAATTCTCTTCACATGTTTTGCCCTGATTTATCAGTAAGCAACTTAATTTTGCAAATAGACACTCCTCCATGGTATGTGAATGTTGGAAGGCACCCGAGGATTCGGTTAGCCATGGCTTGTGTAAGCAAAAGGTTGGGAGGAGTGTCATCTATAAAGAAACTAAAATACATGTGTAAACAAAAGAGAAGAGGGATGATCTACCTTGCTGGTAGAGATAACGTCCTTCATGGGAGCCGCTCTTGAAAGTCTGGTTGACAAGGGGGTTAGAGTGCCCACTACCATTCGTTGACAACAACAAACACCTCTCAAATACTTATTTTGTGCTCTCTATATGCTTTCGAAAACTTAAAAAGCTCTAGCACATGATTTAATCCCTGCTTCCCTCTGCGAAGGGCCTATCTTTTACTTTATGTTGAGTCAGTTTACCTACTCCTTTCTATCTTAGAAGCAAACACTTGTGTCAACTTTGTGTGCATTGATTCTTACATATTTACTTATTGCACTTGTTATATTGCTTTATGTTGACAACTATCCATGAGATATACATGTTACAAGTTGAAAGCAAATGCTGAAACTTAATCATCCTTTGTGTTGCTTCAATGCCTTTTACTTTGAATCTATTGCTTTATGAGTTACCTCTTATGCAAAACTTTTTGATGCTTGTCTTGAAAGTACTATTCATGAAAAGTTTTTGCTTATATGATTCATTGTTTACTCTTTATCTATTTGTTAGCAAACTATAGATCATTGCTTTGAGTCACTTCATTCATGACATGAGCCTTGCAATATATTGATCAAGATTGTGTGAAAGCATGTCTCCTCAGAAATTATTTGTTGTTATCGTTTTACCTACTCGAGGACGAGTAGAACTAAGCTTGGGGATGCTTGATACGTCTCCAACGTATCCATAATTTCTGCTGTTCCATGCTTATATTATACCATTTGCTACATGTTTTATATACACTTCGTATCACTTTTATGCATTTTCTGGGACTAACCTATTAACAAGATGCCACAGTGCCAGTTCCCTGTTTTCTGCTGTTTTTGGTTTCAGAAAGTTACTTCTGGAAATATTCTCGGAATTGCACGAAACAAAAGGCCAGTCCCTATTTTTCCAGCACGTACACGGAGTCCGAAGGAGAGACGAAGAGAGCCACGAGGTGGCCAAACCACCTGGCGCGGCAGTGGGCCCAGCCGCGCCGCCTGTGGTTTGGGCCCCTCGGGGGTCCGCCGACATCGCCCCTTCGCCTATTTATTCCCCGAGACGTGAAAACCCTAAAACACCGAGCCTTTCATCCAGAACATATTCGCTGCCGCCGCCGTCGTCAACCCTAACTCGGGGGGTTCTGAAGCTCTTCCCGGCACCCTGCCGGAGAGGGGAATCATCACCGGAGGGCTCTACATCGCCATGCCCGCCTCCGGAGTGATGCGTGAGTAGTTCATCCTTGGACTATGGGTCCATAGCAGTAGCTAGATGGTTGTCTTCTCCACTTGTGCCATCATGTTTAGATCTTGTGAGCTGCCTATCATGATCAAGATCATCTTATTGTAATGCTACATGTTGTGTTTGCTGGGATCTGACTTATATTGATACCTATGTGGAGCTGAATATTATATTATCATGTCTATGTCATTTGTGATCTTGCATGCTCTCCGTTACTTGTTGAAGCCTTGGCCACGTGAATACTTGTAACTCCAAGAGGGGGTATTTATGCATGATAGTTGGGTTCAACCTCTATTTAACCTGGGATAGTGACAGCAAGTTCTAAGGTTGTAGATGTGTTGTTGCCACTAGGGGTAAAACAGCAATGCTTTATTCAAGGATGAATGTATTGTTTACATTACGCACATTACTTAATGCAATTGTCTGTTGCTTGCAACTTAATACTGGAAGGGGTACGGATGTTAACCGGAAAGTGGACTATTTAGGCATAGATGCATGCTGGATAGCGGTCTATGTACTTTGTCGTAATGCCCAAATGAATCTCATAGTAGACACCACAACTCACACATGCATGTTATATGCACTTATCAATTGTCAATTGCCCAGCTGTAATTTGTTTACCCAGCATGTTAGTTATCTTATTGGAGAGACACCACTAGTGAACTGTGGACCCCGGTCCATTCTTTTACATCTGAAATACAATCTACTGCAATCATTGTTCTCTACTGTTTTATGCAAACAAACATCATTTTCCATTCGATACGTTTAACCCTTTGTTTTCAGCAAGCCGGTGAGATTGACAACCTCACTGTTAAGTTGGGGCAAAGTAATTTGATTGTGTTGTGCAGGTTCCACGTTGGCACCGGAATCCCTGGTGTTGCGCCGCACTACACTCCTTCACCAACACCTTCGAAGCAAACCTCGTTTTCCTACTGGTTCGATTAAACCTTGGTTTCATACTGAGGGAAAACTTGCTGCTGCACTCATCATACCTTCCTCTTGGGGTTCCCAACTGACGTGTGACGTACAAGCATTGTTTCTGGCATATTGCCGGGGAGATATTCCCTCGTCAACTTAGAGCCACCAAGATGTACCCCTAAAAATTCACAGAAACCTAAACAGAAAATATGCCAAGATCGGTGGCCATTTTCCAGCAACTGTTCCGCTCTGTTGCCATTTTCAAGCAACTGCTAATATCGGTGGCCATTATCCAGGAACTTCTCTGGTTGGTTGCCATTTTCTCTCTTGTTTGTGGCAGTTCGCATTCCTTCTGTCTCTTCTTCCCTCGTTCCACCCCAATCCCCATCAGCCATGTATGACCATAAACAAACAACGGAGACTATCCACATCCCTGTCCACAACACCACCTATCTGGAGGTAGTGTACACGAATGAGAAGCATACCGTGGAGCGGATCCTTGCCAAGCACGAGCAATGGCAATCAGAGGAGAGGCACCGGTGTAACATCCCAATATTTTGGAATGTTTAAAAATCACTAAAAATTGAAACTTTTGTTTTTATTAAAAGAAAACATTAAAATTATAATAGAAACCAAATAAAGGAGACATTTGGCATCTTCAAAAGTTTAATAGTTTAATTCCAAGTAATCTTTAATTCAAAATTGGAGTTTAGTTTAAATTCTTTTATCCAAGGTATTTCGTAAACCCCAATATATTTGGCAAGGTGATTTAAAATTATTCAAAGACACCTTCATCTCATAAAATGTTTTATTCCAATTAGTTGATTTTGAATATTTAACTTTTGGCTATTTATTAAACCCCGGAACCATATTTGCAAAGTGCTTATGTTATTTAAAGCATGCGTATTTCTAAAAAGATTTTGGTTAAACTATATGTTATAAAATTATATATTACCTTGGGGTGTTTAATAAACGCTGCACTAATATTTACAAATGGTTCTAAATTATTTAAAACATGGTCTATTTTCTAAAATGGTTTTGCTTCAATTATCTGATTTTGAAACATGGGTTTGAAATCTCAAAGTTGAAGGTTGTATCGTTAAATCTGTATAGTTTTTATAATCTTTCTAAATGACCAAAAACATTTAATGGATTTAAAATTATTTCATCAAACTTTCAAAACATTGAAAAAAGAATTTCATGAATAAATTTCAACATGAAAAATGGGGTTTAAAATAAATTATTTTCAACATATGTATTTGTGCTATTTTTTTATAGATTTTATTAAGCCACGAATAACTCTATTAAAATCCTATTCTAATAAATTGACACAAAGTGTCAAATTTGCATTTAAACATTCTTTAAAAATTTATATTTTTATAAATTGTTAAAAACATGTCCATGATTGTTTCGAAGTATAGATATTATTTTTAGAAACTAGTTTGAATTGATTTGAAGTTTTAAAACAAAAGATATGAAGAAGTAAAGAAAACACAAAGAAAAAAAAAAGAAAAGAAAAAACATGGGCCTGCATTCGGCCCAGCAAGCCGACCGAACCAGTTCCGATCGTACCGAACGATCAAACGATCGTGCCAGATATAGTTACCTTACTTAAACACAAATATCTTTAAATATACACATTCAAATTTGGATCCGTTTGTTTCTACGCGTTACAACTTCGAGCCGCACCTTTTACACCGACTCATGGTCTATATAAACTCCTTAGACCGCAGCTCTCTCCTTTTCTATTTCCTTTCACCGAAAGGCTATGTCAACGAAATCTTAACTGTTGATTTGACTACCAAAATCACCTCTAATCGTGTTGGTCTCTAAACCAAAGTTGTAGATCTGTCCAATATCTTTCCATCCCGATAGTCCTCACAGCTTTTTATACACCGTGGATGAAGAATTTCACATCGCCATCAATCAGATCTAACGTAGTAGATCCTAGATCTACTCGCGCTCATGGCTTCGAATCAAGATCCGTTTGGTGAGAAGGTAGATCTAATCATTTCCTACAACTTTCATGTTGGCTTCTTGTCGTTTTGATACACGGTTTTTTCTCTACAACCCAGATCTAGTTTTACGTTATTCGGAGAAGAAAACTATCTCAAAAGTCTGTGACTCCATCACGGAAGTTATTCGTCTGACCAAGATCTTTCGTTTGACGCAAGTCTCACCTTATTTGGTTGAGCGATCCGAGAGAAATTGACGTTGCAAGATTCAGGCCAGTAAGGTAAAATCGAAATTATGACCAATCCGTTGCTGCAATTACAAAACAATTTCGTTATTTAGATAGATCAGGAAATTCTCTATAACTTTCATACAGAAAGTTTTTCCATCCGAGCAACTAGTTTTTCTGTCAAAATCATGATGTCATCATGACGTCAGCGTAGTCAACCGTAGGTCAAATCTGCCCGAAAATGATTAAAAGTCTGACAGAAAATCGTTTAATCTCGTAAAAATCATAACTAAAGTTTCGTAACTCGGAATTTAATAAATAATATATCATTAGAATCCTTAGAACCAGTAGAACACATTCCCACTGTTTATTCCCAGTTTTAGACCGGTTAAAATTCTTTAATTGTCAGATAGATTATTTGAGTAAATTTACATAAATTTAAATATGTACGTTTCAAAATTGCAAATAAAATATTTTTGAAAACCTAAGGATCTGTAGAATACTTTTTCACTGTTAGTAATAATTTTTGAACCATTTTAAGATGACTTAAAAATTTGATACTTAATTTGGTAAATTTTGGCATTGTTTAGATTCTATTAATCCTTTTAAATTGTTTCTTTCACAAAAATGTCACAAAAATTTGCCTCTGACTAGAGAGAGCCAAAAACATATTTATTAATTTAGTTTGTAACTTAAACACTTAAGTTTGTGCTTAAAACCTTTAGATATTTTTCTAAATGGCAAACTTTGATTTTAAAATGTGATATATCTTTTTGACCAAATTAATGTGTGATATTTTTGATCAAGACCAACCCATTAGAACCTATGGAACGCCACATCAATCTATCCAACTTTTATGTCTTTAAATTTGATTGTTGACCAACCTTTAACCAAAATGGAAAATCCTAAACCGAATCACCTTAATTCTTTTTGCATATTGAATTATGTGACAACCCTTACCAAACCTTTTGTGTAAACTTTGTTATGCATGTTTGCTTTTGTATGCCTTGAGTTGTGGAATTGTTTGTTTATTGTTGTGTTATTTCATTGTATAGATTGAACGGAGTGTAACGTACTTTTCGAGAAGAGTGCGATGAACATCGATCAACTATCAAAGGCAAGTGGCACACCTCATAAATTTTCTATGTATTTTGTCTATGCATGAGTAGAATATTTTTCTTAAGCATGTGTAGGACTTAGTAGAATTGCTATGCTAAAACTGTTTAGAATAGCTCTCCTTTACTAGATGGTCTAGCATCCCATTTTAACTTAGTGGATTATTGAAGTGCAATGCAAAAGATGTTTTTATGAAAAGCTAAATTCTACTAAGTTAAAATGAAACACCTGGTTGGAGTTGGTTTTGATAAGAGGATGTTTGAGTTGAGTGTTGTCCCCAGGGGTTTTACCTGAGGGATATTCACTTGTGGATGGCCACCCAGGAACAAAGGGATCTGAAGAACTCCAAGTGAAGATTGCTTCCAGTGCAGCCATTGGTCATATGGGCGTTGTCTTGATGGATTAAGTTGCGTGGACTCGCCTCGGCTTGATAGGTGGTGGTAGAGGTTTGTAGGTGGAGCACGTCAGGCCGGTATGGGGTGGGAAAGTGCTTCTGAAAAGTCTCGTCTCAATCTTCTCCTTTTCCTTAGCACTATTGGAGTGTAGAGGATAGTTTGGGCTGATTGGGTCTAATGGTGAACGTGCACAACCTCTCGAGAGTGTCAAACTAAGTACTTAGCCGTGTCCCGGTTACGGACAATTCTGAGCAGCTGATCAAGGACGTCAACGGAGGATCCCAACATGCCAACTTCTCAAGTAAAAGTTTGAAGGGTGAACAAGGGTTGATTAGAAGAAAAGTTTTTCCAAAGAGTTAGGAAAAAGATGGCTTTATGCAAAATAGCCTTGAACTCCACCAGCCAAATATGCATATAGGTTATTAGAGTTATTCCACTAAGTGTCCACAGAGTGTCACTTGCCAGTTCCATTTATATGGTTCTGACCCACCTTGTTTCAACATTTTTCCCGTTGCAGGTTGTTCCGACGATGAGTGAGGTTTCGTTTAAGGGTTTCGAGTCTGCAACCAACATGTTTCGCCTGTGGCACATGAAGATGATGGAGACTCACTGTTACTTTTATTTCCGCTGCTTTACTCTTTCAAAGCTAGCTTCGTGCTATGCAATTTGTAATAGATATTTTCTTAAGTACTGGATCCACGTGTAATAATTGATACTTTGTTGTGATATGTCATCTTAACTGTGTGTGCAAACGAATCGATCCAGTGATTTGCACTATACACAGGGACTTGCCAATTTTTAAGTGCAGGTCCGCTACAACCGGTTAGTGGGCCTTGACATCGAATACACCCGTGATCATCGACATATCGCCGTCGTGCAACTCTCCATGCGCCAGCATGTTCTCGTGTTACACTGGTGCAGGTCCTTGAAGCATTGTCCGGCGCTGAACAAGTTCTTTCAACATAAGAATATCACTTTCGCAAGCATGGACATCACGAACGACAACATCGTGCTTTCTCGTGCGGGCTTCCAAATTCCAGCGGAGTACTACATGGACATCCAACTAGTATACAAAATCACGGGTGAAGACGTAAGGGAAGAAATGGGTGCTCTAGCAGCGGACCTCATCGACGGTTCATTCGCTGACATGAAGAGAATTTCCCATCAAACCAGCACAAATACTAGGAGAGGAAGCTGCTGGACGAAGTAAACCTCACATACGCAGCAATAGATGGGTACGTGAGTTACGAGTTGTACCGTAAGACCCTAACCATAAAGGACAGGCTACATCCAACATGACAGGAAATGCTCTGTCCTAGGTGCAAAAATGGTGAGGGATCTATGAACATCATCAAGCGCAATTTGCTATCTCATTCAAATCATGATATAAAATTATATCGTCATCGCTCGTGTGTATCCTAATTACTATTTGGATAACAGCATATAGATTTTTTAACTATATATATAATAATAATTATCGGAAAACCTGAATGGTAACCTCATGTACCGATCGAACACCACACAAGAAACTACACCTAGTTCATGGTTAGAACTTCATAAACATGAGTTTAAAGAAAAAAAGAACTTCATAAACATCCTTCATCCATAAATGAAAGATTATTACATTTATTGTGCCAACCCGTGATACTTTCTATAGAAAACTGTTTACGGTGGCTACAAAAACAAACTACTATTTTCTATTGCATTATGTAAATATTCATGAACTATGAATTTATGTCTCAATTTCTTCCAACACACTGAAGATGATGCCCTTGCATTTGCAAGGGTCACTGTGCTAACATACAAAAAAGAGAGACTTGGGATTATTTATATATACACATAAAATCAAGGTGCACTCTCATTGAACTCGAAAGGACGGGGTCACACGAGTCTAATTCAGACGAGTAAAATATCGTGCTGAACAGTACGTACTGGTTTTTCTTGGAGTCCCTTTTATAATTAATCTTTAGCCCAACCAATCTCTTTGGAGCTCAAAACGCAGCGCGACACGCCAGGGCGCATGGTGTGTTTTTCTTTAGCCTTAGTGGTTGTTGCACGCCGATGGATGAAAACCTTCGAAGGCCAATGAAACCGTAACACCCATGCACCGACCGATTTGCCGCGCGCGGTTGCCCTCTCCATCGCTTCGATAGCTCTTTTGGAGCATCAGAGGCCACGCTTGCCGGCTCCGATCATCATTTCTGCTAATCTCTCTTCCTGTTAATTAGCTTAATTGATGTACTTTTATCAGATAGTTTACGAAATAAATGTACTTGTCGGCTGGCCGGCGCACACCGGCCTATGAAACCGCGCGCGTAGGCATTAGATTAATCGTCGTGAATGTTGAGGACGGCACGAACTGGTAAAATGTAATATAGCCGGTGTTCCTTACATGCTCTGGATGCGACATCTGTCGATATAGTCGCTCCTATTGCCTGACATTATCTTTGATGCAGGCCCGGTTATCTTAGCTTGCACAGGTAAGATTGAGCATAGCCAATCAATCAACAAAACACACACTGCGCCGCTCGCAATAAATAAGCAAATCAGTAAGATTATGTGTTACTCTGCGCCGCTCGCAATTATGTGTTACTCTGCCAAGCCAAAATCCAATGAGCGCCTCTTCACTGCACAAACTGGAAATAAACTCACCAAGTGTCCAAGTTGCTCGATCTCCATATGTAAGCATAAGCATGCTTCCGCTTCCGCATTGGGCGGGTGTATGTAAAACCGGGAGAGCAACGGCTGCCAACCTAACCAATTGTACTATTTTGTACTAGTAGATAGGAATGCTGAGGCCCTGAAGAGAAAACAAATGATGCTGACAGCCATCATGCATGCATTTAGTTGAGAAAGGTTCAGGACACGCAAGCATGCACATAGACTATTAAGATTCAGAACGGATTCCTTTCCCCCTCACGTATCTGTAGATTCTTTCTGAAACAATCAAGAATATGCAGCGACAGGTAGACGTATGTACTTTTGTACAGACACTTACGCATATTACTTTTGTACAAATCCATAGACTTATAGACTACTCCTGCCGTTACTGACTATGTGAGTACTGTGTACTAAGTGGAGAAATCCATATGGGTCATAGGTCTAGATGCACCCACTACTTACAAATCAATTTTTAAAATGTCAAAAAATTCAAATAAAAATTTCGGATATACACACAGACATTGTATGTTAGCACAAAAAGTTTCGCAGAAAAAAGACATTTTTTCCAGCCTATGCAAAAAAGAGAAATTCCGGTTTTTCAAAATAACTTTGTACGCGACATGTTTTTGTCTTTTTTGCACAGCCCGCAAAAAATGTCTTTTCTTCGTGAAACTTTTTGTGCTAACATAACGGGTGCTGACCTATATCAGGATTTTTTTTTAATTTGTTTGACATTTAAAAAAATAAAATGTTTTACATAACGGGTATGACCCGAATCGCCGTGTCCGTACTAAGTGACCAAAATGAAAAACGTTCGTTATCGTAGCGATCATCACCGTACGATATGTCGATCATCACTCAAGTAACACTAACTGCGAGCCGCCATATATGCCGTGTGTGTGTATGTACGTGTGTGATCCAGCCAACCAGCGTTCGCGTGAACTGGTTCTCTACACTTAGGAATTCCTATCCATTACAGGAAATTGCTTAATAAATACTCCCTCCGTTTCATTTTAATTAACTTACATATATCTGATATGGATGTACCTAACACTAAAACGTGTCTAGATGGATCCATATGTAGATATATGTGAGTCAATTAAAATGGAACAGAGGGAGACCAGTATTAACCCGCTTGGGATGCTGGAAATTGCACTCGGCGTATAACTCCATACTCGGTTCCGAGAAGCTTCTCTAATATGGAGATAGGCTTGTCCTTATAAACTCCGTTCTCACGAGGTTACCGTTTTTTATGCTATCCTTACTTGAGATACCAAAAGGGGTGCGGAAGCGACTAGATTTCCACCGGTCTCGCTATTTTGGCAAAGTGACCATGTTAAACGAAAGTACAGACTGACTAAGTGGAACATAAGTTGTTGCTCCAAACACCAAGGTGGCTTAGGGGTTGAGATACTTGAGATTAAAATAAATGATTGCTCAATAAATGAATGTTTAAACTTTTGAACAGGAAGGGGTTTGGCAAGATTTGGTTCATAACAAATACCTTAGAAATAAAACGTTATCTCAAGTAAAAGAAAAACCTTGTTCAGCGGCAATAACCGACCCTTTACAATACTGTGCGACGGAAGAACATTTTCGTCGCAACTAACATATCCCAAGATTCTTTAAATATAGAATTTAGAAGGACAATTTTCTGAAATAATTGGATTTCATGGCTTCACCTTGTTCAATGGCTAATGATGGTTCACCTTAATAATGATCCAGACACGTTTGTGTGGAAGCACACTACATCCTATATATTCAGTAACTCTATGTATGCTGATATGCTAACGGTCATATTGTTTTTTGTTTGCGTAGATACATTTGGAAGTTCAAGGTGCCACTAAAAATTAACTTATTCATTTGGTTCCTTTGTACAAAACAATTCTTTCTTAGATAATCTTGCTAAACGTAATTGGACTAGATGTAAAAAGTGTGCTTTCGGCAATTTAGAGGAGTCCGTTAACCATGTTTTTATATCCTGTCCGTTCACACGTCTTATTTGGAGAGTTGTTCAGTATACTTTCAATATTCCGCCTCTTTCCAATATAACGATTATGTACGGAAATTGGTTAAATGGGATTTACAAATAGTATAAAAAACCAAGATAGATATTTGTTCTTTGATGTGGGCTCTATGGAATTGTAAAAGTGATGTTGTATTTAACAAGAAAGGAAGTATTCCTGTTTACATGTGATTCATATGGCTACACATTGGAGTCGTATTTTTTCCTCCCGGAGATATTCTTTCTGGGCTCTGCTTCGGTGTAACCCCTCCCCCAAAATTAAAAGGGTAATTTTGTCTTTCATCATTAATTAATCACTGAACTCATTTTAATTAGATTGGACATCTGATATCACCCGATGCATCCCTGCTCGTCTCGTCATGGGTCGACGCGGGCGGAATCCATCGGACAGGATTTTGGCTGAGATTGCAAGCCCCCCGCGCGTCGATCGTAACATCCTCAGTGAGGATCTGGTTCTCTCGCGCTCCTCCTGAGCGAGGCTTGAGAATTCAGCTAGCTTATCTTTTCTCTCGCGCTGATCGTAACAGCCTGAGTGTACACGAATTCAACTAGCTCATCTTCTATCCATTGGAGGCTCATGCGTGTGTGTGCTTAGCGGTAAGGAGAGGGATACGTTGAGTGATGGTGGTGGATAGCTGAGTGCTCGCAGAGGGATACTACACGAATTCAGCTAGCTCATCTTGCATTCATTGGAGGCTCATCCACGACGCGATGAGCCACGCTGCTGGCATCGGAAGGAGCTCATCCATACAGGTTTGGGTTTGGATCTCACAGTCCAATCTAATTAAAACGACTTTAGCGATTAATTAATGATAAAAGACCAAATTACCCTTTTAATTTTGAGGGAAGGGGTACACCGAAGCAGAGGTCATTCTTTTTTTACAGGTGATTCATATGGCTACACATTGGAGTGGTATTTTTTTCCTCCCGAGATATTCTTTTTTACATGTGATTTATAAGGCTACACATTGGAGTAGGTAATGGCAGTGGATTTAGAAGACAGGTTAGTGGCAATGTTCTCTCTTGACTCTTTGGCAATCAGTCCGTCCGGTTAAGCATTGGGGAGCTGATAGCTCAAATAGAGGTTTTGTAAAGTACCCATGCCTATAGATTTTTTTGATACACCTAGCAACACTTCAATTCAACATAGTAATTAGACTTGTAACAGTATAAATTTTATATATAGAAACACTCTAGTTTATTGCTAGTGACATAAAAAATAATGATATACCATCATTTGGATTTGAACTCGACGAGTAGATTCGTTTACTGTTCACATGCTCATCCATGCTGGCACTTGTAAATTGCCATGTCGACATATGACTGAACAAGCACACACCGAAGTAGAGGGAAAACATGGGAAATGCATATGGAGGGTTCGAGCTTGGCAAGGGTAGAATAGACAGAGGTCATGTGACAAGTCGGGTTAAAAACCATTATCATGATAATGTGATTCGGTTTTGAAACTCAACGACTAATTAAGGCCATGTAGTTACAGAAAACACACCTTTCACGTCAAAGCTTCAGACTGTACAGTACCGCGTATACACATACATTGATACGTACACACACTGACACACAACAAACTCATACGAACTCAAAAAAAAAAATTTCAGACTGGAAAATTTTGTGTTTGGCACGTTCTACTGTGGCCAGCTACTTACCGTGATCCGTACGCCGACGACCTTGTTGTCAAGGCGTCGCTCCGGTCAGCCCTACCACAGTGATAAGCAAGCAAGATTCCTCGTCGCCGTGTGGCGCCGCAACCTTGACGAGCTCGCCTGCGTCGGCTTTCAAACAGTCTATGTTCACATAGGCGCCGCCGCGCTCGACGTTGTCGAACACCCCGGCGAGCACTTGCGCGAGCTCGGCCTGTCTGTCCCAGTCCGTGCGCCCGATCACCACGAGCATCACCGAAACACACGCCGCCTGCGCAGCGAGGAGTCCAAGCCAGAGGCCCCTGAAGTCCATGCCGGCCCAGAACGCGAGCCCGAGGGCCACGGGCATCCCGACGCCGTAAAACGCGCCGAGGTTAACGCGTGCTCCGTCCTTGGGCCGCGCGCTCCTCGGAGCACCCCGCACCCGGTGGTCTGCGGGCAGTTGCCGAGCTCGCAAAGCCAAGGATGGGCAGTACGGATGCTGTGAGCGCGAGGATGGCTGCGTCCGACGTGAACATGCGCGCCCACGCGCTGCGCACGGCGACGGCGAACAGGAAGGAGACGACGCCCTGGAGCGCGCTCAGCGCGATTCCCGCGGTGGCCGCGGCGCGCGCGGCGGCCGGACGGTTAGCGCCGAGCTCGTTGCTGACCCGCGTCGACACGCCGAAGCTGAGCGACGACGGAAAGATGTAGAGCAGCGACGTAGTCTGGATGAGCACACCCATGGACGCGACGGTGGCCTCGGGGTTTGCCAGGAGGCCGCAGAGCAGGATCATGATCTCGTACCACCACCACTCGAGGCACACGCTAGCACAGCTCTCGATGGCGAGCCGGCCCAACCGCACCCACCCAGCAACGTCGTCCTTGAAGAGTTTGCAAGACAGCGAGAAGCCGCCGGTGTCACGGTGTACACCGGAGATGTAGACGTAGGCGAGAAGGAAGAGCACGAGGTTGAGGTTGGTCCAGGCGGAGGCGAGCGCTACGCCTTCGACGCCGATCCCGAGGACCGACACAAGAAAGTAGTTGATGGGGAGGTGGACGGCGACGGCGAGCATGGCACAGGTGGTGAGAGGGAAGTTAATGGACTGCGTGCGGAGGTAGATGCGCAGTGGGTGTAGGAAGGACTGGAAGAGGAGGTCGGGAGAGGCAGAAGAGAATGTAGCGCTGCGCGGCAGCGGAGATGGCGGCGTCCTGGCCGCACAGCAGGAGGAGCGGCTCCATCTGAGCCCAGAGGAAGGCGACGGGCACGGAGACGGCGAGGAGGAAGAGCACCATCCGCTGCATAGTGGCGCCGACGAGGGGAAGGTTCTTGGCCCCGACGGCCTGGCCGCACACGGGCTCCATGCCCGAGGCGAGGCCGGACAGGACCGAGTACCCCGTGATGTTTGCGAAGCCCATGGCGAGGGAACCGCCGGCGAGGGCCAGCTCGCCGAGCCGGCCGAGGAACAGCATCGAGATCATCGGACGGACGTAGAGGATGAGCCCCGTCATGATCATCGGCAATGACAGGCCCAGGATGGACGCGGCCTCCTTCGCCGCGTCCTGGGTCAACGACGACGGCCTGTCGGACAACACCGGCGCCAGCTTGGGCATAAGAGCGACTGCGACGTCGTTCGGAAGCGCGACCACGCCGTCGCCGTGCTTGGCATCGCTCCGGCCACACGACAGCAATGGCCGGTCAATGAGCCCTTCACACATGACGGCTAGCTTTTGGAAGGAAACCAGAATAGGGTGGCTAAACCCTAACGAAGCCGTACCAAATTTATAGGAGAAATGGATATGATCAATGGATCGATGCAAATGAGGAAGGAGATCAAAGGAACGGCTAGCTTTGCTCGTCGTCTTGTTGCGAAGTCCACGTGCCGACTCGGCCGGCAAGAATTAATATCAGCGACGGCTTCACCGGCGCGCGCACGGGGCGTTGTTGTATCGCGCGGCGCGGCGCTTAGCCTAATTCGGCCGGAGGCTCGGCTAGCTGCTGCTTTGCTGCTTAACTGGAATTAAAGATGTAGGTGTCGAAGGGGACAGAAATGGTTAAGCGAGAGGAGGGATGAGAGAAAATGAACTGGGCGAGATGAGCATTTATACACCTTTCAGACCGTACCGTGCATGCCTCTAGATCACTTAATCAAATTATTATTATATATGAAATGTGTTGGACAATTATGTGACATTTTTGTGGATTAAAAAGTTTCTGCCTGGAGGTCTAGAATTGGCTGTCGGATTTTTCTAGACATTAATAGGGACGCAGACATCCTAATCCAATGGAGTCAATGCCTAATTTTTCCTGGCGTTGAGGATTTCGTTTCAATTGGTCATTTCATCTTTAGAGAATATATCAGCAGAATTGGTTAAAAAAAGAGAGAATATATCAGCAGAAAGTACAACTTGCTGTCAGGTATTGATATACTATTGATTTGTTGTTTTGACTTTTGGGGGAACAAGGGTTTTCTTCTACTTTCTGCAGTTACTCTAATGTTAACCTATTACTCATTATATAAACTGGAAATTGTAACAATGTATAGTTCTTAATCTATATTAGTTGTTTACCACGGGGGCGGGGGGGGGGGGGGGGGGGGGGGAGTATAGGCGGAACTACTACGAAATAGCGTACTAGTGGCATGCCATTTTCGCTATTGTTGGCGTGTATTGGGCACACCACTTGTATGATGCCACCGGTAAATGTTATAAGTGAACTGCCACCGGTACGCCACTAGTAATACATACTGGTGGCGTGTTTGTGGCACGTCACTATTAGCCAAAATACTAGTCTCGTGCAACTGGAGCGGCACCACACTAATTAAATTCAAAAAAATAAAAAACCGCTGCTATTATTGAACTTAATTAACACCAATATGATATCTTATAATCTCAGCCGAAATCCATTATTAACACCATCAGCAAACTAGCTAATATGGTTCACCATCGATAAGGTTAACGAATGACTATGAATTTGGATTAACACAACGAAATAAACGAATTGGTTCACCAACAAAAAAAGTCTAAGCATCGAAAGAAACAAGTAGCACATGGCCCAACTATTATATGATGTCAATGACAAACATCATGTTCAGATTCCCGCGCCAGGTGTTCCTGGCAGCAATTAGAACATCTTGTCCAACATGTAGACCGTCGTCCATATGAAAGTCCTTCCACCCCTCTTTGCAAAAGGATAGGCTGGCATATGTCTCCGTCTTGTATGCAACGGTGCGGACGTCGAAATATTCAAGGTGTAATCCAGCCAAGCCTTTGAGGGATTGTAATGGAGGAAGCCACCTTCTTAGGAAATTTTTAAGAAACACTTATGTCAATGGTCACAAAAAAAAGATAAATAAATTTAAATAACATACCATAAAGTTTTTGGCAAGATTTTTCTTTATCAAGCGGGTGAAAAATGGCACCCGATGAAAGTATTGGTTGGCGGTAGGATATCTAAGAGGTGATCTTCCTCATCCTCGCTAAGTTTGCCTCTTTGGGTGATAATGGTATATTCAAATGGGTTTTCCTCACCACCACCACCGACATAGATAACACTTATCATCGGCACTAACCTTCTAATGGAAAAAACGTACCATTTTCCCGGGTGAAGTCGTTCTGGGTAATGAACTGGTTCCACCCTTCATCTCCCAAGCGGGTGCTTATCCATACTTTCTCCAAATCAATGTCATATGAGTGCCCAAGGGTCTTAAAGTGCACACTCTCTCCTGCCATTTCATTGAACATGAACCTTGCATTGCATGCAAAATATGTGCACCAAAAACAAAATAAACACACATTAGAATCACTACAAGAAAACCAAAATGGTTACAAGGTAGTATAAAAAAAGAGTGTGCTACCACTGAATTTTGAACTTTTCCAGTAGATAGACACAAAATAATGAGCCCGTAGACAAGCTAGATTCGCCCTCACTCCATTAACAATTCATTTGCACAATTTACAAATTTATCTAACAATTCATCTACCCAATTTAATCAATTCATCTAACAATTTGACCAATTCATCTAAAAAAATCATACAGAAAACACAATTCATCTACACAACGTAACCAATTAATCGACATAATTTAACCAATCTATACAACACAATTCAGCTAACAACTCATCTACAAAATTGATCTACATGATTTAATCAATTTATCTACACAATTTAATCAATTTATCTAACAATTTAACATATTCATGTAAACAATTCATCTACACAACACAATTCTTCTACACAATTTAACCAATTCATTTACTTTAACCAATCTACCTAACACAATTAATCTACACAATTTAACCAATCTACACAATTCATCTACGCAAGCCAGGGAGGCAGCCGTGGTGGCGAGTTGACGCAAGGCGGGAAGAGGCGGCCGTGGTGGCGGGTGGGCGAGGGGTGGGGGAGGCGTTCGGCTAACAAAAAGACGAGAGGAACCAGAGATGCGTACCTTGGGGCATGGCGGGCTCTGACATCGAGGTGCAGGCTCGAGTAGCGGCATCGAGGGGCGGCCCCAGCGGCGTTGGTACCGAGAGAGCAATGGGGGGAGAGAGAGTGGCGGCTAGTTTAGCTGAGTGGTTTCGTTGTTTTTTTCGATGGCCTGCGAGGTACAAGTGGCGTTAGGGCATGCCATTCATACTAACTTAATTACTAGTGGCGTCTGGCGTGTACCGGATATAACACGCCACTAATGATATACCCCGGTCAGACCACCTTTTTTCGATAAACAAAATATATTAGTAAATGATACCAAATACAACCAGCCTATGCACCAACACGATATCAAGAGGGTCAAGACATCGAGGATGCACACAGCCAAGAAAGAAAGAAAGAAAAAAGAGCAATCCATGGATGCAGCAACACATCAACCACTATTATTGACAACACTATGATTCCAGAAAAGGTTCTCGAAAAGCGACGCCTTCTTCAGGGGAAAGTGAATGAGCTCCGTTGTCTCCGAATCCAACAAGGTCGAATCATGAGTTTTCACCCTGCTTAGAAAGTCTGAGAAATTTCCACACAATGCCTTCAACAAGGAAGCGGCTTGAAAACACCGCCATTGCAAGGTACAACAAATAAAGGCCAGACCTCAGGTTTTCACCCGGAGCTCGAGACCCGGTACTAAAAAAGCACCACCAAAAACCATAGTCACCATGGGTTATCGCCTCCATACCAAGTCCATCCACCATATCTCTAGCTATGAATCTGGAGCAGCAGTTCCCGCGCATTGTCCTGAGGTGGATGTTACCACATGCCCACGAACATGGCGCCGAGAAATACCAAGCATAACAGTGGTGTGCCCCTAGTACGTGCATGGTTCTGGTAGTATTAGCTTAGTGGTGGCGTGTCTTAAAGTGGAACGCCACTGGTAATACCAGTGTTGTGTCCCTACAGCAGACCACCACTAATAGCTGGCATCGTATAAGTTATTCTGTACAGGTGGGGATGCACGGATTTGATTCACATAATTCCACACAAGGATAAAATCTAGGCCATTTAGTACAAGCATTTTGTGCACAAAATAGGGTCAAAATAAACATGAGAGAGTTACAGATATTGTACACCATCAATACAACAAGGAATACGATTGTTTGTCAGTTATTTTGCAAGTGAAAGTGTCATCATTAATAACCTCTGATTTTACTTATGGACAACTGATGATGTCATTCTGATGCATTGAATCTTGTACATTTGGGTAGTTGCATGTGATGTTTTTTTGAGCTGCATGCATGAGCTTGTGAAATTGATGATCTCGTGATGAATGTGGTGCTAATATTTTGAAATGTGATGAAACTTTTTTATGATATCAAATGAAAAAAGTAGATCATGGTTCTGCTCTGGAAAATCATTACAATAAAGAAATATTATCTATTGATGCTTATATGCCATAAAAGTATTGTTTAATAATTATATGCATTGCAAAATCTCCAGGTGTTCCCAAAACGATGCATTGCAAAAATCTCCAGGTGTAAGCAAATCACGAAGAGTACATGGATATGATGCATGCGGGTCTTCTATTGACCATCGTTTCTAATAAGCAGAGACGACTACTACTAAACGACCCATTACGGACGGCCAACAACTGATTAGCTCGGTAGATGGCTAGATGGCTATATGGTAGTCAGCTAATATTTTGCTGGATATACGTGCCTGGAGCTGTGAACTGCTCGATGGTAGCATATGCATGCTGTCCCGACAAAAAGAATATATGTATGCCCATATCTTATTCAGAAAACTAATTTCCAGGCAAGAAAGTGACCATTGAATACTTGATCTAGACATAACTAACAGTTGAATCGAAATGCATGTCAACTATGCGTTTTTTATCAGACATAAGAAAAAGGTCAGCCAATTTTTTTTTTTTTAGAATAGCCAAAAAAAATTTATAGTAGCGGTCAACATGCTAAGCGCAAGCGTGCCCCTCTCACATATTAACCATACTCCTCTCAAAAGTGGTGTGTCGTGAAAACTCTTATGATGTGCATCAGCCTACTGATTTGGATCATCGCAATAAATGTATATAGACACACGAATATAGAGATATGTATATGTGGCTTAGATGTGGTATGTATGAGTTGTATCTTGGTGAATTGCATGTATCTCTACAACCAGTGTGCAAGAGAAAAATCAGGTTACTGATAATTTATACACGGTAAAATAAGAATGGCCACGGTTAATTCCAGATATAACTACCATTGCAGCTTTTTTTGTATGCCTGGTGAGCTATACCACCGTATAACTATTTACTATGGGATCATGCTTTGAGATTTGCTTACATTAAGTTTCGACACTATGCAGCACTGTACACTTCGTGATGAACCAATCCATATTTAACTTGTACTAAAATCCATGAATATATATATATATATATATATATATATATATATATCCCAGCTATTCTACAACCACTTGTAGAATAACTATTCTACAACCCCTTGTGAACTTCGGCAAAACACTTATGTTAACTTCGGATTTTTTTAAGTGAACTTCACAAAAATTTCACAAAATGAATTTCTCGGCTGACCATATTTTTTCCTGAACTTCGCTCGTCCGATGTGAACTTCGGAACTTCATGTAAGTGAACTTCGGGTTTTTTCAAGTGAACTTCAGAAAAGTTTTACAAATGAATTTTTTGGCTGACAATTTTTTTTCCTGAACTTCGCCCGTCCAGTGTGAACTTCGGAACTTCACGTAAGTGAACTTCGGGGTTTTTTCAAGTGAACTTCAGAGAATTTTTACAAATGAATTTTTTGGCTGACCATATTTTTTCCTGAACTTCGCTCGTCCGATGTGAACTTCGGAACTTCACGTAAGTGAACTTCGGGTTTTTTCAAGTGAACTTCAGAAAATTTTTACAAATGAATTTTTTGGCTGACAAATTTTTTTCCTGAACTTCGCCCGTCCAGTGTGAACTTCGGAACTTCACGTAAGTGAACTTCGGGGTTTTTTCAAGTGAACTTCAGAAATTTTTTACAAATGAATTTTTTGGCTGACAATTTTTTTCCTGAACTTCGCCCGTCCAGTGTGAACTTCGGAACTTCACGTAAGTGAACTTCAGGTTTTTTTTTCATAAATGGATTGCACGACACATAAGTTAACTTCACTTTGTCACAATAGTAGCGAACTCCACAAAAGTTTTGCAAATGAAACTCGCGGCTAACCAAATTTTTTTCGTGAACTTCTGTGAACTTCACAGTAATTTCACAATACGGTTTTCTAAACTTCGCTTACCTACTAGCATCTGAACAGTTTTATGAACTTCACCTAAACAAATCCGAACTTCATCCTACAAAAATCAGCGTGAGGAGCAGTGCCAGACCGCATGAACTGAAATTGCACTCGGGACGAAATGCTCCATCCATCTAATCTCATAATTACTCTGTTGCACGACCTAACTTCAGAAAAGAAACAACTAAACTTCAAAACAGAACAGAGTGAACGCACTGTGCAGAACACAGTGAATGTGGCGTGCGCGCCGGAGGCGGGGTGGCTGGTGGCTCCGCGCGCGGGAGTTGGAGGGCGGGTTGTTGGAGCCCTGGGGGCACCGGCGGCGGGGATTGGTGTTACAGCTCTAGTCTGGCCGCGGTGTAAACTTCCGTCAAGCTCCCGCTCACCTCACGGTGGAAATCGGCGGTGAACTCCCGTGGCGTTGCAAGTAAACTCCGGCGGTGTTGGAAGTAAACTCCCGTGACGGGTCTCGCCATCCTCCCCGCCCACCATGGCAGAAATCGAGCTTGAGGGTGAGGCGGATCTGGGTGAGGCGGTGAGGGGCGTCGCTGGTGCCCGAGCAGGATCTGGGTGAGGCGGTGAGGGGCGGCGGGCCGGGGATTCCATGGCCGGCGTGCTTTGAAGCTGAGCGGGGGAGGGGCGCACCGGAGAGTAGGATGACGGTGGGTGGGCGCCCGCAGGGGAGGCGGCCGGCGGTGGGCGCGCCCGCAGTGGAGACCGCCGGCAGCGGGGGCGCGCAGGGGAGGCGGACGACCGTAGGAGCCCGCAGGGGAGGCGGCCGGCGACGGGGGCGCCGCAGGGGAGGCGGACCGCCGTGGGAGCCCGCAGGGGAGGCGGCCGGCGACGGGGGCGCCGCAGGGGAGGCGGCCGGAGATGGCGTGGAAGATGAGATCGAGAGGTGGGGGTGGGAGTTGAGTTGACGCGAGGCAGGAGGTTGGGTGGGCCGGGTCGGGGTGGGGTTAGTGAGCGTGCGGGTTTAGAAGGTTATTTTGGTAGGAGTTGTAGAATAACTATTCTACAACTCTTAAGAGGGGGTTGTAGAATATTCCTACCCTATATATATATATATATATATATATATATATATATATATATATATATATATATCGACGCGGATTTTCTACCCGGGTGGGTAGCTGCGCATAGGCTGTTGGCCGTCAGATTGAGAGACTATCTGATCACAGTGCTCTGGGCTGAGTTTGATAGTGTTTGCTTGCTTCGACGCCGTCACTGCCTTCCGTTTACATGCATGTATGATGGGTTTCGTTTGAAAAATGATTGTGACGTGGCGACAGGGTGTGCCGTGGCCCGCCGCAGAAGCAAACAACAAATGAAAAGCTATTTTACTTTTACTTTTTTTTTTTGACAGGGAGTTCGTGTACAAGATCAACAAGAACAAGCACACACACACGAACCGATACAAGATCAAACTCACACGCAGCGGCGGCGGAACCACCGAGCAGGCCGCCGTCTTCAACCACCAGCAGCACGCCGCCGGAGACGAAGAACGCGGCCGCACCTCGCACCAGAGGAGCCAGCTCGAACAACAACGTTGAGATGCCGCAGGATCCATCTGGCGCAAGCACCAGAATCTGGACGATGAAGGAGCATCGGCTTCGAGCTGCCACCACGCCGCCATCGCCGTCTCACGCCGGAGACGGAAACGACAGCACCACCCATCTTCCACCGCACCCACCGCAGCCACCGACGAGGAAGAACGATCCGCCTGCAAACTCCCAGAAGAGTTAAGCAAAAGCAATGCCGTCCACCGAAGTGGAGGCAGCCGAACCCCAAAAGCTAGAACCAGCGCCGCCACCACGGCCGCCAGCTCGAGGAAGGGCACGCCGCGACTCCGGAGAGCAGCGGCCGCGCCCGCGACGGCAGATCTGCCCTGGGACTCCGCCGGAGCGCCAAGAACAGAGGAGGGAACCGCCGCCGCCAGAAGCCTCTCCGACCACGCCGCCGTCTCCACAGCGTCGCCGGCAGGCCACCCACGCACACCTAGACTATGTACACGGCGGGATCCGTCGATTCCCCGTCCTCCCACCGCCGGAGCGGCCGCGGAGGGCGAGGAATCGAGCGGATCGCCGCCGGCGAGCTGGTCCGCGCGAGAGACGCCCAAAAATCTCCTCTGAACACTGTAGGTGGGGAACGAGAGGGAGGGGTCAGGGCGAATGGTTGATCTTTTTTTTACTTTACTTTTACTTATTTATCATGTGTTCTTATTCATTTCGCTCGGGCAATTTTCCTCGCTGCATTGGAACAAATGATTGATCCAAAGAAATCACAGGGGAATCTTGTTTTTTTTTTTTTTTTTTGAGGAAAAGGATCCGACTCTTAAATTCAGGAAACTCAGAGCACCTTACAAACAGGTCCAACAAAGAAAAGAAATTACAAATAGACCCCTGCAAAATGCACAGAGCCCCTGAGAGCCCTGAAAGAACCACGATCGGATCCACCACCACGCTCCCGAGCACCTAGCCGACGCTGCCGTCGCCGTACCACGATCCGCCGGGGAGAGGCCACCACCACATGTTGTAGACGGCTGCAAGAGTCGTCCGCCGCCACGCGCCGGAACCTAGACTCGCTGAACGAGCACAGCCACAGCAGCAGCTCCCGAGCACCACCACACCTTCCCGCCGACGCAGCACCGGCCAGGTCCACCACCAACAGCACCCCTCCGCCAGCAGACGCTGCTCTCCTCGCCGCCACGGCCGGCCGGAGCAGAGCCAACGGAGTAAACCACCTGCAGCACCACCAGCAAAACAGAGCGCCCACCTCCACCTCCTTCTCCCCTCGCCGCCACGGCCGGCCAGAGAAACAGGGAGAGGAGAGCGCACCGGACGAACAACTCGAAGCTTGACGAAGGCGACGAAACCAGCGCCACCCCGACGGAGAACAAGCCCGAGGCACACAATCCACAGCGGCGACGACCTCTCCGCCACGCCGCCACCGCACAGGAGCCGAAAACCGCACGAACCAAAAACTCCACCCCTGGCCAGACGGAGGAGGACATGTACCTCACTAGCTCCCCGAAGAAGAACTCCCTGGCCAATCTTCAACGGACGGAGGAGGAGCGGAGGGATAGAAAGGCCGCACCACGCCTTCCCCTCCGCAGGAAGATGCTGGAGCTCAGGCAGCACACCCACGCCGCCCACATCCCAACGCCGCCAAGAGCAACGCTGAGGAGGAGGAAGAAGGGCGACGGATTTATTCCTCGACGGCGACGAATCCTTCCTCAAACCGACGCCCGCAGGAACTACAACCCTATCTACAAGCCGGGCATGGGGGAACGGGATCCCACCCTTCACCCGCCGCCGGAGCGACGAGAGGAGGGCAGGATCCACGCCCACGCCGGCGGAAGAAGGGGATCTCCGACGCCTCGCCCTCTTTTCGCCTTGATCTACTGTAGAGGAGGAGGGGAGGACGGACACGACTCTGGGGATCTTGTTAAAAAAATTGGTGTTATTAACTCACTGATTTAAGGGAAAACTTCACGTTCAATAGAAACTTCACGTTCAAGGGAAAACTTCATCAAAACATCAATTCAAATCATGGATAAATCCTTGATTCTGAGAAAGATACTCCATGATTTCAATTGCATCTTTCCCTCGAGTATCTATCTCAGGGAAACGGCTCCAGGATTCAATTAGCATGGAAGAAAAATAAAATCACAAAATTAAGTGCTTCTTTCCCTGCTGCAAGAACACGATGTAGCATGTAGCCTGCACAGAAAGATCAATGTAGTATGTACCTCTCTGAATGCATGAAACACGATTTGCTTCTTTCCTGCTGCAAGCACACTTGTCCAGCGAAAAACAAAACAGAAATGAGAAAGGATAAAAAAAAGGCTGAGATCTCAAAGCATCAGGTACGGTCTGAAATCCCATTCCCATCCAAGATCACAAATATATACGTCGTGTGGATCTACATGAGCAGCGTGATTTTGGATCTGGAACACATAAAAAAAAACCAAAAAGATCTAGAAAAATACGAGAATGCATGATCAAGTGCTGCTTCAAAAAATTAAAGGTGCTTGACCAACCTGTGTAAATCCCCAATTTGGGAACACCTCGTACATGGAAGAAATTACAACAAATAAGGGAACAGATCATGCATGGATCTTTAAAAAGCTGTGAAGAAAATGAAAATCAGAAAAGAGAGGCACTAGATGTGGGGAAACCGACGATGCAGCCGCTCGGCTTGAAGCTAGATCCATCGTACTGAGCCACGTTTGCATCTCCCGCGATGGGGACACAAGCAACGAAGGCTACCTCGACTGGGGAGAGGCCGCTGAGACGGATCCAATGTGCTGCCCTGAGACGCGTCTCCAGCACCGTGGCGATTCGATGCTCGCTGAACAGAAGACCGGTGCCTGCGTCCCGGCGTCGATGGAAGCAAGCTCCAGTTCTGTCTCCGGCAAGCCGAAGCGCCGTCACCCTTCTCACTGCCGGCGGCGAACCATCTCGTCCGCAGCCGCAGCAGCCCCACCGGCAGGGGCGACCACGGGTCCCAGATCCGGCGAGGAGAGACCTACGGACTGCTCGCCGGTCGTCACCGCACCTCCATACCGGCCGTCCGACCCTACCGCTCCACTGCTTGCAGCCGGCATCGACCCTCTCATGGTCGTCCGGCCATGGAGCTTAGCTGCGGCATGGTTGTGGGGATCGGGGTGGTGTGAGAGTGAGAGAAGGAAGGAGAGAGAGGCGTGCGGGGGTGCCACCGTGCGAGGGCCGGTGGGTTAATATTTTTTGCTGACGTGCTCTTGTGACTCCGTTTTCTTTTTTCTTTTTTTTTTGTTTTGTACAAGGGGGGGGGGGGGGGGGGGGGGGTCTGGAAGACCCCAGATGCTGCATTACATTATATAAAGCGGTGGGTACATTTTACAAAAAGGACCCTGAGAGAAGGAAATAACAAGCTGGTCCTTGGAAGTTAACAAAAAAGACCCTGCGGAAAATAAGGAAAAGCAATCAAGGACAAGGTCTTCTCCACCGGCGATGATTTCGTCGGAGCCTCGCCGCCGGCCTCCTGCTACCAGCAACCGGGGACGAACCACTTGGTGGCTAGGAGGAGTGTAGCGCCAGCCGAGAACTCCGTCAAGGGCCTCCGTCTTGGAGGTTGAGGGAGCGCCGTCAACGCGGCGATCTTCACAGCCGCAGATCATAGCGACAATCTTGTCATCCATGTGTTGAGCTCGAAACAGCAGCAGATTATCCTGGCACAACCGAGAAGCAGCAACAGAGTCCCCTTCCTCTCCCTCGCCGCCACGGCCGGCCGAGAGGAGGGAGACCAACACCGCATCACCAGGAAGCAGCCAGGGGCGACGTGGTTGACGAAGGCGCTTATTGCTGAAGATGAGGAGCTCCGCCACGGGAGAGCCACGAACTTGCATCCTCCTCGGATGCGAAGTCGCGACCTCGAAACGGCGACCATCCAGCGACGCGCCAGAACACCAAGACGGCAAGGAAGCTCCTACTACCTCGAGATCTGTCAACAGCAAACATTTCTTCAGCTTCTCCTCGCCTCCACGGCCGGCCGGAAGCAAAAGAAACAGAAACGCCATCGAACAGATCAAAAGGCAGTAGATCAGGGCTTTATTGGAGGAGATCCAAGGAAAGGGAGGCATCGCAGCCCGCACGGGCCACCGGAGCAGAGCCGGCCATCTCTCCAAGACGCTCGAGTTCTGGCCCGAAGAACTCGAGAACCTACTCCCAAACTCCACACAGGGAAAAACTAAACTAAAACAAGACCTATCACTAGATCCGGCGCCAATCCATCGCCTACTCCAGCCAGCAGCGCCGGCGAGAGCGGCTCCGGAGAGACCCGGCAGCACGGGGAGGAGAACCAGATGAGGAAGGTGAAAGGATCGGTATGACACCTAGAGGGGGGGGGGGTGAATAGGTGCTACTCCAATTTTAGTCTTTTTCAATTTAGGCTTGACACAAAAGGTAAATTCTCTAGATATGCAACTACGGTGAATTTACCTATATGACAAGCTAGCAACTAAGCACGATATAATAAGGCGGTAAACAAGGATAGAGGTAACCGAAGTCAAAGCACGCGGAGACACGGATGTAATCCCGAGTTCCTCCTTTTTAGGGGAGTACGTCTCGTTGGAGAGGTGTGAACCAACACAATGGTTCAACGGCCACAAAGGCCTCACCCTCTTCTCCGGTGAACCGCACCACAAAGGTTTGGTTCACTTCAACTATCGGAAACCTTCGAGGCGGAGTCCGGAGCCTTTACAACAACGATTTGGGGCACAACCCACAAAGGATTGGGGGCTCCCAAACAGCTACAATCTGTCACAAAGACAATCAAGTGAGTACAATAGGGGGCTAGGTTTTCCTAGTGGAAACCCTAGCAATGGTCCCTCAAGTGAATGAGGGGGAAATGACAAACGGCTCGGTGAAGATGTAGATCGGGGCCTTCTCCTTCAATCCTCCAAAGATCAACAAGTTTGGGTGGAGGGATTGGGAGATCTAGTGATTCTTGAGCTTGCAACAATGGGGATCTTGTATTCTGGTCGAGCTACTCAGCTGGAGGTAGGTGGAGGGGTATTTATACCCCTCCAGAAATTCTAGCCGTTGCCCTCAGTTTGACACAGTTTTCACTTAGGCCGGAAGTTCCGGTTGGGCCGGAAGTTCCGGCCAGCCGGAACTTCCGGGCAAACCTCCGGGCAAACCTCCGGTCGACCACAGTACCCTTTTTCTTCGAAAAACGTCGGCCGGAAGTTTTAGGCCGGAACTTCCGCCCTTGGGCCGGAACTTCCGGTCCAATCCGGAACTTCCGGCCAGTATAAAACCTGAGCATTTCCACAAGCATAAAACTTCTTTGTTTGTGAACTTTGAACCTGTCACAAGCTTAACATATTGTTAAACACGGCTTTTGTTGTCATAATCACCAAAACAAGATTACGGGCAAGTTTGCCCTTTCAGAAGGTCTAGAGAGAACGGGAGAGGTGGGGAAAAAAGGCCCTCCGTTTTCTTTGCTACGTGCTCCCACGTTACAATCTTGTGCTCTCTTTACCGGATCCGACGGATGGATGTACGTGCGTAGCTACCACCCTAGGCAGCCCACTATTTTCCATATATATATATATATGTTAGGCATTGATGATGGATTAATGATTAAGTGATAGCCGAATCTAGACATAGACCGTGTTTTACCTTGGTTTAACCACTGTCATGCTAGCTATAGGATTGACTTTAAGGTGCAAAATGAGGATGTGCTACAAAAATAACTAAAAGGATGTGAATCTCAAAGCATGGACATGTGATGGACTTATAATGGTACATCTTTTTAGAGTAGTTTGTATTGTTATGTATTATCCCCATTATATAAAACAGTTTTATATATATTTCCTTACTTAAGCGCTAAGCCTTGTGTACTACTCCCTCCATATCAAAATATAAGATGTTTTAGATATTTTAATAGTGACTACATACGGATTGAGATGAATGAATCAACACACCAATATGCGTCTAAGTACATCCGTATCTAAAAAATGTCAAATGTCTAAAACATCTTATATTTTGACACGGAGGGAGTATATATGTTTGCCACATGGCCTATTCAGAGATAAGTTGCATCCATAATGTGGTATCAGAGTTAGGGTTTTCTCTCGTAGGTTTATTTTCTGACATGCGCAACTTGTGTTGAGATCCAATCTTGCGCGTCGTCTCTCCACTCTAGTAGTTGCTTGTTAATTCTCCTTCCTGAGCGTCGTCGATGCACCAACCAAAAAAGTACAAACTCATGGAAAGAAAGTGGGCAATCCACATAAACTATAGCACCCCTCTCACATGTGATTCGATGAGGCTTACACATGAATTGAATCTCACATATGACTCGAGAAGCACATTGGTAGAAATAGGGAAATAGCATTTTTTTATTAAATTGTGAAAGCCGAGACTTGAACCCCGAGAACTCTGCTCTCATACGATGTCAAGTTTCATGTACCAACCAATAGAACCAAAGTATGAATGGGAAATCCACATATATTGTAACATCTATAACATAGCAACAACCATATGTTGGATGGTTACTGGGTAGTCCTACCTCGGCCCAACTAGAAATCAGACCATATATTTGGTGTCTTATGTGCCTCATCAAATGCTATTATCCTTTAAGTAGTTCCGAAAGTATGAGTCGATGACTAGGTCGCAAATATTGACATTAGCAGTGCTTAGCAGCTCAGCGTTTAGCAGACAAGGTGTGAGTTGTTTGTGGGGGTGGTGGAGGGTGCATCACTTTTATGCTCGGTGTTTCTAAAAAAAATCATATAATTAATCTTTGAAACAAATGGACAACTATAATATAATAATAATAATTTATTTTAATCTGCTGTCCTTATGTTTTCCTTTATTTTATCATTTTAGGGGAAAGTGTCTCTTTGGTGGTAAGCTGTCCATTTTTGTATCAGGGCGTCCAACATTAAAATGGCCCAAAAATGTGATCTACTATTGGTTTGACACTGCTCAAGGATAATAATCAACCATTTGACTTCTGTTTCTTAAAAAAATTATTTGACTTCTGCGACCAGAATGGAATGAAACAGCAAGAAAAATTGAGCCCAACTTACCTCTCTAGATTTGATCCGTGACGATCAACTTCACAGACGATTTGAAATTCTTGTTTTTATATGCCAACAAAAAATGAAAGATAATTGCCTGCTTTCCTGTATGGCAACTTCTGGGAGATTGTCAAATGTGTATACTTACCATTTTTTTCCCCGATGTTTTATCTTTCAAACAGAAGCTGACCTGTCCATGTTGCTCATCTCTCATGCAATATCATTTTGTTGAGTAACAACTGCTTCTGTATATATCTGTATGTGCAAAAAATGCTTCAACACATTTTAACAAAAATACCTCAACACCTGCCATTGACCTTTAATTTGTCTAATTGTTGGGCCGAGACTTTTTATTGGTTTGAAAATCCTTGTTGAGCTGAGACCTGGGTGGTATGCACGCAGTTTTGACCTGTAATCTCAACCTGACAATTCAACTGATCCAGTTAATTCGCAGAAGTTCGAGTTTTCAGAGCTTCGCTGGTATCGGTAGCTAATCAGCCGGCGCCACTCAACTGCGAGCTGAAGATCCGACGAAGTCATGCATACTATAACTCGCTAGTTTCTAGTTTCTGGACGAATCTGCCTGTTTCAGATTTGAAAATGATGACGTCCATCAACCCATGCACACCTTTGACTGCGAGTGTTTCAGATGCAAACAGGATTCGAGTTATTAGTCAGTCTAACATGCACCAGTGTTCTAGGTTGTCAACTTTTTAGATGGGTATGTCGACCGTGTTCATCAGGTATGAACAAATGAATATACCTGGGGGTCTCTTTTCGACAAGACAGATATGGATCAAGTGAACTGCGCACCCAAATGGCCCATGGTAAACATTTCTCCGGCTCTCTGTGGATGACATTTGGCATTTTGGCATGTCCAGTTCTTGATGTCGCTGGTGCCCGTCGCCATATATAGGTTGTGGTACCTAAACCTTGTATGGATGTGGTGCTTTATTTATAAAGTGGGACGAAAGCAGGAGGACTTGCTTCTATATATTGAATGAGAAGGAAAAGGGGTTTGGCCTCTAAAAGAAATAATCAAGCCCCTCGCCCGGTGAGGAGGGTTTGCATCGTTTGTTTCCAGTCCATATTATCAAGCTAAGGATTGATCATGTATATATTGAAATAGTTACAACCATATATAACTATATTTACAGTCATAACCATTACAACCTTTTAGACATAGATGCATATGTTTAAATATCTAGCCACGCCATTGCCTAGAGAATCCCACTAGTTAATTGTATGTGGCCCTTAAGCGTTCTTTCAAATAGTCGCCCGCCGTGATAGGTGGAAACCTGAAAAATGAACTTAAAGTTTGTAACAATCAATCTTAAACACAAATATTTGGCCCAGATAAGAGAGGACCTTGGAGGATATGCCTCGCAGCAACAGCTTTCCAAGCACTGCACCACCAAATCGGGATTTGGATCAAGAAAGTAAGCAGCCTGATGTATACAAAAACATGTGTAAAAGATATGCGCCAAACAGGTTCTAACATTAAAACCTGAAATTTATCAGCTGTGATGCTACTTCTAGATTAATATGTGCCTATGGTTTTCTCATGAACAAAAGCGCCATCTGACTTCTTCAAGAGTAATACTGTAAACAATGATGAGTTCTGAGAACCCTTTAACAAATTCTGAATTCCATAGTAAGGGTACTCACAGAATATCGCTCTTTACCAACTGTGACAACACGGTGAAGTGTGGATCTGCAGGTTATAACAAAAGTGCATAAAAATCAAAGTTCATAATCAATTTAAATTATGACTGAAGTGCATACGACATCATAATAATCCAAGAGAACATTTTGAGTAGAATTTGAGCATAACTGCCGTATTCTAACATGATCCATATTACCTAAAAACCATGTCCATGCATGATGATGACAAGCTGAATGCAACTAGTTAGCAAATTGAGTTGCAAAAGCAGAAACTTCTTGATTGCAAGTACTCACAACTGTTGCCACTTTTTCTTTGGGAACAACTGCTATTGCAGACATGATGGCTTTGACACAACCACATATATTTTTTGAGATAAACCACATAATTGATCTATTACAGTAAGAAAGGATAGTACCTGAAAACACAATTCGTCCACCTTTCTACCAAATCACCAATATTTACAATAAGGGCCCTACAAGTTCACAAGATTTGTTAAGATCATTTATCATACCTGCAAGATACTGTCCAAAATTGATGCAAAACAGGAGCCTTGCAAGTTCACATAACCAACAAGCAAATATAGTAGAAGGCATTTCAAACTTCTAAAATGTACTCCCTCCGTTCCTATAAGGGCACCAGGATTTAGAAACGGAGGGAGTAATCACTATAAAGGGCACCAGGCTATATTGCTGTTTGTGAAGAAGTATTTACCCCTCAATGTGAGGAACATCTTCCCAGAGCTGAGGATGCCTATCCTTCTCCCTGCATATCTGCACACTCACAACAGTAGAATACAGCATATAAAATTATGAACGCAAAAACAATGTCATTTCTACTTTCCTAAAAAGAGGATTTATTGTTTGTTAAAGTGGCAAAAAAGGGCACATAACTCCCTACTCAAACAGAACTTTCTGAATATATATTTACATGAGTGGTTACCTCCATAGAGAACAAAACTGAAGTTGATGAATCCAAAGAAAGCGTACCTGCAATCCAGGAGTGCCATCCGTTGCCAGAAGAGTTATCATTCCATAATCTGAATGAGCTGATGCACCATAATTTCCATTATCAGACTCGTTTACTTCACCTACAGTAGACTTGATATCATTTTCCATTTTTTCTCTACAAAAAAATGCTATGTAAGGAAATAAGGACATAATACAGAATTACACAATTGGCTCCACAATAATAATTACAAAATTACTCAATTGGCTCCACAAACGTAAGTACAGAATTACTCAATTGGCTCCACTATAGTAAGTACATGATCACTCGATTAGTTCCACTATAGTAAGGAGACATAGTTATCTCACAAACAAAATCAATGTGATTTGTCTTTTTGTTTTGAGTTTTTTATCTGACTTTCTGATACAAAATCAGGCAAGCAAAGCAGCTACCCAAACAAAAGGAGCCACCATTGGTGATTCATATACTACAAAGTTACTAATTTTCAACATCACTCAATCAACACAAGCCACATCGCATGTGAGGAACTAAAAGTTTTCATTCATTAGAATGGCACATATTACGTTCATGTTCAAGAAAGCAGAAACTTATTGACTATTTTAGAAATATACATATATTTCTAAAATAGTTCTGTACTCCTGGGTGTACGTACTCTCATGTTTATATATATTATGGGATTATTTATAAATCGGAGCATAACTACATACAAATATGTGAAAGAAGCCACCCAAGCAACTATCACAAATTACGAAAATGACAAGGAGCGGACAGGAAGTAACATGAAGCATGTATCTAGCTCTCCAAGGATATAATTAGAATAGAACTTCTGATTCTTTGAAATGATATAAAGGAAATACAATGATGTAACCTGGATAGTGCAGTAACCGAATAAAGGCCGAAGGGCCGTCAAACGCCCCAATTTTCTGAAAGAAATCAGCATCTAGGTCCAAACTCAGAGCAATAAGAGAGAGTATCCTTTTGCCAGCGGCCCTGGTTGGGAATAAGAAATAATATGGACTACTGATTTAGACAGCTCAATAAAGAGAGCATACAAATGCAATACTGAAAGTCTGAAGCAATGGTGATTTTAAAAAATATTTTTGCCAAGTTACGTAAAAACTCACAGTGCCATTTCATGGTACAACTTCATTGTATCCTTCCAAGATGGAAAGCGCTCTGCAGATGATTTAACCAGACAATGTTTCAGTTTTCTGTTCGAATATCATGATTGGTGTCTAGCATATATAGTGCAGGATGACAGTTGACAAACTTGCAATTTTTTCAGATGAACAGCAGACTAAGTACCTTTTGGAGGCCATTGGTTAGGATCATTCTGCATATCAACGTCCCCGACCGGCCCAATGTAGAAACTCTCCTTGAGGTCCCCTGCTCAATATCACACAATCAGGGATCTTAACTATATCACTACAAACAGCAGAAATGCAGAAGGTAAAATCTACAATGTGCGGTGGTTGTTTGAAGCGGTAGGATGTGAGGAACCGAGGATACTGCCAATGGGTTCTTCAACCCCTATTCTGCTTTGCTAAGCTTGTAATTGACTAACTCTCCCCCACCACTACATTATTGTCACATAACTTTGACAAATTAACTGAAGCACGATGACAGATACTTCTAGCTATCCTGGCTCCAAAAGCATGCTGTGAATGTTCTACTGTCTGCCATAAACAGGTCAGAGTGAACTAGACGCTCAGATTCTTGTTCAGTTTTCTATATCACAAGTTGGATATGATATTCCTCCAAAAATACAAGTTGTAAATAATAAAATATAATGGTGTCGAAGCCTGCCAATGCCAGCAGCAAACCGTCCCAAATCCTTTATTTCCCTTTCTCACTAAACAATACTACTACTTACGAACTCAACACATCCTCTTCTTATTAGTAACCTGACACGTGCTCTGACTCATAGTTTATACTTAAGATTCACCGCAACAGGGAGCGCAACCTGCAGAGGAAGAATCAGCTAGATCAGAAACTGGATTCAACCTTGAAATTTGGATGATGCGTCGAGCTTCTCGGCGTAGGGCGGGGTGTAGCCCCGGTGGCTGCTGTTCCTCTGCAGCGCCATCTTCTCCTCCAGCGGCAGCTCGAAGAACTTCTTGCTCTCCGCGAACACCGCCCCCAGCAGTTCGTCCTGGATCCCGTGGTTGGTGACGTAGAAGAACCCGCTCTCCACGCATGCCTGTACATACCAAACCAAATCGCCACGTCGCGTTAATGTGCTTCTTGCTGAATCCACACAGTAGAGAAACCATGGGAAGGAACCTTTCGGACGGCGTGTGCGGCGGATTGGAGGTCGGGGGACGCGAGGTCTACCACGGGGAGGTCCAGGCTCCCGGCGGCCATGTCTGACTCGGCGCTCCGCTGCTTTTTTTTTTACGTCTGCATCTGTTCTGTCGTTCGTTCGGGACCGCAACTAGTCCCGCACCCTATGTCCTATTTCCCAGTTTTCAAAAAATGCGAAATAAATCATTGACATTGATTATGTTGTTTCTCGGGCATTTACAAATTTTTATCCCAAAACGTGACCATATGTGTTCTGTGCAAAAAAGAGAAGACACAAGTGAATAGTATCATGTACTATTCACAACTTATTTGTCTTTTTTGTGCAGGCCACATATTGTCAAATTTTTGGGTAAAAATTTGTGGATGCATAATAAACAACATAAGCAATGTCCACGATTCATTTCATATTTTTTTTAAACTTGGAAGTACGATATGCGGAATGGGGTGCGGGCGCAACTAGTTGCAAACTTTAGTTTCCCGTTCTGTCTGAATCTATTTGCTATCTTCTTGGGAGTTTTTCTTGGTGGGCTTAGGCTGGGCCCGATACATCACCGAATGGACTGAGATCCACCGTGAACCGATAATTGGGAATTTCATCCGTGCAACTGTTTCTGGGGAGCCCTATGCATCGCTCTTTGCGAGCTGTATCATGGACTCGCCTGCACGACGGGGGTCGATCGCTCACATTGGGCCGGTCTGCAAAATCACGTCCACTCGGTCTACGCGAGAAGTCGCTTTTGTTTTTTCTGCAGGTTATAGCAGAATAGCAGGTACACTCGCTTGCGCATGCGGGGACCTGCTAGCTATGTTTTTTCTAGGGTAATCTGCTCGCGATTTATGCGTACGTATCTTGTGGGAAAAATAAAGTCACGGGGTTTTCTGTTAGGACTGCTCTCGGGTCCCGACGGAGGCCCCCGCGTCGCTCTCGCGAGGGCGACACGGGCGGCGGCGCTAACCCTAGCCGCCCGACCTCCCTCCTCCCTCCTCCCGCTACCCCCGCCGTCGCTTGAGGACGCCGCCGGCGCTGCGGCTGAAGGTGGCGGCGGGGCGCCCCCTCGCGTGCGTGGGTGTGGTGTTGCGTGCGTGCGTGTGTGTGTCCGGCCATGGTGCTCCATGGTCTCCTCCCGCCTCCCCTCGATTGAGCACGGCGCCGAGCTCCGGCATCGCCCCTGCTCTCCCGTCAGCCCGGCTACTGCAGGTGCGTCATGCCGCGCCGCCCGTGAAGCTCTCCCCGCTCGGGTGCGGGAACCTTCAGATCTTGTGGATCTGACGGCCGGCCGGCCTAGGGCGTGTGCCGCCACTGCGGCGGTTGGCCGGCCGAGGCCGGCGCCGCCTATCCGGCGGTTGGACCTGCACGGTTCTGCCGGTGGTGCTCCGGCCCCCATGGTGGATGTCGTGAGGCTGCCAGATCCAGAGCCCGTTGGGCTGGATTTGGGCTGGGCCGGGCCGGCCCAACCTTTTCTTAGGTTTGGGTATCGATCTGACGTGTTATTCCGGTGCTACTAGTTGGGACTAGTGCACCGAGTTCCCGAGGTTCGGAGGGCGGTGGTGGCGTTCATCGGTGTCTTCTTCGCGTCCTCGTGGCGGCGGCCGATGTCTGGTTTTGGACGGGTCTCGGTGAAAACCGTGCATTGGAAGTGTCCAGTGCGGGCGATGACAACACCTTCGGGTGTTGTTCCCCCTGTTGAAGGCATCGCCATGAAGACCTCTCCTTCTTCTGGATGGTCGAAAACCGTCTCTCTGTAAGGTGTTGTTCCCCTTGTTGAAGGCATCGCCATGAAGACCTCTCCTTCTTCTGGATGGTCGGAAACCGTCTCTCTGTACCACCCCGCCTCCCAAGTGCGTGCGTCGGGTGAAGGTTTTCCTCGTAGCGGCTTGTGAATCGCCCTACAATCTTTCCGTCGTTGTTGTCCTCGAAGTGGGATGCGACAAGGTCATGATCTAGGGTTGGTGTCTGAGGGGTTTTGGCGAAAGCTTTGCAGGACTTGTCTCTGCCGGCAACGACGACGTCTTGACGCTGTTCACCTTCTTGGAGGCGTTGCTGCAAGCCCCTGCCTTTGGATTCCCAAGCACTGCAAGGCCCCTTCCTCGACGGCGTGTCTTTGGTGGCGATGATGGTGCGGTGGAGGTCTGTTGGTTTTGATATCTCCGACGTCGTCTCCGTGCAACAGAAGTCAAGGCGCCTCTCCACGATCAAGCAATCTCTTTTAGTCTGTGATTCATTTAGTTGCTTGGTTGTTCACCCTTGTGGTTCTTTGTTGCTTGTGAGGGTGCGTGTGTGGTGTGCGTGTGTGTTGTAGCTGGTTTCGCCAGCTTGTCCTTGTATGTTGTAACTCTTGGCCGGTTGTTGGTTTCGTTAATTCAAAGCCGGGCTCATTTCGAGCATTCCGTCTAAAAAAATAAAGTCACGGGACAGACTGTGCACACGTCCCCCACACCAGCATGTACGTTCCTTTTTTTTCTTCTCTTCCTTTTGTTTTCGTAATTTTCGAAGTGTTCTAACAAATAAAAGTACTTTTCATTTTTCATAATGTTCCTATAATTTTAGAAGTGTTTTAGAAAATATTCATCGACTGTTTGATTTTTTTCAAAAATAAACTTTTTCAGAAATGAACCATTCTCAAAAATGAATATTTTTCAAAATTGGAACCATTTTAAAAAATGAATAATTTTCAAAAAAGGAACATTTTCAAAAATCGGAACCATTTTCAAAATCGAAACCATTTTTAAAATCAGAACCTTCTTAAAAAATAAAAAAATTCCAAAATGAACCATTTGCAAACTGAACCATTTTCAAAAATCAGAATAATTTTATAAAAATTAGAACCATTTTTAAAAATCAAAATCATTATTTCAAAGAATAGAAACTATTTTCAAAAACTCGCGGCCATTTTTTAAAATCCGAACCATTTTCAAAACTCGGAACCATTTTAAACATGAACAGTTTTCATATATGGACAAATTTAAAAAATGAATAATTTTAAATCTGAACCATTTTCAAAATGCCGATTAACAAAAAATAATATTGAATCAAAAATGCAGGTGAACCAAAAATAATATTAAACCAAAATGTCGATAAACCAAAAATAAAAGTGTTCCAAAAATACCGGGTGAACCAAAAGTGATCCGAAAATAAAAGTGATCCGAAAATAATAGTAAACTAAAAAGGAACTCAAATTCGGGTGAACGAAAAATACCGGTGTACAAAAAATGCGGGTGAACCAAAAATAATATTGAACCAAAAATACCGGTGAACCAAACATGACGGTGAACCGAAAATAATAGTGAACTGAAAAGGAACTAAAATTCGTGTGAACCAAAAATACAGGTGAACCAAAAATGCGGGTGAACCAAAAATGCGGTGAACGAAAAATAATATTGAACCAAAATACCGGTGAACCAAAACTAAAACTGAACCAAAAATGATGGTGAAGCGAAAATAATAGTGAACTGAAATGGAACGAAAATTCGGGTGAACCAAAAATACGGTGAACAAAAAATAATATTGAACCAAAAATACCGGTGAACCAAAATAAAAGTGAACCAAAAATGACGGTGAACAGAAAATAATAGTAAACCGAAAAGGAACTAAAATTCGGGTGAACCAAAAATACTGGTAAACCAAAAATGAGGGTGAACCAAAAATGCGGTGACCCAAAAATAACGGTGAACCAAAACTAAAAGTGAACCAAAAATGACGGTAAACCAAAAATAATAGTGAATGGAAAAGGAACTAAAATTCGGGTAAACCAAAAATACCGGTAAACCAAAAATAAGGGTGAACCAAAAAATAATATTGAACCAAAAATAACGGTGAACCAAAAATAAAAGTGAACCAAAAATGACGGTGAACTGAAAATAATAGTGGATGGAAAAGGAACTAAAATTCATGTAAACCAAAAATAACGGTAAACCAAAAATGAGGGTGTACCAAAAATGCGGTGAACCAAAAATTCCGATGAACCAAAAATAAAATTGAATCAAAAAAGACGGTGAACCGAAAATAATAGTGAACTGAAAAGGAACTAAAATTCGGGTGAACCAAAAATACCGCTGAATGAAAAATGCAAGTGAATCAAAAATAATATTGAACCAAAAATACCAGTGAACCAAAAATAATATTGAACCAAAAATGCCGTTGAAACAAAAAAAATAATAGTGAACCGAAAAGTAACTAAATTTGGCTGAATTGAAAATAATAGTGAACCAAAAAATATTAATATATCACTAAATCATGTACCTAAAAATAAAGACGGAAAAGTAAACTAAAATAAATAATAAAACAGAAAAAAGAAAGAACAAAACAGAAAAAGAATCGACAAAACAGAAATATGAATAAAGAAATGTGCAACTCTGTCCCAGTGGCTATGCACTTGATCCGCATCTGTGGAGATGCCCAGTTCGAATCCCAGCTCCGTCCGCTATCCTTTTTAGTACATCGCATCTAGAGATGATGGGCTGGCCCACTTGGGGAATCCTTGTAGGCGAGTCAGAACTCTGACTCGCAAAGGGCGATAAATAGGGTTTGCACTGTTTCTAGGCAAATCCTAGTTGCCGCGCCCTCTCGCTTATGGGCCCAGCCCGTTATGGCGACCGGAGATGAGGAAGAAGAGGTGTGGTGAAGGAGGAAGTGACGGCCGAAGAAGGAGAAGATGGGGGAGAGCGTCGGAGATGGAGGCCGATCTCGCCGGCTGGCCGCGACGTCACCAGCCAGCCGAGGAAAGGACCTCAACGTAGCCGGCGACAACGCGGCTCGCCGCGGCGGCACATGTGGAGGTGAGGGAGGAACTTCACGGGGGGAGGGGGTCTGGTGCGTGGTGAACACCGGTGGAGAATAAGGTGGGTTGGGTGCAGGGATAGAGGGTAGCCGAGGGCGGCGGTGGACCGGCGAAGGCCGTAACTTGAGTAGGGCAGAGCGTGGAGGCGGTGCGATAGCTGTCGGGGGAATACTTAATGTATTAACCCGCGGCCCACTAAGTGAATGCGGCTTATAATAAGGTCATGCCCGCACCACCAGTGGGCTTGCACGAAGATGGGCCGACCGAAGGTCATGGCGTGCCAAGAGAAAGGTCTAGAAGATCGGAGGTAACTTGGCTTGGAAGACACGAAGGTGATTAGTCTCCAAACAGGTCTCCGGCTTGTACTTTCCTAAAAGGGAGAAATTTTCTTGTAACCTAGCGACCCTCCGGGTATATAAGGAGGGCTCGCAGGACGTAGAACCTCAAGCTCTCAAGTTCCAAGTCCTAGATCTAGAGGCGATTCGATACAACGAATCGCAACCCTTGTAACATCCTACACATATCAATTCCAATCTAGGATAGGCAGGAAGTAGGTCTTTACCTCGTATTGAGGGGCCGAACCTAGGTAAACATTGTCTCCGTCGTGCCCTGTGATCCTAAGCTCAGAGACACTCGAATCGCGCAAATCCCACACCTACGAAGTCATCCCAATGACATCTGTCCTGACAAACCCACGACAGTTGGCGCCCACAATGGGGCCTACGGTTAAAAGCGTTGCGTTCCGCGCTGGATCGATGTTGGGAGCTGAGGATCTCGTCGTTGGCCAAGTCAAGATGATCAACGGCGTCCCCTTGATCGACGACTCAGATTGGGGACCGGAAGCAGATTACCTGGATATCGGCCACGTCATCCCCTTCGGATCCATCCACGTCTTCGTCGGCTTCATTAGTAGTGGATCTGCGAGTTCACCCCGGGAGGTCGACTCAGAAGAAGGAGTCGGCGTAACCCTAGACGAGGAGGAGGAGTCATCCACAAACAACGATGAACGACTGCACCTTGGAGAGGAAGAAGCCCAATCTATTGAATTCTTGCTTGAAGAAAGGTTGGGTAGAAATCATGAAGATCACAACTCACCATCCATATGCGATCAACATATGGAAGGGGTCTACATGACGGTAGAAGAAGGAGAAGGACTAGGCATGCCGCCAGGCAGCCTTGCCGCCACGACACTAGGAACCGCAGGCACAGCCGCGCTCGCAGCACCTGAAGTCACGGCACCTGCTCTCATAGCACCAAGAGCTACAATCCCTACGGTTATTTCCCCAGGAGTCGCGGCGTGAGGAGTCGTGGTGTCAGGAGTCACACCAGGGATCACCGCGTCGAGAAATTTAGCCGCGGAAGGAACGCCTCAACTCTCAAGGAACCGCAGCAAACATGGGGGCTAGCATCACACAGGCCGCTGGATCTACCCTTCCACGCAATAGCCCGTTATGCACACCAATATCAGCAGAAAACGCGGCCTCCGAGGTACCAGAAATCGAAGCTGCAAGGATTGGGCTCTACGATGAAGTTCAAAGGATCATAGATGAGCGAGGAAGGTTGATGAGAGAACATCAGCGGCTGACAGCAGATGCCGCCCTCATACAGTCTCAATAGGACGAAGTCAACACCTTGCCACGTAGGCGTCAGGCCAGTCATCTGCAACCAGGAATCAACACGGTAGACCCTACTGTATTGTTCCAATCGCCGCCTACGGTCCCATCGGTCGTGGTGCCAACAGCCAAGGTCCCGTCAGTCATAGTGCCAACAGCCGCGGTCCCATCAGTCATAGCACCAACGACCATGGTAACCCCAGGATCCAGAGCCATGGTACAGGCAAATAACACAGCAATCATGCCACCGCCCCCACCACCACCGCCACCACCGACGCAGCCCACAAGATTTCACATGCCACAAGGACACTATGTCAATCCCGTGGACAACGTCTACGCAGCCACAAACATCTTGGCGCGGCTAATGCCAACAGTAAACACGCCAATCGACATGGAAGCTCGATGTGCCATCGAGATGCTCAGTACAGCGGTCATACAGCAGGCAAACATGTCTGAACAGGCAGGACGTTTGCACTCCACCCCATACAATAGCAGGGCTATGGCAGACACGAGCATACACGCTGAGTCAGCACATGCGGCGACTTCAAGTTCAGCCCGGCGTCAAAGAGAAAGGGGTCAAAACTAGTTGACAATCACAGAAGCCACGCCAAATCTGGTCACGAGGAAACATGAACAGCCTCAACCACAGCAAATTCAACTTGCCACTGCCGGGGCGGCCGCAACACCGCAACAACCAGTCAGCAACCCACCCAGCAGGCCAGCACCATCTAACTTATCATCGCGGCTCAAGGGGCAAGTTTTTTTCAGTGATCGAATCAGGTCCAAGCCGTTTCCCGCAGATTTCAAAGGACCTCAAAAGGTCACAAATTACAATGCCAGCATGGATCCCACCACCTGGTTAAATAACTACGAGATGGGCATGAGCATTCTCAATGCATCAGAAGAAATATGTGCAAGGTATTTGAACATGATGCTGGATGGAGCGGCTCATATTTGGCTTCAAAACTTACCACCCAACTCAATAAACACCTAGGATGAGATGAAGGAGGCTTTCATCAAGAACTTCCAGGGTACTTGCAAGCGGCTCTGCAGCATAGAAGATCTTGAGCGTTGCGTTCAGAAGGAAGGCGAATCACATCGCCATTGGATGAGAAGGGTGGCAGAAATCATACACTCTTCAGATAGCATACCAGCCAGTTCAGCCGTCCTGGTTATGGGGAAGAATTGCAAGTTCGAGCCGCTGGTCCACAAGTTAGGTCGCAAGAAGGACAAGGTCAAAAGCCTCAGTGAGCTAATGGTTGCGGCTAATAAATATGCCGGCTTGGACAAGACGAAAGATGCCTCAGATGGTGAGGAAGACGAGGCAGCAGGCAAAGGAAAGAAAAATAACAGCAAGCCTCAACAGCAGCATAATAACCACAATAGCGCGGGTCACAATAAACGCAGGAACGAAGAAGGAAACTCAGGGTTGGTTGCAAACACCAACACTAGATTCAAAAACAACAATTGAAAGGACGAAACTTCCACCCAGTCAACCTCGACGAAGTCTTCAACCGTCCTTGAGATATCCATATAGGGAAGGACGGACGTCCAGCCGCACACACAAAAGCACAATGCTACTACTACAGGAAGTGGAAGGACGGAACTCCGCCCAGTGGGAACAATGGTAATCAGAACACCGGAGGAAGTGACAATGGCAGAGGAAACAACAATACGGCTCTGAATCCTCCAACAGTTCAGCCGCAGTTCCCAAAGCAGTTAGGACAATACCACACAATTGTGGTCAACACATCAAAGAGGGAACAAAAGTTATGCCGGCGCAATCAGGTCGTCAATGCCATAGTACCAGCCATACCACAGTGGCTGAAGTGGTTCGAGCAACCAATTGTTTGGAGCAGGGCAGATCATCTAGAAGAGATAAACGAAGCAGGCAAGCTCGCACTGGTAGTTGCTCCTCAAGTCGCAGGGTACAAACTAAGCAAAGTACTGATGGATGGTGGCAGCATCATCAATATCTAAAGATATAAATGGTGAGACCCCTTGGAGGCTCCTCAGCGATTTGGCCTTTCTGGCCGTCCGATCCTCCCCGCTCCGTGCCTCCGCTCCGTCCGATCCCCGCCGGCTCCTGGAGTCGGAATGAATAGGGATTTGCAAAGTCGCTAACCGTACCAACCTTATTGCACCCACTCTCGCTGACATCCTACGTGGATCACCGCTGTAGCCCGAGGACCCGCCCGTCAGCCTCACGGTTCGTGTTTAATCGGTGTGGCGGGCGGGTAACAGTGCCAAAGATTCCGAGTGCGTTCCTGCCATTGGTTGATTTTGTTCATTTACCATTCTAGGTTTTAGGGCTTGTCCGTCCGGGAGAGTGATCGTGCTACGTGTTCCTCTCTCCTCTCCCTCGTTGACCGCGGGTCCCTCCGTCTCCTTGGCCCACATGTCGGTTGCTCGGGACGTTGCGTCGGCGATGTTTCCCTTCCGTGCGTGGCCGATGCGTATTTTCTATAGTAAAGTGCGTATATTCTACAGTGTAACGGGGCACGTTTGGTATTTCGCAGGATCGGCATTGTTCGTGATGTCAGCTGAAAATCGGGCCCGATTTCACCGTTCTACATGGCGTCTTTCCATTCATCGGCGGGTACGTTACACTGTGCGTGTGGCAGAAGACTTTTGGGCCCGATTTGCTATGTCCTAGCTGGCGTCTCGCCATTGGTGCAGTTTAGACGGAACCGACCTAAATACAGTGTCTCAGGGGTACGGTAGGAAAATATATCAAGCCCATCTTTGATTCTCTTAATGGTGTCTTGCTATTGGTTAGTTCCTACAGTACGTTGGGGGCACGATCGGGTTTTCCTCGATTGTTGCCGTGTACATTGTAGATGTTATATATAAACCCTTCGACCTTCTTATCCGTTCGACCATCCCCATTTTCTTCTCGCTCATTCACTTTTTATTTTGTTTAGGACTGCGGTGGAGGATATGTTCGATTTGCTTCCTCCCCGCCGGTGACGGCCGTTGTTCAAGCACGGACGAGCGGTCGTCACGGTTGTTTATGTGCTACTTCTTATTTTTGCATCCTCCGCTTTGTTTTGTCTGTCGCCGTTTGGTTCTCGCTGTCTATTTTCTCCTTCCTGTTTCTATTTTTGTTTTCTCGGTCTTTTTGATTGTTCTTTTTTTGGTTTCGGGCTGCTCGGACCCGTTTTGGTCATCGGTTTGTCTTCCTCGTGCGCTTTGCTCCCTCTCGTGAGCAAGGATTTCGTACCATCATGATTTTCACTACTTTCTTCGGTTGGGCGATTCGGACGTTCGGACCAGGTATGGGTGGTGCTTTGGGCTTAATATAATTTTTTTAGTTCTTGTGAAAGCTTTTGTCTCACGGGAGAGAAAATCCGCCGTGCTGTTTTACTGGATATACGATATGTTTATACTGTTTGTTTGTTTCGTGTTTGTTTTGTTAGGTTCCTTCGCTTCGCAGGAAGATACGAGGTTCGCTCGTGCCGCGTTCCGGACAGGGGTTGCTCCGGCTTTATGTCTGGTGAGTTCACCGGTTGAGAGGGGCAGAGAGCTCATGCCTTCACGAGGGAGCCGGCGATATGGGAACGGTGAAGGGTGGAGAGATCCATACCAGACGGGCAGAGATATCATGCCGACTCGAGGGAGTCGGCGAGATCGGTACGTTGTCTGTTCATTTCTCGGCTGGATCCCTGTTTTTTAGTCTTTTGGTTATCTGGTCGTTTGTTTGTACTGTTGACTCTGTGTTGAATCCGTATTCTTTTATTCTTTTTGTTTTTTGTCTTTTGTTTTTGTTTGTTTTTGTTTGTTTGCAGGTAGTCGGTGTATTGGTTTACCGTTCCTCTGGTTAAGGTTAGTTCCGTTGGGGTTGGTTGGGGATTTCGTACCGTTTATTTCTTGCACCTTCGTTTTTTCATCTTGCTGTTATTCCACTGGATCCGTGTTCTTTGGTAGTTGGATGGTCTTGTGATTGGTTGTGCGGTCGTCTATTTTTTGGTCTTTCTTTCCATTTTGGAGTCGGCTTCGTTTTCCTGCCGCTTATGTTCTGTTTTGTTCCGTTCGTGAGATTTGTTTCGTGTTTTTATCAGTGGGTTTCCTTTTGTTTCGTGCGATCTGTTCGTTTATTTCGTTATAGTTTTTGGTTTAATTGGATTTTCTTGCTTCGTATACTTCTTTGCCTTGCTTCCTTTTGTTGTATGCAGTGTCGGCTTAGTGGTTTGTTTTATCCGGCTGAGGTCAGTTCGGTTGAGATCAGATTGGGCTCTGTTGTGTTGGTTTTCTTTTTGTTCTTTGTTGAAGTTTCTACTCCTGGCTGAACCCGTGTTTTTAGCGTTCTTTGCTTTTGCGTTATGCCCCATGTGGTCGTCTCTTTTTCGGTCATTCCTTTCTTTTTCGAGGTGTCGTGGTTGTACTGTACTTACTGTGTTATTTGTTTTCGTTCGCGATTTGTTTTGTTGTTTTGACTTCAATGCAAAGAGAAAAAGGCTTGGTGGGGTTTTCGTCATTGGTTGTTGTGTACTCTTGCTCCTTGGGCATTTTAATTTGCTTGCAAAGACTACCTCTGACAGTTTATTTCACGAAGGTCAGACCCTCCGACTCCAGGGAGTCGGTTGGGTCGATGCCCAGCAAAATGAATTTACAAGTCTCGAAAGACCCGTCTTAATAGGGTGGTGCAAAACTGATGCCCCGCCGACTCCAGGGAGTCGGCTGTGTCGATGCCCTGATTTTTTAACTACCGACCTCCACAGAGGTGAAGTTGACTCGCCTAGACATAACGAGAACCCTTGCGACTCAGCAAAAGTTAATCATTATTGAGGCACTCATCAGTTAATCAAATGTGTTCAAGCAAAAAATTGTATATTATTTATGTGTATACCCTTGATCAAGTAAGAAGGTCAGACCTGCCGACTCCCGGAGTCGACCAGTACCGAAAAAAACCGCATCGGTCTGGCGCCAACAGTAAACATGACCGATGAGATCGTAGATTTATCAAGAAATCGATATGCATAAAGATAGCAAAGAAGGAAACACAAACAAAGAGTAAACGATTGTGTTCATAGCACGTATATATGGATTATACTAGGTACATCCTTCTCTAAACAGTCACCTTAAGGAAATTTGCCATGCATATTTTGTCTCGGCTGGCCTCTCTTATCCAGACGTCGGTTAATCAAATGTATTAAGACGGAACCTGGAGTCGGCGGGTCGGGTGGATCATTAAGACGGGAACCTGGAGTCGGCGGGGTCGGGTGTGATCTAAGACGGGAACCTGGAGTCGGCGGGGTCGGGTGTGCGCTAAGACGGGAACCTGGAGTCGGTGGGGTGCACAGGAAACACATCACAGATAATGGCAACTCTCGAATCGTCTGCCCACCCACCAATCTCAACTCCTCGAGACTATCAAGTGAGGGGATTCACGTAGTTGAGGATTGCTTGGGATTTTTTTGCCTCGGAGGTACCCGCCAGTTCACATGGTATGGCTGTTCAATATGTTCCGACGCGGTGGCCTGTTATTAAGCCGGCAACCTGATATTAAGACGGCCACTGTGCCTACGCGGGGCCCTGCTTTTTAAGCCCGTTAATAGCACGTGTCCTGTCTCGTCAGGGATGTTAATTAATTAAGTCGGACCTATTAAGTCGGCATGGCCGGTTGTAGGGAAGAAGTCTTTCCATACACTTACGAAACAAAGAGACACACGTCCTAACTTGGGGAGGTGTATATCAACACGACCACAGTGTACGCAGTAAACAATGGCTAGAACCCGGTCGTGGCCCAACGTACTGTAGAAACTAAAAAAGTCATAGATAAATCCTTGAGCCGGCCAGTGAATGCCGGCGTCTGGACTCGGCCAGTACCAGCAGTACGCATGAGTCGCGTGACCCGTCCAATCAAATTTAGTTCGTTCACCGTATACTGGTCGAGTCCCGGGAGTCGGTAGGCCTGACCTTCTCCGTCTCACTGCTCTACGATCCAGCCGTCTCCAGGAGTCATCGTACTGTCCTTGTCCGTCTCACTGCTCGTGGATCCCGCCGACTCCAGGCCGTCGAATCTAGGGAGTCGGCAGGACTGACCTTATCGTCTCAATCTCGTGGATCCCGCGAGCTTTGATCATGTCCTACCGATCTCATCGGCTCCCTCGAGTCGGCCTGACCAGCGTTCTTGTCTATGTTAATTGCTACCCCTTCCCTAGACGCATTTGTTGTCCTCCACTGTTCCTTCATTTTTCAGCCCCTTTTTTCGCAATGATGCATCGATGTTCAAAAACAGTATTTATTCCTGGTTATAGATTACTGTCCAGTTCCTGTCCGTGACATTGCGTGTTTACTTTCTAAGTCGTGTTTCCTGATGGTTTCTGACGCAACATCATGGATAGTTCCGTTAAATTGTGACGCCGGTGTATGTTTATTTTAGGGCATCTGAGATCACAGCTCTGGCAACACGTTCATGTTTTAAAGATATTGGAGTCGGCGGGATCGACCAACAGTGAGGCGTTGTAGGTCAGGCCTGCCGACTCCCTGGATTCGACGGCCTGGAGTCGGCTGGTCTTATTGCAGGAACTAACGGGGTGGATACACGATGAAATAGGCATCTATACAACCGGCCGTGTCGGCTTAATCGGTCCGACTTAATTATGTCTATACAATATAGATGAGACTACTCAAACATTAAATCACGAACAGTAGCTCGATTACATATGCAACTCAGCGTAGGTGCATGAATACATCGAATTGTTGTCAAAGCCGACTCGAGGGAGCCGGCCTGATTGGACGGATTTGAAGGCCAGAGTTTCCGATAGTCATGGATGTAGTTCTTCGTTCTCGCCACTGTTGTGATATTTTGGTCACACTGTACAAGACACTCTTAGCTAAAAAAGTATTTTGTGCAGTGCACCAAAACATCGCAAGAGCAACGGGTTGGGGATACTTCGTTCAACTGAAGCAATTTGATTTTGGGGGCTACCCTAGCGTGTACAACATAAAATGTTTGTACATGTCCTTCTCTTTTGGAAGGTTGGCTTATCTTGGAAGTGGTCGCTGAAACAGAAATAGAGATGATGTTAGTTTGGTGTACGTATGGCATAAATAGCATGTGACATGATGGATAAATAACATGGATAGAATAACTTACAAATTTATCGCAGAATTGTTGTACACTACACGGTTGTGCACACTACTGCATGCTACCAGATAAAGATGTCCTCTTGTACGGTGTCACCAAAATAAGATTCCTGTGCATGTTATTATAGATGGTAAGGTAGTAATATATCAACAAACGCAGGAGTAAGAGAACAAATCAATAGCACTATAGATAGGAGTCGTGTGGTTTGACTTTTATGTGGTTCTAGATCTAATGGATGGATATGTTCAGAAGAAATCAAACATAATTGATCTAATGTATGGTTGTGTTGCGGTGAAGCAAAATGATGAAAAGCTTAAGACTTTCACCTAGAGAGAGATATACACACGGGTGATAACACGGTTTTGTCGAATCTCAGGTCCCTATTTCTACAAAGACGGTTATTTCGTTAGATACCTTTCATTTAGCAAATGGTCGAGGAGGAGGGGGACCGTGGATGATAAGGAGCAACGTTGTCGAGGCGAGGATGTGTTGTTGCTCCGTAGAACTCGGAGGTGGTTTTGATCTTCGATGTTGATGTGAGACCGGCATTGTCTTGGATCTAGAACGAGAGATCTAGCTTTCCCTTCTCTTCGACCAGGTTAGGAGCGAGTGGTTCTAAAACTGGGAGACGATGTGGATGGAGGTGTGAAGGTAGGGCTGCTGCCGGTTGAAATATATACAGCTGGACCAGTGGGTTTTGGTTGGATGGATCTTCACGGGCCCAATGTTACCATTAATTGTGGCTGGACGTTGCGTGTTTGCGTTCAGCACAATACAGCTGCTGGTCACATTAATAGGAGGGCACCGCGTAGGTACATGTGCCGGCTTAATAGCAGGACACCGCGTGGGAACGGTACAGAAATGACGTGTAGCTACACCGAACGGTAGGCGTTCCGTGGTGTGCCATTCGTTCGATGGGATGTGGGGAGGTAGAGTGAGTGGTTGAGCCAAGTAATGAGAATGCTAGGTTGGTAGGGGTTGAACGAAGAAGTAATAAGTGTGGTAGGTTGGCAGGTTGAAGTTATTGAATGCGTTCCCTGAGTATCTTCGTTGGGAGTGACGTGACGCCTAGGTGTACGCTGGCTCCCTGTATTCAGCTTTGTGACCCCTCGGTCTTAGTGATGTCCTTCTGGACGGCTCCCGGAGCCGGATGGATCGACGAGTGGTTCTTGCTGGTCGATTATTTGGATGGTAGTTTAAAGATGAAGTCAAAGGATTCATTTGATTTGTACAAGTCGTCGTTATGAGACGTTTGTGTTTGCGATGCAATCGTTGACGTCGCCGACTCGAAGAAACCGCCAAGATATTATATTGCAAACACATACACATCGCCGGCTCCCGGGGAACCGGCGGCTCTCCATAACAGCAAGAAGAAGATGGGGACGGTGGAAAGGATAGGAAGGCTGGAAGGGATACGACTACAGTGTACGCGGTGTGGATATTGAGTGTCTGCCTCCTGAATTTATTGTCCTAGAGGCACTTCAGCTTGAGTGTGTTCATGGATTTAGGAACCTCTATATTTGTTTGGTGGGTATTCAAACCATTGGGTTGTCTTGCTTGTGGAATGAGATCTAAATGATACATCTCAATTGTTTGTGTGTTGTTGTTTTTGTAATATCGTCCTCGACCTTGCATACGCGCTGGAAGAAATTATTGTTTTTTGTCTAATATTTGTCTAACTTGGTTGTCGAGCTTATATATGGATATAATTGTTTCCACCCGTTGATTATGAGCATTGTGTATGGCGTGTCGTCAATACATGGCTCGGGGGTCGTGCGCCAAGGCGCACCCCTAAATCTATAAGTTTTCAACATAAACGATACTATGACGAACCCATGGACTAGCACGGGGCGGACCGACTAAGCCGGCACGGCCGATTGTAAGGAAGAAGTCTTCCCACACACCTACGAAACAACGGGCACATGTCTTAACACGCGGTACATACATTACTCATTTACTCCTCGACCATCAAAGAAACACTAAAGTAAACACCAACCCTAGAACCTACTTTTTTAATTACATCTTCATTTTTCTAAATATCTTCTTCTGTTGTCGGTCCATTCTTTTTCGTTGCCGGATCCATTTTTTCGTTCTTCCAGCACCTGCACAAAAGGTCGTGGAGTGCATTCTTCGGGCATTCTCAATGGGAATATTCGCGACAGTGTCGTGCCGGTTATTTGCTTGCACCGATTCCTTCTTGGTTCCAACATCATCATCAGAATCTTCCTGTGTATCAAAATAACGCAAAAAATCATGCCCATAGTGCATGTGATTAGCCTAAATTAGGAAAAAGGTCTATATACCCTTCTTAACTTAAATAACGATGAGATGGATAGGTGTTCGTTGTTGAGAGGTATTCTTAGATTAGCCTCATGGTCGATAAAGACACGAACATGACGAAAAAAAGGGTAACAGATTGTAAGGCAGAGAGCATATACAGAACAACATCTCAAAATTATAGAACCACAAAACTAAATGGTATGTATGTGGTCCATTGTTTATGTTTGGTCATATCTGCAGGAAATCGTATCAGGTAAGCATGTAGCTGCTTATTGTTGGTTTAGTACGTACCTCCTCCTCCTCGTCGTCGAAAGCCTCTTCGAACGCCGTTGTCTCTATGAGAGCTGCGGCGTTGTCGTGGGGGCCCTTGTCGCCGGCTGCTGCAGGTGGTCGATGATGGCAGGGACCAAACTATTTTCCTCCACCTCCCTGGAGGGGATTAACACCGCGGTCACGACGGCCGGAGTAGCACTCGCACGGCCATTAGTATCCGCAACTACAGCGACGACATTCTTCTCCTGCAGCTTATCTGCCATGGCGTCGTCTGTTCCTCTTGTCCGCTCTATCGCCGGTGGTGGGTATGTGACTATGTGAGTGACCGGGGAGCTGTAGTTATTAGACGGAGACGTGGGTAGGTGATGCATCCGACGCTTCGAGCGTCCTTTGCTGTCTTAATGTGGTGTGTGGGTGTTCTCGATCTTTCTTTTCCAAGATCTGCGTGTGTCTATGCTCTCTGTGTGAGACGAGTTGGACTCGGCGGCACATGAGCAGACCGTGATTTAATGTTGGGAATAAATGTTGTGTTTGACCGACGATGTGGCGTCGCGGTACTGTTTACCCGCACGGATCTGATTTTAGCTTATTTTTTGTCTTATTTTGTCCTCGGCTTTACATATGGATATAATTATTTATAACCATTGATTATTAGCATCGTGTATGGCATGTCGTCAAGACAGGGTTCAGGGGGTCGTGCGCCAAGGCGCACCCCTAAATCTAGTACTATACTATGACACCTTCAAAAGGATGCACCTCCAAAAAAAGCAGCTACAACCATCAAGAACAACATCCACGGAGTAGTACCAGGGATATCTGCACAGCCGTTGGGGCGGATCAATTTGGAAGTCGCTTTTGGCACACATAGCAACTTTCAAAGCGAGTACATCTGGTTTGAAGTAGTGGATTTCCAAAGCCCATACCACGCATTGTTTGGCAGAGCGGCGTTTGCAAGATTCATGGCAAGGCCGTGCTATGTATATCTAAGGCTCAAAATGCCGGGACCTAATGGGGTCATTACCATTGACGGCGACAGAAACATAGCAATGGAGTATGAAGAAGGTGACAAGGCCATGGGAAAAGCAGCATGTAACGCAGAAGGTCTACCAGTCCACGAGCCTCAACGAGACTTCAATGATATCGTGGAAGCTAAAAGACATCTGCCAGACCTACGGCTCAAGATAAAAGCCAATAGAGAGGCAAGAAAAGTAAAAGCAGTAAGCCATCAGAAAAGCTAGAAAGGACAAACTAGTGTCCTCAAGGCGGCCACATATAAGCTGCATATCAGTATCATGAGCCGCAATGCGCAACTCAAAACTAACCACTCAGGTTTCCAATATAGTATCAATTTCGAACCACTCAGGGTTCATGTATCCGGAATAATGACAATCAGGTCATGAATTATTTTAGCGAGGAATAGAAAACTCGCACTATGTATCTAGAATTGATCGCCACCCAGGTGCGACCATCTCATATCAGTTGTATCAAACATATGATTATGAAATAAAGCCGGTACCTCTGCTATGCAGAAGTTTGTCATTTCGCCTCAACTTATCAATTGAGTCGATGAGTCTTTTATTTTATTTTATTATTGTTTCCTCGGGGGCTTTGTAGCTTTATGAGCTCGGCTTGTTACCTTGGAATCGGCAAACTAGTGGCATTAATCTTGGTTATACTCAACCTTAACTCGGATGCGACTTGCTTTATGTGGCCAAAGTATTGGGGGTGCGGTGTCAATCGAGCTTGTAGCCTATCATGGACGCTCTCGACACTGAACACGCATATTACCCTAAGAAATATTGACCCACGCAAGGGCCTGACTAAGGGATAACTTGAGATAAATTAAAAAGACCCAACTATAGGTCATAATTTTGTACTACTCCGAGTACTGACAATACGATCATTGTATCACACACAAACCATAAATTAGTACAAGCCAATCAGGGCTAAATATCCGCAGAAACAACCGCTGCTGTAGGCACGGCAGTAGAAGAGCTCGTGGCACCTGGAGGAGAACCTGTGGCTTGAGAAGTAGCTGGCCCGGGGTAGCCTCTCAAATTTCTTACCATCGGCGTGATACTTCCCAAGATAAGCTGCTAGATCCATCCCATTGACAAGCTGCGTAGCGTATCCACGCATGCTCCTCCAGGTATTGAGATATTCATCAGGTTTGAATTCAGTATCATCTGCTTTCTTCTGTGGCCTGCCTTGCGAGATTTTGGCAGCATCAATGCCGGGGTAATAAGTTTTGGCCAAAGCAAGCACATGAGCCACACTAGCACGAGCGGAGGCCTTCTTCCAGTCGATGACATAATGAGTCGCCTTGGTCAATCTCTTCAATAATCCATCACCTGTGGATGGCACGGGCTTGGATGGAAGAAGCTTGGCGGCCAGCTGTTTCGTGGATTCACAAGTCTTTTGCAAGAACTCGCGAATATTGTTAAGCTGCTCTTGTGTGCGTTCGCGAAGAAGAGGAGAATCTTCACGTAACCAAATGAAAAATTCATCAATGCTCAGAACATCTTTTCAAGCAAGAAACGGCAGCAAAAAGCAACAGTTTTTGAAAGCTTACCAGAAAGTTCTTGGGTCATGATAGTAACAAGGCCATGCACGAGATTGGACGAATCAGATATCTTCTTAAGGTCTTTTGTTTACTTGGCCAGGTCCTTCTCCAACTGATCTATCTTTACGGCCTTAAGGCATGCGTCCTCATTTGCATCAGCAATGGTGTCCTTTTGGGCACGGATCTGCCGTTCTTGCTCACTGACCCGCTGCATATACTTATCTTCAACATTTTTGAGCCGCAGCTCGGCCGATTTTGCCTGCTCGGCAAGCTTGTAGTTATAATCACCAAGACTTTCCATCCTCGGAGTTTTCTTCTTGACATCTTCGTCACGCTGGGCCAGGAGGTCTTGAATCTTCTTTATCTCTGCAGGGGCATGCTGGAGGCTCTGTTCTATAGTTTTCTTCTCAACAAGAACAGCATGCAGTTCCTCCTATACGTAGTTTGCACGTTATTCCAGAGAAAGAAGAGCTCAGAGGTGACTTAGCAAGATAAGTCACCTCAGTCTTTGGGGGCTACATGCTTGAACATCAATACAGTAGGACATAATTTGGAGAATCAAGACTTCACTTTGCATAAAGCAAAGCCTCGATCATCGAGGGCTAGAGACACTTGTGATGTTGCAAAAGAAACAGTCAAAATATTACCTTATGAGCTGCAGACAGACGGAGCAACGCGTCTTGCAGCTCGGTAGATGTTTATCATTAGCCGCAAGGACAGCTTGCGCCAGTCGCTCAGAGCTATTCTCTGCAGTTTTCCCTAGGGAAGAAGAAGGTGCAGTTCCAATGTGAGGCACAAGCTGCAGGTGGCTACTGTCACGATCAGTAACAAGTGGATTTACTGGCGACTCTTTCAGACCTTCAGTAGCCTTGTCAGTGACGTCCTCAATAATGGGGCAAGGCTCTTCCGTGCTTTGGGTGGCAGCAATAGTAGTCCCATCCTCTAGGGCCGCCTCCTGAGTTACAGCATCAGGAGACGCGGTGACGGGAGCATCATCAGTGGTAGCGACCCCTTCCTTCACCACAGCATCAGCATCAGTGGGTGTCCCGATCGCTTCGAAAGCCGCTGGTGGCGGCTCAGTTGCGGCTTCCAGGACAGATTCCAAGTTGACTGCTTCTTAAGCATCAACCTTAGACCTGCAAGAGATAAAAGTTGGTATGGAGAAGTTGTATAGAGAAGCAAAGATAGACATGACAAGAAAAAGAATGCTAACCCGGGCGCCGCCCTAATGTTAAAAGCAAAATTGTCACTCGAAGCAGATGACAAGGACTCAAGCCTAGAATCTACCAAATGGGGAGGTCGCACGTCAGGATGAGGAATAATATAAAGACATAAGGTACAAAGACAAAAAGACTCACCAGAATTGACTCCCATGTCGTCATGAGTTTGACCTAGGTTTGACGCAATGCTTATAACTGAGGGGCCCGAAACTGAAGGAGCCAATCGCGCCCAGAAATCTGGAAAATATGGTTAGTAGGGAAAAGGAAAAGGAATATTCTGTCGAGACTGAGAAAACCAGGAGACTGGAATGGAAGATGAGTCGCACAAGCGCAGAATGTCATCACCCTGGGTCAACTTTGATAATAAAAGCCTTCCAAGTAATGATAAATATGCAGATTGGAGTTTAGCCATGACGTTTAGTATGCGGCTTATCGGTTGGTTAAAATGACTCGCAAGAAGAAGGGAGCCTTTTCCTTGAAGTCCAAGCTGAACTCGGGGGCTAATGTCAGGGGAATACTTAATGTATTAACCCGCGGCCCACTAAGTGAATGCGGTTTATAATAAGGTCATGGCCGCACCTCCAGTGGGCTTGCACGAAGATGGGCCGACTGAAAGTCATGCCGTGTTAAGAGAAAGGTCTAGAAGATCGGAGGTAACTTGGCTTGGAAGACATGAAGGTGATTAGTCTCCAAACAGGTCTCCGGCTTGTACTTTCCTAAAAGGGAGAAGTTTCCTCGGGTATATAAGGAGGGCTTGAAGGACGTAGAACCTCAAGCTCTCAAGTTCCAAGTCCTAGATCTAGAGGCGATTCGATACAGCGAATCGCAACCCTTGTAACACCCTACACATATCAATTCCAATCTTGGATAGCCTAGAAGTATGTCTTTACCTCGTATTGAGGGGCCGAACCTGGGTAAACATTGTCTCTCTCGCGCCCTGTGATCCTAAGCTCGGAGACGCTCGAATCGCGCAAACCCCACACCTACGAAGTCATCCCAATGACATCTGCATGAACAAACCCACGACAGTAGCGGCGCCAAGCGCGGGGGCGGGGGAGCAGGCGGGTCCGGCGGGTCGACGGAGGCGGAGAAGATTAGAGAAGAAGAAGATGAGTTGGTGGGCCACGGCCCAGAATGGCAAGCGTGCGTGCAACGCGAGAACGCTCCCGCGTAGGTCGGTGTATAGGGGCTCCCCTATTTCTGTTGACCGGTCGTCAAAACTCGGGACAGTAACGGGCACTATCTAACACATCTGGAAGAAAAAGCTTATCAGGAGGTCACTTCTTTGGCCCTGGTGGACATCCAGTTGCACTTGTGCAATATGTTTTTCATGCAAAGTAATCCCCATGTCGCTTTGGGGTGAGGGGTTTGGTTTTTGGGTGCTCGACCTAAATTCAAACCTATGTAATATGGCTCTAAAACTCTCTTCTCCTAATTGAAAAGCTGAGCTCCTCCCGATTTCTCGAAAACCACTTTGTTGACTCCGCTAAAAAACTAATTATGTCGACTTCTTCGATGGTTAGTACATGTCAGCTAGATGTGGCTCATGTTTGTATCTGTGTACATATTATAACCATGTTTTTTATCTTGATCACAACTGTAATTAATCCTATTTGTCTCTTGACAGATATCACACATTTTTATAGTGTAATGTTAATCGTTAGTTGGACTATAAAGACAAGTACATGATCAATGTTTTGGTTCCCGATAGGAAAAAAATCCGAGGAGGTTCGGGATTGCCGGTTCTCACGGTTATCGAATAAACTTGAAAAAAAATCAAAGTTCCTGGTTTAACCATTTACCGAGGTCTCTCGTTCAAATTCAAAATCTTCAAAAAATTCAGGATTTTTTACCTCGTATGACCATTCCTCGGGGGTGTTCAAGATATCCAGTTACCAGGTGGTAATCGGATTTTCCGACCGGTAACCAAAACCTTGTACATGATACACCTGATATAAGAATCTTTGACGTGGGGTGGCCACGGCAAGTCTCAGGGTCGAGTACCCCAGGTTGATTGAGAGGGAGGAAGATGGTAGTGCTGGTGGTAACAACGGCTGACAAGCGGGCGATTTTACCCTGGTTCAGGCTCCCGGAGGATAATACCCTACTTCCAGCTTGTCTGTTATTGATGTTTGAGGTGTTACAATGGCGATCCCGATGAGATATCGATCTCGCTAGGGTTTTGGTGGTAGAAAATAGCGTGCCCTAGATCGGCGGCCCTCCCAGCCTTTATACTGGAGGCTGGGTCTCGGGAGTTCGCAACCGATTAGGTTTATAGGTAAGGTAGGTTACTACCGACGTAAGCTTCGCCTTCCTTGGGGCGCACTCTGTCTTCTTTGGGCCCTCTTCGTGGGCCTTGAGTGTTGTTTCCTAGTAGGCCGTCAGTTGGGCCCTAGTCCTTGCGTGCACCAGGTATCTTCATGGTGGGGGACCCGATAGGTAGGCCCACGTCAGTAGCCCCCGAGTGCTTTGTTGACTCGAAGAATCGGGCAAGGACACAACTCCGGGTGCACGTTGTGTTCTGCTTGTTGCAAAGTGTATGTTTTGAGTCGGTAATGCTTCGACTGTTGTTTTGTTCATGTTTTGCTGTCTAGCTGACAGGTTCTAGGGATGGTGACATAGCAGACCTGGTTCACTCGACGGATCGGGATCAGTTAAATGCACTTGGGCAAAAACCTAGCTAGCCTTCTACAAGCTCGAGTCCCCAGACATGAACTTGGAAATAGCTGGTCAATTTCGACTCAGGCTGCGGAGGTCTTACAAAGGTCGAACTGCAGTATGATAGATTGAATACCCAACGCGTCCGTCGGGATTTTCTTCATGCCTGCTGGCATGGGAGTTTACAGGGTGAGCACAGTAGGTGCGAGCCCTGGCTGGCTCGACTGATCGGCGGGTCTTATCTTTACACCGTGGGTGCGGCATCCGAGGATCATATGCGGCGGACGCATCTCAGGTACAGAATGTTTTGCCACTGCTTCAATCGTAAGCTTTGCATAGAGCTGAGTAGCTTTGGTCGGTTAAAACTCGACTGCTTGCTTCGAGACTTGATGGTCCAATGGTCTTGTGTTATCGGGGGGCGACAGCGCTCCCGATGGGAGTAGCCCCCGAGATTAAGCTGAATTGCTTGCAATTGAGGTTAATCTCAATTACCCTGCACCGTCCCAGTCGAACGAAGTTTTTTGACATACTCCCGATGGGAGTGATGTGGGGACTCGACAAATAAAGGAGTCCCTTCAGCCTGTTGACCTACTGTGTTTAAATGCTCTGGTGAATATGCGTCAGAGTTGAATGAAACTAGGGTCCGTTGAGGGACTCGATAGCCTGCTGGCTTTGGTGTGGTAGTTATCACGAACCTGACTCGAATGATTTTTCAGCAAGTGAGGCTGACGTCATGCATGACGATCTTTGCTTGCACGCGGCCGTTGATGGGACGCGACGCTGTGGTCCCAGCGTCAGTGTTGACCAGTAGCGACGCCACTTCAGTTGTGATTTGACCACACGGCGCGAGATTTTTGGGATGTGATGATGGCCTCCTCGTTTCCCGTGCATAGTGGGTGGCGTGGCCTGCGACGGTTGCGTTCCGCTGCCGCCACGTGTAGGGCTGGATGTAGGCCATTGTTGTCGATGCCGTTTGGACGGTTTAGATTTGGCGGTGCCGCGGTATATTTATTTCACCGCGGCGAGGGAGATTGATTTCTATCCCTATTCTTGCCACTTCCTCTCCTTGCTTCTTCTTCCTCCTTGCGCCTTTCCGCCATTGCCGCTCTGCCCAAGCTCCATCCACACGCCCTCCGCTAGTCGATAGCCATGAGGAAAGCGAGCGCGAAGAAGGTGGGAGCTACGACAAGCTCCGCCGCCGCCGGCGTCGTGACAACGAAGGCCAAGAGGGGGAGCAGTGCGACGGGCGCCGCCGCTGTCAATGTCGCGGGCGTGGACACGCTGAAGAAAATCCCTGTCGATTGGACCAGGTCTTCCATCAAGGAGCACCACCTGGATGGGTTCCGCGATGATGGGCTGCTGCCTCCGGCGGACCAACTGGCCACGCGCGCACTCGGGAAAAAGGTATTCCCGCAACCTCGGCCCGGCGAGCGTGTGTGTTTTGCCAATTTCTTGAATCGGGGATTCTCTTTCCCCCTGCACGATTTTGTCCGCGGGTTGCTGTACGCGTACGGGGTGCAGATGCATGATCTGACCCCGAACGGCGTCCTCCACATCGCGTGTTTCATCGTCATTTGCGAATGTTTCCTCGGAGTGCACCCGCATTGGGACTTGTGGAAAACCATCTTCAACGTCAAGAGGAATGCGGGTGCTGGTGGCACCTATCCACTTGGCGGCTTCGGCATCCAGGTTCGTGGCGACACCTCCTATTTCGCACTGAAGCAGGTCGAGTCCGCCCAAGGCTGGCGAAAGAAATGGTTCTACGTCCGTACTGAGCAGGAGGGCCTTCCCACTTCGTGGCTAACAAGCCTCTGAGGAAATCGAACGCCTGGGCGTACATGCTGTCAAGTGCGGACAAGGTGGAAGTGGGGCCTTTGCTGAAGAAGAACTCCGAGTTGACGAAGACGGTGGGCAAAGAGGTGAGTGGCGTCCACCTTATTGCCACATTTTTTAAGAGGCGCATGCAGCCGATGCGCCTTCGGGACCACCCGATGTGGGAGTTCCAAGGCGCGGATGACTCTTCCCGTCTGACGAAGGAGGAGCGGTCGAAGAAGGAGGTCAAAAACTCTGTGCGGTTGGTGACCAGCATCAAACCTGCAGACTCCTGCGACGTCGACTGCCCGGTTATTCCATTTGGGGTTGAGAACCCACTGCCTGAGGTTAGATTTGATGGCTTCCTTGTTGTCCTTTCTTCTATGTTTCTGTTGTATTAAACACCTTGTGCTTGCTTTGCAGGGTCACCCGATTCTATCTTGTCTTCCACCTCTACCCGAAGGTGGAGTGACTTTTGAGGTCGAATTTCCTGAGGTTGATCCGGCCGACGAGGATTTCTCCATTCCCTCCGTGAACACTTCACCCGAAGAGGAGGTCGAGGAGACGGAACAAGATGACGACGAACAGTTGCCCAAGCATCGCTGGCTGGACAAGGTGAAGGCTGTTTCTGAGGACTCGCCTTCCAAGAGGGTGGAACTGGAAGATGATGACGATTCGGGCTCCTCGTCGCCCAGTGTGAAGGATCCAATGGAAGTTGTCCCTCTGAACATGGCGCCTCCCGCCGGAGCTGGCAATGCGTAAGAGTTTGGCGGGATCTTTGACTTTGATGCCCTTGTCAGCGACAAAGATGAGGAGACGAGGTGAGCACCTGTTTGATTGCTAAGCTTCTCTTTCAGCCTTTATGCGCAGTTGTTTGAATTGAGTACTTTGTGTGTAGTGCTGGGCATGGCACAGGTGTGTCTCCTCCATGTCCTGGAACAGGCGTCGGGTCCGAGTGGAGCGGAGTCGTAGCTGACCATTTCGGAGGTTCATCCTTAGGCGGCTGCAACGGCCGCTACGGAGGTTGTGAAAGTTTCAGCTCCCTCTGTTCCGGAAGTGCCTGCTCTGTCTTCTTCAGGTGCTGAGCCGCTGCAGGACCATGTAAGTGTCTTTTAATTTTCTAGATTATCGGGTGCGCGATAGCGCTCCCGATGGGAGTAGCCCCCGAGGCTCTGTGCAACTAGTATAGTTGGGCATAGGCTCAAATTTGCGGATTTTCTTGTGTTGTGCAGCCCTTCTACCGCAACCTCATGGAGTCAGGTGCAGCCTACGTCCAGAGGGAGCGAGAGAGGGACCAGCTTCGTGCTGCTCTGGAGCAGTCTTAGCGTAAGTGACTGTTTGGCTTTTGTTTGATTTGCTTCCGCTCCAGCTTTGGTTCCTATTGAAAACTTCGCAATTCCTGCAGGTGACCGGAGGGCTGCTGCGTCTCGGGTGCAAGAACTGGAGAAGAAACTCGAGGCCCAAAGCACTGACGCTGAGCAGAAGCTGAGGGAAGCCAAGGGCCAAGAGGATGCCATCCTGCAGCGCGAGAAGACGCAGACTGAGCGCCTGCTAGCACTTGCCCATGTTGTGGGAGGTAACACCTCGTTCTCATGCTTTGTTTGCTTGAAGCTTGATCTCCCAATTCATTTGAACTGGTACTTGAATTGTTGTGTGTGCAGATGCTTTTGGCGTGGTACCATCTACGGAGGCGACGAGCGATGACGTCCCATTGGACCAGGCCGTCAGCGCATTTGACGCCATTTGCGCTCACGCCAAGGATGCGCTCGCCAAGTCGACTGGTGCACCTGCGGCGGTGCACAAGAGCATCTTTCCGCGGGGCTCACCACCCGCGACTGTTGATGGTCTGGCCGCAATACTTGGTCCGGAGACTTCTACCATGGCGGACTTCACTCGCGCCCAAACGGTATGCGGCTCGGAGTCTACATTCAAGTTGTTGCTGGGTCATGGTATTGTGGGTGACTTCGAGAAGGTCGTAGCTGACTTTCCTCGGAGACCTGATGGAAGAATGGTTCCCCTGGGCCCAGTGAAGGAGACATCGGCTCGACTGGCGAAGGACCTGGTGGCCATGATGGAGCGGCGTGCTGCGGAAGTTGCTACCCAAGCAGCTAGGTCTAGGTCGGAGTCGATGTCGTAGGCTCCATCGTTGACTTCCTTCTTTCTTTTTGCTTTGTAATGAACTGATGGCACTTTACTATCAATATATGTCTGCTTTTGGCTTCGCAGTCTATACATGTTTGAATATTTTGTCGGGGCCTAGCCCCTGAGCGTGTTGCTTGGAAGACTTTGTATTCAGTGATCTCATGTTGCCGAATTTTGCTTTTGGGCAGCCTGAGACATCTGATGCGCCTGATGGCTCTCCCTCCGCGAGTGCTCCTCCTCGGTCGGCTGCTCGGAGCAGGAATGATGAAGTTGTCATGTCTTATATGAAGACACGAATTGCGAGTCTGGAGCGGGAGCTGAAGAGTGCGTGGGGTGAAATTGACGCACTGAGGTCGAGGCCTGCACCCTCATCCGAACGGGAGGTTTACTTGATTGGGGAGCTGGACATAGTTAATCGACAGCTAGAATGTCAGTGCGCCTGAACAACCTCCAACTGTGAGTTGCTTTTTCTTTGACTGCTTCTTATTTTGTTTCGCCTTGCAGGTGTATGCTCGGACTGGAAAGCTGAGATGACCCGCATAGAAGAACGCCTGGACGGAGCTGCCACGGGCTCGGATTCCGGTTCTCAGTACTTCTGGTCTGACAGATCAAAAGGTCGGGTGCTCGCGGTCCTACAAGATCGTGCATGGCGCGCTGCTTTGCTGTTGGAGTCATGCAGGGCTACCTTGGCTCGGGTGCATCGAGCCCTCTTCCCGCATAATGTGCAACCCCAAGGTATACCTGCTCTGTTGACGAGGTTCCGCGAAGGCAAGGCGATCAAGAAATTTTTACACGCTCAGGTTGTTGGCCGAGCCAATGTTGCCTTTGCGTATGTGCGAGCCAACCGCCCCACACCTTAATTTTGACCAGGTTAACGAGGGCCTGCCTACGGAGGATCATTATGCGGCTACTCTCGACCCGGCGAGGAAATTTGTTTTAAGTGATCCTGTGCGGCGCAGCCCCCGAGTATTCGAGTGCAGCCTAAGCCTTTTTTGTTTTCGACTCTGTAAAAATAGAGGAAGAATACTTTGTATCTCAATCATTGTATATTAAGCTAGCAGGCCGCCTCATTAAAAACCTTCCAGTCCCCTTAGGTACCCTGGTAAGGAAAAGAGCGCGTCTGAAACCTGCTGCTTGTAGGCGTTTAAGCACAATTACATGGATGTGTATGCTATGCGTAGAAACGGCGCAGGTGCGCAACGTTCCACGGGTTGTGGGAGAGTTCTCCTGTCTTCGCGTGCTTCAGGAGGTATGCGCCACCGTCGATGGCTTCCGTGATGATGATGGGTCCCTCCCATGGGGAGGCGAGTTTGTGCACCTTCTTCTGCTTGAGCCGCAACACTAGGTCGCCTGGGACGAAGTATCGTGTGCGCAGTCAACGGCCATGGTAGTTGCGGAGACTTTGCTGGTAGACGGCAGTGCGGGAGAGTGCGATGTCCCGTGCTTCATCCAGTGCGTCAACGCCGTCTTCGAGTGCTTCCTCTGCGTCTGACTTGTCGTAGGCGATGACACGAGGTGCGTCGAATCGCAGATCATACGGCATGACTGCTTCGGCGCTGTAGACCATGAAAAATGGAGTGTATTGTGTTGATCTGTTTGGTGTGGTTCGCAGACTCCATAAGACAGAGGGTAGCTCTTCCACCCAAGCACCCGCGGCACGCTTGACCGGCACCAGCAGTCGTTTCTTGAGGCCGCTGCAGACTTGGCCATTTGCTTTTTCGACTTGTCCGTTGGACTGGGGATGAGTGACTGAGGCGTAGTTGAGTTTGATGCCCTGGTCCTTGCAGAAGTCTTTGAACTCATCGGCGGTGAAGTTGGTTCGTTGTCGGTGATGATGCTGTGGGGGATCCCAAACCTGAACATGATAGACCTGATGAAGTTGACAGCAGTGGTGGCAGTCGAGCTTGTTATGGGTACAACTTCAATCCACTTCGTGAACTTGTCGACTGCCACAAGGAGAAGCGTGTGTCCCCCGCGGGATGATTTCCTCAGCGGACCCACCATGTCGAGTCCCCACTGAGCGAAGGGCCAGGCGAGTGGTATCGTCTTCAGCTCTGATGCAGGTGTGTGCGGCTTGGTGGCGAACTTCTGGCAGCCTAGGCATTTCCTGACTATGTCTTCGGCTTCCTGCATCGCCGTGGGCCAGTAAAATCCGGCTCGAAAGGCTTTGGCCACCAAGGCTCGACTGCTAGCATGATGTCCACATGTACCAGCATGGATGTCGTATAGTATTGCTCTGCCTTCTTCTGGGTCTATGCATCGCTGCAGGATTCCAGATATGCTGCGCTTGTAGAGTTTGCCATTGATGATCGTGAACGCCTTGGAGCGACGTGTAATGTGCCTTGCCTCTGTCGTGTCCGCCGGCAACTCCTGACGTAGCATGTATGCGAGGAAAGGGTTCGTCCATGTTGGCTCGACGAGGGGGACTTCTATGTGATGAACTTCTGCATCGGGTGCTGCAGGGTCCTTTGCTGTCGGGTCCGCGGCGCCCGTTGCTGGTGTAAAGGGTGCCACCGGTTGCTTTAGTTTAATCGACCGTTGCTTGATGCACTCGACGAAAACTCCAGGCGGGACTGGGGCCTTGGTCGAGTCGAGGTTGGCTAGCATGTCGGCTTCTTCATTACTGCCGCGGCCCATGTGCCGTAGCTCGCAGCCATCGAAGTTGCCCTCCATGGTGTTGTAGAGGTCCCGGTATGCGATCATGTTTTCTATTGTAGCATCGCACTCCTTCATGGTTTGTTGTACGACGAGGTTCGAGTCCCCGTAGATCATGAGGCGAGTGGCGCCGCAGGTCCTGGCCATCTGCATGTCGTGAATTAAAGCCTCGTACTCTGCCTCATTGTTTGAAGGTTTGGGGAAGTCCATCTGCAGGACATAGCGCAGCTTGTCACCTTTTGGCGATGTCAGGACGATGCCCGCGCCTGCACCCTCGAACTTCTTGGAGCCGTCAAAGGTCATTGTCCATGCATTGGACAGATCAGGTACATCGGGTAGCTGGGCTTCTATCCACTCGGTTGTGATGTCCGGGAGTACTTGTGCCTTGATCGCATTGCGGTGCACGTATTTCAGGTCCCATGGACCCAGCTCGATGACCCACTTGGCGACTTGTCCCGTTGCGTCAAGGTTGGTGAGGATATCCGATAGCGCCGAGGTACTGAACACCGTGATCGGGTGCTCGGCGAAGTAGTGGACGACCTTGCGCGAAGTCATGAAGACACCGTAGGCCAGCTTCTGATATTGCGGGTACCGCTGCTTGGATATGGATAGCACCTCGCTAAGGTAATATATGGGCCGTTGCACGCGGTGGGCGTGGCCTTCTTCTTGGCGCTCGACGACGAGGACGGTGCTGACCACCCTGTTGGTGGCGGCGACGTAGAGGTATAGAGGCTCTCCTTCGCGTGGCGCAACAAGTACTGGTGGAGTCGCCAAGACTCGCTTGAGATCTGCAAAGGCTGCTTGGGCTGCTGGCGTCCACTCGAAGGTGTCGGACTTCTTCATCAGTTGGTAGAAAGGAGGTGTTTTTTCACCCAACTTACTAATGAACCGGCTGAGCGCTGCGACTCGGCCGGCTAAGCGCTGAACTTCCCGAAGCTTGGTCGGGGCTGGCATTGTCAAGATTGCTTCTATCTTTTCTGGATTCGCCTCGATGCCTCGTGCAGATACGAGGTACCCGAGAAGTTGCCCAGCTGGTATGCCGAAGACGCACTTCGTTGGATTGAGCTTGATGTTGTATCGATTAAGGGCGGCGAAGGTTTCTCGCAGGTCTTCGAGGAGCGTGTCCTCTTCTTTGGTCTTGATGACGATGTCGTCAACATATACTTGGACGTTGCGTCCTATCTGGTCCTTGAGGCAGGACTGCATCATGCGCTGGTACGTGGCCCCAGCGTTCTTGAGCCCGAAGGGCATGGTTGTGTAGCAGTAGACATCATGGGGTGTGATGAAGGATGTTTTGTCCTCGTCCTCCACTCGCATCCTTATCTGGTTGTAGCCTGAGTAGGCATCCAGGAAAGACAGGCGGGCGCAGCCGGCTGTGGAGTCGACGATCTGGTCGATTCGCGGCAAAGGGAGTGGTCCTTCGGACAACACTTCTTGAGAGCGGTGAAGTCGACGCACATGCGGAGGATGTCTGTATGTTTCTTCGGTACTAGCACCGGGTTAGCGACCCAGTCTGATTTCTTGATCTCTCGAATGAACTTGGCGTGAAGTAATCTGTCGATTTCTTGCCCGATGGCGACGCGCTTCGGCTCAGAGAAGCGGCGCATGGATTGCTTAACAGGTCTGGCATCTGGATAAATTTGTAGAGCATGCTCGGCGAGTTCCCTGGGTACGCCTGGCATGTCCGCTGGACACCAGGCAAAGATTTCCTAGTTCTCAAGTAGAAACTCGACGAGCGCGCTTTCCTATGCGGGAGGCAAGCTCGACGACACGAGAGCCATCTTGGTGGCATCAGTAGGGTGCACCTAGTGCGCCCTTGGGTCATTTGTTGCGCTAAAAGCGGAGTCGGGTGCCGGCCTCTTGCTCTCAGGAAAGAGAGTTTTGTCGTTGCTGATCGAAAGCTCCTCGAGTTGCTGCTGCATTCCAAAGGATTCGAAGATCTTGTTGAACTCGTGGTCGCAGTTGTCTGATCTTTGGAAGTTACCGCTCACGGTTATGATTCCGTTAGGCCCTGGCATCTTCTACTTCAGGTAGGTATAGTGCGGAACTGCCATGAACCGGACGAACGTCGGGCTCCCAAGTATGGCGTGATACTGCGATTTCCAGTCGACCACCTCGAAGTCGATCACCTCCTTTCTAAAATTATCGGTGTGCCGAAGATGACTTCGAGTGCGATGGTTCCCAGAGGATAGACTACTTTCCCTGGTACTATGCCGTGAAAGGTGTTGCTGGACTCGGCTAGGTTGTCCACTGACCTGCCCATTTTTCGAATGGTGTCGGCGAAGAGGATGTTGATGCCGCTGCCGCCATCCATGAAGACCTTGGTCATAGCGTACCCTCCTATCTGTGCATCGAGTACCATCGCGGCGTAGCCTGGGAATGGTACTTGTGGCAGATGGTCCTCGCGAGAGAACGTGATGCTAGCTTCGGAGCCCTAGAGGTACTCAGGTACGGCCGGTGGCGTCATGGTGGCCTGGTAGACCTGGCGGGTGATCAGCTTCTGGCATCGATTGGATGGGCGTCCTTTCTGTATCATGTTCATCTGCCCTTGAGGCTGAGGGTACTGATCCTCTACTACGGCGGGTGCTTCTAGTCGCGGCTGATGATGAATTGCCCCTGCCATATGCGTTTAGAATCCTTGCATATGCTCCCTGGATGCGATTCATCTTGCGGCAGTCCTTTAACAGGTGGCTAGAGATCAGCTTCCCTTCTTCGTTTCTGAACATGTGGAATTTGCATGGTTGCTCAAGCTCCTGCTCTGGTGTGAGTTTGGCTCGCGAGTTGTCGCGGGGCCGGCGTCGCCACTCGCGCCTCTGGTTTCCGTCGTTCCGATATTCTTCACGACCTCGGCTATTCTGGCGACTATTGTCGCGGCTTCTGTCCTCTCGAGCATCAGCAAATCCGGCCGCCATTAGCTCGACTGCCTCGCCTTCTTCGTAGCGGGGTTTGCGCTTGCAGCGGCGATCTTTGTGGCCCCAATTACTTGGATCACCTTCCTCCTCTGGTGAGTCGGGGAACTCGTTACGTACGGAGTCCTCGCCGTCCGCCCACTCGTTGGCGATCTTCATGAGTTCGATTATGGATGCTGGCCAAAGGCCTCTCGAAGGTCGTGTCGGGTGACACCGCGAATGAAGGCATCCATTGCTCTATCTTTTGAAACGACTCCTACAGAGTTGCGCATGAGGGTCCAACGTTGGATGAATGATCGCAGTGTCTCGTCCCGTCGCTGTTTGCAGGCTTGCAGTTCTTCAAATGTCGCGGGTCTCGAATATGTTCCGAGGAAGTTCTTGATGAAGGCCTATTCGAATTGGTCCCAGGAGTTGAAGGAGTTACGGGGCAGATTTTGGAGCCAACCACGTGCTGAGCCCACGAGCATCAGCTCTATGTATTGCATTGCTGTTGTTGTGGTACCTCCTTGACAATTGACCGCTATGATGTAATCATCGAGCGAAAGTTTTGGGTCCTGCGTACCATCGAACTTGACTGACTCGGACGTGAGCTTGAAGCCTCGTGGCATTGTTGTGTCGCGGATACGGAGATTGAAACATGAAGCGCCGCAGGGCTCGTAGTCGCCATCTGAGTAAAGTTCTTGGCTCGGGGTGTTGACGGGTCGCTTGGAGTGACTGCGGTCGACCTGCCGCTGTACAATGACGTTGCGCACGTCTTCCCCCTCCTGCAGGTGTCGAGTGGGTCGGTCTTCGTGTGCTGCACATTCTCTTCTTTCACGGTCGCGTCTGTCGCGATCTCCACGTGCTTGGTTTGTTGCTACGGGCAGAGTTTCTGGGATCAGTGCCTCTTCTGCCAAGCGAAGCGCCTTGATTTGTTGCCGGGGCAGTGCTGCGCGAGGGTCGTCCTCCGGAGGCTGCGTTGCCCTCAGGTACGTGGATACCAACATGAGAGCTCCCGGGGTTGTTTTGGGGATAGGTATCCCGTCTTCGTCTTCTGTCATAAATGATGACTTGAGGTTGCGGGTGGTCGCAGCCCTCTCGGCATCTGTCATTAGGTGGATGCGCGGTCTGGAGTGCCTGTTGTCTTGTGTTACTGTAGGTCCTGAGGATGAGAAGGAATAGGCTGCCCGACGAGCACTCGACGCATCAGCGAGTTCTTTACGCCTGGCCAGATCAGCTTTTTCGCGCAACAGCTTCTCGTTTTCCTTCCACACAAGGTACTGGTACGTCATCATCTCCTCAGGGGTCGTCTCTGGAGGAGGGCAGGTGCAGTCCTGGACGTGCTTCATGGCCCTGATTCCCATCTCCCTAGTGATCACCAGGGTTGTTACTTTGTCCGGCATTGTGACTGTCATCGGATACGCAGGTTCCTCACGACGGCCGCTACCCTCGGCATCTCGGTTTTGGGTTGCGTCTACCATGAAAACTTAGACAGGGTAGGACTGCGCAGTCGAGTATGTGTTGCTGCTGCTGCTCTCACCGCCAGAGCTGTCCTCGGAGCCGACGATGGAGGCGACGTGATAGACGCCGCAGTCGATGCAGAACTTGTCCGGCTGGGCCTAGCTTGATGTGGCATCCGATGATGTCACGGGCGCCGGAGTCGATGGAGACGCAGTCGATGGAGCAGCGTGTGTCGTAGCTGGTGTAGATGTGGTCGTCGCAGTCGATGAAGGCACGTTTTTTCCAACTGCTGGAGACGCGGGCGATGCCGTAGTTGGTGCATGTGCCATCTCCGCGGTCGACGAAGGCGCGGGTTCCGTAGTTGATGTAGACACGATCTCCGCCGTCGACGAAGGCGCGGGTTCCGTAGTCGATGTAGACGCGATCTCCGCAGCCGATGAAGACGCGGGTTCCGTAGTCGATGCAGATGCGATCTCCGCGGTCGATGAAGACGCGGGTTTCGAAGTCGATGCAGATGCGTTCTCCGCGGTCGATGAAGACGCGGGTTCCGTAGTCGATGCAGATGCGTTCTCCACGGTCGATGAAGACGCGGGTTCCGTAGTCGATGCAGATGCGTTCTCCGCAGTCGATGAAGACGCGGGTCCCGTGGCCGGCAAGGGCGCGAGGTCGGAGAGTTGAAAAGTCCCCCACTTGTTCACATGGATTTGCATGTTACAGAAAGCAAGGTACATACCTCCGTAGATCTCGGCGTACACCGATCGTTGGGCCGCTGGGTGGGGCTCGAATTCGAAGGAGCCGAAGTGGATCGGCGTCGTGATTGCCAGCATGTCGTCGGTTGTCGTTGCAGATGAAGCCGGTGAAACCATGAGTCCAGCACTAGTCTTTCCCACAGACGGCGCCAGTTGACGTGGGGTGGCCACGGCAAGTCCCATGGCCGAGTACCCCAGTTTGATTGAGAGGGAGGAAGATGGTAGTGCTGATGGTAATGACGGCTGAGAAGCGGGCGATTTTACCCTGGTTCAGGCTCCCGGAGGATAATACCCTACTTCCAGCTTGTCTGTTATTGATGTTTGAGGTGTTACAATGGCGATCCCGACGAGATATCGATCTCGCTAGGGTTTTGGTGGTAGAAAATAGCGTGACCTAAATCGGCGGCCCTCCCAGCCTTTATACTGGAGGCTGGGTATCGGGAGTTCGCAACCGATTAGGTTTATAGGTAAGATAGGTTACTACCGACGTAAGCTTCGCCTTCCTTGGGGCGCACTCTGTCTTCTTTGGGCCCTCTTCGTGGGCCTTGAGTGTTGTTTCCTAGTAGACCGTCAGTTGGGCCATAGTCCTTGCGTGCACCAGGTATCTTCATGGTGGGGATCTGATAAGGGCCCACGTCAATGTTACCACTCACGCACACACCTATGCAATATAATGCAATAGTTATGTTGTTATGACACAACAGGTAATTAAGGGGTTAGCAACTTAGTCGCAACAAGTGATAGTAAAGGGTGTTTATACCCTTATAAAAATGTAGTAGTTCATCAATAAAAATGACACTTCTATGTTTTGTAAACAGGTTCAGTCACCTCAACGGAGCGTTGAGTGCGATGTAGTTGTATTTTAGGAAGGTGCCCAGATAGGCTTGATCGAAGGCGACTGGAGGACTCTGGACTTGACCTTAGAGCTCCCTGGAAGAATCTTGGTGATCTAGTGCCATCACCTTGCTTTGGTTCGAGTGAGAACTCATTCAACTATATTTTTATAAACATGTTTTTCTCTCTCATTTACCCCTCTTATATTGCAAAAATACAGAACATGTTAGTCATGGTTTAAATGGTGGCCACGCTAGAACCGTGTTTTTTTTTTCCAATGTGCGCATTATTAAGGAAAACTCGTTGATGCAGCTGAGCACGGGTGATCTCATTTTTCAAAAAATTCGGAAATCATATTTACGAATCCCAAAAAAAATCTGCCAAAAAAGTATACATATACATATATATATATATATATACGTATGCCAGAAGTTTCATTTATACACAAATACGGTCAAAGTGCCGTTTTCAATTTCTTTTTAAACAAAAATCCGTTCTCTTTTTTATTAAACTCGATAGTTAGCATCAAGATGGTATACAATTTAAAAGAGCTCACACTCAGATCTCTGCATATCTAGAATGCACATAGACGCCAACTAAAAAGAAACAAAAAAATACAACATAACACAAGTATATGAAACGTAAAATGCCTAAGGCGATGGAGAGTCGATCCGTAGATCACCGTCTTCTTTAACCGTGTACAGACCTCTATAAATAGATGTAAAGACGACACTAAACAGAAAATAGGTACACCGATAAACGGTCCGCAAGAAACATATTCTTTGGCTAGCTGAGCTAAAAAAAGAAATTCTCAATTCAGTTTCGCCTCCACATCTAGCCACCAGTCACTGCCCATCCGTCAGTCTAATAATCTGATTAGGCCTGTGCGTGATGCACCGGTCACCCGCTCCCCACTAGTCGATGAGACATGGTTGACACCACCTACATGCCCATATCCATTTTGATTTTTGAACGAAACGTCGAGTCACAGCATCAAAAATATAATGAAAGGTAATATCCCTGAGGAGACGAACCTAGCATGATTTGGTCTTTGCATACAGCATATATTCAATCCCACGCCTCCGTTGTGACGGATCATGCAGAATGGAGCAGAGCAGAGACATATCAGCACAGCCAATGTCATGCGATCTTGCCGCATCGATCAGTAACCGGAGGCCACATGCCCGCCACTTCCGGATCGACATAAGTATTCGGGTCTAGCAACACAAGGCACCAAAAAGGGCTTAGATCATCTCACCTCTTCCGTAGGAGCGCCGGCACCATCGATGATTCACCGATTCCTCTCTGTATTTCAGTATTTGCAACTTGTATCATTGAACCTGACAAGAATCCAAGGATGGCGAACAGTGACGGAATCGTCGGTTGGTGCGGTTCCAGATTTGGTTTTCGGGTACGGTAATCGTGTGCTAATCCGGACGAGCGTCACCTACCGGCTACCGCACGCACTTGAACATTTCGTGTTCCTGTTCCTGCTAGCAACTGGTTCCATGCTTGACTGTTCTTCCCTTTGGAGTTTTCCTCTTGTTTCTCTCGGATAGTAGCAAAAGTACAGGCTGTAGGAAGTAAAAAAGACCCAATCTCACCCCTCCGACCCCTTATCCTCTCGCTACTGTAGCAGAGGCGATTTCTTGGTCCTCTCCCGCGAAACCACTGTGTGCGGCGGCGATCCGCGTGATTTCCTCGTCTCCGGCGGCTGCTCCGGCAGCGGGAGGCGGGGGAATCACCGGATCCCGTCTTGTATATATGTAGGTTTGGTAGGAGGCCTAGCCGGCGGCGCCCTGGAGGTGGAGGTGCGGTCGGTGGTGGTTTTGGCGGCGGCGTGCTTTCCTCTCTGTTGCAGGTGCTCTCCGGAGGCCCGCGACGGCGCGTCGTCTAGCTGGAGCTCGCGGATCTTCGGATCTCTCGAGGTTCCAGGCCCCTGCGTCCGGATGGCGGGTCGGCGCCGCGGATCCGGTGCGTGGGGATTTTGGTCCCTGGGCGTTTTCGCCGCTGCGCCGCCGCTTGCTCCGGCGGTGGTGCAGAGCCCGGGTGGCGGTGTGTTGGAGCTCGAAGCCAGGGAGTGTGCAGGGACGGTGTTCCCCGTCGTCGACGACCTTGGTGGGCTTGCGGAAGATGGTTGCTGCCGTCTTCTTCGTCTCCGGCGCGAGGCGATGATGGTGGCCTGGCGGCGGCTCAGCGCCGATACTCGTTCAGCGGCAAGATTCCGGCGCCTGCGTCGGATGGTTGATGCGGCATTTCAACAAGGTTGGCTGAGCTTCTTCCTCGGGTGCGTGGTGTGCGTGGTGGTGCCAAGTTCGCCGTGTGTGGGGTACTCTGTTCTTGTGTTCGTGCGTGTGTGTTCTTCGTTCGCTTGATCTTGTACACGGCTCCCTTTCAAAAAAAAAAAAAAAAAAGACCCAATCTATTGTTCATACTAGCAAATGTTCCATGCTTAATCCAATGATTGGTAAAGATGATGAGATCTATCCATCACTTGTGTGTGCCTTGCCGATCTGATTTTCTCCTCTTTCATGTAAAATCTCACATAAAAGCTTCTTGCTTTCGCCCCTTTGTTAGTTTCTACAGAATGGGAAATATGCAAGTTAATAAATAAAGCACAAAGGAGCCTGTACCAAATGAATTGCTACTTTTGGGGTTTGCTTCTTTACGCAAGCATCACTCCTATGCTAACAAATATACCAAGTGGTACACACAAAAAGGTAGTGGTTCGAGAGGTTGCTTATCCCAGATTACCCAAAGCAGTGAAAAGATAGGTCAGTTTATGACCCTAATGCGCAAGCTAATGTCAGATCACACACAATCACCATCAAGTGGAGTGGAGAGTAAACCCCACAGGCTTACCTCATTGAGCCAGTACAAAGCACATGCTGTAGCTGTAGTAGATGGTGTCAGCATCATATCAAGAAATCAAGCCGGCTCGGATGGCCTCCACTAGAACCTAGCTCCACTGTATATAAAGAACAGGGAGCTAGCAACCGGTGGGTGAAGAACAAAGCACACTCCACTCCAGAAATTATTTTTCAGAGGGGAAGAACTAACGGCTATGCTGTTGGTGGAGCTAGGAATATGGGTCATCCCGCTGACCCTCGTCTTCGTCCCGTGCCGGCGGATCGTCGTACTCCTGAAGAGGCTCCAGGAGCTTCACAGGAGCATGACGCGGCCGAGGCTTGTGATCACCTCGCGGGAAGAGGACATGTGGAGCCGCTTGGCCAGGCTTAACTCCATGGCCTTCATGATGTGATGCCTGCTTCTTGATTTGCCACTTTCTCGTCTGGAGTTCGATGCTACTATTAAGTTATTTCTGATGCTACTTCTTTTTTTAGCTTTGTATCTACAATAAGCTCATGGTAGTTCAGATGTATATATTGGCGTAATTTGGAATTTGGTGTTAGATGTATGTATGGGTGTGACAGAGGCTGATAAAATGAAACCTAATATCATGGTGTGTCCGGTATGCATATTGTTTGACAGTTTGACATGCGTTAGAAAAAAAAATACTGACCTTTCAGAGTGATATGCATACCCAACGTAAATTATTAATCAGAGTTACCAGGCATTTCATCAAACACGCACAATGCATCCGTGAAAAATAATGCCTTTTTTTTTTTTTGAAGTACAAACCTGCGTACAATCAAAGGATACAGACAGAAAAAACGTACGCAAACTCGTACAATACGTACTCAACTCCAAGCACTACAGCAGCGAACTGCTGAACCACCAGAGCTCCTCGTCGCCGACAGCCGCCGGAGAAGAAGAACGCAAACCACCACCTGCCTGGAAGAGGGAGGACCTCCAACGTTGAAGAAAACCGCAGAATCCACTCGCCGCAAGCAACGAGATCTCGCCGATGAACACACACGGCCAAGCCGCCCCCACGTCCAGCTCCAGCACCACCTGCCGCCGGGACGGCCCAGCCGTGCCAGATCCACCACCAGCGCACCAACCTTTCCCATCACCAGAGCCGAGCACAGCGCCCTGTACAGGCAGCAGACGACCACCGGAACGCCGCTTTACCACCCCCGGAAGCTCCACGGCAGGCCAGAGCAAACCTCACCGAGACGGAGACGGAGTCAGGGGACAAAAGCTCCGCAGCGAAGTCACCACCTCCGCCGCAGCAACCACGCCAAGAGCACCAGAGCCCACCAGATCCAAGGATCTAGGAGCATGGACCGCCGGAAGCTCGTCGGCTCCGTCCCAGAGGACCTCGCCGCGATGGGGAAGAAGCTCCGGCCACACCCCCTTTATTCCACAGCGCCGCCGCCACCACCACCCTGCCGACACCGTCGGGGAACCCTACTCTACTATTTACAGGCCATGAGCACAGATCGGAGGCCCCTCCACCCTCCCACCGCCACAAGGACGGCCGGAGAGGGAGGAGACCGCCGATCCGGCCGCCGGCCGCGCAAGGAAAGTGGGTTCGCCCCCTTTTCGCCGGTCGCCTCCCAGGGAGAGGGGAAAGAAGAGACGACTCTTCAAATAATGCCTTTTCTGCTATGGTAGTAGCCCACACCATGAATATGTCTCATTCTATAAACAATCCATTGGTTTAGATATAATCTCAATTACTGATGGTGCTTGAAGATAGCAAGACTGACCTTTTTGAATTTCGATGAATCAACCAAGGATGCTCTTCAAGAATTCTAGACTCACGGTGACCTTGCTTTCACCGACAAGCAACGGTGCCAGCGTATAGCTGGGACTCCTCAAACAGATATGGATTGAACAGGAGTATACGACAACCGTTGGCAGTGGCACCTTGGCAATATCAGAAACACTTAGCCTACACCGCTTGACGAGCTAGTGAACTTGGCGATCTTCTCAAGGTCGTTGCTCAGGAAGGAAGGATGGCCATGATCTTGTGAGGAACCAAAGAAGGGATTCAGAATTCGAGCTTCATGGCAACGCTTTAGGACACAAAAGGACGGAGGAATTGAGCATCCTCCGGCACTTAGGGCATGTACAATGGTCTTATCTTAGCACTGACATGTAGGATAATTGCTGAGTTGGAGGAAAGAAAAAAAAGTTTGTCTTATCTTAGCTAAGAGCTAAGAGATGATCTCTTAGCAACCATTGCCTCACCAAAAATTTAGGAATATTGGACGCTGGAGATAAGAGTAAAAAATAACCCATTGTACACTATATTTTTTTGTCATATCTTAATTACGTGGCAATTTTAAAATAAGACGGTCCTATCAATCATGGGGAAATCTAGAGAGAGGCGCCGCACCCGTGTCTATCCGTGCGGCGGGAAAATCACACCGTTTATTCGCACGCGCTACAGGCTGTTCGTCAGATGTACTCATACGCGGAGAGATGAACCTGAGCGTTCAGCACCGGTGGGCCCGATACCCTCATAAATGCGGCTTGCCAGCTGCAGCTAGCTATTTCGCTAGGGCTACAGTACCATATGCTGTACTTTTCATGTTAGGAGCAGGTCTCATGTGACCAACACTATTTGGTATAGCTATACGCCTATACATCTGTTTTCTATCTGAATAATAATAAACACATAAACTGGAGTACTTGCTGCGCACTGTTTTGGGACCTACACCCATACCTGTTTTTATTTACTGATCCGAACCATGACAAAGGGTGCATGCATGGACCAGGCCTAGCTGCCGAAGTCTCTTTTATCTGCTTAATTTTTCGCATGCAGTAGGTTTCAAATTTGTTTGCCATATTACCACAAAATGGCATGCATCCCAACTTGTAGTTTAATTTAACTATTTTGGCGCGTGTATGAGAATATTTTGGGACGGGGCTTGCCTGCTCCGCGCCCGTGCGCCCATCCGTGCTCCCCTACCATCGAACGGCTGCGTTTCTTTCGTCCTTCGCTCGTTATTTCCCAGCCAAAAAAATAACAATACCGATCCTACCTACCCCTTCCGCAATACACGCACACCATCTCGCGCAGAAGCGAAGAACGTCTAACCAGTAACCACGGACGTGACCTCCCCGCACCGAGACTCCTTGTGTATCGCCGCCGCCGGCCGGCCCATGTGTATCGATTAATCGATGCAATCTATCTTTTGGAGGCTAAAGCCGACGCCACAGCGCGGGCTGTGGTGCCTTTCTTCTCGAGTCGTCGTCAACCAGGCTGATCAGAGGAGGACAGAAGCTCCCGTTAGGCCGCGGCCGCCATTGCTCAACCAAGCAGAGAGAGGCCAATCCACAAGAATAGATCCCGCTTATAGTTATGCAACAAGCAGACATGTATGTGGAAGATGTTTCACAACTCAATAACTCGAAGGTCGCGAGTACCAAAGAAAAAATAATTACTACTGCCTCTCATCTCCGATAAAATTGAGGACGAGTTGAAGTTCATATCATCTGCAAACAATTAACGACCTCTAACTGAAGTTCGTTAGGAGATCAATCTTAATTAATTGGGTGACAAATGCTCTTGACTACATCGTGCGTTCTACAGTATATGAGAAATTTCCTGCCAGAAAGATGCACCATGCGACGACCCCAGGGACGATGCAGGCCGGCGCGGCGGCTCCATCGCTTGTCCTGGTGCGTCCACCGGCCACCGGCGTCTGCACCTGCCGAGCTCGTAGAGCACCTGAGGACCTCGTCCACGGGGACTCGCCGCAGCGCCGACCTGCTACGCGTAGCGACTGGATAGCCGCGGTCGTGGAGAGATCCCGGGGCCGTGGCTGGAGACTGGGTCATTACTTTCGAGTTCGTGGCTGGAGACGTGTATTACGGAGGAGATCGTGTATTAGTGTGAGTTATTCTTAGACGAGAAAGAGCACTCAGGGGGCAAAAAGAAAAGAGCCGCTAGATGCTTGCACGAGGGGAGCACGGATGGGCGCACGGGCGCGGAGCAGGCATGCCGCGTCCAATATTTTGTAGCTATTTTGGAAAACATGGTAGCACAATAAAAATAGATCTAATAACTGTTTCGAAATGTTTTTGTAAAATCTAGAGTAGCTGTATAAAACAACCTGATATGTATAATAAAAATATGGAAATTGCTCATGAAAAACCTTGTAGGTGTATCAAAGTTACCTGATAGTTGCAATAAAAAGTCTGGAAATTGCTCTCTAAAAGCTGGTAGGTGTATCAAATGTACCAGTAGCAGCCTAAAAAAATATGACAATTACTCTCAAAAAACCTGATAGGTGTATCAAATAAACCTGATAGATGCATTAAAATAATCTAGTAATTGTTCTCGAAAAAGTTGATAGGTGGTCCAATCAACTTGGAAGCTATATCAAATCTATCTAGTAGCTGTACTAAAAAAAATATGGTCATTGCTCTCGAAAAACCTGATAGGTGTATCAAATTAACCTGATAGCTGTATAAAAAATCTAGTAATTGCGCAAAAGAAATGATTGGTGTGTCCAATAAACCTGAAGTATATCAAATCTACCCGGTAGCTACACTAAAAAAATATGGCAATCACTCTCAAAAAAACTGATAGGTGTATCAAATACCCCTAATAGCTGCATTTAAAATTTCGGTAATTGCTCTAAAAAAAACTGGCAGGTGTGTCGAATTAACCTGGTAAGTGTTCAACATTACTAGCTAGCTGTAGTTGGTAGTACATAGAGGTATTCGATTAGCTGACTTTTAATTTGCTAGCTACCAGCCATGGAGTGGTGCATAGTGCAGCCTTCACCACCGACTCCAAAACTAGTCACTAAGCGGGATGGATCGAGCATCACCAGCTGTAATGAGCCCTGGAAAAGTCGACAACAGTGGCAGTGACATTAGTATATGGTATATCTAACTGTAGCTAGTACAGACCTAGGAGGCCACGTAACTTTTTTGGGACGAGGTGCATGTACGGCTGCGGCATGTGCGTGCATGCATAGGCGTCGGAGGAGGGATGCATGCATTTTTCTATTTTTTCTTCATGCAGTGATTTCGTCTTTTCTTGTTTGTTCGCTAGTTCGGTCGGAAGCTGCAGCGTGACAACGACGTTCGGCGTTATCGCGTGCACGATCTGGTCCAGGGAGGGGCCGACTTGGCTGCAGAATCCACAATGCGAGCGTGGTTAATGGGCCGCCACACGGTAGAGCAAATATACGGCACCGCTCGGTAGCACAGTCCATCAATCATTGTACATGCCCTTAGATCAGGCTACTGAGAAAAGGATGCTGCAAATTTTCGTTGTTAGTTTCTCGGTCTAAAAACAACAGCACGTAATAACCAGACTAGCTGCTGCTGGGCCGTACGAGGTACCAAGCTGAAGAATCAACTCCTTGTTGGGCCACGGGGGCAGATCCATTGTTTGTTTACCAACACGTCAGACTAGCTCGCCTTGATCAATGTGGAGGAATGATTGTACTTTGTACATGCGTTTTTGCACAACATATTTTTTCCAAAAACTGATAGCCCACGTCAAGAATAATTTCTATTTGATTTTCTTTTTTGCGAAAAGGTCAACCGATCTATTGATCATCAACAACGGTACGAACTATCCCAAAAGTAATAAAAATTACAAATAGGTTTTCAGACCACCTATCGACGACTACGAGAACTGAAGCGAGCCGAAGGCGCGCCGCTGTCCTCACCCCTCGCTCACTGGAGCTGGGCAAAGCTTTTCTTAGTAGAGCTTCTTGTAGTAGACAGACGGGAAGTCGTCGTGCTAAGTCCCCGAAGGACCAACGCACCAGAGCAGCAACCATCACCAATGATGACAACCATAAATTAGAAGAGCCAGACCTATAACCACACAAATGAACACGAAAACGGACAAGATCCAAGTAGATCCGCCGGACACACAACTCCACACGCCCTCCGTCGATGCTATAGACACACCACTGGAGCGAGGATAGGACGGGGAGGATCTTAATTCGCCTTCAGAATGTCGCCGCCACTACACCATCCCGAAGAAGAAACTGGAACAACCTAAAAAAAGGAACGGAGACCTTCCCGTCGGCGAGGGGCCACGGTCTGCCGCACCTCCGAGACCCCAAGGGCCGCCGGAGGCCAGAGGACCGGCAGCTTCGCCGGCGGAAGGGAGGAGATCTAGATCGCTTTTTTGGATCACACGTACCTTCGCTACAGCCGTGCCGATTCGGTCTTGTGATACCACTTTCTATTTGAACTTTTCAATTCCTTACGCTGAAACCTTTACAACACAATCATACTTCCATGGGAAAATAAATAAATAAACTCAAATGATATAGGAAAAATTCAGTTGGAAAAGTTCCAACCTATTCAAAGTTCGCTAGGCTAGCAAGCATCACGATACAATTCAATGGTCTGGGATACTTTTATTAGTTTTTTTTTAAGCTTTACTTTTATTAGTTGCAACACACATTTAACTAGAAAAATCTCAGTTCTAACACACTGAATTTTTTTCGTTGCAACACACATGCAACTCACCCGGAAACACAAATCGAGACGCAATCCAATGACTCGAGACATTTTTTTCTTAGCTCCAACGCGTGTGTTATTTCAAAAATCTCAGTTGCAACCTACATGCAACTACACAGGCCGGTAAGAATCACGACGAAGTTCAATGGTTCGACACAATTTTACTCAGTTGCAACCCGAATGCAAATGAAAAATCTCAGTTGCAACCCAAGTGCAGCTGTAAAATATCAGCTACAACCTATGTACAGCTCAAAAATCTCAGGTGCAGCCCATGTGCAACTCGCCAATCACGACGCAATCCAACGGCCAGTGACATTTTTTCTCAATAACAACTAATGTGTAACTGGAAAAATTAAGTTCCAACTAAAAAAATCTCGATTGCAACTCTTGTGTAACCGAAAAATATCACTTGCAATCCATGAGTAGCTGGGAAAATCTCACTTGCAACCCGTGTGCAACTCCATATGCTAACACAAATCACAAGACAATCCAACAGTTTTGCACATTTGTTTCTAAATTTCAACTGTTTAAATATCAGTACTTACAACCCATGTGCAATTGGAAAAATGTCAGTTGCAACCCATGTGCAATTAGAAAAATGTCGGTTGCAACCCATGTGTACCACCAAGGTCACCATGAATTACAAGGCATTCTAATGGTCAGATATAATTTTCTCAGTTGCAGTCGACATGCAACATATTAAATCTCGGTTGCAACTCTTGTGCAATTGGAAAAATCTCACTTGCAACGCATGTGCAATTCCCTAGGCTAGCATAAATCACGAGACAATCCAAGAGTTTTGGATGTGCAACTAGAAAAATCTCAGTTGCAACCCATGTGCAGCTGAAAAAATGTCAGTTGCAACCCTTGCATAAACCCACGTCAGCATGAATAACGAGGAATTCCAACAGTTCTAAACATTTTTCTCGTACCAACTGACATGCAACTGAAAATCTCAATTGCATCCCATGTGCAAGGAGAAAGAACTCAGTTGCAACCCATGTACAAATCTAGAGTAGCACGAACACGACATAAGCCAGTGGTTTGGATGTCGACCGAGAATTGGCTTAACTCATGAAAAGAGAATATGTGTTGTGGTTAATACAAAAGAAAACTGAGACAAACTAGGAAACAAGTAAAGGCAGTATAAAAGTAAAAATACAAATAAAAAGGAATGAAAATAAAATATGTACAAGTTTGCTAATGTGAAAACTAAATGGGTAGGGAAGAACACCCTGAAGCCACGCGCACCCCTGCTTCTGGCTACAAACTCATATAAAAGGCATACGCAATTTCTTAAAAAACACAGCGCGATCTCATTGTACCGAATAGGCCCAGCCCGCACCATAAGTCCACAGTCGCAGAATCAAAAACAAAAACGTCCCACGATGAAAAAAAAACACAGGCGACCACATACAGGCCACATACTTCCTCCGTCCAGGTTTATTGGGTCTCTAATAAAAATTGGGATGTCCGGTTTTATTAGGCTCAAATTAGCTATTAATTAGGTTATTTAATAGCCACAAGGGCCATCAATCTCCATTGCATGCGCTGGTTTCACCAGTTGGATTGGTCACCGGGGTTGCATGCAAAGAGCCCGCCATGCTGGACGTCCAGGATTGGCTATTCTTTGGCGTCCCCCACTACAACTGCCATAATTATGCCATAATTACGTGGGGTAAGTGTGATTATTTAGTACGGTTGATTGGTGAAAGAAAATGCTGATAATTTTTCTGGCCCTATGAGGATCGACATCACATTCTTACTGTTTACATTTTTTTCCACGAGGTGGCAGTGATATACTCCCTCTGTCTTTTATTACCCTGCGTTTTGGGTTTTCTGAAAGTCAATCTTTTTAAAGTTTGACCAAATATATAGAGAAAAATACCAACATCTATAATATGAAATGTATATAGTATGATTCTATGTTTTACGATGATTCAAATAATATTTATTTTACATCATAAATATTGATATTTTTCTTATATACTTAGTTAGAAAATATTAAAGTTTGACTTTGACTAAACCTAAAACGCAGGGTAATTTGGGACAGAGGGAGTACTCCATCGTTCGGATTTAGTCTAGCTACATCGTAAGTCTAAATTTTATTTGGAATTAGTTTACATCTTGAGTGGATCTCATCTCGATAATTAAGAGTGGAGAGAGTCCACTCACCATGCATGCCCCTTTGCTTTTTCCCATGCATGATTGCATTAATTAAGCTTGTCTGAATTTATCTAAGATGTAGATTAAATCAGCATTTCCGTCAAAGATTAAATCAAAACGGAGGGAGTACTCAGCATTTCAGTTCATCTCGTGATTGTTCATGTACTCTTAGGTAAAACGCCCTTAGCTGATTGCTAATTACACAATGCCAGTTTACCGGCGGGGAGCAGCCAAGTGATGTTCTCATCGAAGCGGGAGGGGATCCAAAATCCAGCCCACATGGATGGTGTGGCTCTGCAAGTTGTTGCCGGTCGTGTCATTTTGTGCACCACTCGGCATGAATGTCGGGACAGATTTCTGCGATCTACCTTATCGACTACTGACAGATAAAACTGCTACCATTTGGCTAACCATTATGCTTAGCGGACCACCAAGCTACTAATATTTTGAAACCACATAAAATACACAAGTGTAGTTGAAATAGCACCTTAATGTATGCCAAGAAAAACATGTAAAAAACAATGCCATGTCCATCCTTTATTACACGAAGTACAGATTCGATTTGCAACATAATTCGACTATGAATAAAAGTACAACTTGGACTGAAGAACCGAAGCCTATATTACTCTAGTTGGCAATTTGGTAAAAAAAAAACTCTAGTTGGCAACCGGAGCAGAGCCTAAACGAGCCATGAGCTTCTTAGCAAACTCCACCGCCCTGTCCGCGTCCGGCGCAACCTCCCTCGCCGCCTCGGTCTCCCCGAAGCGCTCCGCCCAGGTGGCCAAGAGCGGAGTCTTGCCCGTCACGACGAGCGTCACGCCGAACATCCTGCGCAGCGCCTCGAACCATAGCAGATTGCATCCAACAACGAGGTCTAGAAACCCGACGGAGTCGCCGGTGAAGAAAGGCTTTCCGCTGGAGCACTCGGCCAGGGCCACCTCAGGCTGCTCGACCACGGCGAGTGTTTCGTTCACCTTCTCGGCCCTCCCCTCCTCCGTCGTCGCCTTGAGAATGCCTAACCAGGCAGGGAACAGCTGCAGGGCAGATAGAGAAACCATGACTCCGGCACCGCACATCAAATCGAAGCCCCGAAACAGAGAAGAGCTTGAGAAAATACACACGGACTCACCTTGTCGTCGACGTATGCGGCCCAGAAGCGAGCGGTGGCGCGCTCGTAGGGGTCTGCGGGGAGGATGGAGGAGCCGTCGGTTCCAGCAGGCCAGACCTCGTCGATGTACTGCACGATGATCTGAGACTCGCAGAGCGGCACGCCGTTGTGGATGAGCACGGGAACCTTCTTGTGCACCGGGTTGTACTTGAGGAGGAGCTCGCCCTTGTCCAGGACGTCCTGCTCGATGTACTCGTAGCTCACGCCCCCTTCATGTGCAGCGCCATGCGGACGCGGAGCACGAATGGGCTCACCAGCAAGCCCAGTCGCTTCACATCTCCTTCACCTGACATTCTTCTGCACTCCTCGCTCTCTCTCTGTTACTGGCTTACTGCTCTCCCTTGCTCGGTTGCTCTGGGTATGGGTCGTTCTGGCCCGCGTCTATATATATAGAGTAAAAAGGGTCAGCCGTTGTTGAGAAAAGAAACCCTTTAGGGCTTGTTTGGTCGTAGGGTGTAAAACACCCAGGGAAGAAACGGCACCTCGGGAATTTTCACCCGCACATGCGTTTCCCTCCCAACGGGGGAAAGTACGTACGTGCATTTGGTGCACGGGGGAGGGGCAGGTTGTGGGGAGGAAGCCAGGCGTACAGCTGACAGTTCTGAATCTTGTACTGTACAAAATCCACTTTGGGAATAAATCTCAAAAAACAGAAAATGAAGTATTCCATTGAAAAGCAACAGGAAAAAGGACAAATAATTCCGAGAATTCAAAAGTAACACTGTGATGAAGTAGACTGTATCATCATTCCAGTAGGTTCTGGACTATAGAACAGCTACTGACCAAGTTTAGCTAGCACATACACAACATTGCTGGGTTGTCCTATACATATATCTCAATACAAAAAGTTCAATATTCTCAAACTGTCGAATGCGAGGTGGCGATACTTGTGAAGAGTTGAACTAAGGCGACGATCAGGACTCTTGGTCTAGTTCTCTATTCTGCATCGACATCATGTACCATAGCTCGACGTTGGCTGAATCATAAGAAACAGTGAGGAGGTTAGCAACCGTTTCACTAAACATTTTTTCAAGCACTACCACTGTATGCGCATTGTGCATAAGAAACTCAAGACTACAGGTATATTTTTTATATGAATCAACGACAATACAAAGTTGAGCCAACGTTTTACACAACAAACAAAGAACTAACAATAGCTTGATGCAAATACTCAATTCAAAATAGTCATGTAAAGGAAAGCAATGCACAACTTCATAGCTATGGCGATCAGACAAACGGAGCCGGATCTTACTCCAAAAACTAGCTGGACTATATCATATTGGTAGGAGCCTAGGAGGAAGTATTTTGTACAAGAACATCTATGATGTAATATACCAGCTGAAAGGAAGTACATCTCTTAGCTCTAGAGAGAATAACCTACCTGAAAGGCAGTACTTCAATATTACTATGAGAAGTACTTCTGCTATCCTACTTATTACTTCAAGTCTACAGAAATAAGAATGATGATATTTGGTGCAGAAATATGAAGATCACTCATTGCTGAAAGAATGAAAATCAAAACAAACAATGAAGGCAGGGGATCATCAGTGCTACCTCTCTGAAAAGAAAGAGTCGAGCGCAAGTAATTTTTAGCACGCTTCAGTTCAAATAAGCAGTACCTTTCTCACCATGCATCAGACTTAAAATGTGGAGCATGCAGCATAGCATAAATTAAAAATTCACATTCTAGACATGAGCATTGTAGCTAATTGAAGATCAACGCATTGGGCATCTAAAATTCACATTAAAACTGAGAACCACGTAGATATAACACACTAAAACTCTAAAAATTCTAGACATGAGCATTGTAGCTAATTGAATGATATGCACTGAAAACTCTTACGAATGGAGAATGGACACTCCTACAGGCCATATGAACATGCTCCACTTACTAGTAATGATGCTGACATATGACACTATGCTGCTAGTATAACAAGTGATTTTGACACTATAGTGCAAATCTGCAAAGTATGATCTACACATAATGGGAAGAAAAAGGTGCAGTTTATCTAATTAGCACACAACGGGATGCATATTTGCAAGAAAGATTATATTATCAGATAGCTCTGCATCTCCAAGACCAAACCATCGTAATCATTCCACCGTCAAGTTCTTAAACATTTCCGTCGGCTATAAAAAAGGGAAAAGCTCCACAATAGATGGAAGGCGTCATTTGGAAAGAAAAAATCATGCTGATTGCTCATGCTGGAGTACCAAAATATATGTGTGTAATCCTCTTGTAAACATCCTACTCCCGTTCCAAGTAAACATCCACATGGGACTATGACCTTTGTGACCCAAAGATGTAAGGATGTGTGACTTCCAACACAAAATGCGCCACTACCTTGTCCCAGAAGTCGCTTATTCCACCTGATTCACAAAAAAAAAGTTTAAAACCCAGCTAATATACCAAGGTTTTAAAAAAGTAAAAAAAGATCATCGCCACATTAAAAAAAGAACCCCAATCAGTTTTAGATTTTATTTGCAAGACACACTACATGGAAAATAAGATGAGCAATTATCAATTATGTACTCAGCATAAGCTGTAATTTTCTAGAAAGAATAAAAGGAAAGTCTGGGCATTTCTTGAAGTCATGAACAGAAATATCAACAAAACATCCATTATCATTCCCAACAAAAATTCGTCTACTCCCATGTCACCTGTAACTAATAAGCATCTGTGCTACCGATGAGACCGGAATGCATTGTAAGACGTGCTAGTGATATGAATTGGTATTCATGGTAAGTCAGTTGGCTACTTTCCGAATCCAAATCTTTACAGATTTTTTTTTGGTTTAATCGGACAATCAAAGCACCTTCGGGACAGCAAATCGACTCACTAACAAAATTGAAATCAGTTAAGTGCACTGTGAAGATAACTGTCAGCACGGTGCGGGTGATACTAATAAAACAATGTGTGCCAATGGAAGTGGTACAGACAACAATCTTAATTAATTTCTAAAAATGACAACGAAATTGCAGCAGTTTCAAGAACAGGCAAACAGTGGGTACTTGAACCAATAAAAAAGAATCGAACAGAACTGGGTAGTAATCGAGAGATCAAGATGTATCACCTGTTGTCCGGAAGATTAAACACTGCCGCTACAGATCTTGAGCTACGAGGTTGAGTACTTGAATCAGTAAAAAAGAATCGAACGGAAGTGGGTACGTAATCGAGAGATCAAGATGTATCACCTGTTGTCCTCAAGATTAAACACTGCCGCTTCAGATCTTGAGCAACTAGGTTGAACTGGGACACTGGGTGCGTGCGAAATCGAGAGATCAACTTTCTTGACCTAGACTAACGAGCTTGATCTGGAGCAAGCAGCTCGTCAATGCGGGGAAGGAAAGGAATAAATAGGAAACAAGCAAAACGAGGAATAGGTGAAGGGGATAACCTTTGTCGCCGGACCAGCTTCGCCGTCGCCGGAGGAGAGAAGAGTTTCGAGGCGGGGGGAGTGGGGGAAGCTTGGATGAAGGAGAGCGGAGGAGAGCTCGGACGGAGGCCGAGGAGATCATGGACGAAGGTGGCGGAACGCTTGGGAGGGGACCTCGCTCCGGTCACCGGAGGAAGGAGCTAAGCGCCGCCGCCTCTCTGTCGCGAGAGAGCGAGCGAGACGAGGATTTCCGCCCCGACCTATCGACACGTGGAAATCTCACCCAGGGAAAAGACGCGGAAAGGGCAGGCCTCCCTCCCCTCACCGACAACCAAACGGAACGGGTGGACTGCCCCGGGTCAATTCGGCACGTGGTTTCCACGCCCAGGGAAAAGTCGCGGATCCCTGCGTTTTCCCGGAGTGCCAAATGAGCCCTTATGCGTATGCGAATGGAGAAAAGGGACTAATTGACCATGTGCTGCACGGGCAATAATGTTGCTACAACGTATTTATAAACTATTAATATATGGCCACAAATTGCTGGAACTTTGAGAACTTGCCTGTGGCAAGATGGATAGGAAGGTGGTTATACCCCCAGCCCACCAAAGTTCAAACCCCAGGTTTGACGCTGGTGTTTCTCATTTAAGGCAAAATATTATTCAGTGGGAGGCGACGTTCCCGTCGACAGTGAGCCGCCCGTGGTAACTTCGTCAATCTCAAGACCCAATCCGCCAGTTCAGTCTTTCGGAGATGCTCATAGGGGTAGGATGTGCGTGTGTGCGTTCATAGGGGTGAGTGTATGCGCGTGTATGTGAGCGTCTGCGTTGTATTGTGTTTAGCAAAAAAATTGCTGGAACTTTCAAAACAGATCTGTTCGATAGTATACAAATATTACGTAGCAGAGCCAATTACGTGGAGACGCAGCATGGAATGATGGAATAAACGAGCGGCACAGATTTCACACCGTATCTTCAAGATATTTTATTCAGTCCATAATCACCTTCGATTTCATGTCTTCATGTTCGTGGGAAAACAGATCTGTCGGTGGACGCCGTCTCATTAGAGGCCTCATGCATCAGCTTTAGTGATACGGAGAATATGTGTATTATCCGCGCCGTTTTTTTTTTTTGTAATACGGAGTATATGTGTTGTGTTTCGCTGGGTTTTACTTTTTTTTTTTTGAACCCAACGGAGGAGCTCCACGGGTTTTACATGAGTATTCTGCTTAGTGGTGCTATAGGGATTTTGGCCATGCGAGACAACGCGACGAGGATAGTGCTTAGCTGCTTATGTATGGCATGGGCATATATAACCATACATAACTAAGAAAACCAAAGCCTTAGATTTTTCGAAAAGGGGTTAGCCGTAGCCTTTGCATCGGACTGTTGCATATGGCCGTTGAAAGTTTGGTTTACAAAATACTACAGCTCATGGACCACACAAGATTGATACATGATGAACCAACGAAAAACAGCCACTTCTATGAAAAGCCTATGCCTCAATATGATAGTCCATAATCAAGCTGCCAACCGCATCGACTATATAAGTTCCGTACAACCATTTTCAAACAGCTACACCCAAAATTCATGTTCTGACGGTACTACATCGGCTAGAGAAAGGACCACCTACAAATCCAATGCATGCCCAAAAGGATAACCTGCAAAAAAGAGGCAGCTCTTGATTTGTTAAACAAAAAATTATTCCGCACATACCATATGGCACAAATTAAAGTACAAACTAGCACTCTGATTTGAGCTTTATCTTTCTCAACAACTACATTCAACTAATCCATAAATAGGTTTGCGATATTAGTTCGAAGACAAATGTTAAAAGATATATGAACAATGCACCATATAAGACGAGCAAACGGACAAGATATAGTGTTGTGTTGTTTTCTTTTTGTCACAAAAACAATATTTGGTGCAACCTTGACAATTTATTTTTGGTTAAAAAAACTTTCCGATAGAGAAACCACTTGAATATCTTAATGTTTAGTAACACTTTAATTTTTCAAATATATTTTCGAAGGGGCCTTAAATGGTTGGCAATAATAAGAAGTCCCACAAAATGATTGTAGCAGGCATGCAGTAAGAAATAACTTGATGGGGAGATTAGTAGGGAGCTTACCTCTTCCCACGTTCTGAACTTTCAGAAAGCAAGGATTGTTTGATGTTGTTATAAGTGCATACAATGAGATGTTTACCTTCTTATATTTAGGTTAGAACAGTTCGACAGGAGCATCAGTTCAAACATATTAGCAGATTATGCTTACTTAATAAGTTCACAAGAACTCCAAGTTGCATTAGTCCCAAACGAGACGGTCGACCCAGCGCTGCATCGCCACGTCGCTGCATACACCTCTCAGGCGTGCTGACCCCACCAGCAGGCACATACACATACGCACACGGACGGTAGCCAACCGGTGTGAGGGCATGAAGGAAAACAGAGCAACCCCACATCCGCACTGACAGGTGGGCCGCAAAATCAGAGCTCTGTACTCGGAGCAAACACAGCTCCTAGGAAGCTGAGTGTTTTGAGGAGATAAAAAACAAAATTCGAATTACATGAGTCGCTAAGTGTAAGCAATTCAGAACAGTGTGAACTAAATAAGTTGCGCAACACATGAAACTGATATCAAGTCGATAGAAAGTGCATACATCTTGAACGCAAATAGTGGTGGTATGTTCTCACTCTTTCAACATCATTTTGCCAGCTAAGTTGTTGTGTATTGGTGGAACTTGTTAAGGATGACACATGAGAATTGTTCTGTTGCTTTAGGTTCAGAGAAACATCAAAACATTAGCTCAACTGTAGAGCATACGCCTTGATGTAGAGGACATGCTTGATCACATCAATAATATGGTACATCTCAAAATCTAATCTCTGATTATTTTGAACCACTGATGACCCACAAGTATAGGGGTGTATCGTAATAGTTTCGATAAATAAGAGTGTCGAACCCAATGAGGAGCAGAAGGTGTTGGCAAGTAGTTTCGCGCAAGGTTTCACTGCAAATACTAACAGACAAGTTTTTATGAATTTTAATAAAGCAAATAAATAAAGTGCGAGTAAATAAAAGAGAGCAATAATAATTGCAGCAAGTGGCCCAATCCGTTTTAGCACAAAGACAAGCCGATTGTTTTACTTATGATGGCTAAAACGTTCATGAGGACACACGGGAATTTCATCTAGTCACTTTCGCTTCATACCGTTGATTAGTCTTCAATGTTTTGATAAGTGTTGTGTGCGTGAACCTATGCTAATGCACCGCCCTTACTTGGACCAGTACACACTTGTGATTAAACCTTCCCAAAAGCATCTGCAAATGCAAGAAGGTATTTAAGAATTAACTAACCACAACTTTAAACTCTGAGATCTACACTCCCTTGTGCAATAGCTTACCGACGGGAATTTAGGTTTCTGTCGCTCCGGCAACCCCACAATAAGTAAACTAAATACACAATGCATTCTCCTACGCGCATAAAGGTGAAGTGTCATGTAGTCAACGTCCACACGATACCACTAGAAGAATAACACCACAACTTAAATATCAAACCATTAAATACTACTCAACATAATTCCACTACAAGTGTCAAGACTTCTCCCATGTCCTCAGGAACTAAACAAACTACTCACGAGACATCATTTGGAACATGATCAGAGGTGATAAAGTGATGAACAACAATCTGGACATAAAATTAATTCACCGATAAAACTCAATAGCATCAACTACGACAAGTAATCAACACCGAAAAAGTAATCCCAATAAATACACAAGGAGGAACCCTAGATGTCTCAGCGGAACGAAGTGGAGCGGAGGTGATGATGGTGCTGGCGGTGAAGATGGTGTGGATGATGTTCCCGATGAAGCCCGTGGCGATGACAATGACGATGGCGACGATTTCCCCCTCCGGGAAGGAATTTCCCCGAGAGATTTCTCCCTGCCGGAGAGCTTTTCTCTCTGTGTGGTTCCCGCCCTCGAGGCGGCGGCGGAATATTTCTTTGAAGCGTCGCTCTGGATTTTTAGGTCATAGGGAAGATATACGCGAGAGGGGGCAGCCGGAGGCGACCCAGGGCCGCCAGGTGGGCCCCAGGCACGGTCCAAGGGTGGACCGTGGCCAGGGGGCATCTGGCGCCCTGGTGGCTCCCCTCCGCTCCTTCTTCTGGCTCCCCTCGTCTTCTCGCAAAATAATTACCCCTGAATTTTCTCGGAATTTTTGGAGTTGCAGAAATATAGTATCTTGACGGTGCTCTTTCTAGCTGATTCCAGGCTCCGGCAGTTAATTCCCCAATGATCATCAAACATGTAAAATAAGATAAAATAACATAAGTATTGTATTCTAATATGAAATATATCAATGAATAACAGTAAATTATGATACAAAATAATGATGCAAAATTGACGTATCAACCACTTCATATTCACTTGTAACCGCTTAAATTGCAATTTCCTCCCAATGCGTAAATTGATCTCTTATGTATGCTTTGGTCCTCAGCATCAAATGGTTTGTAATCTAAAAAATAGAACAGTGAATTCATTCGTGAATATTAGCTTAAATTGGAAGAATATAAATTTATGGTGTTTTTTCCTGAAGTCGGCCTACTAAAGTGGAAACATGTCATGGTGAAGTCACGGCAGATGCCATGGGGGTGGTTTAAATCGGGTGTGAGCCAGGCGACTTAGGATCCGTGGAGAGGTTCGCACACGCAGAGCTTACCCAGTTTCGGCCCCTCGTGATGAGGTAAAGACCTACTTCCTGGTATGTATATTGGATCTGATGGGTGTACAATGGCGTGCGCACCAGAGAGTAATGAAGCTCCGGAGGCGATGGTATGAGATGAGTCTGTCCTCTAGGGTTGCGCCTAGTCGACTTTATATAGGGAGTCGACTAGGGTTTACAGAGATGACGGGTGACCTAGGCGGCGCTAGCTAACTTGCTACAAGTGCGGCTTCGTGGAGCGTACTTTTTGGGATACGCAGATCTGAAAGGATCGGTATGGCCACCTAGAGGGGGGGGGTGAATAGGTGCTACTCAATTTTTAGCTCTTTTTCGAAATTAGGCTTGGCACAAAGGTAAATTCTCTAGATATGCAACTACGGTGAATTTACCTATATGACAAGTTAACACTAGACTAAACACGATACAAGTAAGAGCTAGCGAGTACGGAGTAACCGAACGGGAAGCACGCAGAGACAAGGATGTATTCCCGAGTTCCTCCTTTTTAGGGGAGTACGTCTCGTTGGAGGGATGTGAGTTTCAAACTCAAACGGCACAAATGGCCTCACCCTATTCTCCGATGAACCTTGCCCAAAAGCTCGGTTCACCTTCCACTATCGGAATCCTTCAAGGCGGCATCCGGAGCCCTTACAACAAACTTGAGGCTCAACCCACAAAAGGATTGGGGGCTCCCAAGCACCACAACACCTGCTGCACAAAAGTAACAAGCAAGTAAGTACAACAAGATGCCTAGGTTTTCCTAGTGGAAACCCTAGGCTCGAATCCCTCAAGTGAATGAGGGGGAAATGAAGAACGCTTTGGTGAAGTAGTAGATCCGGGCCTTCTCCTTCAATGCTCCAAAGATCAACGAGTTTGGGTGGAGGGATTGGGAGATCTAGTGATTCTTGAGCTTGCAATAATGGAGGACTTCAATTCTGAGCGAGCTACTTTGCTGGAGGTAGGTGGAGGGGTATAAATACCCCTCCCATAATTGTAGCCATTGCAGTCCACTTAGACCAGAGACTCCGGCCCCAACCGGTGACTCCGGGGTTACTCCGGACTTACTCCGGCCTCAAGGCAGAGAGCGCCGTCGTGATGCTTGCTTCGCAGCAAAACCTGATGGGCCGGAGACTCCGGCCCCTGAGCACCCCTGAGGCTGGAGACTCCGGCCTTGCCAGACAAATTGCAATCTCCTTTTTCTTGACAGATGTTTCGATGCAAAGTATAAATATTTCTTTTCATTCCTGCACCACTTAACATGATATTAGATATTTCCTAGTGTTGTTGCCTAACACACAAAATCATGGGGGGCATAAAATATGTCCTTTCAAGATCGCTATCTGATTTGGAGATCAGCTTGCCGCCTTCCCGAGCCGGCCCACCGGGTTCCTTGGGACCCTGTATCTTGGAAGATGTCCTTCGGGTGGGCTTTGGGCCACCCGGTCTTATGGTCCAACTCGTGGTTCTGGGCCTACCCGGTTGGGCATCCCCCCCATCAAAACACATGAAGCGTCTTTCAGGTACGTCATACCTAAGCTTTTCTTTAAAAAGACATATCAGTAAGATAACAGAGACAATAACCATTAGTATCACATAAGCAACATGAGTAAACAATTAAAAGGAGACAACATGAATGATGGCCTTTTCTGGAGCAAACTGCTTATCTAAGTGCATAACAGTACCATGGAATGAGCACTGTTAATGCAACAATTCTAAGGGGTAGAGCACCTTGATATCTATGCAGTAGATACATAATAGAGATTATATGCGTCATTTTAAGTTTGTGGCCATAAGCCAGTTGATCGATGAGGCTTGCTGTAAAAAACGGAGGAAATGGCATATATGCTGATGGTTTCTACCACATATTTATGGCTTAAAATTCAACTTTACACCGAAACCCATACATTGCTCGGAGAAGAGCTAGTACCGGCGGAAAAAACTACATGGCTACCATGGGATTTCCACATTCTGTCACGCATTGCCCACATCAGAAAATAAGTCTTAGGTGACAGATCACGAACCCATTAGGATGAATATCGCCACTTTAGAGTTCTCATGGTGTTAAATTAGAAATAGGATAATGGTGTACACCAGTTTGAGTAGACATCAAATCTATCATGGGAAACAATTAGTTCTCATTGTGCAGTGGTATCTGTGAAATCTTGATGACAACCTCAGTAATTAAGGGTACAATTAACAACCTTATCTGTAATGGAACATTATGTTCTAGTTGTTGGGATCCTGCAACTAAACATAGTCTTGATTGTGGTGTTATCTTTGGTGTTCAGCCGCCCTCTAAATACTAGCCATAGGGAAGAACTTGTGTGCTTGGAAGGAATCTGTGGTACCCATATCCACTTGGCAGGCAGCCATCTCATTCCATTCCGCAGCGGGTGGGCTGCTTCTATGAAAATATGCCCACTCAGCAATCAAAAAGTTGCGCCGTGGCGATGGGCTCTGGCGATTCGGGTGGCGACGGCGTCGCGCCGGGGATCGACGGCGCGCCCGTGGCGCAGCTGCCTGGCCGGTTCTGGAGCAGCGCCGGAGACTTGCCGCCGGCTGCTTCGGGCGGTGGGCGACGCCGGAAGACGCTTGCGCCGCCGGCGTGGGAGTCGGCAGCCACGGGATCACGGTTTTCATGCCTAGGCGATCTTCAAGCGGATCCGTCCGGATTCGGCGACGGCGTCTCAGGCGTACTCTCGCCGGCGAAGGATTCAAGGACCGATGCCCTCTACGAGGAGATTGGAGGAGGTGGGGAGACTGCCAAGGTGGATCCGCTGGGCGGTGCGGAGCTCGTGGCCATGAACGCCGCAGAGGATGTTCTAGCGGACGATTGGCTGGTATCGCGCGACGGCGTTCGCCGGCCGCCAAAGTCCGACGATGAAATTGCGAGCGAGTTCTGGGAGGACATTGGCTTTCCGACGACGGAATCACGGGTGTGGGAGAAATCTTCTCCGACAAATTCCGTGGAGCAGCAAGGTATGGCTATGTCTTCTGTGTGCAGGTCGGACGTTGTCGCTGGAGCTGCTGGAGGTCCGAGCTCGTCATCTGCGGATCCCGCCGGCCTCGTGGAAAAACGGACAAGTGCTTCGCAAGCTCGAGTGCTCCGAGTCCCGAAGTTTCGCATGGGATGGCGTGGTCCTCTTCCCCGACCTCGGATCACGCCACCCCCGTGCCTCGACGATTTTCTACCGGAGTTGAGCTCTACGGCGGCGGCGCGATCGCCGGGCGTTAACTGCTCCGCGTCGATCAAGGCGAGGCCGACGGTGCTGGAGGCGGCTTCCCAATTTCAAACGGAGCTGACACTGGCAGGTGGGCCCCAGGGGTCTGCATCCATCGACCGTCCATCCCCCTGGGCTCATCTCGGCCATCCGTTCGCGGGCCTTTGGAGGAAGACGTCGCCTCGCGCTAGGGCAAACCTCGACTCACCGTTCGCAGCGAAGCCCTCTTCGATCGCCGCCTGCATCCCACGATCGTCTCCGTCATCGTCTCCGACGTGCTCTCGTCCTCAAGCTCCGCGCCCCTCTTTGCCGCGGAGGCCCTACGCCGTGGTCGCTGCGACTCCGCCTCCGATGGCGGCGCCTCCGGGCTTTCCCGGACCTCCGGGCTGGGCGCCGGCGGCTGCGCCTGGAGTTCAAGTCCAAGGTCGTGGTGCTGGGGGAGTAGGGCGTGGCGCTGGAGGTCGTGGCCGGGCCGCTGGAGGGCAGTACGGCGCCCCGGCTGGACCACCGGCCTATGCGCCACGACAGCATGGCGCGGCGGCTCACGACGCGGGGCCGGGGCAGTACGGTGCGGCTTATGGCGTGGAGGCAAACCAGCTAGGCGCGGCGCAAGCTCAGCATGGCTACGGGGGTGTGGCGCATCACGGCGCGGGTGCTGGCCTTCAACCCGCGAGTGCCGGTCTGCTTTTGCCGGGGCCTGGCCATCAGGGCGTGGCTGCGGGGCAGTACGGTGTCCGTAACTACGGCCAGCAGTTCCAGGGGGCTGGCCAGCTTGGAGTGGCAGTGGTGCAGCAAGGCGCGGTCCCTCACGGCCAATTCCAGGGTGCCGCGGGCGGACCTCCGCCTCCGGCGGGGTTTGCCTATGGGACTGCCGCGCAAGCACCGAGGAGGAAGAAGAAGAGGAACACGCCGGCGGCTGCAGTGGGTCAAGTTCAGCAACAGTTCTTTCAGGTTCAGGAGAATTTGGCGCAGCAGCAAGGGGCGGGTATTCAGCCCGTAATGCAGGTGGTGGCGCAGCCTGATGTCACTCCCACGTTGGCGATGCAGAACGTGGTTGCAGGGACAACGGCTAATGCAATTGCGCAAGTGTCCAAGAAAGCCAAGGCTTGGTGTTGGAAGTGTGCAATCAATGATCATGCAACAAAGGATTGCCCCAAGAAACATTATTGCTATATCTGTGACAACTCAAAGCACCCAACTCCGATGTGTCCGACGCTGAAGCTGCCTAGACCCTCGGTGTTTGTTGCCGGTCATGCGCAACTGGATACGATGTTCACTCAGTTTCCCGATAATCTGTTCAAGACGGAGATGGCACCGAAGAATTCCCTTGTTTCTCTTGTGACTGTGCAGGGGCGGCCGCCACGGCGAAGCAAGTGGAAGCTCAGGTTGCTCGGCTGTGCCCGGCTCGGTCTTGGTATTGGGAGGCAATTCCTAACGGGGACAACTCTTTTACTCTCAACTTTTCGTCCAAGGATGACTTATTGCGGTTTGTTGGTGTTGAGCTCGGAATTCCTTCTCAAGCAACCAAGCTCATATTCAGTGAGTGGAGGCCAGTGGATGTTGAGCATACGTCGGAGTTACACCAGGTTTGGGTGCATGTCACTGGTGTCCCTAATCCATTGAGGCACTTCTGGGGTTTGTGGGCGGTTGGTTCTCTCATTGGCACTACGATCGATGTGGACTTGTTCTCTCTCAGGCGTAGAGGTGTGGTCCGGATCTTGGTTGGGATGTTGTCGGACGATTGTTTCAAGGACATCGATGAGATGGGCCCTTTCCTAACGACTGTTGGGGTGTTGCGGCTCAAGGGCTATGACTTTACCTTTCGGCCTGAGGCTGCGGATTATGTACCGGAGGCGGACTTTGTGCCTTTCCTATGGCAGCGCAAGGGAAAGGATGACTCTGATGATAACGGTATGGGTGATGACAACTTGGAGGACAACCTGGAGAAGATGGTCCGTCCAATTCTGTGGCGGATGCTTCGAACATGTCGGTTGAGCCTAGCCCGACAACAGGGGGTGGACAAGTTCACGGTGCAGCGGTGGTGCTCGCTCTTAAGGGTGTGGCTGTTACCCCCTTCAATCCCAATCTAAAGACTCCAAGAGGCACGGAGATAGTGCGGAAATGGAAAAATTCTGCTCCTTTCCCGGTGCTTGGTGCGGATACTGTTTTCAGCCCAACCTCCATGGGCTGCACTGTGCATCCGGGCGTCGGAAGCCCCAACAATGCCCAGCGTGCGGCGGCTGCAGCTAGCGGGACTGGGCTCGGCGAGGCGGCGCGGCCTACTACTGCACCTTGTGCGCAGCCTGGCAGCATATGCAGTGGGCCGCTGCAGGGCGCCTGTGCGACGGACAGCGGCGACGACGCGCAGCAGGCACAGGAGAATGCTGGGCCGCTGGAGCTCGCCTATGCGGCGGATAGCCTCGACGGGGCTGCAGCTTTGGTGAGTGGCCACGTCAAGACGGCGTCGGAGGTTCTGCGGGTGGGCTCGCTGGGCTGTCCCATGGCGGCCGCCGGTGCGAGCTCGCCGGTGATGACGACGGACACCATAGTGGTGGGAGCTGCTACTTCGACTCTGCCTTCCCCTATGGTGTCTCCGCCGTCTCCGTCTCCTACGTCGGTGGTCTCTGTGAAGGGGAGGGTTGCTACAACACCATCACCCTCTCCCACCACGGAGGCGCCTATTGGGGGGTGTTCGCTACCTACGGCTATGCCTAGGCGTAGTGAACGCCACCGATCGGGGATGGACGGTGCTTCAACGACGGATGAGGATACCCTGACCAAGGCTATGCGGCGCAAGGCGGGACTGTTCTCCACTCCGCCCCCTGGTATGTCTCCATCCCAGAAGTCTTTTCTTTCTTTTTCGCCGTCTAAAATTTCTGCAAACCTATCCAATGTCGGCGTCAGTTTAGGGAGGAATGAAAAGGAAGTGGTTTTATCGAATAATATTTTGAGACATGTAGAATATGATCGTCATAAGGTATCACCTAGTGTTTCGAGTAGGCCGGTACCTCCTCCTATAGATGATGATGAAGCGAATGACACATTAGATGGACAGCTTCTATACATCTTGTAGGAGAGGTTACGGAGTTGGATTTGGACGAGGCTCAGCTGGGTTCTTTTGATGACCTGTATGCTACCGGCCGGAGATCTAAATCCGCTAAAAGTAAAAAGAACCAATCTTCGCGCAAAAGAGCGAGAAAGTCGAAATCCCCAATAGTTTCCCAATGAATGGCATATTTGAAAATAGCAGAGATCTAGGCGAATTGGCTAAACATTTAAATATTGCGCATCATGTGTGGGATTACAAGTTGGATTTTTTGGCTATTTCTGAGACGGGTAGACGAGATTTTCCAAGCACTCTACTAGATCGCCTTTCTGGTGGTGTGGAATTCACTTGGCATTCTTGTCCCCCTCGAGGGCGATCGGGCGGCATGCTACTCGGAATAAAAACTGATACCATGGAGTTGTTGGACCGTTCGGATGGTCAGTTCCACATTAAATTTCATATCCGAAACAAATCCGACAACTTTGTATGGAGTTTGGTTGTTGTGTACGGTGCTGCCCAAGAAGAATATAAGGCTGCTTTTCTTCGAGAATTGGTTAACTTGGCTAAGGATAGCCCACACCCTATTCTTATAGGAGGGGATTTCAACATGCTGAGATACCGTCACGAGAAAAGCAAGGGCAAATTTGATGGTCATTGGTCTCTCTTATTCAATGCTGTAATTGATAGCTTGTCTCTAAGGGAGGTTCATATGACGGGGAGACAATTCACTTGGGCTAATAGTCTCCCAGAGCCGACGTTCGAAAAGTTGGACCGGGTACTGATGGATTCCCGTTGGGAGGATAAATATCCATTGGTATCGGTTCGGGCTTTAGAACGAATTGAGGCTTTTTCGGATCATGCTCCCATATTCCTTTCTACTGGTGCATTGAAACCGACCGTTAAGCCCCAATTCAAATTCGAATTAGGATGGCTATTACGTGAGGGTTTTGATGACTTAGTTAAAAGGATATGGGCTCAACCGGTTGTGGGCAACAATGCTATTCAACGATGGAATGGAAAGATGCGCAATTTGCGCAAATTCCTGCATGGATGGGCACGGCACACAACAGGTATGCTTAAGAAAGAAAAGGAGCGCCTGTGTTCCATTATTGATGAGCTCGATAAAATTGCAGAATCGCGTCCCTTATCAGCAAATGAGAGTGACCTAAAACGGCACTCGAATGAGCAGGTGGGTCGGATGTTGAGAGAAGAAGAGCTTAAATGGTACCAAAGATCTAAGGCACAATTCATTTTGCAAGGAGATTCGAATACGAGATACTTTCACAATGTCGCTAATGGCAGACATAGGAGGAAACTCATTCATTCTCTTCACCAAGATGAGGGGCTGATCGAGGGTCAGGACATGCTCAAAGATTATATTACTGACTACTATAAGGTCTGTTCGAGCTCCGGAGGAAGGAAACTTCACTCTTGATGAGGCACGAACGGACGATATTACCCAAGTAACTCCGGAGGAAAACAACTTGCTCATCGCACCCTTCTCTGAAGAAGAGATAAGCAAGGCTGTCTTCCAAATGGAGCATAATAAGGCACCTGGGCCTGATGGATTCCCAGCCGAATTTTACCAGCATTTTTGGGAAATCATAAAGCCCGATTTGCTCGAGTTATTTGGTTGTTTACATGCTGGACAACTCGAACTTTTTCGCCTAAATTTTGGGGAAATCTTCTTGTTACCTAAGGTTCAGGGGGCGACCATTAGGTTACAACAGTATCGGCCCATATGTCTCCTGAATGTTGGACAACAGTATCGGCCCATATGTCTCCTGAATGTTAGCTTCAAGATCTTTACAAAAGTAGCGACCATTAGGTTGAATTCTGTAGCAGATCATGTGGTGAAGCCTACCCAAACTGCTTTTATGCAAGGGAGGAATATCCTGGATGGGGTTGTGGTTCTCCATGAGACTGTACATGAAATGCATACGAAGAAACTTAATGGGGTTATATTCAAAATTGACTTTGAAAAGGCGTATGATAAAGTAAAGTGGCTATTTTTGCTACAGACCCTGAGAATGAAAGGGTTCTCGGATACTTGGTGCGAATGGATCCGCAGCTTTGTTGAAGGGGGAAGTGTAGCGATAAAAGTCAATGATGACGTCGGCCACTACTTCCAAACAACAAAGGGTTTAAGACAAGGTGATCCACTATCGCCTATACTATTTAATATAGTGGCAGATATGTTGACCATCATGATTGAACGGGCAAAAACGGATGGCCAAATTGAAGGAGTTGTTCCTCATCTTGTCGATGGAGGACTTTCTATCCTTCAATATGCGGACGACACAATTCTTTTTATGGAACACGATTTAGATAAAGCGTCGAATCTGAAATTGGTATTGTCAGCATTCGAACAATTATCTGGATTAAAAATCAATTTCCATAAAAGTGAATTGTTTTGCTTTGGCGATGCACATGAAGCAGCTGCTCAGTATGCGGATATATTCGGCTGTGAGCAGGGTCAATTTCCTATAATGTATTTGGGTATTCCAATACATTATAGGAAGCTGACTAATGCGGAATGGAGACACGTTGAGGAACGTCTGCAAGCGAGGCTAGCTATTTGGAAGGGCAAATTACTATCCTTGGGTGGAAGGTTGGTTCTCATTAATTCGGTACTCACAAATATGGTGCTGTATATGATATCCTTCTTCCAGTTATCAAAAGGGGTCTTGTATAAATTGGATTATTTCCGATCAAGATTCTTTTGGCAAGGGGATGGTGAGAAAAAGAAGTATCGACTGGCTAAATGGGATGTGGTTTGTCGACCAAAGGATCAGGGAGGGTTGGGTATTCATGATCTCGGCATCAAGAATTCCGCCCTCCTAGGGAAGTGGCTGTTCAAGTTGCTAACCGAAGATGGTATTTGGCAAACGCTCCTTAAAATAAAATACATTGGCACAAAGGCGGTATCACAGGTGTTATGGAAACCTGATGACTCCCACTTTTGGGCTAGGCTGATGGCGACTAAGAAGCATTTCTTTTGCTTTGACGTATTTAATATTAAGGATGGCTCGGAGATTAGATTCTGCGAGGATAAATGGTTAGGTACTATCACTCTCCGGGAGCAATATCCGGCTCTATACAATATTGTACGCCACAAAGGGGATACTATAGCCACTGTTAAGCAGTGCTCACCTCCCAATGTGACGTTCAGGCGTGATTTATTCGGTGCAAGATTAACGTCTTGGAACGCCTTGTTGGCACGGTTGGCCTCAATCCAACTCACACAAGGTTCCGATGAATTCCAGTGGAACTTATGCGGGAATGAAAAATTCTCAGTAGATTCCATGTATAGGGCGCTAGTGCATTCTGATATTCCAGTCGATGATAATAAAAAAATATGGCAAATGAAGATTCCACTTACAATTAAAGTTTTCTCGTGGTATCTTCGTAAGGGCGTAATTTTAACTAAGGATAACTTTGTCAAACGGAATTGGCGTGGAAGTACAAAGTGTATGTTTTGTTCAAAACAAGAGACAATAAAACACTTATTCTTCGAGTGTGATTTTGCTCGTTCTATATGGTCATCTATCCAAATATCATCTAACTTATATCCACCCAAGTCCGTTGCAAATGTTTTTGGCAACTGGTTACATGGGATAGATAAGAAGCTTAGAACGGTTATTAGGGTGGGAGCGATTGCCGTTATATGGTCGCTTTGGCTTAGTAAAAATGACAAAGTTTTCAATGACAAAGATGTTTCTCTTTTGCAGGTACTCTACCGATGCATAAGTACTCTCCGTACGTGGTCCACCTTACAGCGCGTGGGACATCGAGACCTCTTTACGGAGGCGTGTGCTCGCTTGGAGGAGGTGGCAAGGGACATTTTATCACAACATGGGTGGCCGCTTGATCGCCGGATTGGTCCTCCATAGGCTGATGAGCTTGCCATGTCTTAGGCGTTTTACTTTATTCTGATGATTGTAATTCGTCTATTCTCGCACTTCTTTTACGGTATCCGTTAGATTGCGGCTGTGTGCATTTGTTATACAGAGGCCAGGTGTAATTCCTCAAAATTTTGAGTAATAAAGCCCTTTATCTAAAAAAATCTCATTCCATGATCAGAGAAGAGTTGATAGTAGGCTGCTGTTGTTGGTGCCATGTTGGTGCAAATAAGCCTTGTGTTGTTTGCCCCATTGTGTGAAGGGTTGATCTGATTGAGCACAAGGTGTAGCTGTTCATATTGGTGGTGTGCAGTGGCAGTCAGGGAGTACAGGAGTTTGACATGCCAGGATTCGTTTAGAACTTGGGATTTTTTTTTAGAACTTGGGATTGGACACTACATAGTTGATCGGCGGAGAAGGTGTACAATATTGGGAAAGCAAAGGACTAAGGTCCTGGAGTACAACTATTTAGATAGGTAGAACGACTAAAAGACTGAGATACTAGTACGATTATTTAGTCGTTCTACAAAATCTGAAACTAGTTCTATGGATTCTAATTCTTCTCCTGAAACCAGGACATGAGGTACTGGAGTACAAATATTGAGATTTTGCAAAGGATCATGTGTCACAGGTGACAGGTGCTCACTTTTTAGTATGGACCCGTTACTTTAACTAGTACTAACTGCGGGCTATCAGGAATGGGATTTCAAGGCATGTTTCAGAGATGTGCAGGTAAATTGTTCAGTCTTGAATCGAATACATATGCACTAGCACATACTTTAACTTGGGTGTCAACAGTCTCTTACAGGAATATGTGACTATAGCTAAGTAGAAGCATGATACCAAGATAAACGCTGCAGCAGTTCTAAATTTCAGAATATGTGTTTATTGCATTTTCAGAGATGGACATGAATGTCAACTTGCTTAAACAACAACAACAAAGTTCATAAGTTAGCATAGTACAAGTACAACTACTACTAACTGAAAACATAGCCAAAGAATACGTACTCTCCGAGACTCCGATCTGAAGCATTAACGTTCAGTCATGCTAAAATTTTGCACTTTACATGTTGACGGAAGAGAACATGATATCGCCCTGATTTCTCTCCCATCAGCCACTAATCAACTAACGTGCACGTGCGCGTCTCCATTGTGTCCCCATCATTGCAGTTAACTCGTTCAGTGAGCTGTTTGCACGTCAGAGAACCAGTTGAGGATAGATTTCACCTGACGATCCAACCCCCCTGGCATTTAGCACGTTCCAGTGAGGGTTATGATGCCCTCCTGTTCGACACATCATCACTTCATCAAGCTGCCCGAGATAAGAACAAAACAGTCACACTGATGGGACAAATTACCCACTGATAAGCACCATTGACCAGACGGCGATGCAATCCATTGATCATTGCCTACACGCCCGTGCAGTGCACGCACCTTCCTGAGATTTGTCTCCATCATGGTCCAATAACTCAACATGATTTTCCGGCCAAAAGGACGTGCAACTTTCAGTCGCCCAGGAACTGAAGGTATGCCAATTCAAGCGTTCAGTGCGATGAACGCATGAAATTGCTGGTCCAGGATTTTGTCAATTTCCAGAGCCAAGCAGAGATCTGAATGGGATACCTGAGAGGCACTAGGGCGATAATAACAACCAAATTCAACAGATGATAGTTGATTGTGGCCAGACTATGCAAATATTCTTGACTGAACGTTACTTTATTGGCATCAGGAGTTCACTTCAGACTAAGTTAAGGTCTAATGCATGAACTGCCTAACATAGTGACATACACATTAACCAGCGACACTACAACGCGGTATGTTAAGTTTCACATGGCAACAGTACTCTCTGCACTGCCTTCATAGAGACTATGAACACAGGACGGCGATTTTTTTTACAGGTTACGGCAAAACAGAACGCTTCTTCTTTCGCTTTACTTCCTAGTGAAGAGGCTGCGCAACTTGCCACGCTCCAGCTTCTCGAGCAGCTTCTTGGCGCCGGCGACGTCCATCTCGGAGAGCTTCTTCAGGTACCCAATGGCACCGTGCGCGATCATCAGCTTCTTGCACCTTTTGCTCGCCGACAGCGACAGGAGGCAGGAGATGGCGTACTTCTTGGCCGTGTTCCCGGGGCTCGGGTCGAGCAGCTGCACCAGGTTCGGCACGCTCTTCTCGTCCTTCTTCACGTCCCTCGCGTTCGCCGGGCAGCTCATCAGGGTCGCCGTCGCCTGGGCCGCCACCTCGCACGCACCGTTCGACTTGGCCTCCAGCAGCCGAACCAGCAGCGGCATGCAGCCATGGTCGCCCACCAGGCGCTTCATCTCCGGGGAGCTGGAGATCCTACAGATGGCCGCTGCGGCCGCCTGCTGCGCGCCAACGGAGCCGTCCCGGAGCACGTGCGCGAGCCGCGGGAGCACGCCAAGTGTCACGAGGTTGTCCGGCGAGACCGCGGACACGAGGTTGCGGAGCGCGCCCACGGCAGACTCCTGCGGTAACGGGCCGTCGAGGTAGGCAAGCAGGCTGGGCAGCGCACCCTCCGAGACCACGGCGCGCCGCAGGTTGTCGTTGCTCGATGTGAAATTTTGCAGGCACTCCGCGGCGTACTCCTTGGAGCCCAGTACAACGCCGTGGTCAAGCAGGCCGATCATGACGCGCACGATGCCCTCCTCGGCCAACGCTTGTCGCACCTCCGGCACCGCGGAGAGGTTCTTGAGCGTGCCGGCCGCCGCGGACTGGGAATGGAGTCCCCGGTCTGGCAGATTTCGATGAGAGGACGGACGCCGCTGTGGCCGACGATTGCGCGGGCAATCTCGGGTGACATGGACAGCCGCTGCAGCGTGATGACTGCCTTCTCCCTGCCAACAAGGCTGCCGGACTCTGCCAACCGGATGAGCGGCGGCAGTGCGCCTTCTGACACGAGCAAGCCCTCGCAGCTGCCGGACTCAGCGAGCAAGCAGAGAACAGTGGCGGCCTTCTCTCTGATCTTGGGCGCCGTCGCTGTGAGCAGCTGCACTAGCGCGGACACGTTGCCACGGCCCAGCGCCGACAGCACGCTCTTCTCATCCTCGCGCAGAGCATCAAGGAGGCCATCCACAGCTCTGTTCTTTGCCTCGGCGTGCCCGATCTGCAGCCGAGCAAGCAGCTCCCTCACGTCCGTCTGCGAGCCTGCTGCGCCGCCGCCGCCTCGGCGGGAGGGATCGAAACCGTCGCATCGGACAGCACACCAGTCTTGACAAGAAGCCCGCAGTCCCGGAGGTTAAGGTCCAGCTTCCCGGCGAGCGCGTCGAGGTTGCTCTGCATCTGCAGCTTCCCAGCCTTGGGTGACTCGCGGCAGCGTGCGCCGAGCTCGGCTGCCTCGGCGAGCGTGGCGGCCACGGACTGCAGCAGCTCCCGGCAGAGCGAGTTCTTGGAGAAGCATGGGTGGTGGACAGATCCGACAGGCACGGCGGCACCCTCTCCAGCCTCGCCGCATGGCCTTCCACCGCCCTCCAAAGCCGGTCGCCGCGCGCGCCGCGTCCAGCGCGGCCGGCACCAGCCCCCGCGCCCGCTCGAGCAGCTCCTCTGCCGTCCCGGTCGGCGCGTCCCCGCCGCGGCCGGACAGCTCTCCAAGCTCATTTCTCTGTCGCAGCAGCTACAGCACCCCGCCTCGTGATCTGCAGTCATCCACTAGATCAGTGATGCTCCCTCCTCAGTCCTCACTAAAGAAAGAAGTGGACAAATATTGTAATGGAAAATGTCGAAGAAGCTAGAAGCCCAGAAGCAGACAGAGGAAGGAATCCCTCTGCTATTTTAAAGCGAAATCAAAATCCATCTTGGAAAGCTACTGCTAACCTGATCTACTATACTAGCATGCTCTCCACCGATCTTTTTCTTGCTTCGGGTGGACGAAATGTAAGATCGAGAAGATTAAATGCTGCAACGACACACAAAATCACGAAGCTGGTACGAAGGACCTATCAGAATTCCAAAACTTTCTGACCGTTTTGGACTGTTTGTTAAACGAAAATCAGACTGTTCCGGTAGGTCCAGGCATTTCGAGTTTTGACCCGCAAGAATGGTGATGGCTATGAAGGAGACGACTGAATGAGAACAAACAAAGAGGAAAAGGGAAATTCAACACTAGGAGAGGTGGCCAAGTGGTGCCAGTAGGCGATTATACTGAATACAAATAGTACTACTATACTAGCATTTGGCTCCGCATGTTACATCGCATGAAAACAGACTGGACAAAGCCATTTTCCGAAGCAAACACAACTAAATTTTCCTTGCCATTTAGAGTGACTATAATACGAGGGCGGCTACGGATGCCATCTCAGGAACGTGGGCGAAGGTTCGAGTGCTTACGACGAAAGGTGCAAGATTTGGGGCGCCCATAATTTTCAGACTACTTTCTTGCATTCTAACCCAAAGATTAAGATCTCGCACTTCCGTAACACCGAAAAATCATGGGGAAATAATTGCGTGGCGCGACGTATCGTACACGAACCGAGTCCTCCAAAAGCTTCACGCCTGATTTTGATCATCACTACTGTACCACGGCACGGCACGCCACGCACGCACAGCAAGAGGTTCTAAAGATTTTTTAAATGACGCGTGATTACTTAACGCCAACTACGAAATGTGTCAGTCACAAAAAAGCACTCCATCCAGTTAAAAAGGCCAGCGGTCCCACCTGACATGGACTCATGGAGGAGCGCACCGGCACCGCGCATGCGATCTGCGTTACACGGCGCCTTTTTTTCTTTTCCTCGCACGGACTGAAAGGTCCCCGTGGGCTTGGTGGGCCCGACGTGTCAGTGAGCGTGGCCGGACCGCATCATGAGCCGGATCGGCAGCGTCGCGGGGAACCCAACTGAGGCCGACCGAGCCCGGAGCACACCGCCTCGGGCTCCCGGACGCGGACGCACGGGTGTGGGCCCGCCCGGCCCCTCGTTCCGGAGCAGCATCCAAAGGAGAGCCCGGCTTGGGGCCCACGTGTCATCGGGACGGGCGGCGTAGTGGATACAGCTGTTGCGCTAGTGTGCCAGTGACGTGCGAGCGCCGGCGGCTCGGATGATAAGGCTGAGATTTATTGCGGGTTTCAAAATCAAGTCCCATGGTTTTGTTCAAATTTCAAAAAACGCTCCTGATCGCTCTGTAAAAATAATTGGAGAACCACCTGAGCGGTGTGTAATATTTCGAAATCAACTCGCACTCTGGTTCTCTCGTAAGACTTAATTAGAGGGGTGGAATGCAAATCTAGAAAGGAATGCAGGAGCGGTGTGGAAAGCAGATACTTGGCTTGGAATCCTAGCAACGGAGCACGAAAGGCGGCCACGAGGAAGAAGAAAGGCAAACGACAGCAGGAGGCGTATCCAGAAAATCTCATGAAAAAACAAAGGCAGTATCAAGCGAGCTAGTAGTTACCTGTCCCTCCAACGATCCGCTCGCTTCCACCGGACGCGTCGCCGCTCGCCCCTGGTGCTCGCCCCGCCCTCCTCACGACGACGGCCGCCAGCGCGTAGTAGAAACCGGCCAGAGCTAGTACCGCCGCTGCTGCTACGATCAATATGCCAACCATCAATCAATCAGACAACCATCACACGGATCATCGACATCCGCCGCGAGCTGCGCGCGTCGGGGAGAAGAGCCGAGCAGAGCAAGCAAGGGAGGAGGATTGGGAAATGACTATCACTCCACTCACCAACGCACGGTGGCTCCTCCGCGAGCGCTCTTGTTTGTTGTTATCTAGCCGCCTGCCGACAGGTGCCTCTTTCTTGGCGTCGCGCAGTTTCCAGCGAGTTGTTGGGGACGGCCTCGGAATTTATTTCTTCCCGGACCGTGGCTGTGGCTGGTAGCGAGGAGGAGACGAGGTTGTTTTTGAATTCGGGGCGGGGCGGGCCGTCGGATCGGGGGGCACGTGGGACGACGGGTGCTGGGGCGATCCGACCGTTTGAGCGGTGCCGGTTTTGAATCGAATCGGGGCTGCCTGCGTCGCCGTGCGGTGCGCTGCAGTTTCATTTTTTTTTTGAATTTTCCACGTATATTAAACCAGCAAAGAGTACACGATTATATCGATTACAAAAACAAAACTAAAAGAGACTAGCAAATCTATGAGATCTTCAAGCTCTTTCTTCATCCATGACACAATCTTGTACTTTTCTGAAAGCAGCCGTAGAACAACGCCAACACCACCAAACCACAGACATGTGAATACCACCGGAGGTTCTCCCTTTTTAATTTTTAGCCGCAATGTCAAGGCTTTGTACACGCACGCAGCCATTAAATTAATCAAGCAACATCGGCAAGAGCATCACCACTGATATTCCAGGGACAAATAACCGAACCACTTTGTCGACGTCGTTGGGAGCCGAGAGAACGAATCACCATTGCCGAAGACGTAGTAGCCGGGATAGATATTGCGACGACAAACCTCCTCGCGGCAATCATGAGAAACAATCCAAGATTGATCTGGCGAAGCAAGATCTGAAGAACCATACCTAGACAGACTTAATCTTCCAAAGCCACCATTGACGTCGGGAAGGATATCTCGCCGTCGAACGAAGCGTGGAAGATCACTTATTGCAGCGAAGAAGATGACGACCAAAACCAAACTCTACCATTAAGAACCTTTGAAAAGCGCCGTGCGTAGGTCCGAGGTCCCCACCCCTTCTAGTACCAGAACGGCACCTAGAGGAGGCGAGGACCCGTCGAATCTTTGCCGGCGGCGACGATGAAGCTGCAGATATCACCGGCGGTGGCGGCTAGGGTTGAAACCCTAGGCCGACGCCGCGATCGCCACCTCTCCTGACTTTCTCGTACTGGTGCGCTGCAGTTTCAGTTCTGCCACTCGCCGACCTTTTACGGCTTTTTTTTGCTGACATCCGCTGGGACAGGCGAGAGGGTTTTTGAATGAACGCTGCTATGCGTACGACGTTTTAGCGTCCGACGCTTGTACGACGTAGTCTGCCGTTGCTCTCAACGCCCACCAACGGATTGCAGCGTCGGACGTGAATCGTACACATAACGTCGTACGCAAAGCAGTTTCGTTTTTGAATTCAGGTCGATGCTGTTTATAGACTGTTCTAGCCACAGTTATTTTTTCTGAATCTACTGCTCCAGTGAGTAATTATATTTGTTGAGAGAGCACATGCTCAACGGTGGTGACAGGTGGAAGGAGCAAAAGGCGATTACGCATCGCAAAGCTAATTTTAACCATCGAGTATTTCCTTTCATCAATCACAAAAAGGGTGGAAGATTACATCTCATCCGTAGGCAGTGTACGTTGCCTACGAATGTCAAGCCATGCCACTCTCTTGTTTCGAGGGATCCGTCCATCGGTGTCCGCTTGCCGTGCGCCAGGATTCATTTTGTGGTGTGCGGCATCCACATTTTGTGACTTGTGTGATGGCAGGCCTAACAAGCCATCCGGCAGACGGGTCCCACATGTCATAGATAGACATTACCGCTCTGGCCGTCAAAATCTTTCCTTGTTGCCGCTGCAGCAAACCTCTCCTTTCTCGTCGCTTCGAATGGCTCTGGGACTATCGCGACCTAATAACAAGAATCCGTCGGCGACGAATGTGGTGCAGACGAAGGCGATGAAGCCGAAGCCAGTGGAGTTGCCGGAGGGGTTCATCACAGCGCAGATCTTGCTCTCTGGCGTCCGCTGGTAGAGCTGTCTGACGAGCACACGTGAAGTAATCAAGCGAGCAACGCCTTCTCTCCGCCGCCCAAATACTAGGCGAATTGAGGCAAGGGAGCTCAACGACGGCCCTACCTTTTGGGAGTTCCCCGTCGTCTTCCCGAACTATTACAACGACCTGTCAGGACCCGTGGCTAGCAACTGGGATCGAGAACCAAACAACGAAAAGAGTAACGATAATTGCAGGAATTAATTGCAGATAAAAGAGAAAATTGGGTAAATTGCAGATAAAGGAAATTGCTGGAAGGAAGAACAGGAAAAGTAGAACAAAGAAATTAGGGTTTTTCCATATCGCGCCGCCCATCCTCCCACTCTCCTGGGTTATATAGAGTACCCCAAGGAGCCACGATACAAATAGTTTGAATTATGAATTCGAGTGAATTTAGCCACAGACGGCAGTTAACAGATAGAATGAATCTCAGCCGTCGGATGGTGATGAAAAGGAATCTGCTGATCTGAACCGCACGTTAACTGAAGGTGTATAGAACAGGTTGATCAGCAGAATTCTTCAGTTAAGCTTCAGGTCTTGACAATACTTCCCGCCGAACTCCAGACTTCAAGGCTGGAATGTTGGAAACGTTGCTCTGGTGAATTTAGCGTCCTCCCATGTAGCTTCTTCCAGAGATAAGTTTTCCCAGTGTATCAGCCACTGAGGTACAGCAACGTCGTAGTCTCCCGACTTGCGTGGTATCTGGCGGTATTGGAGCACAGCCACTGGTGCTACCTTGATCTTCCCATCAGGAGTCACCATAGGAAGAGTTGGGTTTGGAACCGCCTTAGGACCGATGTGCATCTTAAGTTGATTAACATGGAACACATCATGGAGCAATGTCCCTGCTGGAAGTTGAATTTTGTATGAGACGTTTCCCACACGTTGAAGTACTCGGAATGGCCCATAATATTTGGATGAGAGTTTGAGTGCATTTCTCAGTCCCAGAGCTGTTTCCCGGTAAGGTTGCATCTTCAAGTAGACCATATCACCAATTTCAAATTTCCTTTCAGTTCTTTTCAAGTCTGCATACTTTTTGGTCCTGTTTTGTGCCTGCAGCAAGTTATGCTTGAGGGACCTGAGCATGTCCTCCTTGTCTTGCAGAGTAACTGCCACTTCTTCTGATGTGTCACAAGGAATGGAAACTTCATGCAGTTGTTGTGGTGCATATCCATAAAGAGCTTCAAATGGAGTAGTTTTCAGCGAGGTATGGTACGAGGTATTATACCACCATTCTGCTGCTGGCAGCCAGTTTGCCCATTTCTTTGGTTCTTTGAAGGCCATACTGCGCAGGTACTGTTCCAAGCATTGATTTACACGCTCTGTCTGCCCATCCGATTCAGGGTGGTATGCAGTGCTGAAGTGTAATTCAACTTTGAGTGCTGCGAAGAGCTCTTGCCACAGTTTAGAAGTGAAGATCCGATCCCTGTCACTCACAATCACCTTAGGTGGTCCATGTAGCTTGAAGATGTTATCCATAAACAGGTTGGCAACTTGTGCAGCTGTGAATGGGTGAGAGAGAGTGATAAAATGTGCATACTTGGTTAATCTGTCAACGACCACAAGTATAACATCCTTCCCTTTTGACTTTGGTAGACCTTCTATGAAATCCATGCTGATCTCGGACCATTTAGTGTGAGGTATGTTCAGTGGATCCAGAAGGCCAGGGTAGTGGACTCTCTCTGTTTTTGATATCTGGCAGATAGGACATTTAGCTACCTTGTCTTCAATGAAGTGTTTCATGTTTGTCCAGAAGAATAGCTGTTTAATCCTGTGATAAGTTACTCTGTTCCCTGAGTGACCTCCGAAGATGGAGTTATGAAAGGAAGTGAATATCCTGTCCTTGAGATCAGTATTATCTCCCAATACAATTATGTTGTTGTACCGTAAGATGCCAGAAGTGAGTTTGAACTTTGGGTTGCTGTCAGCTGAAATTGTCAGTTCTTGAAGTAGCTTTGTGCACTTCTCATCGTTCTAATATGTTTCTGCTACCTCTTGGAGCCAAGTGGGTACAGATGCTGAAATAGCCATGCAATTGCTCTCTTCATCATGTGAGCTTTTGCGAGAGAGAGCATCAGCAACTGAGTTTTCTGCTCCTTTCTTGTACTCAATGCCATAGTCAAATTCCGGAAGTTTTAGCATCAATTTGTGCTGGATGCCTTCGAGTAAACGTTGACTAGATAGGTATTTCAGACTCCTCTAATCTGTTTTGATTACCAGTTGATTGCCCAATAGGTAGTGGCGCCATTTCTTCAATGCTTCTAACATGGCTAATGCTTCCTTTTCATAGATTGATAGGGCTTGTGCTTTCTGTCCAATTGCTTTGCTAAAGAAGGCAATGGGCTTTCCCTGCTGCATCAATACTGCCCCTAGTCCTTTACCCGAAGCATCGGTCTCCAAAGTGAATGGAACATCGAAATTGGGTAAGATTAGGACGGGAGGGCTTGTCATGACTGTTTTCAGTTTGTCAAATGCTTGTTGTTGTGATTCTGTCCACACAAACGAATCTTTTTTCAGTGCATCGTGTAGTGGCCTGCAAATAGAAGCGTAGCCTTCTATGAACCTCCTATAATAACCAGTCATACCCAGTATCTGCCTCAATTCCTTGACATTCTTTGGAGTTGGCCAGTTGGTGATTTCTTTTATTTTTGAGGGATCAGTTGCTACTCCTTCTCCCGAGATGATGTGACCCAGATATTCAACAGAACTTGTCGCAAAGGAACACTTGGAGGTTTTGGCTTTAAGTTGATGTATGCGGAGCAATTGTAGCACCAGCTTCAGGTGGTTCCTGTGCACTGTTAGATTCTTGTTGTAGATGAGTATGTCGTCGAAGAAAACCAGGACGAACTTTCGGAGGTAAGGTGAAAATATGCTGTTCATTAGTTGTTGGAAGGTTGCTGGAGCATTAGTGAGTCCAAAGGGCATCACTAGATACTCATAGTGACCAAGATGTGTGCTGAATGCCGTTTTTGCAATATCTTCACGGTTCATCCGAATCTGGTGGTATCCTGAACGGAGGTCCAACTTGGAGAATACAGTGGCACCTTGCAACTCATCCAGTAAGTCCTCGATGACTGGGATTGGGTATTTGTTCTTGATGGTCAGGGCGTTCAATTGCCTATAGTCAACACAGAGGCGCCAAGATTTGTCCCTTTTTCTGACTAGTATAGCAGGTGAAGAATATGGACTGTCACTGATCCTTATTTCAGAGTTCTTGAGCATGTTTTGAACTAATTCATCAACTATGTTCTTTTGTTTATGAGGCATTCTGTATGGTCTGATATTTGGGGGATTGGACCCTTCCTTCAAAGGTATCTTGTGGTCACATTCTCGATGAGGAGGAAGGCCTTCAGGTTCAGTGAAAACATCTTGAAATTGTTGTAAGATCTGTTGTACAGAATCATCTGTATCAACTGAAAGAGTATTCATCTCAGTATGTGCTTCCTTCTCTGAATTATGTACTCTGATAAGATAAGCCTGTGCCCCACTTCTCAGTAACTTGGAGCAAGCTTTGGCCGAGATTGTAGTTTTGTTCAGAGGGACTGCCCTGTCCATGAGGGTGCACCATTCGCCCTTAACTGTGATGGATATACTCCTGTTCTCCCAATCATAATAGTTAGGACTATGTGTCTTGAGCCAATTAGCTCCTAGGACCATGTCATAGCCCTTCAGTTCCAATAGTTTACAGTCATGTGTAAAGACAGTGTTCTGAATTTTGAATTCGCATGCAGGTAAGTATCCTTGTGATAACAACTCGCCGCCTCCAGCTACCATTACCTTGTTTGCTGAGGTAGGTAAGGGTTTCAGTGATGTTTTCTTGACGAACTCGCTGTCAATGAAGGTATTGGTGCTTCCGGTATCGATGAGAGCTACTGCCTTTTGTCCTCCCACATGAACAATAACTGATAAGGTTGTGTCACCAGGAATCCCATGCAGAGCTTCTGCAGATATCAACATAATATTGTCCTTCTTGGGCTTTGGTGGTTGAGGTTGATCATCCTTTTGCAATTCAGTAGCAGCTGGTTTTGGTTGTTCTGCCAGAGTTGCTTCCGCATCATGATAGGTGTCAGTTTGCTCCGATTCTTCATCCGAGTCGCTGTGTCCTTGCCACTGCAGGGCATGTACAAGGTTCTTGAAATTGGCACACTTATGGGTGAAGGACCACTGTTCAGGACAGTACCAACATTTGCCTTTTTCTTTCCTTTCTGTTGCATTTCGAGGCTTATTGTCTCTGACCATGTTCTGTCCACGTGGGTTATTCTGCTGAGGAAATCTGTTGCCTTGCACATTTGTTACTGGACGTTTGTTACCAGCAATATAAACTAGCTCTTGTTGACGGGCGTGCCAGTAAGCATTTTTCAGTGAAGGAGGAGAGTGACTACGAACTGCATGCTTGACTGTTTCCTTTAGACCACTGATAAACCTCAATAGGAAGAAATTTTCCGTGAGGTATGGGTGATCACGTTGCATCTGAATCATGTAATCTTCGAAGCAGTCTATGTACTGGTTGACCGTGGAGGTTTGTTTCAAGTATTGAAATTGCTCCATTGACTCGTGTTCGCCTGGTGCAGGGAACCTTTCACAAAGGAGCTCACAAAACTGCTTCCATGACTGTTTGGTGACATCAATTGCACTACTGGAGAGCCATGTCTTTGCCATTCCTCTGATATGAGCCACTGCCCATTTTATCTTGGATTCATTGGTTATTCCACTCAGGGTAAAGACAGCTTCACACTCATCCAGCCAAGACTGAGCATTTTCTCCTGTGAACAGAGGAAGTTCAAGGCTGGGTGTTCTGATATAAGGCTCCTGACATGCCTGTGTGGTTTGCTGCTGAGGAGATGGTGACGAAGGTGGTTGTTGGTTAAAGCGGTTTGTGTTGTAGGATTGTGGTGAATTGTGTGTATTGGCTTGTGGGAAAGGCGTTGTAGGAGGTGGTAGGGCTGCTTGGATAGGTTGTAACTGATATGGTGGTTGTGGTGGAGGATAATGGTAATATCCCTGAGCTGGTGGATAGTAGGAGTAGTTTGATGGTGGAGGAGGGTAGTAGTGAGCTTGTTGTTGAAGTGGAGGTTGGGTGTAGTAGCTAAATTGTGGTGGAGGAGGTGGTGGTGGGTAGTACATGGATGGAATGGTAATCGGGGAGGTGTGCTGGGTGTATGAAGGTGGAGGCAGCTGCTTAGACTGCTCGTTGGGTGCCAAAGGTGGGGAATTTGGGGTAGTGACGGCCTGGGTGTGCGAAGAATTCGATGATGGGAGTGCGGGGTTGTCTTTTGTTGCCACCGAAGATGAACTAGGTGTGACAACCTCCGGAATTGGGCTCAATGTCGGCGGTGGTGGTGGGGGTGTGGCGAAATTCGCCATCGCAGATTCTGGATCTGAAGCTCTCGACTCCACAGGTTTCGCTTTCACTGCGAAGGCTATCTGGGCAACCATCTCAGACAAACTCGTCATCGTATCTTGGATGTTGTCGATGGAGTTCTGCTGATGTTCGAGTCGACGCTGGATGTGCAGGACTTCGCGTGGGAGACGATTCGCGATCGCAGCTTCTTCACGGGCCTGTTCCTGCGCTGCTTCCAGCAGCGCCGCCTCTTCGGCCGCCGCCGCCAGCTTCTCCTGCGACCTTGTGCGGATGATCGACATGTCGAAGGAGAGGCGCTTAGATCTCGACCGCGGAGCGATGATTTCTTGCCGGCAGGCTGGGGGGAGGGATTTTACCGCCGACCAGTGTGGTCAGGTAACCTCAGATTGGAGCCATCGCCGGATTTGTGGGTGGAGAGGGTGGGAATCGCTCGGGGGAGGAGTGGCGTCTGATACCAATTGTCAGGACCCCGTGGCTAGCAACTGGGATCGAGAACCAAACAACGAACAGAGTAACGATAATTGCAGGAATTAATTGCAGATAAAAGAGAAAATTGGGTAAATTGCAGATAAAGGAAATTGCTGGAAGGAAGAACAGGAAAAGTAGAACAAAGAAATTAGGGTTTTTCCATATCGCGCCGCCCATCCTCCCACTCTCCTGGGTTATATAGAGTACCCCAAGGAGCCGCGATACAAATAGTTTGAATTATGAATTCGAGTGAATTTAGCCACAGACGGCAGTTAACAGATAGAATGAATCTCAGCCGTCGGATGGTGATGAAAAGGTATCTGCTGATCTGAACCACACGTTAACTGAAGGTGCATAGAACAGGTTGATCAGCAGAATTCTTCAGTTAAGCTTCAGGTCTTGACACGACCCACACGCCATTGCAATAAACACGTTTCTCCTCCTCGATCGAGTTGGGCGAGAACGACGCCGACGACGTCAACTCGGGGCGCCCCCACAAGCCAGGCCGAGGCTTTGACCTCAACCAGGACGCCTCTACAGTGACTCGTCCGCGCTACGTCGATCGGGAGTCACGAACGGCGGCTCGACCATCAAGGCTTCCCGACAACAGTTGTTCGGTGATGGCACCGCCACAACTTGCTCGACGAAATGTTCGCCCTTGGCGAGGTACGTTTCTAACCATGTGTGCATGTGCGCATTGAATAGGCCACCCCGTGTGTGTGCTTTTGAATGGTGCCGGCAATGTGAAAAAAATCCACAAATGAATTGTGCTATGACTGGTGTCGGCAATGTGGATTGTGCATTAAATGGTGTCGTCAATGTGAATTGTGCATGAAATGAGACCGACAATGTGTGGTTTCAATTTGGCATGTTTTGTCTGCCTTAGGACGATGGCGCCGACGCCATCAATCACCTTATCCAAGGATCCTATTTCTGCCATGGTCAGGGCGAGGAGGCCGGCCAAGATAAGGGAATCAACGAGGAAGTAGAGGTTCACGATCTTGAGGCCGACAAGAATATCAAGAGGCAGGGGTGGGGGGAGTAGAAAAATTAGTGGATTGGCAAGGAGGATGAATTGTTGTGTGATTCATGGATGGCAATAAGAAAAAAAAGCCATTGCCGGTACACAATAAACTCGTGAATCCTATTGGAATAGGATCTACAAAGACTTTAAAGAAAGAAAGTAATACCCACCACAGAACGCTTTGTACATTGAGCGAAATGCAAATTCAATCGAAAAGTGGTGGAGCACCACACGAGATCTTTGCAACAAGTTACATGAGTGTCATGACCAAAATATAACGAGAAATGAGATTGGCAAGACCCACAACAACAAAGTTAGATGATAATCAAAACTCCTATCTATATGGCATGCATGACATGAAATTGCATTGATCGCAAATTCCTATCTATTTGACATGTGCCCTTTTATCTAGTTGAAGAATGCTCTAATGATGTATCAAGGGATGTTCGATAAGAAGCCCTTCAATTTGATGCATTGTTGGTGGACAACACTTCGACTCTCTATGAGCTGAGGGGGAGATAAGGGCGATATAGATGAAACCAACTATTGGGGTCGTCCTACTTCCACGACCAATTGGGAACAAGAAAGCAAAGGCGAGAAAGAAGGCGGCATCATCTACTACCTCCCTCCATAAGTCGCTTGCCTCGTACATGAAGGACGCCTCATTGTTCTCGACTCTCATGACGAAGATGCACAAGGGAACAAAGGAAGGTGGAACATCTACTTTGAAGTGCAAGACCAAAAACTTAAGGAGATGCAAGTTGATAGGAAGGTCGAGAGAATGTCCACCACATGACGAACATGACCCGGATCAACAAGCTTTCTTTCTGAGAAGGTCGTGCGCATCATGAAGGAGAGGAGAGAAAGTGCCATGGATGTCGAGACCCAAGAATGATTTTTTTGCACTGAAAGATTTTTATGCATTTTTGATGATGGCTTGATGAGGCTAGACTTTGGTTGCATTTTGGTGGTCGACTTGCTGTTGACCGAAACTTGGTGGCCGGTATTGCTGTTGGCCGAGTCTTAGTTGGCCGGAATTGATTTATCTACATTTCAGTTGCTGGATTTGTTGTTAGCATTTGTTGGCATTGAATTTTTTTTAAATGAAAAGAATGATCAAATATGGACAAATCTAAATGGGTCGGCCGTTTTGCCTCAGACAAGTGTCTGGCACCCCGAAGCAGACACATTTGGAAGGTGCCTACAGTTTCCAAACTCTTTCCAAATCAAATCTATAGACATTTTCAGCTCGTTTACTCCCTCCTTGTGCAACATAGAAGTGGGGAGTATCCACTCAGCTGAATTTCCACAAACGCTAGGGAAATGGGCTTAATTTTTTTGTAAAATCCCAGAATGATATCTTGTACGGTTGTTCCACTGGTCACAATCTCCAAGTGAGGTGTGTTTGAATGCAGATCCACATCATCGACGGTGGTGCATTTAGTAAATTTCACTTTTTTTTTCAAGTTATCTGAAACTTGTCCACCTGAAATCAGAGAATTCGCACACTGCTGCAATACATATGGATGGAGATGCAGCGGGGCCTCCCACAGACCCCCACTGTCCCTTTGCGGGCAGTTCACACAAAGAGTGGACCATGTTCTGAAAATAAAATAAAAAGAGTGGACCATCTAGCCCATCTGCAGCGTGACAGCAGTAGCCGCACGGCAAACTTGGTACTACAGAGTACAGAATACAGCCTGATGCATCGACCATATCTGGCGGCACGCATTAAACACCACCGCATGAGACAACATATAGTGGAGTAGATACATTTTGAACCTTGAGAATATAGCAGAGGGCACCTGTGAGAAGGCTCGGAACGATGCCCAACTGACGCTCCCGGACAAGTTATTTAGAGCCGTATTAGTTGATACGCTCACAAGAGAACAAGGCAGATCAGGTCACGGGAACGTCTGGCATCAACCATCGCTGATCTAACTCAAACCAGCTTCAGCTGGAAAACGAATGGTTAATGTGCTGTTCGACATGAAGTGGCATTGAAGAGATCCAGTGACCAATAGATTCTGGTTCCACAACCGAGAGTATTCACCACTTGTGTGCTCCACCTGTGCCTCCTGTTGAGGTTTGCAAACTGCTCACTCAGACCTTTCAGCAGCAAGGGGTAGAGCTATTGGCTATCATCGACTTGAGCCATTCTGCCACTAAGAGAACCAAAACAGTTGCTGTTACCCAACTGCAAAAAGTAAAATAGAATAAATCAAGCATGATCCAGTGAGAAACTGAGATTATCAACCTTGACAGTAAATGGTAACATAAGTAGTACCAACAAATGAATAGCCAGCAAGCCAGGAAATAACTTACCAGGCCCCATAAAGTACAAGAGTCAAAATTAGTCTATACAGGAAACACAACATGAGATTTTATTGTTTCTATCCCCAAACTTATGACAATAGTATCGAGGTTCTTACGATTCAGCAAAAAGAAAACGATGGCAACATTATCACTGAAGCTTTTTCTTTTCAATCTTGTTTTTTGCAGTATGGGTTGATTTATTATGCCAAAACATTAAATACGGCAGGCATTGCTTTCCTTAATGATTAAGATTTGCTACTAGCACGCCAACATTACCGAGTATCAACTAGGTTAATATCCAACCATCAAACTATGGCTCAGTGTCTCCTCTAGAAAGGTGCCATCCAGCATCATTCCACTTAACAAATGGTAACTGAGACCCAAACAAGTTAACCCTCTCACTGCAAAAGTCCTTACCTCCCTCAGTAACTATTAAGTATCGACAATGTAGTTGATACCAAATAACTAGACAAGAAGCAGCTGGAGTTAACAGTTACTCCCTCCGATCCGTTAAAATTGTCGTTACAATTTGTAGTTATAACCAGCGAGGCGACAGATTTTTCGGATCCGAGGGAGTATATGATTTGCCCCCTTGGGGTGCAACAAACAAATCTTTAGCAGTACCAATCAGTAGTAGTTGTATGTGTACCGGATCAAGCACTACAAAGAGGCACAGGCTACATGCTTTGCACAGACAAGGACATGACATCACGAGATTCTAGCCAGATTACCAACAAGAATATGGTGAGATAATTAAAAGGAAGGCATGAGACGATTTAGGAATCTAGTACAAAAGTATTTTGAGATTATTGTCTTATTGAGATTCTAACTATATACCAACGTATGAGTCTCTCCCTTATTTACCTCTTGCTACATTTAAAAAAAAAAAGGGTATTCCAACCAATGTTCATATAGTTATCTTTGCTTCACTGAGAATCTGGCACGACTCCTGATACACTGCTAATCTAAGTTCCAACTAGGTAACTTAGCAAAGGGCATTGATATAGCAATGGCTTGCTTGCTTTTTTTTTAGACGGAAGGCACATAATGCCCAGCTTTAAATTAACAAAGCCCCACGGCGATGGTATCAAATGGCTTGCTTGCTAGGACACATAGTTATAAAAAGCGCGCCTAGGCTCACACTAAGCTTGCTTAGGCGCTGAGCGGAGGCAAAACGCCTTGCACTTAATTGCGCTTAGCATTTTAAAACCTTGCTAGGATATATGTGAAAGTAATAAGCACATAAAGCTATATGCTATACTGTTGGTCCAGATATTGGAGACCTCATAGAGGAGTGGAGAAGAGAACAATCCAAATGAGAGAACTGTAGACCTGGAATTATAAGAGAGTCAAGATCTCAGACCTGAACAAGTCTTACTGCAAAAACGACTCGGAAAGCTAGCAATATGTTTCAATAACTATTACAGAAATTCTTGCCCAAACTACTCAAATGACGTTTGAAAATGGCAAGACATTAGATACTTCAGCATACGGAGTACTTCTGCATGTGTTTGCTCAAACATGCATTGTGGGTTTAAGATATCATGTCCTGCAGTCCAAAGATATATTTTCCATTATCTCAAACATTATGCTAGGATTACTTGTTATTAGTTCAGTCAAATGGAAAGGCCAAAAATTCTAACAATTTGACAGATGAGATGTACTTGTGCGGTAAGAAAACAAATAATATGAGATAAGGTCAGGAGATTCTTGTTGGCACCCCCCACCACAAAAAAAAAGACAATAACAATGGGAGTGCATATTAATGAACGGTACAAAGTGCAATTATGGATGAGCTGTGCCAACTGACAAATTATTGAAGTGTTGAACAATATCCATTAGGCCATTACCTACCAACATGATGCAATGATCAACAAAAGTAACTCAAGAGAAGTGACAAATAATCTCTGTCTAGATTTAAATGTTTGTGCACACATTCGGTACTAACTGCAGATGGCAAATTCAATATGGAAAAGCCATTTACTCAATAGCTGAGATGTCAACTTATACCCTCACCTCCCTGGTCCCATCAAACCTGGGTGCAATTTTTGCTACAACTGATACCTCATTCCTCCTAAGAATCCACCAAATTACTCACTAGCTTCGCTCAAAAGTTCTACATTATAGAAGATAGTATCACCACAATACATGTAATCCTGATCTGTGACAACATTTTGGACTTAAAAGCTCTTTGTTTCCCCTTGGTTTTAACTTGACAAGACAGTAGTGGTGTACTGTAGCCAGGTTTTGGCCAGTCGGGGCTTTTTACCTGTTATACTCTGATGATGGCCTGCCATCAAACGTACCTGAACTTCTGTTGTGTTATTAATATGATAGTGAAATCCCAGGGCTAACTCCGTATGAGGAAAAGGGTTGGATTCAAGACTGAAATCCTTGGAAAGATGTTTTCTGATTTATAGCAAACCAAACAGACATATCATGGACAGATACAAGGAAAAACCATGATTCCACATTTTAGCTCTTGTCCATTGAACAGTCTTTGTTGGCCAATTTGGTTTTCAACCAGTGCTGCTCACAACGAAAATGTTTCTGCCTACTGATCTTTCTATAACTGCAAAATTCTCTTTCGATTGCACATCCTTGTGTCCTTTGTCTAAGTTGCCAAGGATTCGCTCCAAAACCATTTTATCCGGCATTTTATTGTACAGAACCCAAGCCTTCTGAATCCATTCTAGTATTTTTACACTACCGCCCAGACCACAGCATTTAATCAAACTTTTAAGAATAGTTCAGTAATTGCTTCCTGGCATATACAAAATCTGGAATAAACATTTCACCAATAGTTTAGTGAATATGCCTAGTACTGAAAGGGTAGCTGGCTTGTCCCAAACCATAGCTTCCTATGTGAAACCGAATGTTTATTTAGCTGACAAATGAAAATAGATAAAGGATATTAAATACCTTGGATGTCACTGAGCTACGCACGTCGAAATTTGTTTGCAACTGCTCTTATCCAAACCCTATCTTTCTCACTATATGCATAATTTGCATTGGAGGCCAATAGGATGACACCTTCGGCTTTTGTTTCACCGTTAGCTGGATCAGAGTTGCTCACAATTGGTTGTGCCAACACAGAAAGAATTCCTTGTGGCAGAACCTTCCCAAGCTGAGTGTCTAATGAAAGCAGCATGGTTGGTCTACTGTAAGACATATAATTGAAATATATAAAACAAGGATAAAGCAATGCTAGAAACATTTTATAAGCAACCAACATCACAGAGGAAAACAAAAACATTATTTTCATGGGCCAACTAGAAACCAGTACCAGTTCTTATCCCTAAGATGCAGGTGCACTTCTTTTAGTGAAAAAGTTACGACTTAAAAAAATTGGCAATTGGTAAAATATAAACAGTGCCACGTGTATAAAAGCATATGGCCTGTCAGCACAAACATAATAAAAGCTCCCAGACTAAATTTCAGTACAATTATCAATTCAGAGCAACTGAAGTATGATGCTTCACCTGAACGGGACAAAACATTATGAAATATGTATATTTCATGCTTGATACAAGCAAAAGGTTACAGATGGTGCCTTTTGCAGTCACTAAGAGGAAGAAAAATATATCCAATGGATAACTAAACGAATACCTTTTTATACACAAACTTAGAAAATATTCTGGTTGGCAGGATAAAGTGGCGTACTTAAGGCAGGATAGAACGACACACTTACCAGAAAAACTAGGAAGGTACAAAGCGCTACTCAGATCAACGAGTCCAGCTTGTTTCATCTGGCTCTTGAACCACTCAATCATGTCATATTTGGGAATATCTGCAGGAGGATCCCAGTATCCACGTATGCACAACGCATCACCGACTGCTATGAGCTGGCAGGAAGCAAATGAAGGTGAGACATCTAACAAGTAGCAAAATGTGCTAGACATGATCACAATGGACGTAACAAGAAAAGATTGCTACCGCTACACCTGCTTCATAATTAACATTTTAACGAGAACGAGCCAGTGGCTCGGTGGTGTGGTGTGGCAGTGGCCAGCCCACCCACCCGAGTTCGATCCTGGGATCAGCTCGGGGTGTCTCACCCGCGGTACTGTTCACTAGGAATAGCGCACACGTCACTGTTCATAGGAACAGTGTTCCAGCGCCTCCCACGCGCATTCGTGCCACAACTGTCAGAACTCAAAACGCGCGTGCTCCGTGTGTCTAGTTGTAGGTCTAGCTTGTGTACTAGGGGTGTGCGTGCGTGTGGTGTGAGTGTGGTGTGAGTTAGTACATGAGTTCAGATACTACAACTGTACCCCAAATCGTGAGGCATCAAAAAAAAAAATTTAACTGCTACACAGAACCTTGCATTATTCACTCACTATTCATACCACCAATAACAGAAGCAAGCTAAACCAAATACTAAATTGCAAGACATGCCTATAACATGTCTATAGTAACTCAAGGGTTTCCTGCAAATACAATTCACCGGCAAGCTGGGATAACATGGCTTAAGGTTGATGAAAATGAGGGACGAGATTATCGAAGTTACAAAAGCAATGCAATGTTATGAGATTCAAATTTATCAAAAATAAGGTCTTGATTCTGAATATATAAAACACTTTTGACTGCTCAACACATTTCATTTTGGTCAGCTCTACATCGAGAACTTTCAAGATTAATTAAAGTCTATATGGGTGAGAAGCATCTGAAAAACATACCACAGACGTGGTGTTTGTGTTCTGCAGCAGAACATACGTCGCCCAGGCCATATCCTCCTTCTGCGCCGCCGACAGTTCATCAGGAATCACAAACACCTGCCTGCTCCCGTCAGGCAACGGCACACGACCTGCAGCACCCGCACCCTACAACAACCAAAATCCACACACTCATTTTCTCAACATTCATCGTATGGTCCCAGTTTACATTTAGAAAAACAACTTGGACGCATCCCACCTCTAGGAACCTCCCGAGGTACGGCAGCGCTGCCGAGAAGGCGGCCAGGCACAGCCCAGAGTCTCCGACCTCTGCGATTTCGTCGCGTAATAACCCTTAAAATAGGCGTCTACATTACGATGGAAAATACGAGGATGAAGGTAGGGCGAGAACCGACGAGCTGCGCAGAGGTTGGGGACGGCGTGAGGAGGTGGTTGAGGAGGACCAGGGCGCCGAAGCCGAGGCCTATCCACCGCGGGAGGTACGACTCGTCCAGCCCTTGGATCCCTGCGTTGGTGCCGCGCTGCGTGTAAGACGAAGGAAAATGCGCAATTCCAGTGGGCCGGAGCGACGGATTTCGGCGCCGGGGGGAGGCGGAGTGGAGGGGGAGGAGGAGGTACCGAGGGTGAAGCGGAGGACGGACAGGTTGACCTGCTGCGGAGGTTGGAGTTGGAAGCGTGGACGCGAGCCGGGAGGGAGCGGCGGTGGAACTTGGGTCTGGCTGTGGGTTGGGGGAGGAAGAGGGAGGCGTGCGCGGTGGCGGGAGCCGCTGGAGGTGGAGCAGCGATGGGGCGGGGGCGAGGAGAGCAGCCATGGCGGATTGGTGGTGTCCGTGCGTGCGTGTCCCCTCGCAGGCGCAGTGTATAATTTGTAGGCAGTTTTGACAAAATTAACCTTTTTCGAATTTATTACATAAAATACACCAAAATTTCAAATATTTCACGATCTAATCATTTTCATGGCGTCATACTCTACTGCATGACCCCCCAGCAAATGGCGTCGTAAACCCTGTCACGTCGGATTAATCAGCCCGCACCTTGGTAACATGGCGCCCCCGCCTACGCCGCCATGGTTACTAGCATGGCGCATTTAGCCAAGGCGCCATGTTTTTTCTACTATGTTTTTTCTGTTCATTGGGTAGAATCAAAAATAGAATAAATCCTCTAGGGATTGATTCAGCAAGGTCATGAGTTCAAGTCATGTATCGTTCCAATTATTATTTTTTCGGATTTTTTTTTGTTTTTCACTCATGCAGCATATGCAGTATGTCATAAAAAACATAAAATTTAAATATATGACATACAGCGTACGAGACACACTGTACATATGTTTATCGGCAGTCCACATTGACTAACGGCCTTGAAGAGAAAACACAACACACCAGAGTCAGACCACTAGGATAGAGCATATTTCGTGTGCTGAATAAACCCTATAACAACTTTATTCTACTTTGGATTTTTCCCAGTGAGTAAAAAGAAAGCATGGCGCCTTGGCCCGGGCCATGCTATCGAGGTGCGGGCCCGTCGAAATATGACGTGGTATGGTTTACGACGGCTTTTATCGAGGCGTCATGCAGTAGAGCATGACGTCCCAGGGGCAGGCGTCATGAAAAGGGTTAGATCATGAAATAATTAAATTTTTGATTCATTTTGTATGATAAGTTTGAAAAAGGTCAATTTTGTCAAAATTGCCTAGTCTGTACAGCCAGCCAAACGGGCCGAAAAACACTGTCCGGCACGTTAGAGCATCTACAACCGGCCTGGGAAATTTGTGGGCCGGGACATCCCCTATTTTGTTCTTCCCACAACCACCTCTAACCATCAAAAATATGCAAACATATGCACGCAAAGTTTAACCACAAATTTATCACAGATTCATCACATAGTTATCTCAAATTCATCACAAATTTGGGAATGAATCAATCACCCCGTTTGTTAACTGTGGAGAATTTATTTGTGACCGAATTTTCCCTTCCCAGTGTTATTTATGGAGCAATATCCTCTTCAATATGTTCCAACAATGGCTTACAAAAGTTTCACCGACTCTTTCTATCAAAAAAAGAATCACTCAACATATGCAATAAGTGAAGTGAACAACAAAAACAAAGCACATAAAACTTATATTGCCCGCTTGGGCATAACATTCCGCAAACTTGTTATTCGAGACAGTAATGCATGCCATATATGGCGGAGACATTGCTCGGTTTGCCTTTGGATTTTCACTGAATGCTGGATTTTTTCCCCAAAAGTCCGAGTAGTTTAATTCATAACTAGAATTTCTTTGGGTCAACAAAAGCTTGCACAACAACTCATTCTCGTGAACGGAGTAGTGATTCAGTATTGATGGCTTTGTGTCCGGCATTGAATCAACAAGTATCACAATTAAACTACCGTTGTAAAAATTAATCATACAACAGTAAAGAAATGTGCATAGTAGAGATTCTTGTTTTAACTTTCCTGGAAGCTGAAAATAATGGGTAAGAATGGACTATAGCATATTAAATCTAGTATTCATACTACAATGTAATGATATCTAACATTATAATCACGATTCTGAAGAATTAAAAGCATCTCCACTGGTGCCCACACTAGTACAAACTTGACTAATCTAGACGGAAACCAGAGCCGGTCGGATTGAAAATAAAAACCGCCGTCTGGGAAGAGACACCTCAAACGGTCGTTATCCGTCTCTAATTTAAGCTGCGACGGTTATTCTGTACGTCCGTCTCTAATCACATACACATCCGAGACGGCCAGGAAAAGACCCCGGAGCAGATATATTTTAGACGGCCATGAAAACTACGCGTCGCTCATTATACAACTATTTGAGACGGCCAATAAAGTTAACCGGCACTAACTTAAATATGCAAAAGCTAACACAAAATCACAGGCACACACACATAGACATAGAGCATTGTTCGAAGCAAATCAAGCTATAGCTAATAAATTACTAGTGATCTTGGGCGCACAGGAGAGGCGTGTCGCGCGCTGAAGCTCTAGATCGATCACCAACTATTGTCAATCTCGGGCTTGACGAAGAGCCAGCTACTCGAGCCAGCAGCGCCGTCGTCCTTCTTCCAGCCTACAGTACCACCCGAGCCACCTGCACCACCGCCGTCGTCGTCCTTCGTGCAGCCCGAGCCACCAGTCGTCGTCGTTCCCCGTCGTCCCACCTAGAGCGCTTGGCCCGCCCGAGCTTTCTTTCTCTAAGCAACCGGGACAGTACGTTGCTCTAGGGGGCTGTGGTGGTGGTGGTGGCGGTGGTGCAATTGGGACGAGGTGCGCTCGGCCCTCTCGATGATCTTGATCTTGCGGTACAGCACGTAGGCGACATGCCATCCACACTGCATATCTCAGGTTCAGTTCATCAAGTGGGGACTCCACCCAGAAGAGTGTCGTGTCTCTGGAAGTCGTCCTTCATGCGCAAGTAGAAATTGGAGATTAGTGCGTTCGCCAGGGCGGCCATGCCATTGCCTTTCCTCTCGGCTCCGTTCACCCAGAAATGCCTTTGAATATCCACGTGGAAATCAATTGGGATAAAGAAGCCGGCCAGGTTGTGTACATGACCTGAAAGTCACCCCTTATGTCGACTGAAGCGAATGAAATTCCCTTCAAACGAAGGAAATCAGACAACGCCTGAGGACATTCATCCACCAGGCCACAACTGCAGTTTCATATATAGGAAGAAATTAAATAGTAAGTAATTAACAACATATCTTCATAAGCTATTAATGAAATATAAGACCGAACGAGAACCACAAATTCAACTTAAAAAATATAATGCATGCCCTAAAAAATTAAAGAAAAACAGAGAAACAGAGGATCTTGATCAAACAAATAATTATCTACGGCATCCCAAAATAATACCTAAATCTAATTAATCTAATCCACTAGATCAGGGTTTTTACATACGAATCACAATAGCTACTACATCGCGTTTTTTACAGCCCTATAAAATGGAAAACAGAGAAAAACAGAGGAAAACAGAGGAGGTTGGTCGAACAGATTACTAGATCGGTTTTTTTACATACCTAGAGTACTGGAATACCAGTACTTTCAAATCCAAGGCGAGCTGAACGACGGCGACCTCTTGTGCGTATTCTCCGTATGGATCAGCCGTCGTGTACTCAAGGTCTAGCCTCATGAACTTGTCCTCTCTGCCTTCAAGCATACTCTAAAAATGTCCAGGTTCCTCGCGACCTCCTCGATGTCATTCGTGTACACCACATCTATGTTCTGCTGATCGTGGATAGGGAACATGCGCGTGTGCGCGAAGGTGGCCATGGCGCTGATCGAGAGGAAGGGAACGATGAGCAGAGAGATAGAGGAGGAGAGAGGGGATGAAGAGTTAGAACAATGCGGTGACCGCAATGGGGCGTGGAAGTTGAAAAGAGTAGTGGAAAACTGGGAAAGAAGGAACCGCTGCATGCCTCTCGCCGCCGCCGTGCAATGCCACGCAGCCTCTTTGCCTCCTGCATTAACAACACGAGTGGTAATTACCGACCAACGGATGGGCCCATGAACCGCGTCGCGGTACGCAACTGCTACGCTTGTCTGCCGCTCTGGGAACACACATACTGTGCCTAACATCAAAATGCAGTAAACCCGGAGGCTCCGGGGACCCTCCGCATATTTTTAAATTTGGCAAAAGCAGTTTGAACAAATACTGCTACATATTTTCCGTGTTCTTGACAAAATCCAATGATTATATATATACGTATCAAAAATATGTTGTTTTCTATTGTTCATATTTCATTTCCTGCATTAACAGTTGGAGACATTTAATTTTCCGGGCGGTCCGGGTACTCTCCGAGTTTTTACTAAAACGATATTCCTGTAATAATTTTTTTTCAAAATGTTTATATTCTTTTATATAATGAAACTCGTCACAAATATGTGTACTGCACAATATATTCTCTTCAATTTAAGGAATTCCTTTAATTGCACTGAAGTTTCATCGTGACGAGTACAACCTCACAAGAACAACCATACCCTTTTCAGTTAATCACCCAAGTTTCTATTGCACGATATACTCTCTTCAATATATGCACTTATTTTTTTTCCAGGAGTTTTATTTACCACTAACAAACAGGTACACGTTTATCTATTTTTTCCAATATGTTTGATTTTTTTAATTACTTCTATACAAAATTCTGTCCGGAGTGCGTGAATATACTCGGACATCCCGAGTACTGGGTGTTTGGCGGCAAAGTCAAAATTTTGGGTCCAAATATTGAGTACTGAGTGTTCCCCCTCCCCCATTCGAATTCGCCACCCCAATTTTTCCCATTCGGTGCCCCTGCAAATCCCTAGCCTCTCGCCGCCTCCCCACTTTTCCCCATCTCCCCGCTGCTGCAAATCCGTAGCCTCGTCGCCGTCGTCCACTCCATCGCCGCCCCTGCAAATCCTTAGTTTCGGCGCCGCTGCAAATCTGACCTGCAATCCGTAGATTCGCCGCCGCTGCCAATCCGTAGTGTCGCACCCGCTGCAAATCCCTAGATTCGGCGCCGATGCAAGTCTGTTGCCTCGCCGCCGCTACAAATCCGTAGAGTGGCACCCGCTGCAAATCCCTAGATTCGACGGCGCTGCAAGTCCGTTGCCTCGCAGCCGCTGCAAATCCCTAGCATGGCGGCCCCTCCCCGTCGCGCTCTCCACCAGGGACTTCAGGTAAGATTTGGTCCTCCTCCTTCATCCAGAGATTAGGCACAGTTTCTACTTATGATTGATGCAAATCCCTAGTTTCTACTTTATAACTACTTAATTCTAGAGTTCTATTTCGTTCTCATTATATCTTTCTGGAATTGATCTTTCGAACTTATGATTGATGCATCTATAACTATTTAATCAATGACTACCCTAGCATGGCCGACCTCCGCCGTTGCCCTCTCCACCAGGGCTGTAATGTAAGATTTGGTCCTACACCTTCATCCAGAAATGACTACTGATGCTACTAAATTCTATATATACACATTTTCTAACTTATGCTTCTTTTTAACTTAATGAGAAGGATTTGCCATGCCATGTCTGCAAGAATAATAACTGCACACGCAGGAACTTTACTGATTCCTCATTCAGTATTCGTGTGCAAGAATGTCACCGCAAGTGTGTGGTAAGAAAACAAGTCTTCCGAATACACATAAAATTTGTGTTTTCTCTTTTGAATTTAACATATGATTTGTGTGTTTGTTTCTGTTTTTTGTTGAACACAGATTGTACCATGCACAGCTCGGCTAGCGGTCAATGAGTTAGTGCGCGAGCGTGTGTTGTTTCGTGCCCTTGGGAGCACGTACAACATTCATGTAGCGAAAGGTCAGAGCAAAACCCGCTTGCACGGCCAACAATGGGAACAGTTCATCAGCAAGAACAACATCATCGAGGGAGACATGCTAGTGTTTACCTTCAAGCCTCATCCCAGTATATACCATGTCATTATAGACAGGGGCAACGACGAAGAGGACACTAACAAGATATCTGAAAGTAACGATGAAGATTCGGACAGTTCTGAAGATATCTTTAACGACGAAGACAGAATCAGAGTTGCCCAAAGAGTTTGTCTCAACCGGCATGAGAAGAACCGCCACGTTGAACTTCTTCCTGTATGAGACTATGTTGGAGTTGTATTTGTGACTCGCTTCACGAGCACTAATTTGAACAGACATGATATGATATGTACCCACAATACCGCCTCTTTCATGCCTCCTTAACTTCCTATGTTGATATTCAGGAATCATGAACCGCCTCTGTCGGCCGTATATAGCTATATCTTTATCGAAAAATGACATAGTTATGTTATCTTTCATGCACAGAAACTACCCAAGGTGATAGCAAAAGAGGCTGGCATACCGGCTGATGGCAATGCTGGACTACGACTTGGAGCAGCAGGGGAAGCCGTCAGCATCACGTACAACAAGAGAACCGACAACCGCATTGACCTCGACAAGCTGGGGTGGGAGAACTTCATGGAAGGCAAGAATTTTGTGATTGATCATCCTGTTCTGACCATTCTTAGAAAGACCAATGACCTCATCTTGAATGTCATGATTGAGTTCCAGCTCATATAGAACTAATTCTGTCTTGTTAAGGTAGGGGGTATGGTGAACACTTATCTCATTAGCGGGCTAGCTACTTTGTTAATTGGCACAAATTGCGGTTGGAGATATGTTATATGTGAATGGCTTCTGTGAATGGAACAGGGGACTGATTCCCTGGTGGTGATGATATGTTAATTATTCTGTTTTGCTTCACAAAGTTGGACCCTCCGGAATTATACCCGGAGGCAACGTATATTACGGCCGGAGGGCAATGTCGGCCCCCATGGGTACCATGCGACGGCCAGCCATTATGTACGTCTCTGATTAGTCAAGATCACCGACGGGTGTTTTCTCGACCATCTGCGGGGCTGAGGTTATTACAGCCGGCCCCAGGAATCCGTCTCCAATGAAGCGTACATTAGAAACCCACACCTTGAGACGCTCACTTTAACCGGCTGAGGTGAGTCTCTGAGGCCGGCACTAATGTAAGGTTCTGTACTAGTGCCACGAAATCCCACCAAACGACACAATGGGGGTTCAGACATGAAAAGAGGGCCCAGCAGACCCCCCCCCCCCCCCCCCCCCCCCCCCCCCCCCCCCCCCCTCATCTGCCCGACTGGCCCTTGTCCGCTCCCAAGTTTTGCAGCCGGCTCGAGAGTCGTCGTACACAATTAGACACACCATCCAACAAGCGGGCTTAGCGTGTCATAGACACGAAACGGTCAGCCGCGATAAATGGTGGCGCGCAATAGGCCGGTCCGCGAGTAATGGTGTATCATAAACATTTTCGGGGGTAACGATTGGAGATGCTTATCACACTATCTCTCCAAGTACCTGAGACAAAAGCCTCATAATCTGGGTAAGCTTTCAAATCGGCACAAGACTTCGCAGTGTGCAACGCAGTTCACTGCTTAGTGTTTAAATTCTTGTTTCTTTTCTTTTGGTTGGCATGCCATACCTAGCTGTAACTCTGTAACCATGCCAAGATTTTGGCGCCGCGTGAGACCAGGTTTAGCGGCCTGCGCGCGCCGGCGGCAAGCAGGTCGGCGCCGTGGCCGATCCGAACTCCTTAATTTTTCTCGTGACCACGTTGGGTTGATCCTCGTCAGCGCGTACCAGGTCCGTACTCCTGATCGCTCCCGATCCTTTCCCAGCTCGGATCACAATCGCAAAGCTGGCCCACCTTCAAGCCGAACCAGGCCAGATTCAAAATCAAAACCAAACTCGGACGCATCCCTAGCTCCCCGCCAATGAAAGCCCCATCGCCACACAAAAAATCAGAACGACGCTCCCTCCTCTCTTTCGCCTCGTCGATCGCCGTAAGTACGTCGCCGAGTTCGACTCGAATCAGCATCGCCCCGCCGACCAACTCGCGGATTTGGACATGGAGAAGAAGGTCGTCGACGACGGGAAGAACCAGCACGGGTTCCCGCGGGGCTACCACTTCGTTCCCAAGGACCTCGAGCTCATCCGCTTCCTGAAAGACAAGCTCGACGGCCGGCCTCTCCCCTACCCGCTCCCCAGCATCTTCCACGACGTCAGGATCCGAGACTTCCACCCCGCCTATCTCCACGGTACATATATCCCAGCTAGCTAGCTCCGACTCTCTTCTTTTCTATGGTGATCGATGTATATCGGCATTGATCGAAATCGATGGAGCAGATGTGTACGAGAGGCACGAGGAGGACGGGTTCATCTACTTCTTCGACCGTAGGGAGTTCCCGACGCGGCGGGCCGGCAGGCCGAAGCCCGTGCGCGCCACCAAGGACGGCGTGTGGAAGGCCTCGGGCGGCGGCAAGGCGCTCACCACCATGAAGCATGGCGGCGTCGTCGTCGGCTATAAGCTCACATTGGTCTTCTACCAGAAGAAGTTCGCCGGCGACAAGGACCCCGACAAGACCGAGTGGGGCTTGAACGAGTACACCAGGATCAATGGACCCGACAAGAAGGTAATTAATCATCGTTACACTGGTTCCCGTATTGTTCATGGTTGAATGCCTTGCCGGATCGAGCTTGAAGCCGATATACCCGATCAGGCGATGAATCGGAAGAAATATTACGTATTTAGATCCCCTCTTTTGCCTTTGAGTTAGCTAATTTATCACACTTGCCACACGTTGCTTATTTTTGGAACGATAAGGGCTAAGGGAAAGTTGTGATTGAGCCACATGAAACCTACACCCCTAATTTATTTTTTATCCCTCAGACAATACAAAATATGAATTTGAAACTTTGTTGGTCACTAACAAATTAGAACTAGAATGTGGGAAAAATATTTCAGAATTTTTTATGCAATTTCAAATTTCAAATATTATAATAACAATCTCATTAAATATACTCCCTCATCCTATTTAAGTGTCTTGATCATACATAGCTCAGTTTTCCGGATCGGAGGGGGTATATTAAGTTAGTATCGGCTTCCAAATCTTACAATTAAGGATCTTGTTGGAGCCTAATTATAATTCATATCAACAAGACAAAATATAATAGTTAGATACTCGGGGTTCACATACATTTACTACCTCTGTCGGTGAATAACGTCTATTCATAGAAAATATTGATAGGTAAAATAATACCATTAGATTTTTTTATTAAAAAAACAGATTCATAATATCAATTTTTCTACATTTGTAATGGTCAATGTTGTTTATGGAAAATTGTACTGATTTCAAGACCAACATTACTCTGGGCATAATTCCAATATTCTTCTACTAGGATTTGCAATCATGCAACCCTAGTACCATGGTCCTACAATGGCAATCATATGAAAACTTCAATTGGTTAAGTATTAAAAGTAACGATTTTGTTAAATCTCAGTCATCCAAACAAGTGAAATCTTGGTTTATAGAAAAGTGCCACCAACTGGGAAACAAGTGCAACTGGAACGAGTTGCACTTTGCACTAAACTGCAGTTGCACTTTTTTCAAATGGACGTGAAATATCTCAATTGTGTGGAACATAGACAAACTGTAAAAGTAACAGTAAAAGATAAAGATTGATAAACACTTTATAGCATTGCAACTTAAGGATCATGTTAACAATTTATTCTGGTGTATGAGGGGTGCTGATGTATATTTATGGCATGTGTCGTTGTGTCACCATAGGGTTAGTAGTAAACTGGTGTTAGCCTGTTAGGTACTGTCCCGATGCATAAGGGCTCGTTTTGTTTTCTATGTATCTTTCTGAACTTTGTAAAAGAAAATATATATTTTCTCCACCTCATCTCTTGTCTGAAGAGGGGCACAAATAATGGCATGAGACTGGTTATACAAGAGAGTTTCAATAGAAAGATAATGAATGCCATCACACTGATTACGTGCATCGTTTGAAGCAAAGGCCGGAGCTTGCTCCCGCTTTCGAAAAAAAATGCTGTTGCGTTAGAGTATATATTTACGAATCATTGTGCTAAGTGTCGTTGAACTCGAAATGCACACGAGGTTGTGAACTCATCCTATTTTTTTGCTTAGCTTAGAATAATATGAGTTTTGGATTGAAAAATTGCACATTTTTAGGTCTTGATATTATCGATATATCTATGATTTTTGTTTCGAATTTTCTGACGCTCTCAAATACTGATTTTGATTTGTTTTTAAACGAGCTTCATGTTGGGCTCTGTTTGCTCTTCCGAGGGGGCGTCTCCCTTCCTGTTATCACTCTTTTGATACAGCTGCGTCTCTGTCTTGTGTTTTTGCAGGTCGCAGACTTGGCCTTGTACCGTCTTTACAAGCTGAAAAACGGGAAGGGAAAGAAGGAAACAGGACAGGGCGTCGGTACCTCGTCCATAAAGGGCAAGGAGAAGATGGAGGAGCTGCCATCCCCGGGTCCGAAGTCCATGGCGAGCGTAGCCTCGACCTCACAGGCACCGGCGGAAGCCAGCGCCGGGGACAATATGCTATCACAGGTCCGACGTCCACATTGCTATCACGACTCCGCGTTCGGTGCACCGTCGTCAGCACCGGGGCCAAGCAGATGGGTGACTCCGGCCGCTGCGACCAACCCAACGACGCAACCGCACAACGGCGTGCACGCTGGCTTCATGGGGCTACTAACAGGTTCACCGGCCCCGGCGACTTACCCGTCGACGTCGCCGCAGCAGAAGATCGTCAACCACTCTGAGCTTGCCGATTGGGACAATATGCCGCCGATGGCACTCGTTGCGGACGACCTGCCGTCACAGCAGCAGGCTTCCGAGCACTCGGGCTATCCAGAAACTGCGGAGCCGTGGCCATGGCCGACGACGATTTCATGCTTACGGACCTGCCGACGCTTACGGATGAGGACGACGAGCTCTGTAAATTCACATACGAAGAGCTCATGGACATGGCCGGAATGTCCGACGAGGCGTCGCCAGATGATGTCGATGCAGGAAAAGCGGATACCGACAAACAGGTCTAGAGTAGCAGCAACTAGCAACACCAAACAGTAGCAGCTAATTAGGTGAGTATTCACATTTCGCAGTGTTGGGTTACATTTGGCCAAGTAGCCAACTGATTAAATTATTAAGTATTATACTATTACTCCTATTGGTATTTATTCAGTGGACATGATTTGGTATTTGATTATGATGAATTGGAGACTGGTTTTCTAAATCAAGTGGATGAATGTTGTAAGATATGAGATTGCATTGCCCTCAATTTGCATTGAGGTCACGCTTATGTCTTCTTATTACTTTGCTATAATTGGTTATAAGTCAGTTTAATATGTAAGAGGTGCTTGCTCCCCGGCGGCGAGAGGTACGGCGTCTCCGGCGAGGCCTAGGGTTCGGGAGCGCGGATGTGGGATCTGATCGTGTTTCTTCACGGCGGCTTAGGGGGGCTCTCTGCATATTTCCTGGTCCTCTTTGTAATTTTCTTTACTTTCTGGACCTGTTTGTAATGTGTACTGGGCTGCCTGTTATTTGCACTCGGATCTTTCAAAAAAATATGTAAGAGATGCTCCGACAAAAGGAAATAGAAACAGACTGCCTTGTCATGGTTAAACCTAACTCATGGCGCGCATTTTGATGATTGAGCAACTTAATAGGACAGGAAGTATAATTGTAAAAAATTATACGTTCACAGAGGATAAGGCAGGGCTGAGTTTGCTCTGACACCATGGGTGTTAACACTTATATGAAGTGAACATTTGTGTGCACATCCAACCCTTTTTGCGAAGTTTTTACCATACGTAGTTCTCAATGATGGAGTAAAGTTACATCTTTCAGCGTACCCTGAAAACTGAATGACACACATTCAAACAACGGCAAACTGTCACCGGGTGCAACAATGCCTGAATAAATCTTTAGCAGTACCCACCAGCAGTAACTGTATGTGTACCCAACCAAGCACTACACAGACAGTACATGCCATCACAAGATCCCAGCCAGATTACCGAGAAGAATATGGTGAGATAGTTGGTTTATATCGGTCCTGCGTAGCCAAGTAGACAAACGAGTTTAACCGTTAACGCGGCATTAAGGGTCTGTTCGTTTTTAGAACGCAATAGAACGGAATGGAACGGTTCCATTCCCGAAACCCATTCTTGTGTTCTTTTCTGGGATGGAGTGGAATAGAATGGTTCCAGAAAAGGGAATATTCCCTCAATATTCGGAACCGACCGGTCTGGCCGATTCGGCCGAACGGGGTGGAACGGCACAGTAATGCTGGGTGATTAACTCTAATTTAATCAAGTTTAGTAATAATTAATCAAGTTTAGCAATAATTAATCAAGATTATGAATAATTAATCTAGATTAGGAAATAATTAATCGAGTTTGATGCCGTTTTGATTCCATTCCATTCCACCCATCCTAGAAAAGAACACAAGAATGGAACGGTTCCGTGACAATTTTTTGTCTAAACCGAACACAGGAATGGAATGGTTCCGTGACAGGAGAATGGAATGATTCCATTCCGTTCCTTCCGATTCCAAAAACGAACAGACCCTAAGTGGACCACGGTCACCAGCAACCCCGGCACAAAAGCTCCTGGCCACTCGAGCTACCTTTCTTTTGCCGGCTGACGACGCGAACACCGATCAGAGTGAACCACTGCCACTACCGCGTGCCATGGTTGGTGCTGCGGAGTGCTCCGAACACCCACACGACAACAAAGGGAAGAATTCAGAGACGGGCTGACGGATGGTTAGCCGGTGCCGGCACAAAGGGTCGGCGGCCATTGTAGGAAATGAATAAGCAGGGGCCAAGCGAATCCAACCAATCCTTGGGCGCACCGAAAGCGGATGATGCGCCAGCGGAGAGCTGCACGCCGTTGATTCCTCGCGAAGAACAATGTAAAGGAGGCGCTTTGTATTTGTATGTATAATAAACAAAGAACGGTGACGATGAACAACGACGGAAGATCATGCTGGTGACGATGAAAGAGAGAACCATCAACGACTCTAAAAGTTGCACGGCGACTGTGACAGCTAAATATAGTGGAGACAAGAGAGAAAGGCCAGGCGAATTTGGCTAAGCCTTCCAGACGGATCGAGCAACAGCCGAATGTATTATTGAGCTCATGCTGTTCATAGTATATTTCAGCTAGGCCATCAGACTGAAAGTTCCAAGCCTGACAAATCTGACCAGAAAGAAAAACACACTTGGCAGTCAAACACCACAATTTACTCAGGTTTCACAACGGATTACCATTAGTCCAAGTCACAAACCACCACCAGTACAAAGAACAACAGGAAGCAACAACAGAAGTTTCTGTGTAATAAGGAATACCAATTGATCAAAGTGGAAACAAGCGTTCACCCATAGGTAGGTTTAAAGTCTCATTTAGCACCGGGGGAGAAAAAAATACCATGGGAAAACTGGACACACAAAGCGCTCTGACGTGACTGACCACACAAAATACGAGCCTACAGTTCTTTACACAGGACATTTTCCTTCGTTGCATACTAGAGCCCAAATTGATAATAGGATTGGGCTGCAAGCTGCGTTCGTCTACAACTCTATAGTTTAAGCAACACCGCTACACCTACCATGACCTCGTCGCCGACGACATCTTGCCAGTGACCACCTTCTCCGGCTTAAAGCCCTTGGGGTATACCAGCACCGAGTCGACGCACAGACCGCCTTTGGTGTGTGTGCAGTCGATCTGCGCCATCGAGAACTTCAGCTTCAGTGCTTCACCGGGCTTCGAGGCCACAAAATCGCCTGCATGGTACAGAACCCAGCTCCCAGGCTCATCCAGATAGCATTGAGATAATGCATGCTGACCGTCGGAGGTGGCAAGCTGGAACCGCACCGGCTTCTTGTCCCAACCATGGACATGCTCCGAGCTACAAACACGGCGTCCAAACCGCTTGTAGAACTGCCCGAGATGAACCCTGAAGTATAAACTGTAGGTTCCCACAGGGAAGCAGAAATCGAGCTCCCCAACCACTTCAAACCACCAGATTTGCTGAAGGTACGCCACAGACTGGAACCTGCATGAGCAAATCGGGTACACACAGGTTCAGATAATGTTCCAGGGCACAGGGCATCATATATCCTTACTAAGTTACAATAGAATTACATTGAAAGATACTGCACACGTGAATACATTTGCCCGGGGTACCAACAGTCAATATGTTCCACTGGCACATAGTAGATACATACTTCTTGTGCCATCACATGGAAGGATTTTATCTACATTACATTTCAGTGGCAGTGATACATATACGCAGTCATCTATGTATGTGTATCAGGTCAGCATGCAACGTGAGAGTATTTTACACAAACTATCTAAAAGTTTGAGGGCGAGCATGTATTCAGAGATATCATGTTATTTGAACAACGAACTTTTCATGTGTTGTGTATACAGTAGCATAGTAGTTCTCAAAGAAGTACATGAGAATTGTAGCCAGTGAGAAAAAAGTGTGAAGGGTGCAAAGCATATGCGATATATGTGTGCTCGGTGAAAAAAAAGAACAATTACTTGCAAGTTGCAACTCAGATACAATTTTTTTTAAATTTAATAAACTGCAAATCTTGGTTGCTTGTCCTTGAAAATAAACTGGTAATATACAGTAGTAATTGCAAGGCTGAAGCCATATTTTACCTTGATTCTGCGGTCGGCATGTGTGTCCAATATCTCTTGTCATTGATGCCAGTTATCACCAGAGCTTTGGAGGATAGCGCCATACAAACCCTACCTTTGCTCTTCTCCAGCCAGAATTCCTGCAATTACGAGGCATGCTAAATTTCAGACAGAGTTGGCATTTATATCAAAATAAATCTGGCTCCTCAAATTTACAAGAGCCATGGATTTTTTTTCTGGACTGAAAATATGCGAGATTTCAGAGAATAATTCAATAGGGCTCAAATTTGTGAAGATAGTACTACTCCTCTTTAAGTTTCAGGGTCATAAGTTTTAGAGCTATTAATACAAACAGAAAATCTCCCCTTAACACTAGTTAACCTTGGAACGATTCAGAGGTCATTATTTAGCTTGCAAAAGGATATGTGGATTAAGTCCCGAGATATGGAGAAGAAAATTAATTCGGGAAAAGATGCATTCAACTCCCATGAGCGCATGGAAAGGGACCTAATTCCTGACGGAAAATATCTCACCTTTGTGCCGTCATCGAAGGTCACGGGCCTGGAGCCTAGCGTAGATCTCCTTCATCCCGGCCCGGCGCCGCCGCCTCCTCCCCTCCTCGCCGCCCCCCTCCACGTACCCAATCAGGTGGCGGTAGTTCTCCGGCAGCTTGGCCTCCCAGACGAAGTCCGCCCCGGCGGCGGCGCCGAACGCGTGGTTGAGGCGCGCGAGGCGGCAGATCTCCGGCGCGTCGAGGCGGAGCAGCACCTCGGCGGCGCAGAGCTCCGGCAGGTCGCCGAGGCCCGTGGCACCCGGCGCAGCCGCCGCCGTCGCGGCGCCGCCAGTCCCAAAGAAAAGGCTCGAGACGCCCGCCCCATGGCTCCCCGGCTCCTCCAGTCGCAACGACCTCACAGACCCGCCCCGAACCTTCCTTTGTAGATGAGACCCAACCCCACACGCTCGATCCCGTATCAATCGATCGGTCGATCCCCTCAATCAACCAGCACCCGATTCCGCGCGCGCAGTGGAGCTCGCGATCACGAGCTGAGCATCCGAATGGAATCCTCCGGGAATTTGTTCGGATTCTCGCGGAGGGCCGCCGCCTTTGACGAAAAAGCAGAGCTTTGGAGGAAGGGGAGGAGAGAAAGTTCACAACAAACAGGAAGAAACGAAGGAAGCCTCGCGGAAGGAAATAAATAGAGAACGAGCAGGGGGGTTAATGGCGATGGATAGGATTTCTTTTTTTGAACAAGGGGAGGGATCCCGAAGGATCCCGACTGCATTAATCGGGCGGATTACATTTTACATCAAGGACCACAAAATAAAATTACAACCAAGCCCTTGGCTTTAAAAAAAAACCTAAGCAGATAAATAGGAACGCAATCAGGTCCTTCGCCACCGAGCGAGAAGAACAGCTCGACACGACAGCCGTCGGCGCCGTCGCCGGGGACGGAACCACTTGGAAACAGCACGACGTAGGGCGCTGCCGCTGAACTGGAAAGGGGCCTCCAAAACGGCACGCCGGCCTGGAGGTTGAAGGCGCCATGGCGCAAGCAGCACCACAGCTCGGAGCGGCCCCATCGGCCAAAGATAACGACGGCGCAAAGATGTCGTAGTTGATGAAGTCCGAAAATTGCAGCAGCAAGAGCTCTCCAAGAAGCCGTGAATCCAAAACTCCAGTCTTCTTCCCCGCGACCTCCACGCCATAGAAGACCAGCAGCCTCCGATCCAAAAGCTCCCATACGAAACGAACGATTATTAAAACAACAGCGGTTGATACCTGACGCAGAGAAACTCCTCCATGGAGCTCCAGCTATCGGCAAGTTCTTCCACTCCGACGGCGCGTCCGCCTCGCCGCCAGGGTAGCTGCTGACTTCAGCCTTATTTGGGATGCCGACGAGAGCCTCCCCCGCTTGCAACAGCTCTTGTCACCAGAGCTGCACAGCCGGGAATAGATCATGTCGGGCGCACCAGCCATGGCCGGAGATGGCTAGCAACCGACCCAAGTCGCCACGGAGGACAATACACAACGAAAACTCAACAACTAAGAAGCTAAGCCTAGATCTACAGCCGACGCTATCACCTTGCCATCTCCTTCCGGCAACGTCGGCGAGAGCGGCTCGGATCCAGCCCGGGTCAACGCGAGCACGGGAGACTCTCAAAGCGGCAAGGGAGAGGATAGCAGTCTTTCCACTCACGTATACACCCTCCTCGGAAGAGTGCCTAATTCTTTTACTTTGTTTAAATATGGACTTGTTTGTAAGATTTGGCGTGCCGCGAGAATATCTAGGAGGGTACGTTCGTAAATGTCAGACGACGAACCACTTGGGGGATCTGGCTCGTTAATGTTAACAGATTAGATATACTAACAGTATGGATTAATAGCCGCCATTAACACGAGAGGTTCATGGACGCGGTCCACTGCACCGGGCGGAGGATGTAGGCTACCAGGATCGGTGCTCGCGATAGGGTCCATGGGTTTAGGTCGTGCAGTAGGTGCAGGGAGTGTGGTCCAGTTGGATGGAAGGAAAGCTTCAATGCCCTGGAGACTTCCATAAGTGACCCCACCGCGTCGCGCGCGGACAGCCTGGCAAAATATCTGTTCTTATCTTGTCTTAGCCAAATCCGACATAATTACCGCGTGCATGCGAGCCCACGTCGCCGCGGTTAACTGCCATTTCAGCGGCGCTCGTGTGGTGAGGATTGTTTTTCCTGTTTCTTTCCTAATTATGGATTGGATTGGATTGAATCCATGGGTCCGGGGATTGACACGTTGCATTTGTAGCGTTTGCCCGATGGTTTCTAGAGGGTTCCGTTCTCCAATCTCTCTTTCCTTACATTCCAGTTTCCATAATAATTATACATCTTTTTGCCAAAAGTTTCACCAATCAATTGATAATGATCCATGACAGTACAAAGAGCGCAAAAGTAATACAAATTTAAAAGGTCACTGCACCACTGAGCAACGAACACTGGCACGTCCTCGTCCCTACATTATCGGAGCCAGACAAAGCTAGTCGTAACAGAGCTTGTTGAAATAGACAAACGGAAAGTCGACGTGCTAATGACACAAATGACCAGCGAATCAGAGTAGCACTCATCGCCAAAGATGATATTTGTAGATCGGAAGAGACATACCTCAAACCACACTGACGAAAACGAAAACCGACGGATCCATGAATATCCGCCGGACACACAACTCTACGCGCCCTCCGCCCCACTGGAAGCACTACCGGAGCGAGAATAGGGTGGGGAGAACCTTATTCAGACTTCTGAATGTGGCCACCGCCGCCTCATTATCCCGAAGAAAACACTGGAAAAACTGGCTAAAAAGAACTGAAACCCTTCCACCGGCGAGGAGCCGCGGTCTGCCACGCCTCCAAGGCCACCAGAGCCGAAACAGACCGGCGACATCGCCGACGAGGGGGACGAAACCCTAGATGGGTTCTACGATCCTCCCGATCGCCTCTCTCCTGGAGCCCTTTCACGTATCGCTTTGTACATTATTATCCATCCCTTAAACCTTTCGGAACTTTATCCCGTCCCACAAGAGTTCACAACCCCAAAATTGACACCGGTGTTTTCGTGGAACATTCTGTACTGGGAGGCGATGTTCCCGTTAATAGCGAGACGTCCGTCATGACTTTATCAATTTCGAGACTCAACGTCTCAACCCACCGGCTCAGTCTTTCAAAATTGCTCCGATAGATAGTGTGTGTTTTCATTTTATATGCAACAAACTGTTCTCACCACAATGCGGCCCACTGCACCCCTGTTCAGTGCCGAATCCGTAAAAAATGAGACGTGCAACTTTCATTAGAAGCACACGTACAAACGCAGAAACTTTGGCATGTGCCAATGCAACATCTTTTCGCATATTATCATACAGGTAATAAAAACTTAGGAGATGGCTAGTTTATTTTTTCCATTATTTCTAAATTTAATAATTTGGGGCTAATGCATAAAATTAAACTGGGTTAGCAACTTTTTCTTATCAATGGCCATGTGCGCTCTCTTCATTAGTTATTATGCCACGTCTTCAATATATTTATAAAACCGTGCTAAGATAATTGCAATGGCATAGGAGTAGAGATTTCTTGCTCCCGGACTCCAGCGGTCTCTCTAGTTAAAAAATAAAAAACATATTTATACGTTTCAAAAAATCTGAAACAAACTTTGCATGTCTTCAATGATATATCCCACAAAGGTGCAAAATCTCGGTTTGAAATATTTCATATTCTGTTCTACACAAAAATGACAAATGTGTGGATATAAATGTACATACTTTCAAATCTTCAAAATATACTAGATTTTTTATTTTTGTGTAGCCCATAATATAAAGTATTTCAAATCAAAAATTTGCACGTTTATGGGATACATCATTAGCAACATGCATGAATTGTTTCAGATAATTCTATAACTTAAAAGTAGGATTTTGAAAAAAAAAATAACCATTGGGAACACTGGAGATCGGAGCAAAAAAGTGTTTTCCAATTGGTCTAGGCCATACATACATACATGCATGTAATGTGTCGACTTTTTCTTTGAAAGTTACCAAAATGTCAAATGACTGGAAAAATCAAATCGAATTAAGTAGTGCAAATAAACATTTTAAAACCACCCAATACATAAATGGTGATACCTCGTTGTTTTAACAATTTTATTTGTCATATATATGTGTGTATTGATGTCCTGCCATATAGATAGAAGGAAGGAAATAAGTTATTTTCTTATTTCTATTTTTTAACAGAGACAACATGGCTCTCGTCTCATTGGGTAAAGTTTAGATAATAGTACAAGCGAGGAAAAAACTAAGAAATAAAAATCTACTATGTTGAGCTCAAAGTTTCTCCATGCCTACTCCACAATTAGCCACAACTTTAATCTCGCACAACAATGATCGACATGGTAGAAATATTGTACAAAACTATCGCATTATGCTCATTTCAAATCTCCCAAAAGATGAGCGTGATGAGTGAGACCAAAGATTTCCTGCTATGAATGACTTGGCATTCCTTTTTTCGTTAACTCTCCGACATTTCTTGGCCAGTAGAAAAATGACCAAAGCATCATGTCTAACTAAGATAGCCGCCCAGGCCAGGAGATAAGCATATTCGAAATTCTAAAATGTAGCATCACGTGAAAAGAGGATGATTCAAGGATTCGGGATCTGTTTTGCATAATTGGCATTTGCAGTTTGGCCATCCAAGACATGAAGACGGTCGGCGGTCGATACTCAGTCTTGAAAAATAAGCCAAGCTAAAATTTATTTGCTTCCGATCAGGTTCCATTTATGACCGATACAGTTTTTGGAGGAGCGTCTTGGAGCGAATGCTAATTATATTTGTGCGGACCGTTCATCTAGTTTCTCTTCAGTCTTCACCGTAGCGGCCAACGGTTTACGGTGCGGATCTTCCGGGCCAACACGTATGTGTTACTATCTCTTTGTTTGTACAGTAGTAATGTTTTATCCATATACATATATCTGCTAAATATGTCTAATTTATATCGTATACGGTTATTACCATTGTATCTGTGACTTTGATTTCATTAACTAAACTCATCGTAGAATTACTTCATATTCCAATATCCACATAACGAACCAAAGGTAGACCTAAGTGATACCTTTGTTCTGCGTTTATGTGTAACAACGACGAGTATTAAGATAGTGTTTCCAACAGTGAAAATGTACGTAATCACGTCGGCACTGCCAACTTGACGATCAGCCGAGAGGACGATGTAACTTGGGACGCGACAGCGACCAGCGACGCCCCCCTGGCTACTGGCTAGCAAGTAATCCAACCCAATCTTAGGATTCCACACTTTGTTTATTGTCGATCTCACATTCACACGCTTGTAGCCTGGTGATGATCTGTCCCTGAACGGTCGGCACACGTAACGCTAAATCTCTTATGTTTCTCTCTGCTAGTACTCTGCTCTATTGTATTAATGGAACGGAAGAGATGGTCTTGTTTGTATGCATGTCTAACTTATCTCGAAGGATCTGTTGATTTTGTGAATACTCGGGGCAAAACAGCCGCCACACACTGAGGATGCTTAATTAGGCTGGACAGGTACGTATAAGTCCCATCTTGTCCTAACCCCAAAACCAGGAACTCCGTCAGTGCACGAATCCATTAAGTATATATTTTCAGACAAAAAATATACTCCATAAAGAGTCGGCCACGTAACTCCATGATGGCCCGCCATGCTGTACGTTCGATCTCACCTGGAGTTTGAGTTTGAGTTTGCCTTCTCGAAGACGAAGTACAGTATATACGTAAAAACCAAACACATCGCCACGTACTGTAGGTATGAGTGATTGGGGTATATGATTTACTATAAGAAAAGGATATATAGATGAGGATGATAAACATGAGTACCTGACATGTCATTGTCTCATTTCGTCGTACTCTAGCATGCATTCCCTGAGCCGACGAACGTCCAGAGTATCTCAACTTCTCCAGCTAGGCTAATCAGCCGACAGACACTTTGGCCCGCTTGCTTGCTAATGTCCCGCTCACTCCTCGTAAAAAATATCGGCAAAGTACACGTCACCGGATGAGAGCCCAGCTAGTCGATCCGAGTCAGCGCACACGGCATAGCCCGTGGAATTAAACGCGAGTCGACGTGGCTGATGGCTAGTACTAGGTTTTGGAGGGTTCAACTTTAGGGATGATGTCACACAAAATACTTAGTGATGATGATGTCCTGTTAGTTGGACTCTTATGGGAGGTGTTCAGATTAAGAGCTATATTTAGTGATCTTGGCTTTACACTCTTGGATTGCTTACGAAGAGCCGAACCAGATGTAAAGCTAGCATCTGTGATAATAATTCTCAGGTTAGGTGCTCAGCTCAATGTTTTGGGCAAGCCTTTTTTTTTATCTCGACCCAAAGTGGATACTCCAATTTCGATCGAGAAACAGGTGAATTATTATTATTTTCTGTAAGATCAACCTCATAGTCCATTGTTGTTGGTCAATATCGTACATCACCGAGATACCTTGAACTGAAACTAACACCCTTGCCTGCCAATTTGCCTGGAAAAAAAATCGCCGGTCACGCCTCCACGTCTCGTCAACGTTGTGCCATGCGTAGTTTCGTGGAGTACGAAATAAAAATCGGTAGCCGGTTGCAAGTTGCAACGAGACATGCGAACCAAGTGGGCAAGTGTATAAGATAAATCGACCGATATGTTGATAAACCGGTCACGGTGACCGGATAAGATAAATCGGACGATATCCCGATAAACCGGCTAATTTATCTTAGGTCGACCGATAAGTTTCCAATAAACGATATCCCAACATTAGACTCGCTTCTGTGGTCACCGATCTTAGGTGAGTTGATGGAAATTGACCGGAGGGGCTAACGGTGTGTCGGGATCGCTGACACGGCTGCCGGGGCGGTGGCCAGTCTACCCAGACAAAGCCTTTCAGTCCACCCGTGCACGCACTCCGGTTTGGCCACCCGATCGTGTTATCATCATGGTGACTCAGCTCCACAGCACGATACCAAAATCAGTTGGCCGGTCCGTCAGTGGTAGGTTTCCCGTGGGCGCGTGGGTCACATCGGTCAGGACTGGTGTTAGGCAAACCACATCCCAATGACTACTATTTATCAGATCACAAGATCTGCAACTCAAGTTTTCTTCCGCAAACCACTTGAGTATCGTTTGGGCTGATACGCTGATAGGCGCTCCGGCTGCATCTACCAAAATGGAGAATAATTGGCGTTGGCGCTATGCGTCGTCGTCAATCAACCAATAAAAATAATGCAACGTGCACCACGCATAGGAGCATTTGATTAGGGGCGCAACAAACAAATGGATGCAGCTAGCATTGTACTACTTGCTTCAGTGAGGTGTGTGGTGCGACCTTCCATCCCCAACCAGGAGAGGAGATGATAATTGGCATTATCGATCATGGGCCTAGCTTCATCGGAATAGGAGCACACGCAACAGAGATCGCCGTACGATTGCCCCCGATTAAAATTTGGCAGTTTTTTTGGCGGGGGATTAAAATTTGACAGTAATTTGACAGTTGTTCAGGCATTATGCCAATATATCGCATAGGAGTATCTATCAAGTAGAGTAGTATCAACCAGCGGTGTCGTAACTGAATGAGGCAAATCATGCATTAGAGCATCTCTAGCAGTGCCCGCAAAAGTGTCAAACCCGCAAAATAACCGTCCGATACGGGTTCAAAACCGCAAAAACGCTAAGAGCAGAACCCTCAAAACTCACCGACCCGCAAACGATTTTGCGGGGGCCCGTGAATTCGGCCCTCGAAACCGTGAAAGCGCAGTTTTTGTGCCGTTTGAGGTTCGCGGCCTGTATCCGCCCGAGACATTGGTGGGCTGAATATTCAGGAGCCGCCGGTGACCTTCCGCCGTGCTGGACCTCGCCGGAGTCAGGCAAACTTCCGCTAAACTTGCCGGAATCGCACCAAACTGGAGCGGACAGCAGCCTGCTCGCTGCGGCGGGCCGAACTTGACCGTCGGGGGACTTCGTCGGCTCCGTGGCCGCGCCCAGGTGGCCTCTGCGCTGAACGCCGGGGGCGGCTCCGTGCGCCGGCTACCGCGCGCGCCGCCGGCCGCGCCCACGCCGGCCGCGCCCCGGGGGGCCTCCGTCGTTGGGTGCCAGGGCGGCCTCCGCGAGGAGCAGCAGCGGCGGCGGTGAGGAGCAGCCCGCGGCGGCGACGACCGCGAGGAGCGGCGGAGGTGCGCCTCGTTTTGGCCCAAGCACGCACAGGAGGGTCTCTACTGGTACGAGCTAGCTAATCAATGAATCGATTGATCGAAGAAGATGGGGAAAAAGAGAAGAAAAAAAAAACGAGAGGAATATTCGGGAATATTCTGTTTTAAGGGTTGAGTTTACGGTTTCTGCTCCGCCGCGGCTCGTTTCGAGCCATAAAACGCGCGTTCCGCGACCCGCAAAACTGTTTTGCGGGTTCGTGTTTTGCAGGCTCTGCTAGAGATGCTCTTAGTTGGTTGGTAACCCGGCGGACGGAAGCATTACATCCTGGCGGTACCTCACAAGCGCCATGGAATTCCTCATAATGTATACGTAACCTAGCTAGCGGCTAGTGCCATGCGACACGGCAGGCGTGTACAACTCCGGTGGACTCGCCTGGACATGGCTATGTACAGCGAATTTGCAAGCCTGCAAAAGTGAGCAGCGTCCACCGCTCTGCCCGATCCGATCAGCCGGATACAACCGCGCGAACGCCGTCGGAACGTCGTCAGAGACGATGACATGGTGACACACTAGCGGTCGATAGAGGTGTGCAAGGCTGCGAGGGGCGAGTGGTGATGATAAGGAGACGATGGAGCGATCAGCAGATAGCCCTGAGCGCATCACAGGCACGGCGGCCGTAGGAGGACGAGTTTGGCCGCCGCCGCTGGCGCCAGCTGCCAGAGAGTAGGTGGGCGGGGGCGGTGGATGGTGCCCGGCCGTTAGGTAGCCGCCGGTCGATCTTGATCGCTGGCCAGCACCGATCACCCGATGCGTGCGTAGCGACAAGCGAGGCCGCCGATAGATTCATTCACCTTGTACATCCTCGCGCCGATCCATCTTCTTGATCGCTTCTGGGGTTTGTTGGAGTACAGGTCAAGGCAGAGCTCGTCGTACTGATTTCCTCCAGCTCGTATCACGGATCGCCTCCAGCTCGTCATACGGATTTCTTCTCCCTGTGGTCGCCGCTGGCCGCCTGAGGTGATCGAGCTGATGGAAATTGACTGGAGGAGTAGTCGACGGTTCTACCGACTGCTGAGTCTCGGCCGGCTGCTCGGCGGCGGCCAGCCTGACTGCCCAACAAATAATTCGAGTTCGCATTCCACCCGTACACACGCCCGACGCCTCCGACCTGGTGAGCTTGCCGGCTTGCCCGATCGAGTTATCATGCATGGTGACTCAACTCCACACGGTTGGAGACCACTTTGCTTCTCCATAGCATCTCCAACCGGGGTTGGCAAATCATTCCCAAACGTCCGGGCTCCGCCGCCACCCAAAATGCTAATTCTTATGACAACCCTCGATTATATAGCAATGGAGGTGCTGATATGCGCTCCTGCTTCTTATGACAACCATGTTGGTGTCGTGTGGTCACATAGGGCGATGTTGCCGTTTGGCCTAATAAAATTAGCAGGAGTACATATTTCAGTCCATAAGCGGTCTGCAGCGAAATACTACCAACTATGAGAAATCTTTCAGACTTCTTACAATCCATAAATCTGCCAACTTACCGGCAATGGTCACCGGATTCTCTTTGAAATACGTGGGGTTACAACTTTTGGTCAAGGTCTAAAGGATCCCACTTTCAACCTCTACTGGGTATGATGGCTCATATGTTACGCCAGGGCGGGCCCATAGGACGGACAACGCAAGTAGGGTGACCGCGCCCAGAGCCCTGAGAAGATAATAACCTGAAATGTTAAAGTATAGCTATTATCTATTACTCCCATGTGAAAAAGTTAAACCATGAATGACTATATCTGGTAAAAAACGCACAATATTGACTATGATGTTGAACTATAATTATCTAAAAATTATAAATACATACGAAAAACAGTGGTCAAAGACAAAATGCAGCGATGGCATTTATACGATCTCAATCCATACATTTTGGTAGTATTAGTGGTCAAAGACAAAATGCAGTTATGCCATTTATACAATCTCAATCCATACATTTTGGTATTATTAGTGATCAAAGACGTAAATTAAAGATGGTGAAAACTCATACGCGTCTAACATTCTTAAACGGCGGGAGTATCTTAAGTTCTTAACATATAAAATGGTTAATTTGCGAAAGGAAATACACATCACGGTCCTCTTGGGACATAAGAAACACAATGTGACCAGCGAAAATAAGTTTAGTTACCATGTTATTCTCTTTCCGGTGAGTCATGTAAATTTTACACCAGATGATAACAAGCAGAATGCATAAGAATATATCAATTAATAAAATTTACATATGCGGCATAGTAGAATCCACACTACTTTTTCTCATTGTTGATTACTCTGAACAATGTTGTTCCAATACCAATTACAAAGTATGCACACTTTGTTAAATTTTGGTTTGCTCCACAATTTAACTCTACAAGTTTCTATAAATATACTTACTTAACCAAACACTAGAAACTGTTACTGAGACATTCGTTAGATCGTACTCTTTACGGATCTTTGCCATAAATATTATAATATAGATATGCATTGTAGAAAACATAGTTATGTAACAAACTTTGTTACAAAATACAATGTAGTATTTTAATGTAATAAGTACAAATAAAAACACAGAAACTAATATTTAGAAATATTGTCACTTATGTGGTTAACGTATGCAAACAAACAAAATTATACTTGTAATACTATAATATTGTAAAAATAAAACCCACAAAAGTATAAAAGCTCAATATAAATTGTATTCATTTTTATTCGCCTCAGCCCCAAATTTTTATTAAACGAATGGAGACGAAGGACAAGAAGAAGATAAAAGCAGCGAGCTACGTTTTCCATTCGGGTTTAAAATAAATAGACTAGATTGTGTTCGGGTTTTTTGTCCTGTAGAAGGTTTCCACACTGCGCTCATTTTTGTTGCGGATGACTCGAGTTGTAAAACTATTATAGTACTATTCCAATTGTCGCTTTTCTCTTTGTGTGCTACATATTTGTCTTTATCACATATTTGAATATTTGAATTTCTTTTGGAAGCATGAAAATAGTGTTACGCACCAGCTTATAATGATTTGAAGTACCAAGTAAACTGATGTAACTGAAACTTACATCTCAATTTTAGGCAAGTTCACAATGCAGTAAAAAGTTAAGTTTCGTCAGAGTATATTTTTTGGATAAATATCGTAGTGGATGAACTTGATCATCCATGCGAGTAACACATATGGCAATCAACACAACATATTTTAGACAATTAAGAATGTAGTAATAGTTTGGTTTAGTCGGAGCATATTTTAAGCGGATAACATATTGGACGAGTTAAATCATGCAACCCACAAACAACATAGAACTGATACTAGAAATGATAGGCTAGGTCACATACCCAATAAACATATCACGGCTCCAAGGCCACCTCACAGCACGGAATGAAACCGAGATACCAAGGAGAAGAAGTAATATACTTACCGGATGGTAGCCTCTGGCGGTGTAGCTGCCCCACCACTAAGGGAGCGTCACAGAGAACCAACACGACGAGAGGGCACACCAATTACCAGTCTCCGTGTGCGATGTCATAACCTAGCAAAACAGGGGAAAATTGCAGGCAACGAAATTTATACAGCTAAGTTTATATTTACATTAACATATTAAGAAGTAGCATGCTAGTTATTCAGTTATGCAGAAATTCTGTCTTACTAAAAAGACTTGTTCGTAAGAATCTAACAGTGTCATAAGTATTCACATCCTTCAATAATTTTCTTCAATACACTACCAACGATATTTTTCTTTCATTGGCCAATCCAACAATATCTGTTTTAAAAAGCTAAATCCTATAGTAAGCATTAACTAAAAACCACATGTCTAACTATTTTATCCAAGTCCATCAACTGCTCATACACAGGGCCTCATTCACATTCCAATCCACCAATTACACATGCATAGACTATCTGCAATATTCACCATGACAATCTATATCAATTCTCTAACCTACCTATCGAAAATCAAAGTATTCCATCTCTGTCTAGCCTACCAATCCAAATGAACCATGTACTCCGTAACACATCAGCCAAATTTGTTCAATTACTCGACCATATCCCATACTAACAATCCAAACGCCATAGCTTGTATCAACTTATAAGGTGGAACAAGACATGTGAAGCAAGTGGGTCACCGATCTTAGGTGAGTTGATGGAAATTGACCAGAGGGGTGCCGGGCGGCGGCTACTCTACCCAGACAAAGCCTCAGGGTTCTCAGTCCACCCGTGCAGGCGTGCACTCTGGTTTGGCCACCCGATCGTGTTATCATCAGCTGACTCAGCTCCACCGCAAGGCATCAAAACCAGTTGGCCGGTCCGTCAGTTCTACTCCGTAGGTGTTAGGCAAACCTCATCCCATTTATTTTTTCAGATCAGATCTCCATCAGCCTCGTTTGGGCTGATACGCTGATACGGGCTCCTGTTGCATCTACCAAAATGGAGTATATGATTGGGGCCATGCGCGTCGTCAACCTTCCATCCGCAACCAGGAGTTGATAATCGGCATAATCGATCATGGGCCTAGGTTGATCGGAATAGGAGCACGCAACAGAGATCGCCAACGATTGCCCCCGATTAAATATTTAAATTAGGCAGATGTTGAGGTCAATATCGCATAGGAGTATCGATCAACCAGCCAGCAGTGTCGTAACTGAATTGGGCAAATCATGCATTAGTTAGTTGGTACCCCGAACTGCTATCAGAGGGCGGACGGAAGCATTACATCCTGGCGGTACCTCCGAAGCGCCATGGAGCTCCTCATACCTAACCTAGCGGCTAATTCTAGTGCCATGGCCGGCTTGTATCTGTAAGCCTGCAAAAGTGAGCGGCGTCCACCGCTTTGCCCGATCCGATCGGCCGGAAACAACCGCGCGAACGCCGTCAAAGATGACATGGTGACACGCCAGCGTCGCCCCAGCAGCTAGCACGGTCGACAGAGCTGTGCAAGGCTGCGAGGGGCGAGTGGTGATGATAAGGAGACGACGGAGCGATCAGCAGATAGCCCTGCTCTCATCACAGGCACGCCGCCGTACGACGACGAGGGCCGCACGCCGCTGGCTCCAGCTAGCGGCGATAGTTGGTGGGCGGGGGGCGGTGGCCGTTAGCCAGTCCTGGACGGGAGCTGGAGGTAGCCACAGCACCAATCACCCGATGCGTGCGTGGCGACAAAGCAACACCGCCGATAGATTCACCTTGTCCGTCCTCGCGCCGATCGACCTTGATCGCTCCTGGGGTTTGTTGGGTACAGTTCAAGGCAGAGCTCGTCATACTGGGGCCTGTTTGGTAGACTGCATGCCTATCTCACCTGCGACGGGTAGGCTGGGGAGGAGTGCTGAGCTAAAACAGGCTCGGGTCATCTTGGGCTAGTTGTTTGGTAGCCCGCATCGCATCGGTTGGGCAAACAACTCCTTTTTGTTTGGTTACATGCAGCTTTTGATTAGCCTCACCTAATTTCACATGGGTGAAGTTACCACCTACTATCACACTATGACAGCTCAACAATGACGGCAAACGGCGGCATGTCGGCGACGGATCTGGACAAGGAGACGTCATGGCGGCGGCGGAGATGGACGACGACAACACGACATGATGGCGGTGAAGCTCGACGACGACGACACTACATGGCGATAGCAAGTTCGACGAAGATGAGTTCGAGCAGAGGTTGAAGAAGACGGTGACACGAACAGTCTAAATACGCATCCTCAGATCTACCCATCTATAAGCATCGAAACGCAAAACTTACAACACGATAGTTGTGCGGCATGACGAGGTGAAGCTGCTCCTCAAAGGAAATCGAAAACGATCAACTGTGTGCGACAAGATCTACAAAATTCGTCCAAAAAAGATTCAAACAAGAACACGAAATTAGCTCCACACGGTTAACGAAAGCTCGAACTGATTCCCGGAATGGAACCGCAACATCAAAGCGCATCATTTTGGTGTACAGCTTTTTCTGAACCGAGTAGTGTATCAAGAATTAGAAGAGGGTAGGTGAAGAAAAGAGTGAGGGGAAGCAACGATAAGAACGAGGCTGCACAAGGAGCGCTCTCTTTTGCAGCTGCGGAGCATGGCCGCCTGGAAACGGCCGATTCGGCCGTTCCTCCAGGGACTGACCCGAGGGTGCTTTGAGCAGCGTGCTATGCAGACCCAAGAGAAGAAACGAGTAAACAAACACCAGGAGGTCGCATCTGGCGGGCCGGGCCAGCCTCGCTGCAGGCTACCAAACGCGCCCCTGATGCCTCTGACCTGGCGAGCTGCCCGATCGAGTTATCATGCATGCTGACTCAGCTCCACGTGGTTGGAGAGCACTTGGCTTCTTCAGTTCTTCCCCCTGGGTTCCGCATGTGCCGTGTGGTCTCATCGTCGGCAGTATTGCCTAACTAATGGCTGTTTTATCTAATCAAGTCTCATATCGTTCTGGAACTCTCGATTATACATGCCATTGAGGTGTTGATATGCGCTCCTGCTTCTTATGACAACCATGGAGGTGTCGCGTGGTCGCATTGGGCGATGTTGACGGTTGGCCTAATAAAACTAGCATGAGAACAAATTTCAACATTCTTCCACTCCTCCGTCAGGGCAGTTGTGACTCGAGTTTCATCGAGGGAGGAGCACTGGCTCCCCCCTGAGCCGGGCTGGCACAAGGTGAACTCGGACGGGGCTTTCAAGCAATCTACGGGTGCTGGAGGAGGGGGTGCTGTCTTACGAGACCAGCATGGCCACTTCGTAATGGGAGTATGCCGTTTTTCCCCCATCTTCCGGACCCGGAGTGTGCTGAGCTGCTAGCATGTCGCGAAGCTGTGGAACTGGCAAAGAGTCAGGGTGTGCCGAAGCTGGTTGTGGAGATGGACTGTTTGGGTGCTATGAGCAAGGTGAGAAGCATGGCGATGGACAGGTCTGCCCATGGTCCCCTGGTCGAGGAGATCAAGAAGCTCTTGAAGGGTTTTGACGATGTCTCGGTCAAACACGTGCGACGTACGGGAAACGTAGTTGCGCATCGAATGGCGAAGGAGGGCTGCGAGAATAATGTGTGTAACACCTGGTTGGGATGTCCACCGGGTTGGTTGATGAACTTGTTAGATTCAGACTTATGCTATGAATAAAGGCAGCCCGTTTAAATCTAAAAAAAAAAAGAACAAATTTCAATCCATGCATAAGCGGTCTGCACCCAAGTACAAACTATGAAAGATCTTCCAAACTTCTTCCAATCCGTAAATCTTACAACTTACCGGCAATGGTCACCGGATTATTCTGTATGAAATACCTGTGGCTCCAACTTTCCGTCAAGACCCATAGGCCAGGCAAGTAGGATGACCGCCCAGAGTCCTGAGAAGAGAATGACCCAAAATGCTTAAGTGTAGCTATTATTCATTAGTCCCTGTAAAAGATTAAACCATGAATGACTATATCTGGTCAATAACGCGGAACTTTGACTATGATTTTACTTATGATAACTCTAAAAATAGTATAAATACTAATGAAAAACTGTATCCCACAACAGAAAATGCAACGATGCCATTTATGCGATCTCAATCCATACATTTTGGTATTATTAGCGTTAAAGACGCAAATTAAATATGTTGAAAACTCATACGCGCCTAACATTTTGGGACGGCGGGAGTATATTAGTAACATAATAAAATGGTTAATTTACGAAAGCAAATACACATCACGGGACTCTTGGGACGTAAGAAAACAATGTGACCGGCGAAAACAAGTTTAGTTACCATGGAATTCTCTTTCCAGTGAATCCTGTAGATGTTACAAAAATCTAGTAATTAGGTTTCCATGTTTACTTCTATGGAACAAATTTTTATTTCATATAAACTGGCTGGAGAATTGTGTACACCAGATGATAACAAGCACAAATGCATAAGAATATATCAATTACTAAAATTTACCTATGCAACATACTTGAATTCACACTACTTTTTCTCATTGTCGATTACTGTAAACAGTGATGTTTCAATACCAAGTACAAAGTATGCACATCTTGTTAAATTATGGTTTGAAACACAATTTTGATCATGAAAAAGTAGTGTCGTTGGTTCAGTTTATACTCTACAAGTTTCGGTAAAGATACTTACTTAATCATACACTAGTAACTTTTATTGAGACATTGGTTAGATCGTCTTATTTACGGATCTTTATTATAAATATTTATGAATTATGAAGATTATGCATTATAGAAAACATAGTTTTAGAACAAGCTTTGTTACAAAGTAGAGGTTCATTTTTGTTAACAAAATCACTACAGATTTAAACACACCAACTAGTATTTAGACATATTGCCCGTTATGTGATTAAAGTATGTGAATAAACAGAAAGGTGTACTTATAATATTATAACATTGTAAAAATAAGACCCACATAAGTATAAAAGCTCAGTATAAATTGTATTCATTTTAATTGGCCTCGGCCCCAAATTTGTATTATACCGGTCCCGGTTGATGCCCTGTATTTGGCAAACCCGTATGGCTTAGGGGGGGCGGTGCGCTTGTTCTTACCTTCTAAGATTCACTGCATGAGTCAAGGGACAATCACTCGTGGAATTTTCACACAACCAACCATGTCGATTCTTCGGCATATTTGCCAGAGCATGATTGTCGACGTTGATATATACCAGAGCATGATCTTCAACCAAGTCTTCCAGGCACCGAGGAGGTGGGCCCGGGCTATGTAGGCATTGCACACCCACGAGCAGCATGGTACTTGCCTAAGAGACGTACACGAGGCCTGCCCAAGTATATCAAGACGGCGAATCCTCGATTCATCCGCCTACAAATCTAGTCATGGGTTAGGGTTTGATTTTTGGGTTTTGTTTTGAGAAGTTTAGTCATTACTAATTTTATGTGGCTACGCTGACTTAGATTTTTTGAAATTATTATTTCCAATCTAGCATATTGGCAATTCAGATGGCTTATGCTATTATATTTTGATTTTCTTCGATGCATGCATGAAACATCCTTTATGGACAAGTTGATCGTGCGGTTGGATCGGTCGATAACATCGTGGAGTTGGTTCAATGTTTGTCGTGGGTATCAATCCCACTGTACGGTTGTTAGCCGAATCGTGATAGTAAAGTTCTTCAAAATCATAGTTGTGCTTTTTTCATCGAAAGAAGGGGAACTCTAGAGCATATCACTTGTACCGATCGAGTGTTTGTAGTGAACTTTATTCTTATGCAATGAAATAGGGCAAAGCTAGCTCTTAACTTTTGTTTCGAAGCTAATGTTCTAACGCAGAGATTGATATGAAACTATAATTGCGAAATGACCAGTGGCTGGCTAGCTAGCTATACGTATTTGGTTAGGGTACGAAGGTAGGTGTGCATTCGCATGCATGTGCGTTGTTGGTTGAGCACGTACTGATTAGGCGACACGGACATATGGTACCATAGCCGACAGCTCGGTACTACTAGTACTACCTCACGCGGAGCGCACCTTCATTTCATCATCAATGGCGTGCATACAAGGACATATACTGGTGATTGGTTTATTAGCCAGTAAGTACTCCTACACCTGCATGCAGTGGTTGCATCACAACGACGACTGGACAGGGTCATACAGATAGCGCCAACCGCAGGATCGGTTGGGTGACGAATTGAATTGATGATAAGGGTACGAAGTAGCTAGCGATCGGATAACCTCGCCCGCATCACAGGTAGGCCGACAGCCAGCCAAGCCATGCATGGCTGCTTGATCAATCGTCCTACGTATCTTTGATCTTTCCAGCCCGATCGAGCCAGACCCGCGCAAGTTGATCGATCGATGGGGGGAGCTGTTTCGTCCTGGTAGGTAGGGGCTACCACGCCCGAAGCGTGCGTGGCCTCGATCGGGTAGATTGATTAGCTATCGCGCTGAACCTTTTTTTTTTTTTTTTTTGAGGAAAGGATCCGACACTTATATTCAGGAAACTCCGAGCACCTTACAAACAGGTCCAACAAAGAAAAGAAAATACAAAGAGACCCCTACAAAATGCACAAAGCCCCTTGAGAGCCCTGAAAGAACCACGATCGGATCCACCACCACGCTCCCGAGCACCTAGCCGACGCCGCCGTCGCCGTACCACCATCCGCCGGGGAGAGGCCACCACCACAAGATGTAGACGGCTGCAAGAGTCGTCCGCCGCCGCGCGACGGAACCTGGACTCGCTGAACGAGCACAGCCACAGCAGCAGCTCCCGAGCACCACCCACCTTCCCGCCGACGCAGCACCGCCCAGGTCCACCACCATCACCACCCCTCCGCCAGCAGACGCTACTCCCCTCGCCACCACGGCCGGCCGGAGCAGAGCCAACGGAGCAAACCACCTGCAACACCACCAGCAAAAACAGAACGCCCACCTCCTCCTCCTTCTCCCCTCACCACCACGGACGGCCGGAGAAGCGAAGATGGAGGAGAGCACACCCTGACGACCACCAAGCAAGGCAGCAGATCCGCCCTTCCCCCACCGCCCGACGCCACCAAGGCGTCCAGATCGGACGAGAGAAGACCAAATCCGGGCCTCACCGCGCTTATTCAAGAGAGCTTCACCAGATCCCGCCGCCAGCCACCAACTCCACCTCGGAGAGACGACGACCGAGAGCTCTGGCCGCAAACCACCGCCGCGCAACAGCAAGCAAGCAGCTCGAAACGGCATAAAGCCAAACAGCCACACGGGCAAAACTATAACTAATATAAACAAGGACGCCGGGCACCCTCTCCACCCTCTACTCCGGCCGGCCAAGCCGCCGGAGAGGGAGAGGAGAGGGGCCGGAAAGCCACCGGCGACTCTCAAGGAAAAGGAAGGAGAGAGAGACGGGAGGAGGAGGAGGAGGAAAAGAATTTTTGCACTCTATCGCGCTGAACCTGATCGCTCGTGGGCCCTCGGGTAGATCGATCATGCAGTCTTTGCTGAACCTGATCGCTCGTGGGGTTGGTCGGGCACGTTTCAGGCCGGTAGACTTCAGTTCACAGCACGTTTAAGGTTCCCTGTCCAGTCACACCCTCATACTATAACTATGTTATGTTAAGGACAAGAGAAATTGAACCCTCAGAGCGCTCCGCGTCGATCGGCACTGTGCCCCGCTACAGTGTAGCAGTGCGCGCCGGATCCGCGCCGTCGACCGCCGATCGGACGATCGAGCTGGCTTTACACTGCGGAGGGACCTTTTTGTGATTTTGCGAAACTCTAGGGACTTTACTGCAAACCGTCGCACACATTTCCTCTTGTGCTCTTCTCCTTCCTCTGGGCGAACCCTAGCCGCACGGGCTCCGCCGCGCCGCTGCCGTCTCCGGCCTCCCCAGGGCGAACTGAAGAAGCCAAAAGTTCCGCCGTCTTCTGCTCTTCCTCGCCATCGATTTTCACGAGCTGGGATGGCCTGTACCGAGCGAATCGAGCGATCTTCTCCAGGTCCGGCCGCCGGGATTGTAGCAAATTTCCGGCGCCGCCACCTTTAGGCACGTCCGCGCGCGTCGAACGCGACCCTTCCCGCGCTCAAATCGACGAGCCCGTGTTCAACGTCGACGGAGCTGAGCTGCCATTGATGACGTTAGCCTGACGTCATGGTGGGCCCATCCTGTCAGATTTTGTTCTTTTTCGAAGTGTTTCTGCAAATTAAATAAATCCAGAAAACAATTGATACCGTAAAATTAATAACTTTTTATCTGTTTACCAGAAAAATGCATGCAATATATCAAAATGTTCAAAAAACTAATTCCGATTGGTTTATGTCAAAAATATTACATGTTCGAACAATTTAAATTGGTAGATATTTGTAAATATCCACAAGATGCTCATCAAAATAAATGATAAAATGATTAATTCTATAAAATCAATAACTATCAGGAAAATGTGTTTAATATATCAAAATGTCCAAAAAAAACTAAATCCGAACGATTTATACCAAAATTAATACATTTCTAAACAATTCAATTTGGTGAACCTTTGGAAACATCCTAAACAATTTTTTCCTAAATATGGAATTTGTTTAGAAAATTCCAAAAAAAAAATTAAAGTTTTGAAATCAACAACTTCCAATCTGTCCACCACACAAAAAAATAAATAATATATCAAAATGCTTTTCCGACAAAAGTTACACCATAAAAACATTATACACAGCATAATGCAAAAAATATACCTGAAAACTACAAATTTAACGAATTTCCATACTTTCCACACAAAAATTACACTTGCAAACCCATTGTGCACACCTCTAAATTTAAATAAAATATAAATTTAAAAAACTTTCAACTTACCTACACGAACTAACAAATGCACATTTTTGTTTCCATTGTACGATTCAGAATAATGCAAACAAAAAAATCAAAATTTTAAAATTCAACAAATTTTCAAACTTTTCCGACAAAAGTTTCACCAAAACTCATTGTGCACACACTAATACAAACAATATGTCAAAAAACTCTATAATAAACGAATTTTCAGTCTTTTCCACAGATAAAATTACATCAAAAATCAAAATTGCCACTTCTCTTTGCATAATATATTATGCAGCTAAAACAAAGAAACAAACCATTCACACAAAAGTTATCATCAAGAGCGCGTCGTGCCGGCACACCTAATTCAACTAAAAAAAAATCTAACTATTTATGTCATAACACAAATATTTTTCAACATTTTAAAATCGGTAAATATTTAGAGGAAATCCAGATGCACTTCCTCCGATAAAATGGAGTTGAATTCAATAAAAAAAACTAATACACTATATTTCCTCTAATTATGTAAGTTAATTAACTATTTAGGGCAACATACAAACATATTATGTCATTCCAAAATGTTTCATATCTAAACATGATATAATTAAACTCTCTCCAAACATGCATTTAAATTTAATAAGTGCTCAAATTATAGAATATTTTAATACAACCATAATGTATTTCCTCTGATTATGAAGTTAAATAAAATATTTATTGCAAAATGGAAACCATATTTTATCACTCCAATTTAATTAATATGTTGGAATTAAAATGACTACATTCTCTCTAATTGCATACTTAAATTTAAAAATACTTAACTAGATGGATATTTGGAGCAAATACAAATTCATTTCCCCTAATTATAGACTTAATTTAATGAATACTAATACAAAATATTTCCTCCGACTATGAAATTCACTTACAAATTTGCGGGGAAAAAAAATCGTATTTGATCAGTTCTATTATACAAATAATACACCAAAATTTGCACTTCTATCCCTTTCCAATAACAATGACTACACACTCAAATAATTTTTTTTATCACCACGAGTGCGGCGTGACGCCGCACCACATTTACCTAGTTAGTTTTCTTTGTTTCAGCTGCTGCATCAGCCCCCGTCATCAGGGGCGGAGCTACTCAGTGCTACCCTGATGCACAGGCACCAGGGTCGAAATTATTTTTTAGATTAGCGTATGTAGGTGGCATGTGCACCAGGTTCGACATGCATAGGTGCACCAGGTTCCAAAGAGTACCACTAGCAAAAGGTATCTCAAAAGGGAACTAAACGAACGCGAGCAGGCCACGTGGTGGACTGGTGGGCGTTGGCAAAAACGAATTTGACCACTGCCGTGCGTACATCCGTCCACGGGACCACGGCCGCATGCACCCTGTTGCATGTAAGAAGGAGCGTACATTCGTCGCCATGTAAGGAGCAAAACTCCCGCGCGTACGCCCGCGTACTTCCGATCGGCCGGCCCCGCGTACATCCGTCGCCGTTCCATTGCACGCCAAGCACAAAAGTGAAAGGATCGGTATGACACCTAGAGGGGGGGGGGTGAATTGGTGCTTCTCCAATTTTAGTCTTTTTCAATTTAGGCTTGACACAAAAGGTAAATTCTCTAGATATGCAACTACGGTGAATTTACCTATATGACAAGCTAGCAACTAAGCACGATATAATAAGGCGGTAAACAAGGATAGAGGTAACCGAAGTCAAAGCACGCGGAGACACAGATGTAATCCCGAGTTCCTCCTTTTTAGGGGAGTACGTCTCGTTGGAGAGGTGTGAACCAACACAATGGTTCAACGGCCACAAAGGCCTCACCCTCTTCTCCGGTGAACCGCACCACAAAGGTTTGGTTCACTTCAACTATCGGAAACCTTTGAGGCGGAGTCCGGAGCCTTTACAACAACGACTTGGGGCACAACCCACAAAGGATTGGGGGCTCCCAAACAGCTACAATCTGTCACAAAGACAATCAAGTGAGTACAATAGGGGGCTAGGTTTTCCTAGTGGAAACCCTAGCTAATGGTCCCTCAAGTGAATGAGGGGGAAATGGCAAACGGCTCGGTGAAGATGTAGATCGGGGCCTTCTCCTTCAATCCTCCAAAGATCAACGAGTTAGGGTGGAGGGATTGGGAGATGTAGTGATTCTTGAGCTTGCAACAATGGGGATCTTGAATTCTGGGCGAGCTTGCTGGCTGGAGGTAGGTGGAGGGGTATATATACCCCTCCCAGAAAAGTAGCCGTTGCAGACAAGAAACACACCGGAGTTTCCGGCCCTAGTGACCGGAAACTCCGGCCAGGGGCGGAAACTCCGGCCAACAGGGGCCGGAAACTCCGCCCCACACCAGGGGTTGAGCAGCTTCTTCGCAGCAGTGACTTCGGCAAAGACTCCGGTGCCCTGGGGCCGGAAAGTTCTTCCAGGGGCGGAAACTCCGGTCTTGGGGACCGGAAACTCCGCCCCCCACCAGGGGCTGAGCAACATTTCAGCAGCTTGCTGCTTCTTCGAGGAAAAGTCCAGAGACCGGAAACTCCGGTCTTGGGGGACGGAAACTCCGCCCCCCACCAGGGGCTGAGCAACAATTCAACAGCTTCAGAAACTCTTTTCACTTTTTGGTGATGATGCACATGTTGTATACAATAAACCCTGCATCACTTAACACCAGATTAGACATCCTAAGTGTTGTTAACTAACACACAAAACTAAGAGATCACAAAATGTTCTTTCAAAAAGTATTTAGTACATGCAACACGCATAAAAAAGATAGATATACATATTACACAGAGAGTGGTGTACAAACTACATAGACATATATCTACATATATACATGTTGTACAAATATACAGATACAAGTTGTACAACTAACAGGTTGTACACATTGTACAACTACACACGGATGTACAGAATCTTCTACACGTGAATCTAAAAATCTGAGATGTACAACTATACAGACACAAGTTGTACAACTACATAACACAGGTTGTACAACTAGACAGATACAGGTTGTACAGACACAGGTTGTACAGCTATACAGACACATGTTGGACAACTGCGCAAACACAGTTTGTACAACTAACAGGTTGTACAACTAAAGAGACACATGTTGTACAACTATACAGACACAGGTTGTACAACTAGACAGACACAGGTTGTACAGATACAGGTTGTACAATTAGACAGACACAGTTTGTACAGACACAGGTTGTACTACTATACAGACACATGTTGTACAACTAGTCAAACACAGTTTGTACAAACACAGGTTGTACAACTACACAGACACGGATTGTACAACTATACATAACCGGTTGTACAAAAAAAAAAGTTCGTCGAAACCTATCAACATGGGATCTAGTTTTGAAGATCTCGACACGAGGAGCTCAAAAGTGAATACGGTTCGTAATTTGGATAAACGGTTCTCAAGATATTTCATTTTTTTAAAAACGAATCTCAAAATAAATGCACATGCAACTCTTCGCACGGAGAAGCAGAAATCTCACCAAAACTCTCTCGTGCTGCCACTTGTCGCATATGCAAGCACCCACGGGGGACCGCGTGAAGGGAAAAGCTGACACTTGTCATCACGCCAAAGGGAACCCTTTTTCTAGTGATTTCCGGTTCCAAAGGATTTTTGTTTTTTTGGGAAAGGCTTCAAAGGAATTCTAATACGCAGCCTTTTATGGATTTGAGCATGTGGCCTATTGGGCAGCAGAGCACGCGGCCCATTTAGGAGATAGTGGGAGGCAACGAGAAATCTTTAACTGACCACACACTTTTGTTTCATCATTATTTCGGCAACTTGATCGTCTTTATTTCTTAGCATACACGACGTGTCCTCATTTTGTTGAATTCTTCACATGAAAATTCGTAAAACGCAACACCATTAGTAAAAAAGATTATTCTGTTACATATATATATTGGTGTGTCGTAGTTAAAGTTGTGCACCACGGTGATTTTTTTCTAGCTCCGCCCCTGCCCGTCATGTTTTTTTTACATTTTCGTGCGTGTGGTCTATTCTGGATCGTGCATGATTAAGGAGCAAAGATCATCTCAGAAATACCCTGTCCAGCGCCAGTCGGGAATGCAAGAAAAAAATTCAGTTGCTGGGATTTTCAGTGGGCCAGCACCGAGATCGCTGATGAGGCCCTGGCCCATAATAATAGGAATAATAGCACCATTGAACGTAACCTTAACCGAATCCATGCAGCAAAAGGTATAGATAGTTCTCAACAAAAACTGAAACAAAAGATAAAGTGGAGATTTTTGGCTTCCAGGTTCCGGTGATTCTACTATTTTCTTAAAAAACAAAAATCATATTTGTGAGTTTTGAAATAAATTATTTTATGTAACCAATAGTGTATCGCATAATAAATATGTAAAATATCATTGGCTTTTCAGATTTTTTTTAGAACAAAATGATCGCCCGATCTTGGAAGGCAGAGACACTTTCAACAAAAGATAAAGATACACACCAAGAGGGACCAATTCCCAGTGGCGGATCTAGGATCTGATAGGTAGGGTGGCACCCATGGCACCCCCAGTGGGTCCACCCCTGCCAATTCCAATTTCCGTTTCAGTTCAGCTCCAAGAGGCAGCTCAATACTGTTAAAGCAAATTTCATTGGTTCATTTCCTATTAGGTGTGACATACTCCCTTCGAGCCATATTAATTTGTCGTTGAATCGGATGCATTTTGATATGTTTAAGTGCTAGATATATCCGATTCAGTCACAATTAATATGAATCGGATGGAGTAGTATCCGTGATGGGATAAATAATCCTGTGTATCTCCCAATGTAATTACGGTGTACTGGTATACATGGAAACAAATCCTGATAATATCACCATCTACAAAAATTCTCTACTCACACACGTGAAACGCTCTACCCAAGCACGTCTATTTACTTGTACTAGCACTCTAGAGCCACGACGTAAACACCATAATTACACGTCATTATCCATATCTAAGCTGTTCATCCTGGGTTGCACCTCCACATCGAAAGCCTACGTCACGCTAACTAAGACATTCGGTTGTTTACTCATTCCGTCGCGATCACACTACCCCATACGACCATATCGAAAAGTCATCCGCACACGCGCATCAGCGAACGAGCCTTCCATTTCCACTCGATCTTCTCCTCGTCTCATCCGATCATCTTGTCCGCCATGCCGAGCGCCAGCTCGCCGAGCGGCCGCGCCGGCGCCGGCGCCTGCAGGAGGTGGTGCACGCGCGGGGACCTCCTCACGCTCGCCGTCGCCGCGACGCTCTGCTCCGCGACCTACTGCTTCTCGATATGGCACAACGGGCGCAACGCGCCGGACAAGATCGCCCTCGGGCCGGCCGCCTTCGTCTCCACCGGCGCCGTGCTGTGCGGGGGCGACGCAGACGCCGCCGAGCTCGACTTCGAGGCGCACCACACCGCCGAGAGGGCCGGACTGTCCGTGTCGTCGCCTACGGCGGCGGTCACAGGGAGGCGGCGGGCATTGCTCTCGGCAGCGGAGCCGGTGGACACGGCGGGGCGTCGCGGCGTGGTGAACGGCAACGGGTGGGCACGCATCGAAGGCGGCAAGCTCCGGTTCACCTACGATGGCGCCATGCGCGTCTAGGCCGGCCGGCTGGCGCCATGTTCCTGCTCGCGACGACGACGACGACGACGACGGAGCCACGGCGTGTCCTCCTAGTCTCGCAGTTCTCGGAGACGTCGTCGTCTGTTCCGTTTCGAAGTTTACTCAGTTTTAGTCCATGTATGTCTAATTCATATGGATGTAAAATGATTCGGCGCTTATTTTCGCGAAATATCACTGGATCGACTGGGATTTGTTGGAGTTTAGGTGATCTTGCGGATGTCTTTGTTCGTCGCGTACCCTATCGGTATACTCGGACGGCAGCCTTGCTGTTTAGTGGGCGGCCAAATCAAGAAAAGGCAGCGGGCAACCACAGCCAGCTGACGTCGTCGACCAAAAGAGTTGACCTCACACTTGCTTTCCGTCGTGTAATCTACGTGCATGATTTATTTCGCAATTTTTAAAAACTTTGAAATGGGGTATCCGGAAATGGGTTGCACCAGCAACTAGTTGCAAATAATTCGCGTTCAAAGACCGGGAAACTCTAATTTGCAACTAGTTGCACCCGCAACTCATTCTCGGATACCCCACTTTAGAGTTTTCAAAAATCGCGAAATAAATCATGCAGATAGATTATGTTGAATCTTGTGTACCCAAAAAATTTCATCTAAAAATATGATCACCTGCGACCTGTGCAAAAATGACAAATGAAAGTTTGAGTAGTAGTGACACTATTCAAAATTTCATTTGTCTTTTTTGCACAGGTCACATATGATCATATTTTTGGATGAATTTTTCTGTGTGTAGAAGATTCAACATAATCTACGTGCATGATTTATTTCGCAATTTTTAAAAACTTTGAAATGGGGTATCCGGAAATGGGTTGCACCTGCAACTAGTTGCAAATAATTCGCGTTCGGAAAGACCACAATAATTTCGAGTAGCATGTGGTTGCCCGCTGTGAGTTGATGTGGTCGTTGCCTCATTTGTTTGTGTTATCTTGTTCGTGTCCGTTTACTTGCAAAGGCAGAACCTGTCCATGTTACCACCTCCGTTCCTAAAAACAAGGCATGTAATCTTTTTTTCAAGCAATATAAACTTTGCCCAAATTTATAGAAAACATAGCAATATTTATAATATACTATAGATATATTATGAAAATATATCTAATGATGTAGTCTCTAACAATTTTGATTTGATATTGTAGCTAGAGTTTGAATTGGTCAAAGTTTATACGCCTAATTTCGCGTAAACGGAGGTAGTAGCTTGTACGGAGTAGTCCATAACGCCAGACCACGCTATGACTAACCAGTTGCAACTACGTCGATGACTCGACACATTAGTTTGATCTTCTTCTCCTTGTGAAACACCTAACACCTTGTTGCGCGCATAGTTTGCCGACGAGCAACAACAATAGATTGGAGCATCTTCAACTGGATTGTCAAATTTGGTCGCGATATGTCCGCAGACACGTCGAACAATGGACGAACAGTATATTGTCTCTTACAACCATGCAAGACATGCACGTAGATCATACTAAAATTATTCGAAGTAAAAAATAAATAGTTCAAATCATTATATAATTATTTAGAGTGCACAAATAGTTCAAATTATTCATAGTGTATGAATAGTTTGAATTATTCGTAGTGCATAATTCTAACATAAATTTCACTAATTTTCAGTGTTGATACACGTATATTGTCAATTCATTTAAAGAAAGTTCAGAACATGCTCGAAGTTTATGCAAATCGACTAAACTAAGTTTATCTAAAAGAACCTCTTTCTACTCGATGAGCACTAACTTGGTTGGTTTGTAGTCCTAACTACTAATACAAACATTTGGCATTGCACAACCAAGGCCGTTGAATGGATGAACGCCAGACATACCAGCCTCCATAGTTTTCTTTGTTTGCAACTTGACATGCCAATTGGCTACCAAACAAATGCCAACTTTTTTAGGGGAAATGCCAGCCAGCTAATGTTTCCAAATGGTTAGCAACATTGCTAAAATTGAACACGCTAAAACACTAACATTGATAGTTGTGATGCAAGTTCCCCGAAAAAATAAGTTTTTCATTTTTTGAGAAGACCCGAAAAAAGAAGTTTTTTTTTTGAGACAAAAAAGAAGTTGTGATGCAAATCAAGAGGAGTCATCTTCTTCTTCATCTGGGCCGAGGGAGCGAGAAGACGCCCTTGTAAGTCCAAAGACAAGCGGGCCGGCCTGGTCAGTTCCCTGACGCAAACGCGCATTTACAGATCCACCCTCGAGTTTCTCGTTTCATTTCCAGCCAAGTCCCCCTTCTCTCTCGCCTCGTCTCTCCCTCTCCTCTCTCCCAACTCGCCATTCCTCTAGGGTTTAAACCCATGGACGTGGAGGACGACCTCCTCCCAACCGCCCCCGCGTCCGCGGGCGGCGGAGAGCCCTCTCAGGCGCTGCTGTCCGGCGACCAGTTCGACGTGGAGGCGTACGCTGCGCAGTACTCGGGGCGCACGCGCGTGGCGCGGCTCCTCTTCATCGCCGGGAAGTGCGGGTCGGAGCAGATGCAGCTGGACGCGCTCCGGCTGGCGTACGACAGGACCCTCAAGGGAGAGGACACGGCCCTCCACCGCGACGTCTCCTCCAGGATCGCCGGCCGCCTCGGGCCCCGCTACGCCGTCGACTAGGCCTGGTCCGACGCCGTCGTGCGTCGCTCCCTTGTGCGCAAGGATAAACTCGACAGCGAGCTCAACGGCTACAAGGTACCGAAAACCATAAACTTGACTCACTTTCTGTTCGTTCGGTCTAGGATTTGTCTCGATTGCTATTTGTGCTGGACGCAACGAGCGACGCATTGGGGTGTGTTCTGAAAATTATTTACCCGCAGACTAATCTGATCAAGGAGAGCATCCGGATGGGCTACAATGACCTTGGTGATTTCCACTATGCTCACGGACACCTCTCCAAGGCGTTGAAGTGCTATATCAGGACCAGGGATTACTGCACTACCTCAAAGCATGTTGTTCAGATGTGTATGAATGTGATTCTGGTTAGTATTGAGCTGGGTCAGTTTATGCACGTCTCCAATTATGTCAGCAAGGCGGAGCAGACCCCAGATGAGATTGATCCTGTTACCGTCGCCAAGATGAAAGCTGCTGCTGGATTAGCCTACTTGGAAACAAACAAGTACAAACTTGCAGCACGGAAGGTTAGTGCACTAAAATCTCCTTTCCTGCCCCCCTTAGGATTTTGCATTGCTAAATTGGACTGTCAGGGATTCATGAGGCATGAGCAATAAATCTATCGGAACTTGATAGTGTTCTCTGTATTGGCTTGAATAACTAGCGCGTTAAAAAATGTGTCTATTGTACTATTAGTGGTTTTGGCAGCAATATTGTTTCAGCCCATGAATGGAACCCAATGAAGCATCCAGCAATTTTACTAGTCTACGTTCTATGGTACACTTGTTATGTTTGTCAGTTTGTTTACACCTTTATACTTGCTGAGTCTGGTTTCAGGATAGTGTTGGATAATTTATATACAGAACTGACTAAACATGTGTCTCATCATCCTTGCTTCCTCCCAACAAAACTCTGTTTGCTATTAGATATATCCATTTCTACTACGGGCCAGGCGTAATTACTACCTGTTGGAACCTTCCAATAGTTATTACTATCAACATTTTTCTTACCTGTTGGGAAGATTTCATATTCTTACTTATTGGGGATATTGATAATTGTAATGTGGTTGTTAAATTTCCTGCTAAAAACATGCCCCCTTCTGAAGTTTGTAGAGACAGGATCAGAGCTAAGGAGCAACTATTCTGAAGTCATATCTCCACAAGACGTTGCTGTCTATGGAGCACTATGTGCGCTCGCTTCTTTTGATCGCTCAGAACTGAAGGTCCTTGCTTGAACTATCTCTTCCATTCGCATGGCATGTTTTAGGTCTATCGTTCTGTCTAAACAAGATCAATCTCCTCATTTGTTACAGAGCAAAGTTATTGACAACTACAACTTCCGCAATTTTCTGGAGCTAGTGCCTGAAGTAAGGGAGCTGGTAAATGATTTTTATGCAAGGTAGCTCTCATAATCCTTGTTTAACTGCATCTTTCGTGTGGGATGTATTTCTGTTCAATCCATTGGTCCTATAGCAAAGATTATTACGATCAAATATGATGAGAGTTCTGGTCTTCTGGATAACACTTGGGGACCTTTGGGTAAATTTAAACTGTACAAAGTACATTCAAAGGAATGACAGCGCAGAAAAAGATAAGGACCGGCATATGAAATTTGAGCGTCTGCTTACTGAGTCTTGTTTTACTTGTATAGGGGGATTGTAATATGAAAAGTAGAGTATTTATAGGCTGTTCGTTGTTTTTTCATATAGTCAGCGCAACATATGCATATTTCAAACAGGGGAGAGGCTGCTACTCTAAATTTGCTCAGCCCTTGTTAGGTTCCTGTAACATTTTGAAAGAATTAGAACTTTGCACCGTGTTTAGGGGGATTTCCAAAATAATTGATAACTATGCTTCCTAATTGGTCGTGATGTGATGTGCAACATCATTGGAGCAATGTGGGTTTGTTATATTTAGCCAGTTGGATGGCCGGATCCTCCGGTTCTGGCACAGCCTAGTTTTATACTATATTAGTTGAAATTTAAGTTCTTTGTTGTAAACCATCAATTAGCCAATTTTGATAGGTGACAATGTTGCATGGCTTGTCATCGTGTTCTGAGCTTTTTTCATTGCCTATTTAAATGATATTTTTTTAATCTTAAAATACTACATGCTTCAGTTTGTAGAATTATGATGATGGTACCATTATGTGGATATCTCTATTACCAGATATTGTCATTGGCTCTGAATTACTTATACTCCTTCTGTCCCACAATATAAGACGTTCTGGCAAGCTGTTTTAGCTTGCTAAAGCGTCTTATATTGTAGGATGGAGGGAGCTTTTTTGAATTAATCATTAGTTAGGGAAATAATTTACAACAGAGAGGTCACGCTGTCCACTCAACAATGGATCCATAACTCATGGCATATTAGTATTAATTTAAATCAGAGGTAGTCATGCCGTCATTCCTTCCAAAACATACGATCCAGTCATTTTGGTCACGAGTGCACTGCAGACTGGCGAGTAAAATACAACAACTGAACTAACTAGTCCTGTCACATTCTAGCTGATTTATTACGAGCTATTTTTTTAAGAAATAATGTCCTCTGGTTTCTATTTTTTTACCTGCGTTCTCGCATTCTAGCTGATTTATTACGAGCTATTAGTCGTCCAGTGCATTAAGATTCCTTCGTGATTTTGTTTTGGAGATGCATATGCATGTGTTTCATGCTACTAGATTGCGCATTTTGTATTTGGTTTTCTTTCATAAACATACATTCTTTATTCTTTGTACCTGTTATCAACTAATTGCAAGATTTTTCATACCAGTCGCTATGGCTCATGTCTGGGATATCTTGAGAAGCTGAAGTCAAACCTGCTGCTCGATATACATTTGCATGAACATTTAGAAGTTTTGTACAAGGACATTCGCCACAAAGCTATCATACAGTACACATTCCCATTTATATCTGTTGATCTCAACACAATGGCTGTTGCCTTCAAGACTGATGTGTCCATGTTAGAGAAAGAGTTGGCTGCGCTTATCACTGATAACAAAATACAGGTACCTAACAAAGATGCCTTATATCACATTTTATTGGAACAGATGTAGTGCCAAACTGCTGAGCCTTCTTCTTTCCGAAATTTATGCAGGCTCGTATAGACTCGCATAGCAAGATTCTGTATGCAAGTCATGCTGATCAGAGAAATGCAACTTTCCAGCGTGCATTGCAGACTGGCAATGAGTTTGAGAGAGATGTCAAGTTCATGCTTCTGAGGGCTAACCTTCTCAAACATGAGTACAACCAAAAGGCGGCAGAAAAGAGGGTGTGAGAAAATTTCTGCAGAGTGCCAATGTGGCAAACAATTTTAGTTTATTTGAGCCTGAGGTGCATTGAGAGATTTTAGTGATGATTTGTGCCATGGTCAAATGTTTAAGCATTTCAAGTTCATGAATTTCACTTTGATGTTAAGATAGTAGATCTGCTGCATTCTCGAAGATGTTGCTGCCGAATTACTCTGCTACATAAGTATGTTTTTTTAGCTCCCAAAGATGCTATACTTTCTTTAATGCATGTTTTCAGTGGAGATCCTACAGCGGATTGTGGCCGATTTTGTACATACAAGTCCCCTGACATACTTTGGAGGCTTTGTTTCTCTGATTTGCTCAGGCGCCCCAAACAATTTCTGTAGCAATTTTTATTGTGTGTTTTCCTTTTGATAGTCTGCAGTTGAGCTCAACAACAATTAAAAGAATGTTGTGACCTGACTGAAATGCGTGTAAGCTTTGGATGGTGACCCGGCTGTTGAGGCTACTTCTACCGTGAGCATCTGTCAGCCGTTGGATCTCATAAAACGAGTCATCTGGATCAAGGTTTTCGAGTCGATGAGTCAACGAGTCGTTCAGGGGTAGCGACTCTTGACTAGTCGAGACTAGTCGAGACTCATAGTCGACACGAGTAGTTTAGCAATATGTACTACAGAATTACCATATTATATGTATAATTGTATATAACTATATACTTATTAATAGTCTATAATACAAACCTTCCAAAAGCTTTGGCCAAGGGCGGCAGCTGCTCGTAGGGTGGGGGGGAATGGTTCGATTTAGGTTTCACGGGGGCACTGGGAAAGAGCATATTGGAAAAAAATATGACAGGCGGGGCCAACTTCAAGTCGTTTTCGACTCAAAAGGTTGGACTAGTCGAGACTAGTCGATTGACTCGTGCGACTCAACAAATGAGTCGAGTCGAGATGTCGAGTCGACATTTTTTTGCGACTCATCGACTAGTCGCTCGACTCGAAAACCATGATCTGGATCATACATTCAGGTTGGCAAACGTGATATTTTGTTACCATGGGGGATGACTGTGACGCGAATGCCCGCCCTCCCCCGACTTGGGTCCACGACACAGCGACCGCTGCGTGGGCCTGCACATAGGGCGTGGGACGGTTTCGTCGTGCACATTGCTTCGTGGACGTTTGACCTGTCTGCAGCGTACGTTCGCATCTCCTTCAAATATTTGTAGTCCAAGGTTGTGATCAAGTTTTAAATGTCCTCATTGATTTATTTCTCAATCTCAAGATTTCTTGAAGATTTGTTGTCTGTATTTAATTTGTACTTGATTTATATAAAATCTGGTTTTAAATGCTTGCAATCAATTATTCTCGATTTCCAAATATTCTCGAAGTTTCTTCATACTACATATAGAGAGACCTGAGTCCATAACCAAAGGCACGCCACCAATTCCCTCTTTGCATCTCGATGGAGAAATTTACTCATCAAATTGTGTTGTTTGTTGTGCTACTCGTGAATGCAACCACGGAGGACGTTGTTCTTCTTTGGATTATCTAGAGACCGCACCCTTTGACATTCAGTCAGAATTCCTCCAGCCAAGTTTGGGTCTTGCATCAGGAAACAATTCTACATACTCTTATGTGAGTAGTACATGTGTCATGTACTTAATTTGTTTTCCTAGATGTTATTTAGAACTTACATCCTGCATGAATTTGCTTGTTGATGCTGCTATTTTTATTTGGACAGACTACCCATCATGTGTGGCTTCCTGGAAGTGATATAAGCTACTATGGTGTAGAAGCTACACTAGATGTCCATAGCTTCAGTTTACAACCTGGACAATTAAGTGAATGTGGGGTTTGGGTTATCAGTAGAGGAGATGGAAAACCATCTTCGGCCAATGGAATTCAACTTGGATGGCACGTAAGTTAATTGTTTACTTTAAAGGTTATGCGAAATTTCTGTTTATAGTGTTGTGTACACCAGCCTCCCAAGCAAGTGTTCCGGTGATCTAATTGGGCATGTTAATATAATGCATGAGTATTCTTTCACATATTTGGTGCCCTTTTTTGGATAATACTTAGCCTAAATATGCACTATTTAGGCTTTTATCTCCTAAAACTTTACACAAACCTCATAAATGTGTGATTTTAGTTTAACAATATTTTATCATATAAAGTGTTATGGATATAATTCTGTATCTGCTGAAGGATTATTAGCAAAACAAATGATTAGTTTAGAAGAATTTTTTACATCAATATTAACACTTACTACAAATCTTCAACAGATTCATCCACGCTTGTACAAGGATTCTCATACTCATTTCTACGTCGCATGGGGTGTAAGTTTTGTTTTCGCAAAGTCAAAACTCTACAATATTGATGTACTTATGTTCCTAAAAATAGTACCAACTATGGCTATCTCAAAGTGTTTAGTCATATACGAATATGCATTTTATATTGTATTTACCCTATTGAAAATTACATTTACTTTGATATAATGTAGAAGAAATTGGCATGTTAATTAGCATCATCATGTACCATAGAACAATAATCACCACATTTGATATTTTAGGTAAGTAGTGACATGCAAACTCATACCTTGGGCATTACACTACACTATTAATATCATAATAAAAGCACATGCAGAAGGTAAGTAAAATTCTACAAAAAAAATGAACTTTGTCTTCTCAATCGCAGATTGGTGCTGCCAAGGGGTGCTTTAACCTGAATTGCCCTGGATTTCAAAAGACATCATCAAATATTGCCCCAGGTGATATCATCCATGGAAACAAACCTAACATCACAATAAGGATATTGAAGGTACAATCTTAATTCTGAATTGTACTAGATTTTTTGTTGTGGCTACTTATATGTCAGTTATTATTCAGAGATGGGGCATAACCTGTGCTATTACTTTTTGATTTCACGAAGTTGTTCCCATTCTCGATGCTTATTTCAACATATGTGCATGATTTCCTTGCAACCCACTTGAACATTAGAACTTATCTGAATGTGACAAGGATGTGGATAATTATGAGTGTAATTTTGTACGAAATGAGTTTGATGCACTGATTTATCCCATTCTACGGGGGTGTCAGGTTACTCTTTTTCTCTTTTATACTTATGCTTGTAATCCCACGAAATAGGTGTTGGCTTTTGCTTTCGATTGGATATTGTTGCATGATGGTATGCCAAAAGCGCCGATTTAGGTACTTTTTTTTGGATTATAATCCATATTATAAAAAGGAAAAAAGTAGCTACACAAACACCCTCCATCACTTGTAAATGTGTGTAAGGGAGCGCTTACATGGTCTACAATGGCATGTCCTAGAATTCACAAAATTGTAATTGTGTAGATGAAGTTAGTTTTGTCGTTGTAGCTACTATTGACAAAAAAACAATGTACGCATATATATGTAGAAATACAAATGACATATTGTTCAATAATTTTTTTCTCGTTGTAGATTGCGATTTTCTTAAGGTGTTAGACTAGGATTATAGAGTTTGAACTTATTGGACTAAAGAAAGTTAACATTGTTGTGAGGGCTCACAAGAGGTCACTCATCAACCTTATGTTGTTGTGTCCTCTGATCAAGTTTTAAATGCCCTCATAGATTTTTTTTCTTAAGCTCAAGATTTCTTGAAGATTATTTACTATATTTCATTTGTTTTGAATATTTTTATACAATCGATTTTAATGCTTGCCACCAATTATTCATGTGTTCCTAATATGCTCAAAGTTCCTTCTCACTATATATATATATATATATATATATATATATATATATATATATATATATATATACACATCAATTTAATTGAAAATCTTATTCAACGTAATTTGAATTCATTATAAATCATCGCTCTGGCACCATGGACTCAAAGAGACCTGTTACATACATAGGAAAATAATTCTGTACTTCTGGAGTATGCACTCCCACTTCTCATATACTGAATAGATAAATCAGCTATACTTCTTTATTCTTTTTAATAAACTATTTAGTATATGACGTTCTTATGCCAATACATACATGTATTTGTTGTCCACGGTGGACAAAATTTCTGGTGATTGGCATGTATATTATGGATTGAATAGTTCCCTTGAAAAAGTGGGTTATTTTCCGAGTTCCTTACTTCCAGGAATGATAGATAAACCAGTGGAGCTTAGATTTGGTGGCTATGTATCTCACGACAAACCAACACCAAGCCCTCCCATGGGAAATGGCTATGTTCCATCGAGCGGCAATGCAACATCCATCAGTAGTCTCAATCTTATCGACGCAGATGGTTTTCACCATGCCGTTGAGGGAGATCTGCCTTTTTCCGTAAGCCATGAAGAATGTTATCCTATTTCTGACATTGACTATGGTCGGTTCTTCTATGGGGGATCTGGTTGTTCTGATTGAGTGGGCCATATACCCAACATGTACTCCACCAACCACCGAAGATTTTTTCTCCCTAAAGTTTAATAAGTCGTCTTTTATGTATCTCCAAATATTATTGCGGGGACATTTGAAATCCTTAAGACTTTACGCGATTAAATTTGCATATTCATATGAAATTGTGGTGGAACCTCTTTCATAGGGCCCCGATGTGAGTTGAAACACATTTTTGCTGCACATGGTGTGACGTGAACCTCGAAGTGGCTAGTATTCAATTGGTTTGTTAACATAGTATTTTCATGCGTACCTCTCACATACTATGCACAACCATTTTGTATCCAATCATCGGTGAAATCATTTTAACGGTTACAACCTCACACTTTAATAAAAATGCACAATGAATTTGTTTGTTATTCTTCTCTTTCCTAGTTCCACTTCTACGGGGTTTCAATTTTACTAGTTGAAAGCCTATGCGTTGGCATGGACACTTTTTCGACGTGATGTGAATATAAAGTAAGAACCCGATTAATTAGCTACTCTGTTTGAGGCGTGGAGATCGAGCTCCAAGGAGCTCATATTTTGAAAAGTTCAACCTTAGACAGTCTTGACTTCTGCCTACTCTTCACAATGCAACAACCTGGGAGACATGAATCATTTACTTTAGACAGTCCAAACGGCTTACCGCATTCTTCTTGTACAAGTACACGACAGGGTTCAGACGTGCGACCTACACAGCACCATCTCTTGCACGTAAGATATACAATCTGGCAATCCAGTAAAAATGATTTCATGTCAAGTTATCATTAGTAAAGCATATCAAAATCTTAAATAAAGTATATGGTTTTGGGGCTAACAGTGATTGAAGAATTGGAACACTGAAAGTGCAAAGCAGAGAAACTCATGCCATGCCGACCAAGAGTAAGAGTAAAGACAGCTACCTCGGAAATAAAAAAAGGAGCTCCAAGATTCAGTGAGTAAGTAATACCATAAATTCTTTAAAGAAATATATGAATATTTCTGACGAACTACAGTCAGCTACTTCGGAAAGCTAGTGATTTTAAATGAAATAAGTATAAATTCAAAAATTCGGTTACACAGTAATCTTGATACTACCCTCACATGCCAATTTATTTATCATAAAGTGATAAGAGCAAAGACATTTGTTCATCTTAAACACTGGTTTCAAGCCTTGAAGCCTGCATATACAATTTTTATAGAAGATAATAAACTACTTATCTAAATAATTATATCCCACGCAGATGCATGTTTAGATGTATGACATTAGCTACTTATCTAAATAATCATATCCTACGCAGTAATTGTTGAACAAAAACTTTATAGAACTTGAAGTACCAATCATCAATCAGGGCTCTGAACAAAGCAAAAGGACGTAAAGGAGGACGTACGACTACCTTATCACAGGATGGCGAGGCGAAGTAGGTCGTGGAGGTGGTGGCACGACACGGGCATAACGGCACTGGAGGCGTCGACGTGGGTCCCAGAAAGGGATGGCGGAGAAAGGGAGATGCAGAGGGCTTCACTAGAGATGGCGGCCGCATGCTAGATGCCCGTCAAAGCCAACAACTCTGAGAACATATCCTGTGAAACATGGCAATTGGTGCACCCATCTCCGGTTTACCATCTAAAAGGTTTTCAAAAAATCTGAAAAAAAGTTTGAGCATTGACATAACATAAATTTAAATCGTCGCAAAAAATCAAGTCTGCATTTGAAACACAACATCAACAGTGAAAATGACAGATTTTGATCAATCGTGACAATGGGCCAAATTCAAAGCTCAACTTGCATCTTGGCACTACTCATTTTCAGATTTATCTATTTTGTTTCTTAAGGTGTGTTAGGAATTTCAATTTGAAAATTTGTGAAATGTTAAATATGAGTATTACCAATGTGCAAAAAAAAATCCCGAATTTTTTGAAACCATTGGATGGTCAACCAAACTCGGGTGCACCAGGTGCATCATTTGTTGGTTTCGCATGATAGGTTCTCCAGCAACTCCTTCTCCACGTCCAGCCCCACCAGCATCGGCGGACCGTTGTTATCCTCCACGTCCAGCCCCACCAGTCGTTATCCTCCACGTGTTCAACGCCGTCATTAACAGTTGCATTGCCAACTGATTCTGCTGTGTTGGATGACACCTGGGCCCTTGGCTCTCTTTCGCTCTATCTCCACGGTTGTGCAGAGGCACAACGTAACGAGCCCAAGGAGGGCCACGACGAGCAGGGACGGAGCCAGGGGGTGCGGGCAGGGGGCATGGCCCTTCTATGCTGGAATTTTTTGTGAAAACCCCCCTATATAATATGTGTTTTGACCCCTAAATTTGTGAGAAATTGACTACATGGCCCCCTCCAAGTAGTTTAGTGTTCATTTGGCCTCCTCCTTCTGCTAATCCTGGCTCCGTCCCTAACACGAGGTCAGGTAACTCCAAATGCATGGCAGGGTTCCTCACCGGCAAATCTGGCATTGATGGGTAAAATGTTAAAGCAAAAGCTAATTGGAGCACCATTAACCATGCTGCCTACTTTTAGTTTACTAAATACATGCACCAATTATAGGTACACCCTGCTGAGTAAATTTCGACAAATATTCATAACATTTTCTGCACATCATTACATAGTAGCCATAAGACCTTATTCAAAAATATTGCCGAGTAACTAGACGACAAAATCAAGATTGAAATGTCTATGGTGCTTCATGTTGGTTTTTAGTTTCCAAAATAAAAAATAATATAAATTTCGCTTATCCGTCCAAATGAAGGTTCGAGATCGCTTAAAAAGAAAAATCAAGAAATCAAAGCTAATAAAGCGTCCTGGAATCAAAGCTAATAAAGCGTCCTGGAGGAGGCCCTCAGCAGGCGGGTAGATAACCAGGTATACAGTCTTAGGTTTAGATAATGTCGTCATCTGACTGAAATGCGGACCATCTGGCGCTTAGGTTTAGCTAGTTAGCTTTGGTCGGCAACATATCAACATTCATTAACCCATTTGCTTCCGGTGCAGGGAAAAACAATTATTTCGTGCATGAAGCCGCTTCTTTTGATACGCACCGACCACCTTTTCTCTTGACTTAATGGAATCTTGCACATGTACTGATCAAAGCTGTACCATGATAATCATTGGTTAAAAAGTTAGATCTATTTGGCACACATCTATACTATATATTAAGGCCGCACGATTTTAGCCCTCCGCAGCGCGCCACCGCAGCGGTACTGTTTCCCGCTACAGGGTAACAGTACCCGCTACAGTACTTTTTTTTTTTGCAAAGAAAAAAACTTCGCTTTTCTTAAAAATTGGGCTCAGATCGTTCCACCGCAGCGGTACTGTTCCCGCTACAGGGTAACAGTACCCGCTACAGTACACTTTTTTTTTTCAACGAAAAAACTTCGCTTTTCCTAAAAATTGTATACATGAAATGAAATATAGCCAACGCGTCCCGGCACTGTAGCTGGAACAGTACGCGAGTTATTGTGCCCCGCTACAGTGCGCGACCCTCTCCGCGCCATCGATTTCCAATCCGACGGTTCCCGTACGATCCCCGTAACAATTTTGCAAAAAAAGACACGCAGCTCCAGAAATGCATCGCAACCCTCCCTTTTCCGAGGAGAGGGACCCATTTGCAAATCTCAGAAAACTCGGGACCTTCTTTGCAAAAACGTCACCACAGCCCCCTCCCTTTCCTTCCCTCTCGCGCGCGGCCGGAGATCGCCGCGGACGCCGGCGCGCCACCACGTCGTTCCGCTGCGCCCCGTTCAGATCGAAGCGTAGCACGAACTCCGGCGTCGCCTTCTCCCTCTCCTCGCCGAAGATTGGCTGCTGCGACGCCGTACAGGCGCCGGAATCATCCCCGCCGTGCGCGCTGCCCCGCCGCCGCGTTTGGCCCTCGCCGGCGCCGCTCCGGTGACCAAAGCGTGGCGACGCGGCCTCTTCTGGCAACCCCGTGCCCAGGCGCCTCCGGCGAGCCCACCCAGGCACCCCATCTCGCGGTGCCGCCACCTCGCCATGCACCACGCCGCTGCGGCAGCGCCAGCCCTGTCCACTGCTGACGTCATCGTGACGTCAGCGTGGGCCATCACTGTCAGTTTTCTTTTTCCCAAAAAAAACGAAAAAAATAAAAAATTGCTTACATGTGGACCCTACTAATTTACACAAATTTCAGAAAACAAACAATGTTGTATATCGCAAAAAAAAAAACGCTCACTACTTATGGTATATAATAGAATTTCAAACTTACATATTTCCAAAAATTAAAGGCCTTTATTTCAGAAAACAAATAATATTGTATATCAAAAATATCGCAAAAAAAAACGCTCACTACTTATGATATATGATAGAATTTAAAACTTACATATTTTCAAAATTTAAATGCCTTTTAAATCTCACCGTCTACAAAGTAAAAAAAAATCCAAATCTAAACGATTTTAGACCGTAGCCTTTTTTTGAATTTCAACAAATTTCAAACCAACACGATTGTTTAATATGTACATTCTCAAATTTGAACTAAACCACACATCCGCGACGTCCAAATTTGCATACTGTACAAATTTAAATGCCATCCAAATCTAGCCATTTTACAAACGTAAAAACAATTCAAATCTATATAACTTCCCTATTTAAACAATTTCCCAAATATAGACAATCTTTTAGCCGCAAACTTTCCTTCAATTTCATTAATTTCCAAATATTCAAAAAAATGCCCGCATTTTCAAATATGAATTTTACCTACACATGCGCGGCGATGAATATTAAGGCCGCACGATTTTAGCCCTCCGCAGCGCGCCACCGCAGCGGTACTGTTCCCCGCTACAGGGTAACAGTACCCGCTATAGTACTTTTTTTTTTTTTGCAAAGAAAAAAACTTCGCTTTTCTTAAAAATTGGGCTCAGATAGCTCCACCGCAGCGGTACTGTTCCCGCTACAGGGTAACAGTACCCGCTACAGTACACTTTTTTTTTTTCAACGAAAAAAACTTCGCTTTTCCTAAAAATTGTATACATGAAATGAAATATAGCCAACGCGTCCCGGCACTGTAGCTGGAACAGTACGCGAGTTATTGTGCCCCGCTACAGTGCGCGACCCTCTCCGCGCCATCGATTTCCAATCCGACGGTTCCCGTACGATCCCCGTAACAATTTTGCAAAAAAAGACACGCAGCTCCAGAAATGCATCGCAACCCTCCCTTTTCCGAGGAGAGGGACCCATTTGCAAATCTCAGAAAACTCAGGACCTTCTTTGCAAAAACGTCACCACAGCCCCCTCCCTTTCCTTCCCTCTCGCGCGCGGCCGGAGATCGCCGCGGACGCCGGCGCGCCACCACGTCGTTCCGCTGCGCCCCGTTCAGATCGAAGCGTAGCACGAACTCCGGCGTCGCCTTCTCCCTCTCCTCGCCGACGATTGGCTGCTGCGACGCCGTACAGGCGCCGGAATCATCCCCGCCGTGCGCGCTGCCCCGCCGCCGCGTTTGGCCCTCGCCGGCGCCGCTCCGGTGACCAAAGCGTGGCGACGCGGCCTCTTCTGGCAACCCCGTGCCCAGGCGCCTCCGGCGAGCCCACCCAGGCACCCCATCTCGCGGTGCCGCCGCCTCGCCATGCACCACGCCGCTGCGGCAGCGCCAGCCCTGTCCACTGCTGACGTCATCGTGACGTCAGCGTGGGCCATCACTGTCAGTTTTCTTTTTCCCAAAAAAAACGAAAAAAATAAAAAATTGCTTACATGTGGACCCTACTAATTTACACAAATTTCAGAAAACAAACAATGTTGTATATCGCAAAAAAAAAAAACGCTCACTACTTATGGTATATAATAGAATTTCAAACTTACATATTTCCAAAAATTAAAGGCCTTTATTTCAGAAAACAAATAATGTTGTATATCAAAAATATCGCAAAAAAAACGCTCACTACTTATGATATATGATAGAATTTAAAACTTACATATTTTCAAAATTTAAATGCCTTTTAAATCTCACCGTCTACAAAGTAAAAAAAATCCAAATCTAAACGATTTTAGACCGTAGCCTTTTTTGAATTTCAACAAATTTCAAACCAACACGATTGTTTAATATGTACATTCTCAAATTTGAACTAAACCACACATCCGCGACGTCCAAATTTGCATACTGTACAAATTTAAATGCCATCCAAATCTAGCCATTTTACAAACGTAAAAACAATTCAAATCTATATAACTTCCCTATTTAAACAATTTCCCAAATATAGACAATCTTTTAGCCGCAAACTTTCCTTCAATTTCATTAATTTCCAAATATTCAAAAAAATGCCCGCATTTTCAAATATGAATTTTACCTACACATGCGCGGCATCGCCGCGCTAATTTACCTTGTACTTAAATTAAAGAGCAACCGCGCTGTCATGCACATGCAGGTGGAAGATTCAAGATATTCCCCATTTCAAACAACAGAAATCGACAGAACAAACAGAGTAAATCCCGGGGTGTAGAGTAATCCGTTATATACATCATCTATGCATCACAATGCACGTGCCAAAGAAGAAAAGAACATTATAGTGATGGCCTTGGAGACCATGCCATGATCAAAGAAAAGGATTATGAGCTTTCATTTCCCACAGCTCCATTTGGCGGTCGGCACGCAGCTGAGGTAGTGGCACCACTGGCAGAGCTCGTTGCCGTTCACACCTCTGAAGAGCATCGCCATCCCGACCACAAACCTGCGCAGGACAAACAGCTATCAGTTCCAGAACCCAGTTCAACTCGTCAGGTAGGACCCTGTTGTGTTGCTTTGCTTACCCGACGACGGCTAGCACGGAAGCCATGGCGAGCAGAGCCCACTGGTAGAGCAGGTACTTCCGGCCGGCGTCCTTGACGGAGGACGGCAGCACGTAGCGCTGCGACCAGGCGTAGTGCGGGCGCATGAGGAGCACGAATCCGAGGAGGAACCCCGTGAGGAAGCCCCCGATGTGGGCGAAGTTGTCCACGTGTGGGAGCATGCCGATGGCCAGGTTGATCACGATCACGAGCAGGAGCGTCGCCAGCGCCGCCGCCTGTCGGTGACATGACAGGAATTCAGAATAAGACGATGCCAGCCTTGGTTTCTTTCAGAACGAAATTGCTAGCGCTGCAGTATTTTCTGGGTCGGGAGTCGGGACGCACCTTGTTGGTGTAGATGGTCCAGTTGGTGAAGAGCTCCGAGAGCATGGCGCCGAGGAGGCCGAACAGGGCACCGGAGGCGCCGACGGAGATGTTGTCTCTGATGAACAGGGACGAGAGCACGCTGCCCCCGACGCCGGAGGCGAGGTAGATGACCCCGACTCTCACTGCAACGGAAATGACGGGAGGAGTATGTTAGCAGTTCAGATTCTTCAGGTTATGGGTGTGTTCTGGAGAAGAACACTGCGATGTGCAACGGAATTAACGCGAATGACAGTAGTTCAGATTCAGAAAATGGGCGTGTCCTGGAGACGAACACTGCGCGCGCGCGCGTAAGTACCGAATCCGAACTGCTGCTCGAGCCTGAGGCCGACGAGCACGAGGCTGAGCATGTTGGCGAGCAGGTGGACGACGCCGGCGTGCAGCCAGATGCATGTGAACAGTCTCCATCCCTCGTGCTCGTGCACAACCTTGTCCCACACGAGCGCTCCCAGCTTCTCCAATCTGGATGGAGGCAAGAAAATTGTGTTCTCGGACAGTAAGAAATGACGAACCAATCCAATCGAAGGAAACGGCAAAGAACCGATGGGGAAAACGAGATCGATCGAGGTTAATCTCGCACTTACGTGGCGGAGGAGGGCCCGAGGAGCGGGTTCTGGCTGAGCGGCTGGAACGCGAAGCGGCGGAGGAACCCGGCGCCGACGCACTTCTTGCCGGCGGCGCCGCGCGCATGAGCGGGGCAGTTGTTGGCGTACATGGCCACAGCGAACAAGGTGACGTTGGCGGCCACGAAGACCGGCACGATCCACGGCACCCACTCCCTCTCCGCCTCGCGCCCCGCCGGGTGCTGCTGCACCTGCGCCGGCGGCGGGGTCTCCTCCCACTTCCTCATCATCCCAGCCTTCTGATCCGCGTCGTGCCGCGAGCCAGCCATGGCGCGCCGGATCGATGAGCTAGCTCCTGCCTGGTGGCACTCTCGCTGTCGTGCGGTAGGCCGGCTCTCAGTTCTTGCCCTTTCGGAGCAACGGCTTTAATTTGTTGTGGGATGGTAACGGCAGCGAGGCAGTGGAAAGGGTGGGGAGGAGGCGAGGCGGCCGGGTGATAAATGGCGCCGGCAGCAGGTGGTGCGTCCCTTCAGGCGCGTTTGGTGTGGGGGATGGAGGCGGTTTAGCACGGCCGTAGCCGTAGACAGTGAGTGCTGTACTGTGCTGGCCTGAGCCGAAGGAGGGGAAGAAGGAACGTGGGAAGCTGGCCGTGTGCCGAATTTGTTGTCGGCGCGAGATAAACGCGGCGGTGCGGGTTGCATCCAGTATCGGTGAAATTTGACCCCTTTTGAAATTTTCAAATAAAATGAACCCAAATTTGAAATATTTCACAATCTAACCTTTTTCCATGGCGCCCGCCCCGGGGCACCATGGTAGGGAGCACGACGCCCTAGTCAAAAGCGCTGTGGACCTACGCCACATCAGCGAAGCCGGACCATGGAGTCCCGGGGCAAGGTGTCCGTCGTCGTCCCATCCCCCATCTGATTCCTCCTTGTCCGCCCTGCTCGCCCTGCCTTCCGACCTGTGTGCTCCATGTGCTCGCTCTACCCTGCCCCTGCCCTTGCTCGTCTCCGCCTTGATGGAGGTCGGCCGATCCATGTTTCTTCGCAGTTAAGCTGCTGCCGACATCCACCGCTCTATTGGCACGATTCCCCCATAAGTTTCCGGTTTTGTTTTCGATTTGTAATTTGTAATGATCGAACCTAACATTGTATCTTCCTTTCAAATGAACTACATCCCTTTTGTCCATCCAATTCAACTCACTTCGGACCTTCTCCAAAACATCGGCAAAGCTAGGACTAGTCTTGAACACCATCACTATCTCCTCCGGGTCGACATAATAAAAATATCCTTTCCAAAAGGCGCAAATTCAAAATGATGAACATTCACGATTCTCAACATCTAAATATTAAAAAAAACCATAAAGGAACATCACAACAACAGTTATATTACCGCGATATACAAACATTCAGAACAAGGCATACCACATTTCCTACGAACCATAACCCTAGCATAACAATTTCTAGGGTTAGGCTTAGGTTTTCGCCCTACCAAATCCCTAGCCATGGCATACAAATCATAAACCCTAGACCTTCATAACAACAACCTATGGCCAATAGATCAACAAAAAGCTAAAGATTTTCTTCCCACCTCAATTTCTCGGGTTTTCAAGATATGCACAATACAACAAAATGCCGAATTTTTTGTTGGACAAAAACAAGGGGAACGGAAGAGATTACCTTGGATAATGGAGAGGAGACGAAATCCACGGAGAAAAGCCTCCAATTCGGAGGGATTTGAGGGGAAATGGAGTAGGGGCTATGAGAGAGGGGGTGAAGAGTTCGGGCTGGAGGAAGAAGAGAAGAGTGTAGGGGGAGCCGGCCGGCGCGCCTAATATTTTCAAGTGGCATGACGCCCTAGCCTGGGGCGCCATGGTCAGTAGCACCGTGCCCTATCCCGGGGCACCATACTCTATCCCGGGGCACCATACTAACAGGGTGCGAGTCCTGCCGGTCTAACGTGCCACGGTCCACAACGCCTTTGATCGGGGTGTCGTGGTGTCTAGCATGGTGCCCCAGGGCCGGACGCCATGAATGAGGGTTGTATCTTGAAATATTTTAAATTTGGATCCATTTTGTGTGAAAAGTTAAAAAAAAATTGTCAAATTGGTCAAATTTCACACAGTATCGCGGCTAAGTTTATAGGCCATTGAAAATACCACGTGACCATTTTGAGCAACTTTAGCATATACTCCATCTATTTCTAAATATAACACGTTTTGCGGCTCAAATTAAACTGCCAAAACGAGACAGTACTAAGAAAAACTCGTACAGTTGTCAAAAGATAACATTTTGACTTCCCTGCGCATATGAACCATGGCACACTATTATTTTGACATGTATATGATTTAAAAAAATACACTACTCAACGTGACCCACTGGTTTTCAAATTCTCAACATTGAAATTCAAGTCTTGACCATCTTGCCCCTCTCTTTTACATCACGTACTCAGTATTCCAATTAACCAAAGCTTTGGTGACTTGTAAGCTTTGCCTTTAACTCACGATTAACACATACATTTAATGCAATTCTCCGAACGAATCTTGTAAGTAAAAATGTAATCTTGTCAGGATGAGTATTAAAGCTTTTGGTGAATGTACTCTCACGGAATATCCTGTATCGGGTATCTGTGCATAAAAGAAACTTGGAATTTCAGTAGATCATTTGCAGGCGCTGTTCTGTCACCCCACATTCTCTTCCAGTGTATGAAGTCGTTAGATTATCAGCTCTGGGAGATCTTGGTGCAGGCAAATATGATGGGATGGAGTCAAAATTATGACCAGGGGAAGCAGCAGCGGCTTCAGCCATGAAGTTCTGGAAAGGATCGCAGAGGTCAGAAGAGCAGAAGGGCAACAATGATGTTTGTAGGGCAAAATATGATGCAAAAGCAACATTGTTTGGAGTCCCAACATAACAGTGGTAGGACACCAGGATCACAACGAGCGGAAGTGATAAAAACACAAGTAAACGGAAGCCAAAACCCCTTTACACTGGTCACAACTTCAAAATAATGACCTGTTTATTCTTCCAAAGTTCTAACTTTAAACATGAACCAAAATATTATGTACTTTAAGTAGCATATTTATATGTAGAAAGAGTAGGGGAGAACCACTGCTGATACTAATTAAGTACTAATTAAGTACAAAAGAGGCTGAATAATATGTTGATGTTATCTCAAACCAGCACTGTATCCGAACCAATTTACCAGAAAGAAGCACATATTTGTAGGAATAGTCTAGCAGAAGTAGTCAGCAGGACTGTCTGGCCATGCATTCAGAGTTTCAGACCGGTTAGTAAGGATTTGAAGGAAACCAGTATGGGTTCTATTCTCAGGGAGGTAGATTCTTATGCGGTCAATAGGATTGAGCACTGGACAGTAGACACCAAAGATAGGCCATTTACATATACAATCATTTGCATGACCAGGTGAAATCTTATCTAAACGATAATATTGTTTCTGAAGAGAATTACAAGTAACTTTCTTAGGAAGTCACTGTTACCTTTATCAGCTGCTCAGCAGTCTGAACATCTGTTGCACAACTTCCATTGATTTCAATAGACATTGCATCCCCCTCCAAATCGTTTATCAAGATGCTCGATCTGCTGGCACGACGTATGTAATCAATTCTTGCACCAGTCGGGCCAATCACAGCTTCGGCATAGATTACTGGAACTTGCATCTTTTCAGTAACCTGTCAATTGTCATCCACCATGGCAAACAGATACTAATTATTGTTGTCAAGAAAAATCACAACACTGAGCAAAGCATAGGAACTATACAATAGGAATCATACAAACCTGGGAAGTGATTGCTGGTGATTTAATTGTTAATGGAGGCACAAGCGCATGTGCTGGCGCTTCTAGCCCACACGCAGACACACGACAGTGCAGAAGGTTTTCCACAGTGGCTGGTGGATACGCCCTTATGGATGGCGATGCTTGTAGTTCATATTCAGGCATACCACGAATTGGAGGTAGATCAGCAGCAGGGGATGAAGATACGCTGTGTGGATGAGATTCACTTCCATATAATGATATTCCCAAGTGTGCATGCTTTCCCATTTTAGCTGATTGAAATGTCTTCCTCAGTGGAAACGCTTGTTGACCATGCACAGATATAAGGGAACGTATTCTTTCAACGGTAGCTGATGCACCAATTGGTGGGCATGCTCGTAATTCATATGCAGTCATGTGGTGCGAATCTGATTCTATAGAGGCTGATAGATATGTTCTTATGGGTGGTGAAGATGTTTCTTGTCTATACGCACCTAGACCATTGTGCGGAGGTGTAACTGATCGGTATCTTCCAAAAGATGTAGGTGCCTCCCATCTATACTCTACTTCAGCTTCCACAGGATTCTTGCACCTCGAATAGTAAGTTTCAGTCCATGGGGGTTCACGCTGATGATCTTCAGAATGGCAGACTGGAGTAACTGCTTGCAGAGGGCCCTCAGGATGGTCACTGTAGTGAAATGGGGGCATGCCCTCATGATGATCACTGTAGTGACATGGGGGCATTTCCACGTGTAAGCTAGTCAAAGGCACCTGAAGAAATAAAAGCTCCTCCGAATTGAATACTAGGAAGGGCAGAAATGTTCTCTAAATTTTGCGTGCCCGTTAGAAGAGTAATGTTCAAAGCAGTGGCAACTACTCCTCCGTTCCATAATATAAGATGTTTTAGGTTTTTTATATGGAATACATACGGACCGAAATTAGTGAATCTACACACTAAAATGCGTCTATATACATCCGAATCCATTCAAACCCGAAAAAGCTAAAACATCTTATAATTTGGAACGGAGGGAGTACTTACATGAGGGTCGAATAATGGGATAACACTACGATCAACCAGGTACTTCCTCAAATGAGAAGCAACGAGCTCCAAGGCCTTCTGCACTCGTGCAGGTTGTCCCCATATTTCAACGATCCTATCTTCCTCAAGTGCAACTGGCGGCAAGTCACTATCTGCATAGTTGAAGCATGCAAGGGATGACATACTGGCTAAAGAACACTTGATTCTGGACAATAAATCCAAGGACATCGAAAGAATGCATACTGAAACTGCTTATCATTGGATGGAAAAGATAGCACGACAGGCAATAACAAATAGGCGATAGAAATTGGCTATCAAGTACAAGTAAAATTAAGGACATGAATGAGACCCAATTTTATCTAAATTATGGATGCATTGGAAAACATAATTCATCTTATTTTTAATCGATGACGCCTTCTCTTATTTAGTTAACTCATTGTCGAAACAGTTTCCTGTTGTTTCATTCATGGGCAATCTTTTGCTGATAAGTGCATATGGCTATACACGAGTCAAAGAAGTCAGTTACATAAAAACAAGGAATACATGAGAGTGGATGACCGATTGGTGGAATTATGAAAATTGCAAGTACATACTGTACTCAATCAGAACTCTATATGTAGACGAATCCAAGTTCAAATACAAGTAGACACTTGGTCAATTGAATTCTCTGTTCTGCCTTCACCAGCAGCTTGACAAAATTTTTCATGACCAAAGTAATAGGGTATCGAGCCCAACATTTATAGTAGCACACAAGCAACAAAACATTTAAAAAGCCTTTTCAGCCTATGATTGACACATGCAACGTTGCTTGAGAGACAATTGTAATGCAAGAAAACCATAACATTGTATGCTTCAGAATTTCAATTTCACCCAACATTGATGCCAAACAAACTGAGTAACTATGTGCTTAAGTAAGTGATCGCTGAAATTTTAACTCCGCATGTTTACATCATCCCAAGAACCACATGTCTACTGACACATTATGACAATCAGTGATATTGGCAGAAGGAAGCAGTGGATGTGGAAAAGTGACCTTAAAGGTAGGCCAGAAGTAAGAACTTACCAAGCACATTAATGTTAGTTTTAGAAGCTTCCTCGATATAATTTATCATCAAACCTTGCTCCCCAATTAGGCTCACTGCCTGTTCACTTGGTATAAGAATTCGCGCCACAACTGTAGTATTAGATCCCATGTCTAAACCATCATCATTAATTATGTTCTGATATACCCTTAGTAGTGCATCCATGGCTGGAGGTATTGGTTCATCTGGTTGCTCCGTTGCGAAAATGATAACCTTTCAATGAAAAAGGTGAAAGAGTTTTTTAGGAAAACTGAAAGGTATAACAAGCCTCCTTTCATTTATTGAAGTCCATCCATTTTAGGACCACTGTATTGTATCAAGACTTCTTTTAATGTGCTGATATACACTAAAAAGAAGAATGTGTGGTAATAAGAAAAGACAAGATGCAACATTGATGGAATGCCAAGATGCAAGATTGATGGATAATATGCATAAAGTTGAGCAACCAGTAAATCCTTAGCAGCCAGTTCCCCGCTAGAGTGCAACCATACTAGAGTATTCTCAGATCATGCTGAGAAAATACCGCATCTTCATGTGGAATACTAGTCGATTGTGAAGACAAGTTTGATGGCGCCAAAAAAAATAGTGTAAACATGATGCATTTTTTGGTATAAATATCTGAAAAGCTCTTGGTAGCAACTGAAAATAATGAAAGGTAACTAATACATGGACAAAAGACACCAATGCTGGATTTTTATAGACATGCGAACATATTCTTGTTAACTACCATATTCTAGACAAAAAAGGAATATGAAGTGTGTTCCAATTAACTACAGTAAATCCTTAGGCAGATCAGAAAATACAGAGAAGACATAAGATATCTGTTCATGGGCAACTTACAGCTCTTTCTGGCGCAGCAAGATGTCCACCTATTATACGGACACAGGCTTTTGTTTCCTCACAAAGTCTTCTAACATTTCTCCTTTGTGTCCAATTATCGGACCAACCTTGGTGGCCAAAATTAGCACCCTGAAGACCGTGGTTCCAGGCCAACCAGGATACCTATTTTCACCAGCAGAGCAAGTGGTATCATCACCAGAGTTTACTTCATCAGTAATGTCTCGTGCCATAACAGTCCCAAGAGCTTCCTTTCCTTTGCTTTCATGAGATTTTCTGACCATTTGAGTAACCCACCGCTCTGTCGAATTCCCCTGCATCTCAGACATTCACACCAAGCACTGAAGCATCACAAACAAAAGGAGAAATACATTAGTGAAAAATCGTGTGCATTTCAGCTATTCCCAGTAGCACTGAAGCATCAGGACATACGGATAAATAAGATACTTGTAAAAACCGTGCATTTAACCCATTCCAACTAGCACCGAAGTATGAACACAGATTGTAAAGGCGCACCATTCAAAACGAACCTTGGTCCTTGGAATAATAAGATTCACAGATAGTAGGATGTTACATTTAAGATAAATCCCATCTGTAACGAGATAGAGACTGAAACAGAGAACTCAGGTGCAACATTGCAGAGATTTGTTCAGACAAATGCACAATAGAACGTAATGCACCTAGGGACCTGAAACAAGTGCATAATTTGCAGCCAGGATCCCGGGCTATAAGCCAGCAATTATACAGTACAAGGAGGGAATCCTCCTCTCAGCACCAGAATCTCAAAACTAAGCCGAGCTCCCGCAAATCGCCCCTCCGAAATGGACCTCCCTGATTCCCGGCTGGACCCCGGGGCCGCACCGCAGCGCCCTGCGAGCCTGCTGCGCTAGACACGCGAACCCGAGACCACGCCGCATATACTCGAGAGGGAGAGGGGGAGGGAGAGGGAGAGGGGAGGGTACCTTGAGGCGGCGGCGGCGGGTCAGCGCCCCGTCGGCGGAGGCCTGGAGGTCGTGGGTGGTGGCAACGGAACGGAGCAGGAGAGGGTCTCTGGGGTTTAGAGTTGGTGGGGGCTGGGTGGAGGTTTTGCACGGGGACCCATGTGCCGTGCTGCTGTGCGGCGCCGCGCCTGGCTAGAGAAGTGTCAGGTCCTATCTAGACTGACGGACAACTTCAGAAGAACAAACACCCAAAACAGCAACTCCAACGGGCTGACCCAAATAAACGTGAAATCTGTCTTTTTTTCGGTTAGGGCATCCGTAATGTATAAGAGCATCTCCAAGAGGCTACCCAAAAGCTCCCCAGACGTTCGGGCGGACAGCCCGGGCACGGAAGGGGCCGAAAAAGGCTGCCCAACTGTCTCCCCCAAATGATTGGGCTGTCCGGCAAACCCTAAAACAAGTCCATATGTGGGGAGAGTTTGAGGCCGTCGGACACGCCCGGATGCATCCGCCACGTCGGCCTGTCAACACGGACCCACCCAAATTCAACCCAATATCCCGTCATCCGGCGCCCCTCCCGCCTCCCATTAATAGTTAGCATAATTTGGAAAAGTTCTTGATGGATTTGATCCGATATGGGGGAGATCGGACACAGAATCAGACGGATGACACATAATTTCCCCCTTTTTACTGTTGGTGATGATACATCCGACGCTAGGCAAAATAAGAAGAACAAGGAGAAGAGGGTGCCAAAGGATAGAGGAACTTCATACACAACCCAAGAGGATGTATTGCTATGCCAAGCTTGGTTGGCCACTAGCATGGATGCTATATGTGGAACCGAGCAAAAGGGTTCAGAGTTCTGGGGGAAGATCCATACACTCTTTCATCATCAAAAACACTATGTGCAACCGTACCCAATTGTGTCCGATCGCAATACCGGCTCTCTCCGACATAGGTGGGCATCAATTCAAGAATCCGCCAACAAGTTTTGTGACATGCACAAGTGGTCAATAGAAATCAAAATGGTGTAAACGTTGATAGTCACGTAAGTATTGCATAATTGTTTGTGAATTCATCACTTTTGACTATGTTTTGCTAGTCATACCCTTTATTGAACTAGCAAGGTGGCCCTCGCAAATGCGAGGGCATCATATTAAATGTCTCAAAAGTGAATCTAAATTATATTCATAGATATTAATATTATGTTATATAAAGTTTGATAGTCCACGTAAATAGATGATGGGTGCATAAATGTCAAGTTTTTAAGGCATTATGTAGACTTTTAATAATATACTATCTTTTTTTATATGATCAACCTACCGTGGCAATTTTAAAAATATTCATGTGACATATTTTTAATGGTTACAATAGTCCGAACAGAATGATAATTCAGCACCAATGTGTGAATGTAATATTTTTACATGTTTGCATGAACAACATACCCTACTATAGTTTAAACATTTTAATTGAGTACACTTACACAAGGAAATAAGCATAACCAATTTGGCTGAGTATATCATTCCAACAACATTACACCAAAAATTTGTAAGTCCAACTCTCGCCTAAAATGTTATCCAATGAAAAGAAAGAGTTAGAAAACTTGACTAAATTGGGACTCAATATAACATGATTTCTTTGTACCATTGGATGGAAAGATTAGAGGGCATCCGTTTATCATATACTCCCTCTGTTCCAAATTAATTGACTTTCATATATCTACATTTGGATGTATAGGTACATCCAAATGTAGATATATGAAAGTCAATTAATTTGGAACAGAGGGAGTACCTCCGTGTTCTATTCACGTTGCTTCATAGTTTAGAAGAGATTTCCTTAACATTTGCTTTACGTCCTTCATGTACGTACACAGGCCAATTTCTTTGGTCATGGATATGTAGAAATAAACCATGCATCTTGTAAGCATAGACATGCAGATTTTTCGCATACCTTCTGTTGGTTTGATGGATTAGTACCAGACCAACTTCAAGCCATGATTTGCTTCCAGTCAGTAGTCTAGAGAAGAGGATGGTAAGCATAAGGCTTAAATAAAAAGAAGATATAAAAAACAATATCTGCTGAGTAGCAGAGTTTCCAGCTGACAGACTATAATCCTCTGCACCACCTCAGGAATGTGTAGTTGCTCATTTGCTGCGTCTTCTGAAATAAAAGATATTGCATTATTCTGAAAGTTCTTTGTACCATATAATATGTAGTGATCTCTCGTAAAAAAGTATAGAATAGGAAAGTTCAGTCAGATTATAAACTAACTAATGACATTGTTGCAAAAATAATCCAATATATCTCAAGTGACTTCTCACTAATAAATATCTTTAGTGTAATATTTACCATGGCAAAAACTAACTTCACTTAATGAATATATGAAGAACTGCAATTAATCAACACTGATATGTTATATTTTACCGATATTCCATCATCAATAATCCAATGGTATGTAGCAGTTCATCTCCTATAAAAAAGATTTGGATTGCTGGTCAATGAGCTCATCAAATATTTCAAAGGCGTCGTAAGAAATAGATTCACTGATCTCACTGTTTGACACCACAACATGTTCAGATTTAGTTTCCTAGCTCTTGGTAATTTTCTGGTTGCTGCAGTTATTAGGCAGCGTCCTGTCTTCATCATAGACATCATCTCTGTTAGTAAACTTTGTACTTCTGCTGTATTATTTAGAAAAACTCTTACAGTTCCCACCATTCATTCGGGAAGTAGACGGATAATTTATCTTGTGATTCACTTGTACTTAACTGAAGAAGTAGAAGAATTATCGTGTAATTCACATGGACAGAAGGTGCAGCCACGTGCGATGAACTTCCCATGTCACTATACCTTCAGAATTAATGCACATTAAGATTTATACAGAATTTGCAACTCTTCATAATATGAAAATGCATAATTCTCTATGTACAGTGAGGTTTGCACAAATAATTAACACACCCGCAGACCTTTCATGGATTCATCAGGCATATTGCCGGTCTTATATCAAATTGGTACTCGAGGCATATTGCTTTGATGTATGACATTATCTACTCCACTACTACATACCTAGAGAAAACTTTATTTAGCACATCTGTAGTTATATATATACCACAGGATAACTCTTCCTTGATGGATTGAAGTTCTATGGATCAATTGTGCATCCTCCAACAGGGCGCCCCTATGAGGTGCCTCAGAAATAATCGTGTGCAAAAACTCCAGGGAGTGTAGCTGACAAATACTTCTGTTCTCCTCGTGTTGCGGCTCCATCATCATTATCAGAATTTTGGTTTGGGAATTTCCTGAAACACCATGTCTCAGTAACCTCGAGAGGCTATTTTGTGATCCACCATGAGCCCACCTCTTGTGGATGATCACATTTCGGACTAAACTAAATGATAGGTCTCTAGCTATAAAAGTAGCACTCACATGTGTGATATTTGCTTCAAGAACGAACAGCCAAAGGTAGACAAAAATTAATAACCATATCCTTCCCGGTCTCCAATTGCTTTAGACCTTCAGTGCTGTGATCGATGGTGTCCTACTGATCTGGGCCAAGATCGACGCTCTTGACACCCGGCTCTATCTGTTCCTCAAGCATCGGAGTAATATCAGATCAACCGAGAGATTTTTTCGATATATTGAATGGTTTACTAATGATAAGAGGGTCATATTAGGTCCAACCTGGAGATCTTACTCCTGCCCAGCAGTACCTCTTTCAAAATTCTTTCCAGGTCGCTGGCTGCCGCTGCCTTCATCAAATATGCACCTTCACCTATCCTTCCATAAGACCAATTTCCGGGTGCTGCAAGAGGGAATAGAAGGAATGGTGGGAGATGAATACTAACATGGCGCCGACTGAGAGATGCTTTGTAAGAGGCACGATACCTCTGCCGTACGTGATGCATGAGCAAAAATCTTCTTGCAACACATGCTTAGAAACCCAACGCCAGCTGCCCATGGAAGTTTCTTGCGCCATGTTATTGGACAGTACTTTATGGACTATACGTTAATCTGAATCTTGTTAGGTACAATGCCCAAGCAATAAAACGTGTGTGAAGAATTTGCATGACATAGACGGCCGGCCGGCCGGTCACTAATCTCTTGGCCTGATTCAAATTTCAGTAACATATAATATTTCTGCTACACCTGCCAAAACAAAAGGTTGAAGAGCTAATTAAAGTCACTAACTCAACCGTATTGGGATTACGGATGGTAAGTAGCAGAGCTATTAGATAGGGCAACAACACAGTTATCAGATTTGAGAAATATATATAGGCATCAGTTACCAGTCAAATCTACGATCGAACCATCAAATAAAAAGAATCTGCCCGCCTCGTCCAGACCGCAGAGCTCCAAAGGCCATCCCTTGACGTTAATTGATGTTCTCATAGCTACACCAAGTGAACCATCAAATAAACAAATCTAATCTTCCTGAATTGAAAGCCCACTTGATAACCATGGAGATGGATCGTACCCTCTCTATGAGGCAAACGTATGACCAATCTTGCAGTTCGATCGGACACTGCATGGGCAAGCAAGATTGAAACTTTAGGCACAATCGAATCGCATGCACTTGGAGCCTTGGAGGAAGTCGCAGCATGAACATAATCACATAAGTTTACCTGTAGACTTTGAACCACGCTGATAAAATAGATTAATTCATGCCTGCATCTGCCATCAAAGATCACAAAGCTGAGCTGATACCTCAGCACCGTATGGATTAGAATATTCTTGCATGGAGAATACGACCCGATGCATGTCCTCGCACATGGAAGAGCAGCACCATGCATGCCTCTTGTACAAGTTGTTGACGCTGCGTAGCTTGCTGTGCTAGCAGCCTGAATGAGTCGGCCGGCGTCTTCCAGTCGTGGGACGTCGCAGCCTCGTAGGAGCAGTCGGCACGCCGGCGGCGCTAGGGTTTCTTCTTGCGCTCTTTTTTACAGCGGTTAGGTTTCATATGGTTTAGTTTTTTCTTTTCTTTTCTTTTCAGAGAGGTTGTACGTACGGGACAGGGAACGGGGTGGGAGTTGATCAATGAAATTAATCGGTTCAGATCAATTAATGACTATAATCAACGGTCCAAATTTTCTAATTTTTGTGGGATTTTCTAGTCTAATTCTCTAATTTCTGGTTAGCCCATAATTTACTTTTAATATATAATAGATTCGGCTATGTTTCTACTTGTTTTGCTAGTGTGGTTTGGCCGCCACTTTGTACCATCAAGTGGAGGGTAAAGCATTCACCATGGCCCATTGTTGGCTTGAATTGAATGGAAAACCAAAGTGGATCTCCCAATATAATGATCATAAGAATCCGGCCAAGAAGATGAAGAACAACGATGGATCGAGCTCATCATTACCTATTGGTCTTGATGATGAAGAAGGGTCGTCCGAAGGTGGGAGCCAAGGGAATAGGAAAAGGATGATGGGGAGGAGGTGGGAGAAGGATAGGGTGGCTCGTGAGGGCGCCGCAAGCAAGATGTTCGCCACATGGACGGACATCTTCTCAAACAAAGATGAGACCATGAAGAAATTGGAGAAGGAAAGAGAGGAGAAGAAGGTGGAGCGGTACATGGCTTTATTAGCTTTGCAAAGGGAAATAATGGAGTTTGATCGGGAGAGGCTCAAGGAGAAGATGGAGTTGTAGAGGGCAAGGTTGACATTGGAGAAGGAGGAGGCTTGGATCAAAATGGAGTTGGAGAAGAAGAAGATGAGTGATGTCCTCATGGTGGAACAACAAAAAGTGAACCTTGCAAGGTTTACGGAGGATTCGAGGATCATGTTCCAAGACGTTAGCCTCTTGGATGAGCCTAGCGCAAAGTGGATCCTCCACATGAAGAAAAAGATCTCCGACCTCGACCTCCAAAATTGAATTCGGCTATGTATCGGTCTATGTATGAACTTGTTGTTTATTTTGTGTTGAATTCGGCTATGTATCGGACATGCGGATCGACGTTGCATGAGTTTGTCCGAAAGTTTGGGGATTACGGTTGGAGGAGGCAACATTTGGGGGTTGTCTGGTCGCTGTCCCCGGACAGTTTGGGGGCCGATTTTGGGGTGGTCGGTTGGAGATGCTCTAAGGTGAAATTTTGCCATAAGGTGGACCCACTTGTCTTATGAAATTCTCCACAATGTACAAGGTGAACTTTAACCATAAGCTGGGACCCACATGTACTATTGTCAAATACACATATGTGAGAGAGAGGAGAGAGAGAGCAACAATTTTTTATTGCTTGTGGGCAACCTACAAGTTTGAGGTGCAGGTTAGTCTTATGTGAAAGTGCATGTTGCCCCCATGCGTGGTTTTGGTAATTAATGACAATCCTTATGGACTAATGTTTGACTTGAGATATTTTTGTAGATCTTGTCCATAGGAAAAGATTGGAATTCATGTGTTGGATTCTAGAAGTGTACATGATGATCAATGCTCTCTTGAGAGATTTATACGAAGAATGGTCATGTGTAGAGTTGAGCTTATTGCAGGCATGACTTGGAAAAGAAGATTGAGTGAACATTCATGTTTATCTCCAAGCCATCATATACATCAAGCGAAGAAGATAAAGTGCAAGTGGATTCATGAAGACGGAGCTTAGCAAGGCTCTCCCATAATGGAGTATGGGGGAGCACTTGGAGAAGTCTTCATAAAGCATGTGCTAGCGAGCACAATCAAGAAAGGTGTTCCAACTTGAGGGAGTCAAGATCGTGATCATCTAGCTCAAGTGGAATGCGCAAGGCAAAGGTATGATCTTGATAGGTTTTCTATTTTACCGGCCTCATGCTTTTGGGGAGACCGAGTTATATGATAGACGGCGTACTATAAAGAGGGGCTCTCAAGTGACTAACTTGATCGCATCTTCGTGGAGAGCTCAAACCTTTGCATAGTTGGCATATCATCTTTCTTGGTTCTTATTTGGCTTTCATCTATGTGAGAACTTAGAGCCTGTGTTCATCTCCATACCAAGCTCTAGTTCATCAAAAATGGATTTCATATGCATATCTTGTTGCGTTTTTTATGTTGGAGGTTTTACTGGTTTGTCTTTTCTATGAGAGGTCAAACTCTCTCCTTGTGTCTTCCTCCTCACATGATGGACTATGATGTTTCTCTGCATGATCTTGAAGAGCTCTTCGTTGCAATTCCGGATGAAAAAGTTATTGCAGTTTTCGTTTTGTTGTTTCTGTCAGTTTTTTTTGAGATTTGCATGCTACTTAAACACTTACAACCCCATCAGGTCCCTTTTTGGCTTGCTTGCGATAACCAACGGTGGATCAATCCTCCACCCTTGACACGGCTTCTTTACATTGCCTTCTTTAGCTAGCACACGAGCGACCTCGTTCGCCGTTCTTCTAACCACAACCACCTTGACCTCGACAAAGCTTCGGAAGAGAGACTTGATGTCTTCTATCAACGGACCGTGTAGAGATCGATCCTTGTCCTCCTTCAGTAGCTTCAGCACCGCCGTCTTGCAGTCCGTCTCCAGCACAACCCTTGGAATCTGCATCTCTTGTGCGAGCAGTAAGGCCCGATGGCATGCCAGCAACTCCGCGCCTTCCGCATCCGTTTCTATCAGTTTTCTGAAAACCGGATATTCCGTTCCTTCTGGAAATATCCGGTTGGAAATATCCGGCTACCATAAGAAGGTTTTAACAGTTGCGCGGCTCTCTGGTTTGGGGCGGAAATTCCGGTCCAAAGTTGAACCGGAATATCCGGTTCCCGTTTTTCCTGCAACGGCTCTATTTCGTGGGGTTCTATAGAAGGCCCCCTTCTTCCCAAAGAGATAATCTCTTGAGCACGAAAAAGCCCCCCATTGTTGACCTTCTTAAGCTTGGATTTCTCTCTATTCCTCCATGATTCTTGCCTCCAATTAGAGGGAAAAGAGAGAGAAGATCTAGATCTACATTTCCACCAATCCATCTCTCCTCTAAGTGAGGGGAACCCTTTGGATCTAGATCTTGGAGTTCCATTTGTTGAGTTCTTCTTTGTTCTTCCTCTCTTCTCCCCCCATAAGTATTAGTTGCTTTTGGTGGGATTTGAGAGTGAAGGATTTGGGCACTTGTGCTCTTGCCATTACATTTGTGCATCGGTTTGTGCGATCCACGAAGATTCGTGGAAGTGAAAGTTTGTGGGCCTGTTACTCTTGGGTCTTTGGACCCTAGACGCCATTGTGGTGGTTGAGACCTTTTTTGGTCACTTGTAGCCATCCGGGAGGCCCCAATCCAGTTGTGGGTTGTGCCCCAGGTTGTTGTTGTAAATGCTTCGGATTCCGCCTCGAAGGATTCCGATAGTTGAAGGTGAACCAATCCTTTGTGGTGCGGTTCATCGGAGAAGAAGGTGAGCCTATTATGGCGTTGAGACCAACCTGTTGTGGTGGTCTCACACCTCTCCAACAAGACATACTCCACTAAAAAGGAGGAACTCGGGAATACATCCTCGTCTCCGCGTGCCTCGGTTATTTCTATACCCGAGATCTTTACTTATGCACTTTACATTGTGATAGCCTTCGTGCTTGAAGTATTCTATTGCTATCACCTTGTTGCTTGTCTTGCTTAGCATAAGTTGTTGGTGCACATAGGTGAGCCTAGTATATTTAGGTTGTTGGCTTGTTAATTTGAACACCTAGTTTTATTCCGCAATTATCAAGCCTAAACCGGAAAAGTTTTAATCGCCTATTCACCCCCCTCTAGGCGACATCCTTGTCCTTTCATTATGGATAGGTTTATTTTTCTCCATAATGTATAAGCACCTTAGAGATGCCACGTAATACTTAAGGTGTGCTTTTTTTTGCACATTGCGGCTGCCCTTAGGTCGTCAGGTATTCAAATATCCGCCTGTGTCCATTGGCCTACGTAGTGAACCTAACGCAGGGGACACATTTCAATATTTTTATTTAAAATATATACATAAGGCGTCAGAAGTGTTACATTGTAATTAAAAAACATAAATAAACTTAAAAGTTAAAGCCTAGATCTAGGGTGGCCGACGGAGGCCTACTCCTTGTTGGCGTCGATGCGATGCAGCCCCTCGCAGCGTCAACTGGAATGGGGCCGTGCGGCGTTGCCCCAAAGAGGAGTTCTCCTCGTGGTCGTGCTTCCCCTTCCCAGTCCACTTTATCGACATTGCGCCCGACCGAGGCAAGGGTTGCACTGTTATTGGCGGTGGGGGAGCGGAGTGATGTGAGTTGAGTGGGCGCGGATGGGAACCCCCCCCCCCGACGTGTGGCATTAAAAAGCACCTGGGAGAGGAATAACGGGGCGGTAGGGTCGCTGCCTGATACGTCTCAAATGTATCTGTTGACGACCAATTTTGACTTACAAAGAGGTGCCACCAAGATGAGCTCAGATGAAAATATAATGTGAACGAAAGTTGTGTGTATCATCGAGACAACCAATTTTGGTTTTTGGATCATCTCAATCTGAGGTCATATGCAACTTGTGGAGCCAAAATACTGTGGACACATAATCATAGACATGCTCGGTCCTCGGGCGAGCAGGTAGGGGCGCTGAGCATAGGTGGGTCACCCTACCATAGACACCCTCTGCCCTCGGGTGAGCGCAATTCGGAAAGGCTAAAAAAGAGTCGAATTGCTCCCGACTGAATTTAAAGGGTCCAGATGAAGTCAAATGGAAAAACGCATAACATGAAGGTTCTTCGTCTTTTCGAGGCGAACAACTTCTCTATTTACAAGATTTCGATCCGGTGTCGTTTATTTCCTCAAAAACGACCCGCAAGACGCAGACCAAACAGTTTTGGAAGGTTCGGTCCAGTCCATCCGAATTCGACCCAGATTATGGTTTTGGACGTGAATCCAAGCCTTTTCTTGCACAGGAAGTCCAGCCGCCTCTTATATACGTGAGGGGTGACGGCCGATTGATCCAACACCAATCGAACAAACACATCTACTACTTTTTCGTGTTCATCTACCTTTATCTTTCTCCCCTTGTATCTTTCTTCTCGTTCTTCGTCGTTCTTCAATATTGGAGGCAGCGGATCCACGAGGCTCTAGGGGCGGTCAGGCCGACTTAGGGCAAACAATAGCCGCCACGAGTCCTGATGGGGTCCCTCCCGGGTGAGCGGGGTTTCGGGTCTACAAAAGCGCCAGCCGGATTGTCTTACGTATCGCGCTTTCGGCGAGCCTCCCGCGGAGTGAGTTGCGGAGCATCTCTCTCGGCGCCGTGGGTACACGTGACGAGTTCGTGTGTCAACACACTTTTTGGCGACTACGCTGGGGACACGAAGCTTTGAACGGTCTCCAGCCCGTTCTTACTGTGAAGCGAGCGCCGTCAAGAGATTGCAATCTACATCGGTAACATGAATCCTCAATATCCTTATGTAGATTCAAATTACTCTTACATTGATGTTGCTAGATCTTTTGATATGAATACTGTATTGGCTAGCCCTAGTTCTTACTATGTGCAAATGCCGATGCAAAATCATCTCCATGCTTCACCTTGTTTTAGCAACATGCAACATGTGTATTCGAACTCTCATGCATCGGCAACCCCACAAACCCATATGCCGATGAATAATGTGACGAGTTCGGTTAATTCATATGAAACACCCAATGTTAGAAATTTTAATATCTTACAAGAAAGTGTTTCACCTTTTTATACATCGGCAAGTAACTCACAATATGTTAGTTTACCTTCAAATATGCCGATGAATAGAGAAATTGGACATGCTACCACTAGATATTTGACCAATTGCTCTCAACCGTCATATCCTACACCTTATGTTACTAATGTTTCAGCTACATGTGCAACTAGTGAGATACATAATTCGGCTTCCCTACAGAGGATAGCCGAATATGTGAAAATTTAACAGGAGCACATGTGACTTCATATTCTACCGACGCATATGAATTTGATGATTGGAAGGAAAAACATGTAGCATATTTCAATAGGGCCAATGCCATTTACCTGGAATACGAAAGAAATCCACATGATCCCGCTGCAATACAAACTTATGAGGCGTATAAGAAGGAACGTGAACAATTCAAGATCAATTTTTATTCTTCACTGTCACAAAGTTTCGGCAACGCACCGCCGAAAGAAACAAAAAGTATTGGGGGGCAATCATGCCCTACAGAGGATAGCACCAAACAATTTACCACGCCGACTTTTGAGGAATTACCGATCGAGCATCGCCAAGCTTATGAAGAACTCAGGCGAAAGCGTACAAAAGAATTAGAGGCATGGAGGAAAAAACAGGCGAAAGAAGATTTAAAAGCATTTTGAGAATGATCTTCAAGACTTTATCAAGTCCACTCTTCCACGCGATAACCAAGCTGAAACGGTGCTAAAGCAAGAAGAAGAAGCTTTGCAAATTGATGAAAGCCATGGAGAAAAGATGAATGATTCGGAAAGTATGGTTACTTCGGTTGTTGAAGCCGAATTAGATAGTACTTGTGCCGAATCTAATGAATCAAAAGAAGCAAGCTTCATTGATCAAGAGCATGGCATGGCTAGCAAAACAGCCGTGATTGATTTTTCTGGGTGTCAAGGAGTTTACATCCTACCCTATGAATTTCGTGCCAAAGGAATTGATGAACATCAAGTAGAGAATATTGCCGAACAAAGTTGGGATGACATTGAACATCAAAGTAATGGGGCGCGAGATCCAGAAAAGGAAGAAGACAAGGCGTTGGAGAATCATCTAGAGGCCGAACAAGATATTGTTCAGGACATGCAACCATCATGCTCCACCGACGTCTTTAATAAGAAAGTTTGCGTACTACCCGACGAATTCCGTGCCAAAGACGATGAGCATCACGAACAAGAAGACACGACCAAACAAAGTTCGGTTAATGATGAACATCAAGAACTAGAGAAAGAAGCCAAACAATGTTCGGTTGAAGAAGAGCATCCGGGTGACGCTGCACGGGATCCAGAAGAGGAGGAAGAGGCGTTGAAGAGTTATGCAGAGATGGAGCAAAGAAATATTGTTCCTGATGTGCCAGCATCGCAGTCTCTCAACGTCTTCGAAGAGGTACGCCCAACCAACAATTTACTTATCTTTCGATTCGGTCAAAATAATAATGTTGATGCATCCAATGATAAAATTCTTGTTAGCTTCAAAAGACCAGTCGAGATAAGTAATTTGTTTACTAGGAATAGTCTTGTCACTAATCATGCTGGCCAACATATCATACCATTCGTAGAGGCTGAAAGTGACAATTTATCACAATCAAAGTTGTTCCCGTCATAACATTTGGTCTCAGATGAGACATATATTCTGTAGCTATTTTGGTTGCAGAAACACAAAGTCGGGTTCAAAGTCCTTCAAGATAGCCGATTCAGAAAAATCAGAAAAAGAGGGCGAAAGACAATTCATAGCCGAGTTGGATGACTTTAAGCCGGCACCACTCGGTTTCATAATTCAATTCCAAAGCCGGTATTCCAATATCGGCTAAGGGGTGAACAGTGTACCATCAGTCCTGGCCTGGGGGATCACATTGTCGGTGCATCGCCGGCTAACCCAATCATAATAGAATATCACCAGGTCCAGCCGCCAAGACAAGAGCGAATGCAGAATTCGTTCGAGCAGAATAACAAAGACTACGACGTGTTTTATGAAGCACAATCAGCCTTCGAAGGACGATTGGAATTTGTTGAAGCACAAGCTGATAGCCATCCCGTTGACATTAATCTTGACGACGATCAAGTGTTGACTCGGCTGCCTCAAGCCGGCTCATCCGAAGACGGACGGGTACACACTGTAGGAGATGGGATTGATTCGTCAAGCAAAGAAATTATTCAAGCCAGAAATCCTGAGGACGGACATTCCATCAAAGCTACAAAGAGTACGCCTAACACTAGGGGGCAACAAGAAAATCCAATGACCGATGCCTGCAGTGATAAAGGGGACAAAGGCAGCGATAAGCACCGAAGGAGGAAATCTAAAGTTACCTTCGCTCAATTGTTGGAGAAGTATCAGAAGATGAGCGAAGCAAAACGTGCTTATCGGTCAGCTGAAGCAAATGCATCGAAGTCACCCCCAGGGCGTAAATCTGATGACAGGGATTGGCAAAAGAAGAAGCCCAATGTGCCGACTCCGCGAACTTCTTTTGGGCCGCCAATGCCGAAGTCGTCCATGCCTTCCCATGCTGGCTTATATTCATATCAATCACGGGACAAGTATGATTCACAGGCACACCATCAGTCTTATGCTAAATCACCTCACCAAGTTTATGCAGCTCGGAGAGAATCAACACGACAACCACATGTCAAAGACCGGCTCAATCAAGGGTCGGCCAGGAGCTCATGGAGGAAGAAGGAGGTGGTCAAGCAAGTATACATAGTAAAAAGAGATGGCCGCAAAGATACTGTTTCAGACCCGACTCCAAGTAACCAAAAACCAGCTGAGATGATGTTGGCTACCAAAGGCAAGGGAGTGAAGCGAGTAACTTTCAAGGACCCAGTCGTCAAATCTGAACAGGCCAAGCCGGAAGTGCCCAAAGCGAAGAAAGAACTGCCAGTGCTTAAAGAAAAATCATAGCCGGGTTACCCACTTGGTTTATCACATTGGCAAGAGTGGCAGCTGAAGCGGCTTAGAGCCGAAGAACTGGAGAATATGAACATGGCGTGGGTTCCCAAAGAAAGATCCCAAGTCAAAAAGAATGCGCCAGCTTCTGTTGCAAAGCCGGTAGGAGTAAAGGAGGACAAGCAAGAACTCGGCAGGCGAAGCCGGCGATTTTCATCTCGCTATAGGAGACCTCCGATGGCGAGTCTTCCATGTTATTCAACCGTTCGATCAAACTCGGCACCTTGTGATTTATCCCCAGCCGAAATATCCAATCTATTTCGGCTGGCCGATATTTGCATATTGCCCTAAGAATGCATTGTGTTGACAAAGCCGACATCTGGCTAGAGGTACTCTTCATGGTTTTATCTCCTCCCTGAAAGCCGGTACTCAGTTTTGCCAATACTAGTAAGGACGACTTGATTATTAAGTCGGCCACTAACAAAGGATCTAGTGCAAGACGGATGGACGGTTAGAAGAAATATGTTTTTCTTATCTGCAGGATCCGAGTCAAAAGTTTAGGTGACGTATAGCCCGAGCATACAATAAAGTATTATCGCCCTGAGAACACATGGCCGATGGAGTGTTGGCATCGTCCTTAGCAGCATAATGGTGCAAGTTATTTTTTTTGCAAGCAAGCTTTACCAAAAAACAGGGGGGCATGTGTTGACAACCAATTTTGACTTACAAAGAGGTGCCACCAAGATGAGCTCAGATAAAAATATAATGTGAACAAAAGTTGTGCGTATCATCGAGACAACCAATTTTGGTTTTTGGTTCATCTCAATCCGAGATCATATGCAACTTGTGGAGCCAAAATACTGTGGACACATAACCATAGACATGCTCTGTCCTCGGGCGAGCAGGCAGGGGCGCTGAGCATAGGCGGGTCGCCCTACCATAGACACCCTCTGCCCTCGGGTGAGCGCAATTCGGAAAGGCTAAAAATGAGTCGAATTGCTCCCAACTGAATTTAAAGGGTCTAGATAAAATCAAATGGAAAAACGCATAACATAAAGGTTCTTCGTCTTTTCGAGGCGAACAACTTCTCTTTTTACAAGACTAGTAAAATGCCCGTGCGTTGCTACGGGAGCGTGTATATTGAGTGTATATACATCAGTTTCATACACATATGTTGTTAAATTTTTCACAAGCTGAAGGACGCAAGCACGTGCATTGTTACGAGATATAAAGCTGTAACAAACATTTAGTCGTGTAGATATGAAATCACGAAACCAAAAGAGAAATTGATCAATTTTTTCAAAAAAGCACATACAATTTAATATCATTGATAAAATTTGTCGGGGCGGTGGCCCGGGAAGGGGGTCCAGATGGTTTGCGCAAGGCGTGATGGAGAGTTGGATGTCAGGGCGGCGGCTCTGAGTTTTCTGCATCATCGATGGCGTTTCGCCTTGTGTTGTGTGGGCGACAAGGTTGCTCTTGGTGATGTTCGTCGTCGAGACTCCCGAGAGGGTTGGTTTTTTTTCATTTACGTCGGAGTGTCCCGTATCTGCTCCTCCCATAGCAGCTACAGGTTGTTCTCTCTGACAAAGGTGGAGTGTTGGCCGACCGACTGCGAGTGGTGGATTGTGCTTGGCTCTAGGTGTTTTGTGGGCTCTGCCCGTGTTGTTCGTTGTATGCTTTTCGCCCGATTTCTTCCATTGATAAACGAGACAACTTTTGTTTAATTAATAGTTAAGATAAAAGCTTTGCCTTCGTTTCAGAAAAATAAACTTTATCTCATTAAATAATAATTAGAAAATGAGAAATGAAAAAATAGAAGTTAAGAAGGTGAGTACCAATTCTGAAATAAATCATTTGGTGAGGTTTTTATCATGTTCGGGACCAGTTATTTAACGAATTTTGCTTGGAGCTAAATATCTCTGCATTCTTTTATTTTTTTTGGATTGTCGATATATTTTATCTTTCGTCCGCTTCTGATCCACACAATCGAAATATATCATACACAAAAAGAGCACAATAAATCATTATAATTTAAAAATCAGCATTGCTGAAATAAATGTAAAAAAGTTCAGACTGTGCACATTTTCTATTTGTTCTGAATAGAGTAGTATTTAGTTCCCGTTTGGTTTATGAAAAAAAAAACGTGAACAGAACTGGATTATTGTTAGGGTAAAGAAATTGGGTTTAACTCAACAAGAGAAACTTCTTCTTAGCAGAAAAAGAGTACAGCGCGGGACACTTAGCACTTGAGCTTAGAAAAAAAAACGCAATCATCCTTGCCGCTAGGCGCCGGTGCGAGCAACAAGCTGAGCTATTATTCTGTCGCTACTAATTGCTCGGCTATCCGACGTGTGACGCTACGAGGTTAAGAAAAAAGTCTCGCCGACAGGCACCACCGCTCACTCCCCAACTCCTAAAGCTCCCTGTCGAGCTCACTCCCCCCCTTGTCGAGCTCCCTGCCCGACCGCCTCCTCTTCCTCCCCATTGCTTGCGCCAATTGTTGTCGCAGGCAGCGCGCCGTCTGTTACTGGTGTTTGATTGGCGATTCGTGCTGCTTCTTATCGCGATTTGTCGCCGATTTCAGTCGAGCTCACGCCGCCATGGATTTTCGCTCCTCCGCGCCGACGTGTACGGCCACACGGGGCAGGGTCGCTCCCGTTGCTCGGGTCCTTGTAGGTTCCCTGAGAGCCATCTCGAAGGCTCTTCCGCGACCCTCTGCGAGGAGCACCTCCGCGGCTCCGCGGCAACCCCTCATCGAAGCCTGATTGGCCGCAATCTCCGAGGAGCCTAGGAGAGCCGTGCGAGAGGCGCCTCAGTACAAAGTCCAGCTCGTAGAAGATGCAGAGAATGGTGAGATTTATACTCCATACTTTCGTCGGTTAACATCTTGTTATACAATTCTAACACGCTCCGTGTGTGTGATACTAAGAGACAATTATTTTTTCCTTTTGATTGACAGTTCTTTATTCCAGCTCTCCTACATGATGGTTGGGCATTGTATGTCTTCCATAGCAAGTCCCAGTAGCTGGAGGATTTGGATTTCTTCAGCGGCGACGGTTCTAGGGACGACGGCAGCTCGCAGTCAGGCTGAGGCTCATAGCGATCGAGGAGACCTTGGCAGCGAGATGTTCCTCAGCATGTCAGTCACCCCCCAATCCATAGTTGATGAGGCTTCATGACTCTTTACGCGATCTCCAGGCAGTAAGTAACTCATGAAATTCCTCAGAACAACCATGGTGTCTGTACTATTGATAAAACATAATTGTATACTAACATAAGAAAACCATGTAGTTTGTATTGTGCACAGTACACACGTGATGCAGGTCATGTGACCAGAATACAAAATTTATTTCGTGAGATAGCAAACTTGGAGTAGTTCAGACTAACAGAACTTAAACCACATCTTGTGACAAGTGAGCAACCGACACGAATCCATGATTTTTTTTCCTTTCCAGGTATTTTGATGACCCCGTAAGCTTGCCTTGATGCGTCCAGCACCAGATTAGCCCTACAATTGCATTTTATTTCTGTGCTTCTAGAACATGATTAATGTCCCAAATAATTTTTTGTTTCTCACTGCATATGAAATTGTGACAGAATCTATATTCATCTATATTCTGACTTTACTAAGTTGTTAATTAATCAAGTTACAGTAAAAGCTTAGGCATGGGGGTGAGAGGCATCCAATAGAAGTAATATATATATTATTACCACCCGTTGTTCAGCACGGGAAACATCATACATTTGTGATTTAATTAATCTAGCTCCCGTATTGCATTGTGACTCTTTTGTACGACCTTCATAGTTATGCATCTTATGTTTTGTGCATTGTGACTTGTTAGTTATGCATCTTTATCTTTATATTTTTGGTGATTAGTAGCTTCAGCTTATTGATAATTTTGCACAAAACATTGTGGCTGAACAGGTAGACAGAAGCCTGAATTTTGTTACTGTCTGGTATGCTAATCTCTACGGCAACATTATGGCTGAACTAAAAGACTGAGCTTGCTAACATATGCAAAGGAATTTCAAATGACCTTGAAGTGCCTGCACATTCAGCATTGCGTGGAGAACTGGTCGGTGCAGGTCAGATCACTTATCTTGGTTCATTATTTTGTTCTTTTGCTAGTTTGGGCAAGGTTTCCTGGCACAGGGCTCTGGGCTGTGTCCTGTGTGTTGATTTGTTTGGAAAGAAATCGTGTCTGTTCCTTCTTCCTGATTTAATATCGTGGGAATAATTGGCCTGTTTTTGGAAGGTGACTACGAAAATTATTCTGTCTATTTATTAGGAGGGTGACCTGTCATCTCAATTATTACCAGGCCAATTATTACCATGCATACGTTTCTTAGAGCTAGGCCACAACTCCTTCGTGAAGTTAGCACATCCATGCGAATCCCTTGCTGCAGTTGCTTGAACATATAGTATAAATATAGTATAAAGAAAAACAAACAGGGATGAACTCACACATAGTAGCAACCCAGAATCTGTAATATCTAATTGTATCAATGCAAGTATCCAACTCAGTTGACCGGTCACATGATTGAACTTCTCGAGATTTGTTTGTCTTTAATAAGTAAACTTGTTTTATAATAATTAATACTCGCACAATCCATATAATCTCAGTTTCGACAGACTTCTTAATTCTGATGGTACTTGTTTTTTTAATTTGGTCAGGTTCAGGCTATGCATTCATGCTGTTGTCTATATTTTTGATGTTGTCAATATCAAATGTGTCAATGAGGGGAAGGAAGTAAAAGAAAGCAGGAAGAAGGAACCGATGGAAAAAGGGTGCCAAATAGAAGTCAAGGTAACGTTTTGATCTTCTTAGGTTATACATAATTACTGTCAGAATGACCAGGATGTTTTAGTCTTGTTGTTGTTCACTGTCATGGCACATTTTCCGGATAGCAGCCCATCACTTATCCTTTTGTTATATTTATCGAAAGTAGCTAAAACAAAAGATAATGTGTGACTTGTGCCCAGTACAACCAGAGCAAAAAGACTTAGAACAATTTTTTACGTAGGTTACCGTCCTACACATGCACTTCATATAAGCATCTAAATAAATATCATTCAGTGATCACATTTAAAGCTAACATGAATATTGGCATATTGCGGACTGACTGTAGCATCTGGAAATATAAGACATAACCGCCATTCATGTAAGATCAAAATATAAAAGATCAACTTTGACTTGTGCCCATCATCCAGTTGAGATAACACATTTCGTACACATATATAATGCACGCAAATTGTACAAGTCATAAACGAAGATGAACTTCATGGGCAAAATATAGCGGTAGGAACTTAATCAAATGTTTGACATCGTTCAAACATGAAAGAAATTTGTGACTAATCTCTACTACTTGAGGCTATCCAGATACTGTCGTACAATGAGCGGGATGTTCTCTTTTGCTTCATTCTTTTCGTACTTGAGCAGATGCAGCAAAAAATTCTTTCTCAGCATGTAACCATCCTACAAAAAGAGTACATAGAATTAGCACGGATTTATCTGCTGCAAATGATCAAATGTGAAATTTAGAACACTTACCGTGCATATTGGATGAACGAATGCTTCACCATTCCACGAGATCACCATGTAAAAAAAATATAACCGGATAAATTCCTGTTCATAAATGGCAAATTGTTATTTTGAAAAATGGTAAATGGACGTTATAAACATGCCTTTATGTTTTATAGATATTCACCTGTTTGCACTTTTTGGAATACCAGTTGGTGATTTACGTGGCCATGAAAAAATATCACCATCCCAGTCAGGCTGTGCTAGATTGAGTGCCATGTTTAGGTAAATTGAAGTTCTTAGTAATTTCAGTTTCAAACAGCATTCGCTTCTCAGTTGTGTCTCTAAATCCATCGATTCAGGTAGAGGATCCAAAACATATAAACGGGATGTTTGCTTGTTTATGGAAAACAAGACGAAATGGTCGCCGGATACATAAGGCAGAAAAAGCTGTTAATAGGGACAACAATTATTAGAAAGACATAAAACCATAAAAGTTGACAACCACAAACGATTCTTAAAATATATTTACCAGTTTGTGGGAAGAAATCTTGTAGTCTGTACCAGGCCAGCTATGGAACAATGTTGCCAGCTCCGGTACTTTTGGCTTTATGCGCCACTTTGGACCTCGTGTGGAATTGGCCATCGCCGTCTTAGAACAAAAAATATATTTAGAAACAGGTATGGATACTGTAGATAAAAAAGATCATATGAACTTACACAAAACCGCAAGTCCATGTAGTGGATATCAGTTTCAACGAGCTGGATGATCTCGTCACATGCCAATGAGCGAATGGCCAGGTTGAAACAATCGTTGTCCATAGGCTTGTCCATCCTAATTATGTCCTGAATTTTTTTAAGACTCAACCCTATTGGATATGGGTTTGAGCTTCGCACCCATTCCTTCCTGTAACAAAAATGTTAAGAATTAGAAATCATCATAGTCATGCATAATAAATTTGTACTTATTTGAACATGTTGGTTACTCCAAAGACTTGGCGTCTTGAATTGACATTATCTGTTTGCAAAGCCTATCAAATAACTCTTGTGGGTCTGTGGAATGATATGGACTGGATTACGGACATACGAACTCCATCTGTCAAGTCTAATTGCTTGGGATCATCCACGATCATACAATCAGAATTAGAAGCATCAGAAATAGACACATTTGCTTGAAAATATTCAGGTGTTCCTTTAATTACGTTCAAAGCAGATTCGTGTAGAACGATAGCTACATGCTCTCTAAATGGTTTGATACCCTCCTGCAAAGTATTAATTACCGATGAGTTTATTGCAACATTGTATTTCATGTACATCCCCTTTGGTTATTTTATGGAAAATACCTGTGTTACAGCATGTGCTAGAGCTTCACCGTAAAGTATTCCATGTATTGCAAACATGAAGAAGCCGCATGATGAGCTGTCATATTTGATCAAGATAAACTAAGTACAACAACTTTCATAGATATTCTTATTTCATCAAGTAGTAAGGTTTTAACATTACCCATCATATTTGATCAAGATAAACTAAGTACAACAACTTATCATAGATATTCTTATTTCATCAAGTAGTAAGGTTTTAACATACCCATCTGATTGTACACGATGGTGGATCGGCTCGATTACTGGCCATTGACATATTTGAAGGTCCACCCATTTATCACCCATGGCGAACTCACTCATCTGAGATGCAATCATAAAATGATTCTGGAGACCCTTAAGCTGTTAATAGAAAAGGAGTATGAAAATCTTTACTATTAATGTTATTTAGAATGTCATGGCGAGTAATATTGCAGTAAATTCTCACAGTCATATGTAGGTCGGACCGGTTCACATCAGACCCAATTGAATCGAACACAAGTATCCGGCATTTCTTGACATCGATATAAACATGCATACCAATGGCACTTGGTAATATTAATTGGAAGGAAGAGCTGTCAAGATAAGTTAGGTTATAGCCAGAAATAATAATGGTAAATTATATATGAACTGCAATGGAGGTTGCAACCGATACAAAGTTAGAAATAACCAGCAAAATTTTAAAACAGATAAGGGATGCAACAACATTAAGCAGCAGAATTAATAGTCAATTATTCTTTATTAGGTCTTTATCACATTGTGCATGTACGTGTGGTACAATACTTTGTTCTCTCCTTTTAACCCTTAACTCTGACTACTTGATCTTGCACTGAGGACTACTCATTACTGCCATACAATCAATCATGAATACCATTTTACATCTGTGCAGATTAAGAAAGAACTAAACCGGGGAAAAGCTTGCTGTGAAGGTCCTGTATGGCATGCCATCGCATCACGTGGTGATAATGGCCTCAAACACCAGACTGCTGTGCGGTTGTTTGCTATTGACATGAAACTCAACGGTAGCCTTGAATGTGGCATGATAGGAGACCATTTTGGGTGCAAGTTGGACTACAAGGTTGTTGATTCAGTGCATGATAGGAGAGATTCTCCACCAGAATGACAGAATGAGGAACTCCAAGGGAAGGGAGCAGAAGCAGCACGATCTTCACCAGCTGCAGAGGCCTCCTGCTAGCGCTAAGTTGATGAGGGAATATCTCCCCGGCAACAGCACCGAAAACAATGCTTGTACGTCACACGTCAGTTGGGAACCCCAAGAGGAAGGTATGATGAGTGCAGCAGCAAGTTTTCCCTCAGTATGAAACCAAGGTTTAATCGAACCAGTAGGAAAACGAGGTTTGCTTCGAAGGTGTTGGTGAAGGAGTGTAGTGCGGCGCAACACCAGGGATTCCGGTGCCAACGTGGAACCTGCACAACACAATCAAATTACTTTGCCCCAACTTAACAGTGAGGTTGTCAATCTCACCGGCTTGCTGAAAACAAAGGGTTAAACGTATCGAATGGAAATGATGTTTGTTTGCATAAAACAGTAGAGAACAATGATTGCAGTAGATTGTATTTCAGATGTAAAAGAATGGACCGGGGTCCACAGTTCACTAGTGGTGTCTCTCCAATAAGATAACTAACATGCTGGGTAAACAAATTACAGCTGGGCAATTGACAATTGATAAGTGCATATAACATGCATGTGTGAGCTGTGGTGTCTACTATGAGATTCATTTGGGCATTACGACAAAGTACATAGACCGCTATCCAGCATGCATCTATGCCTAAATAGTCCACTTTCCGGTTAACATCCGTACCCCTTCCAGTATTAAGTTGCAAGCAACAGACAATTGCATTAAGTAATGTGCGTAATGTAAACAATACATTCATCCTTGAATAAAGCATTGCTGTTTTACCCCTAGTGGCAACAACACATCTACAACCTTAGAACTTGCTGTCACTATCCCAGGTTAAATAGAGGTTGAACCCAACTATCATGCATAAATACCCCCTCTTGGAGTCACAAGTATTCACTTGGCCAAGGCTTCAACAAGTAACGGAGAGCATGCAAGATCACAAATGACATAGACATGATAATATAATATTCAGCTCCACATAGGTATCAATATAAGTCAGATCCCAGCAAACACAACATGTAGCATTACAATAAGATGATCTTGATCATGATAGGCAGCTCACAAGATCTAAACATGATGGCACAAGTGGAGAAGACAACCATCTAGCTACTGCTATGGACCCATAGTCCAAGGATGAACTACTCACGCATCACTCCGGAGGCGGGCATGGCGATGTAGAGCCCTCCGGTGATGATTCCCCTCTCCGGCAGGGTGCCGGGAAGAGCTTCAGAACCCCCCGAGTTAGGGTTGACGACGGCGGCGGCAGCGAATATGTTCTGGATGAAAGGCTCGGTGTTTTAGGGTTTTCACGTCTCGGGGAATAAATAGGCGAAGGGGCGATGTCGGCGGACCCCCGAGGGGCCCAAACCACAGGCGGCGCGGTGGGCCCCTGCCGCGCCGCCTTGGTTTGGCCACCTCGTGGCTCTTCGTCTCTCCTTCGGACTCCGTGTACGTGCTGGAAAAATAGGGACTTGGCCTTTTGTTTCGTGCAATTCCGAGAATATTTCCAGAAGTAACTTTCTGAAACCAAAAACAGCAGAAAACAGGGAACTGGCACTGTGGCATCTTGTTAATAGGTTAGTCCCAGAAAATGCATAAAAGTGATATGAAGTGTATATAAAACATGTAGCAAATGGTATAATATAAGCATGGAACAGCAGAAATTATGGATACGTTGGAGACGTATCAAGCATCCCCAAGCTTAGTTCTACTCGTCCTCGAGTAGGTAAAACGATAACAACAAATAATTTCTGAGGAGACATGCTTTCACACAATCTTGATCAATATATTGCAAGGCTCATGTCATGAATGAAGTGACTCAAAGCAATGATCTATAGTTTGCTAACAAATAGATAAAGAGTAAACAATGAATCATATAAGCAAAAACTTTTCATGAATAGTACTTTCAAGACAAGCATCAAAAAGTTTTGCATAAGAGGTAACTCATAAAGCAATAGATTCAAAGTAAAAGGCATTGAAGCAACACAAAGGATGATTAAGTTTCAGCATTTGCTTTCAACTTGTAACATGTATATCTCATGGATAGTTGTCAACATAAAGCAATATAACAAGTGCAATAAGTAAACATGTAAGAATCAATGCACACAAAGTTGACACAAGTGTTTGCTTCTAAGATAGAAAGGAGTAGGTAAACTGACTCAACATAAAGTAAAAGATAGGCCCTTCGCAGAGGGAAGCAGGGATTAAATCATGTGCTAGAGCTTTTTAAGTTTTCGAAAGCATATAGAGAGCACAAAATAAGTATTTGAGAGGTGTTTGTTGTTGTCAACGAATGGTAGTGGGCACTCTAACCCCCTTGTCAACCAGACTTTCAAGAGCGGCTCCCATGAAGGACGTTATCTCTACCAGCAAGGTAGATCATCCCTCTTCTCTTTTGTTTACACATGTATTTTAGTTTCTTTATAGATGACACTCCTCCCAACCTTTTGCTTACACAAGCCATGGCTAACCGAATCCTCGGGTGCCTTCCAACATTCACATACCATGGAGGAGTGTCTATTTGCAAATTAAGTTGCTTACTGATAAATCAGGGCAAAACATGTGAAGAGAATTATTAATGAAAGTTGTAATTAATTGGGGCTGGGCACCCCGTTGCCAGCTCTTTTTGCAAATTATTGGATAAGCGGATGTATATGCCACTAGTCCATTGGTGAAAGTCTGTCAGAAGTAAATGACAAGATTGAAAGATAAAACACCACATACTTCCTCATGAGCTATAAAACATTGACACAAATAAGGAGTAATAAAGTTTTGAATAGTTTAAAGGTAGCACATGAAATATTTACTTGGAATGGCAGGAAATACCACATAGTAGGTAGGTATGGTGGACACAAATGGCATGGGTTTTGGCTCAAGTTTTGGATGCACGAGAAGCATTCCCTCTCAGTACAGAGTTTAGGCTAGCAAGGTTGTTTGAAGCAAACACAAGTATAAACCGGTACAGCAAGAATCACATAAAAACATATTGCAAGTATTATAAGACTCTACACTGTCTTCCTTGTTGCTCAAACATTTTACCAGAAAATATCTAGACCTTAGAGAGAACAAATATGCATCCCAAGTCTCAACAAGCTCTACGGTAGTTCTCCACTACTAGGCTTTAACTACATGATGCAAGAGCTTAAACATGATCTACTTGAGAGCTCAAAACAATTGCAAAGCATCAAATCGAAACAAGACAATGATCTACAAGAATGCATATGTCTTTTCCAATACCAACTACTACATGTAGCATTTTCTTTCTTCCAAACAAACACCAATCAATTTATTTAAACATAAACTCTCCAAATGATAATATAATGCAGCAAGAGAGTATTTATAAACAAGTGCTAACAGCTCGAAGAGATGCATGAAAAACAGGAGCTAAAAGCACTGCAGTAGCTAGTTAAGAATACTCAACAAATATAAGTGAAGAACATGAGTATTCACATGAAAAAGCGGAGCGTGTCTCTCTCCCACACAAGGATTGCTAGGATCCGAATTTATTCAAACAAAAACAAAAATAAAAACACACAGACGCTCCAAGTAAAGCGCATAAGATGTGAAAGAATTAAAATATAGTTTCACTAGAGATGACCTGATAAGTTTGTTGATGAAGAAGGGGATGCCTTGGGCATCCCCAAGCTTAGACGCTTGAGTCTCTCTGAATATGGTTGGGATGAACCACGGGGGCATCCCCAAGCTTAGGCTTTTCACTCTTCTTGATCACATAATATCACCCTTCTCGCTTGATCCTTGAAAACTTCCTTCACACCAAACTCAAGACAGTTCTCATTAGAGGGTTAGTGCATAATCAAAAATTCTCATATTCTGTAATGATACAATCAATCCCAAAGCTTCTGGACATTAGCTACAGCCACCAATGCTTTGTGGAGCAAAGAAATCCACACAAACACAGTAAAAGAGCGAATGCAAAACAAAAGGCAGAATCTGTCAAAAACAGAACAGTCTGGAATGACGAATTTTTTCGAGGCACTTAAGTTGCTCAGATGGATCTGGCCTAAAATAATGAAAGTTGCGTACATATCTCAGGAATATGCGTGATTTTTTCAGAATTTTTTGAATTTTCTACAGGGAGATAAGCTCAAATCCGTGACAGCTAAAAATCTGTCACTGCGCAGAAATCCAAATCTTGCATCAACTTTCAATATAGAACTTTACTTGGCACAACATTGCGATAAAATAAAGATACAAAGGAGTTGCTACAGAAGTAACAAAACTCCTTGACTCAAAGAAAACAAAAATAACAGCAAATAAAAACGATGGGTTGTCTCCCATAAGCGCTTTTCTTTAACGCCTTTCAGCTAGGCGCAGAAAGTGAAAATCAAGTGTTGTCAAGAGAAGAAGCATCAACATCATAACTTGCTCTAACAATAGAGTCAAAAGGTAACTTCATTCTCTTCCTAGGGAAGTGTTCCATACCTTTCTTGAGAGGAAATTGGTACCTTATATTACCTTCTTTCATATCAATGATGGCACCAACAGTTCGAAGAAAAGGTCTTCCCAAAACAATAGGACAAGATGCATTGCATTCAATATCCATAACAATAAAATCAACGGGACAAGGTTATTGTTTACTGTAATAAAAACATCATTAACTCGCCCCAAAGGTTTCTTCATAGCATTATCAGCGAGAAAAACATCCAAATAACAATGTTCCAAAGGTGGCAAATCAAGAATATCATAAAGCTTCTTGGGCAAAACCGAAATACTTGCACCAAGATCACACAAGGCATTGCAATCAAAATCATTCACCTTTACCTTAATGATGGGTTCCCAACCATCTTCTAATTTCCTAGGAATAGAAGCTTTAAGTTTCAACTTCTCCTCCCTAGCTTGCAAAAGAGCATTTGTAATATGCTTTGTAAAAGCCAAATTAATAGTGCTAGCATTGGGACTTCTAGCTAATTTTTGCAAGAACATAATAACTTCAGAGATGTTACAATCATCAAAATCAAAATCATTATTGTCAATGGTGGTGGAACCATTGTCTCCAATAGTTTGAAAAATTTCAGCACTTTTATCAGAAAAAGTTTCAGCAGTTTTAGGCAATTTCAAACGCTTTGCAGAAGTAGTAGAGACATTACCAACACCAATAACATTACCATCAATAGTAGGAGGCTTACTAGCATGTAAAATTAGCATTACTAGTGGTGGTGATAGTACAAACTCTAACTATACTATTCTCTTTTTCAAGTTCTTCCTCTTTTTCCCACCTAGCATGCAATTCAGCCAACATCCTAATATTATTATCAATTCGAACTTGGATGGCATTTGCTGTAGCAAATGACTTAGTATCTTTAACTTCATTAGGCATAACTTTCAGTTTTAGAATTTCAACATCATGAGCAAGACTATCAACTTTAGAAGCAAGATCATCAATTTTTTCAAACTTTTCCTCAACAGTTTTATTGAAAGCTTTTTGTGTGCTAATAAATTCTTTAAGCATAGCTTCAAGATCAGAGGACACACTTCTATTGTTGCTGTAGGAATTACCATAAGAATTGCCATAACCATTTGAAGGATAAGGCTTATAGTTGTTGCTACCAAAATTATTCCTATAAGCATTGTTGTTGAAGTTGTTGTTTTTAATGAAGTTTACATCAACATGCTCTTCTTGAGCAACCAATGAAGCTAAAGGAACATTATTAGGATCAACATGAGATCTACCATTCACAAGCATAGACATAATAGCATCAATCTTATCACTCAAAGAGGAGGTTTCTTCAACAGAATTTACCTTCTTACCTTGAGGAGCTCTTTCGGTGTGCCATTCGGAATAGTTGATCATCATATCATCAAGTAGCTTTGTTGCTGCACCTAAAGTGATGGACATAAAGGTTCCTCCAGAGGCTGAATCCAATAAGTTCCTTGAGGAAAAATTTAATCCTGCATAAAAGGTTTGGATGATCATCCAAGTAGTCAGTCCATGAGTGGGACAATTCTTCACCAAAGATTTCATTCTTTCCCAAGCTTGAGCAACATGTTCATTATCAAGTTGTTTAAAATTCATAATGCTACTTCTCAAGGATATAATCTTAGCAGGAGGATAATATTTCCCTATGAAAGCATCTTTGCATTTTGTCCAAGAATCAATACTATTTCTAGGCAAAGAAAGCAACCATTCTTTAGCTCTTCCTCTCAAGGAGAAAGGAAAAAGTTTCAGTTTTATAATATCCCCATCCATATCCTTATACTTTTGCATTTCACAAAGTTCAACAAAGTTATTAAGATGGGCAGCAGCATCATCAGTACTAACACCAGAAAATTGCTCTTTCATAACAAGATTTAATAGAGCAGGTTTAATTTCATAAAATTCTGCTGTAGAAGCAGGTGGAGCAATAGGAGTGCATATGAAATCATTGTTGTTTGTGCTAGTGAAGTCACACAACTTAGTGTTCTCAGGAGTACTCATTTTGAAAAACAAAATCAAACGAATTAAACAAGTAACTAATTTTTTTGTGTTTTTGATAAAGAGAGCAAACAAGACTAAATAAAAATAAACTAAGCAAGACAAATAACAAAGTAAAGAGATTGGGTGTGAGAGACTCCCCTTGCAGAAGCAATTCGGTTTTCCCCGGCAACGGCGCCAGAAAACGTGTTGCTAGCGCTAAGTTGACGAGGGAATATCTCCCCGGCAACAGCAGAAACAATGCTTGTACGTCACACGTCAGTTGGGAACCCCAAGAGGAAGGTATGATGAGTGCAGCAGCAAGTTTTCCCTCAGTATGAAACCAAGGTTTAATCGAACCAGTAGGAAAACGAGGTTTGCTTCGAAGGTGTTGGTGAAGGAGTGTAGTGCGGCGCAACACCAGGGATTCCGGTGCCAACGTGGAACCTGCACAACACAATCAAATTACTTTGCCCCAACTTAACAGTGAGGTTGTCAATCTCACCGGCTTGCTGAAAACAAAGGGTTAAACGTATCGAATGGAAATGATGTTTGTTTGCATAAAACAGTAGAGAACAATGATTGCAGTAGATTGTATTTCAGATGTAAAAGAATGGACCGGGGTCCACAGTTCACTAGTGGTGTCTCTCCAATAAGATAACTAACATGCTGGGTAAACAAATTACAGCTGGGCAATTGACAATTGATAAGTGCATATAACATGCATGTGTGAGCTGTGGTGTCTACTATGAGATTCATTTGGGCATTACGACAAAGTACATAGACCGCTATCCAGCATGCATCTATGCCTAAATAGTCCACTTTCCGGTTAACATCCGTACCCCTTCCAGTATTAAGTTGCAAGCAACAGACAATTGCATTAAGTAATGTGCGTAATGTAAACAATACATTCATCCTTGAATAAAGCATTGCTGTTTTACCCCTAGTGGCAACAACACATCTACAACCTTAGAACTTGCTGTCACTATCCCAGGTTAAATAGAGGTTGAACCCAACTATCATGCATAAATACCCCCTCTTGGAGTACAAGTATTCACTTGGCCAAGGCTTCAACAAGTAACGGAGAGCATGCAAGATCACAAATGACATAGACATGATAATATAATATTCAGCTCCACATAGGTATCAATATAAGTCAGATCCCAGCAAACACAACATGTAGCATTACAATAAGATGATCTTGATCATGATAGGCAGCTCACAAGATCTAAACATGATGGCACAAGTGGAGAAGACAACCATCTAGCTACTGCTATGGACCCATAGTCCAAGGATGAACTACTCACGCATCACTCCGGAGGCGGGCATGGCGATGTAGAGCCCTCCGGTGATGATTCCCCTCTCCGGCAGGGTGCCGGGAAGAGCTTCAGAACCCCCCGAGTTAGGGTTGACGACGGCGGCGGCAGCGAATATGTTCTGGATGAAAGGCTCGGTGTTTTAGGGTTTTCACGTCTCGGGGAATAAATAGGCGAAGGGGCGATGTCGGCGGACCCCCGAGGGGCCCAAACCACCAGGCGGCGCGGTGGGCCCCTGCCGCGCCGCCTGGTTTGGCCACCTCGTGGCTCTTCGTCTCTCCTTCGGACTCCGTGTACGTGCTGGAAAAATAGGGACTTGGCCTTTTGTTTCGTGCAATTCCGAGAATATTTCCAGAAGTAACTTTCTGAAACCAAAAACAGCAGAAAACAGGGAACTGGCACTGTGGCATCTTGTTAATAGGTTAGTCCCAGAAAATGCATAAAAGTGATATGAAGTGTATATAAAACATGTAGCAAATGGTATAATATAAGCATGGAACAGCAGAAATTATGGATACGTTGGAGACGTATCACCTCCCAGCACGAGCTTCAATGTTGGTGACACTCGGGTGGTGTCGCTGCCGTTTGAGGAATTTGGTCAGCGAAGAACCCATGACGACGAGCTTCCGCTGCGAGCGATAGGATCATGACGGCCGGCGGGGATGGGGCAGGAGCTCCGTCTTCCGGCGTGGATGGTGCTGGCGGCGGGGAACCTGGGCAGTAGATCTGGCTGCCGGCGGGGAGGGGGCATGCTGTAGGGGATTGTGCGAGGCGGCGGCCTGGAGGGAGGAGCTGTGCGAGGCGGCGGCGGCGGCCTGGAGGAGAAGCTGTGCGAGGCGGCCGTTGGTACGGTGAAGAGGCGAATGGCGAGGCCGTCGTGTGGTTGTGCGGCCGAGCGGATGCGAAGGCGCAGTTATTAGAAAAGAAAACTGGGAGGCCGAAATTGATTTAAAAAAAAAGAAAAATGTGGGGAGAAAACTGGAGCTGGACGAAGGGAAACTCTTCGCTTTTAGATAGGAGAGATTTCGATCCGGTGTCGTTTATTTCCTCAAAAACGACCCGCAAGACGCAGACCAAACAGTTTTGGAAGGTTCGGTCCAGTCCATCCGAATTCGACCCAGATTATGGTTTTGGACGTGAATCCAAGCCTTTTCTTGCATGGGAAGTCCAACCGCCTCTTATATACGTAAGGTGTGACGGCCGATTGATCCAACACCAATCGAACAAACACATCTACTACTTTTTCGTATTCATCTACCTTTATCTTTCTCCCCTTGTATCTTTCTTCCCGTTCTTCGTCGTTCTTCAATATTGGAGGCAAAGAATCCACGAGGCTCTAGGGGCGGTAAGCCGACCTAGGCAACCCATAGCCGCCGCAAGTCAAGACGGGGTCCCTCCCGGCGAGCGGGGTTTCGGTCTACAAAAGCGCCCGCCGGATTGTCTTGCGTATCGCGCTTCCGGCGAGCCTCCCGCGGAATGAGTTGCAGAGCATCTCCCTCGGCACTGCGGGTACACGTGACGTGTTCGTGTGTCAACAGTATCTATGATTTTTGATTGTTCCATGCTTGTTTTATATCATTGCTACATGTTTTTACTATAGTTTTATATCATTTTAGGGCGTTTTCCCGGACTAACCTATTAACAAGATGCCAGTGCCGTTTCTGTTTTCTGTTGTCATTTTGTTTCAGAAAAGGTAGCAAGGAATATGCTCGGAAAAATCTCAAAACATTATGAAATTCGAATTCACCAGAAAACTCCGGGAGCTAGAAGGACAAGTCGAGGGGAGACCCACAGCTCCCAGGCGGCCTGAGGGCACGACCACGCCCATAAGCCGCCTCCTTACCTCGAGCACGGCCTCACGACGCTCTTTGGAATATATACTCGTCGCGATGAAAAAACCCTAACCCCCGGAGGATTTTTCTAGAAACACAACAGAGCTCCGCCGCCACAAAAAACCCTAATTCGGGGTTTCCAGGGTCCTGTGTCGGCACCCTGCCGGGACGGGGATCGACCTCCGGAGCCATCTTCATCGACGTTGCTACCTCCCACAATGATGCGGGAGTAGTCCCTCATCGGGGCTGAGGGCTTCTACGAGTAGCTATGTGGTTCTCTCTCTCTCTCCCTCCCGTGGTGTGATCTTGATGTGAGCATGAGCATTGTTAATCTAGTTGAATTCATATGACGTTTCCCCTTCTTTATGTAATGGATATGTTGCTCAATTTATTTTATCTAGTATAATTTCCGGAGTCACCGCTGTCCCACGGTGCCATGGTGACAGTGCGGGTGCCACCCTAGATCGTCCCTCACCATAGAAATGATGGGGAGGTCCCTCCTAAACAGATCATTAACAGACAAATTTTCCACAACGAAGTAAAGTAACAAACAGAAATAAAAATAACACATATAATAAGATTTTTCCTTACCAATAGTGCCACACTCCCCGTAAACGGTGTCAGAAAAGAGTCTTGATGACCCATAAATATAGGAGATATATTGTCGAGCCCAACAAGAAGCAGAAGATATTGATTAGCAGATTTCAACATGCTTTCAATGTAAACACTACAAGACAATTTTATAGGTGGTTTAAAAGCAACAAGTAATTTAATAGAAAATACATAAAAGAAAAATAGTAAAGGTGTAGCAAGAGGCCCAATCCTTATTTGAGCTAAGGACAAGTCGGTTGTGTTTCTTATAGGGATTAAAATGTTCCTGAGAACACATGGGAATATTGTCATGTCAGTTTCATCAAGTTCCATAGATTAAGTTTTCATTGTTTTGATAAGTGTTGTGTGGGTGGACCATGCTAATGTATTGCCTTTACTTGGACGGCATACATACTTATAATTACACCCTCTTTGCAAGCATCCACAATTAGAAAAGATCAATTAAGAAAGATGTAACCATAGCTAGGGGTGTGCAAATCTGACACCGGTGGAAGCCGTGTCAAACCGGCAGGTGGGTGCAGTTCATTTTCTTTCACGAATCTAATTCCCACCAAAAGTTTAGTACAAAATAAAGAACTAAGCTCAAAACGGGTAAACCGTCAAACCGATTTTGCCCACCATTAACCATAGCATTAAAATCTGTAGGCCAAACATTTCCTCATGCAATAGCTTCTAAACTAGGCTTAGGTATCCTGTTACTCCCGTAACGGCATAACCCAAACAAAATACACAATGCATTTTCTAGTCCCATAAAGTGAAATGTCATGAAATAACACCAGGACTTAAATAAAAACATTAAACGTTACTCAATATATCAAAATTACTAGTGACAACACTTCTCCCATGTCCTCAATAATTAAGCAAAGTGGATTCTTAGAGGCCCCTCCCCATATTTTTTTTGTCTTTTTCTTGTCCAAGTCATATTGTAGGATGACTTTCCCATGTGAACCGGAGGTACCTCCCGGCCAGGTCCTTCTACCCTACTTATTTTAGGCCCATCACAATGTTGATGTATAGTAGTTAGACTACCCACCTTTAGCTACTTTTTTGTCATCGTGAAAATTGTTAGGTACCGATAATGATTACATAAGAAGTTGGATATGCTCTAAGAAAATTGTTTTCAATGGGGCAACTCCAAACATTTTTATTAATCCATTCCAATGAAAAAGGGTAAATGAAAAAAAAAGATAGTTGAGTCACGACGCCATGCATGCTCCCATTACAAGCACAGTTCGCAAGCGATCAGCACGAGACCGCGACCCCGTTATTCCGCTCGCCTCAGAGTCGACCCACCGCTCCTCCTCCTAACTGTAAAATTTGCTTGCCTTAACGGTTGGGGCGGGGTGATACGGGACAATACCTCACATGGGCCCAATAGTGGTGGCAATGATTGCACTCACACCGGGGATATTTGACCGGTCACTCGTCTCGCGTTGCACATGTATAATTATTCTAACCGTAGTCAATTTGCACAATAGACCCCTAAAAACTACCCCGAATCAAAATAAGTAACATTGTTTTGAACTAGAACTGTAGACTTCCGATTCATAATAATTGTCGCGGTTTTGAATCGGAGTTAGTAGATAAATTTTGTATCGGCTTGTTTCATTTTCGTATGGTGAACTTGCTAGTCTACAGATTTTAGTACTCGCCAGAGAAGGAAGAAGATGGTAACTAGGAGTATACTAACTTCGCCCCCTAAATTTGGTTGCATAGATAGAATTGGTACTACACTACTCCCTCCGTTCTAAAATAGATGACTTCTATTTGTCCAAAAGTGGATGTATCTAGACATGTTATGTGTGTAGGTACATCCACTTTTGCACAAATGGAAGTCATCTATTTTGGAACGGAGGGAGTACGTGGCAGGCTGGTCGTAAACGGAGACATTTTGAAAACCGAGTCCATCTCCAGCAATTAAAAACCGGAGAACGTCAAGATCTCCCGAGATTTGCCATTTTCGGGAGCAACAACCGGAGAAGAGAGAGAGGAGGAAGAGAGTCAATCAAAAGCTAAAAAAGCAGCGAGAAATCTAGTGGTGTACGGGGCCGTGCCCTTCCTCCCTCCCAAAAAAATTCACCCCACGCCCCCGGCCTCTCCCCGCGTCGACGACCCCGAAGCTTCCAGAGGCTTCCAGGGCCTCGCCGTCGCCGTTCCCTCCATCCACGGATCGCCGCCTCCGGCAGCGGCGAGGTTGCTTCGCGAGGGCGGAGCTGCACGGGGCCCGGCCGTGGTGGGCGGACGGTGCTAGGGTTTGTGGTCGGGTTCGGGCCGGCGGCGCCCACGGAGGAGGATGCATATGATGCGCCGGCTCAAGAGCATCGCCTCCGGCCGCTCCTCCGTCTCCGATCCGGTGCGTGCACATGCTCGATCTCTCCCTCTCTCTCCGCCCCTCCCCCGGCCAGCGATTCGCGGCTCGACCGCTCGCGGAGCTGCATTTGGTGTTAATGACCTGCTGGCTTGTTTTTACGGATCTTCCTAGTCGCGCTCGCCCAGCAGCATCCTCGTGGTTGGCTTGCTTGGTTGCCATTGGCACAAAAAAAAAGTATGGCATGTTGCGCTGTCAGGTGGAAAATGCTTTAGGTGAAAAAAAGTATGGCATGTTGCGCTGTCAGGTGAAAAATGTTATCATCGTTATCCAACCCGACAAATATATAGCAGAAGCAAATAAGCGGTGTCTTTAAAGCGCAAGTAGCTCAATGCGACAATGCCAGAAAATGGCTTCCATTGTTGCAAGATCTATTAATTTCTGCGATTTCTAAGTTGAAGTGGCATTTACGCTTCTCAAGTTGTGGACACTGATTACGAAATTATTGTTCTTTTCAGGGTGGTGACTCTGGCTCAAAAAGGCCAAAATTTGATCAGGATGGAAAGGGAGATATTGTCATCGAACCACATCTATCTGATGACAAACCTATGCGTCTAGACCAAGAATCATCATCATCTCATAGAGATGCTGAGGCAAGCACATCTACTAGTATGAATCCTGCTAAAACTGAAGAAACAGGTGCATATCTTCTTCCAGAAGGATTGAATGATATGAAAATAAGCGATGACAAAGTTGATGGCCGTAATGATAAGGTTATTTGGATTTTTCCATCGATGACTTGTTGATCTGATACCATTTATTCTCTTGCTATCTGTGTGATGACTTCTTTTATGACTGTAGGAAGCTGAAGGGATTGCCGTAGATGGAAATGGAACAGAAGCGGGTCAGATCATTGTGACAACAATAGGAGGTCAAAACGGGAAGCCAAAACAGGTGATGTTCGGTACTCTCCCATGCATGTTCTAGTGCCGAATAGGATGTCTAAATGCAGTACGTCTGTATGGGAAACCTTCGCAGTTAATTAGTTATTTTGGGGAACTCTTATCGGTAGCACTATGATGCCTTTTATGGGTATGTGCAGCGTTGGTTCTCCTGTGGCTGTGTATGGAGCTTCAAACTATTCACTGGGACATTTGAACTGCATATATACCTTGGAATATTTGATGACCCAGTAGTGATAATACTAATACTCTAATTGCTTTACAGAAGGTCTCATACATGGCAGAACGAGTTGTTGGGACTGGTTCATTTGGTGTAGTATATCAGGTGTGTTAATTAGCCATCTGTAGCCCTCATATATCACTACACTTTCTGTTTCTGAATATTCATAATGCTGGGGCCATGACCTAATTTATTGATAATATCTGATACAACAGGCCAAGTGCTTGGAAACTGGAGAGACTGTTGCCATTAAGAAGGTGCTGCAGGATAAGAGATATAAGAACAGAGAGCTCCAAACAATGCAATTACTTGACCATCCAAGTGTGGTTCAGCTAAAGCATCACTTCTTTTCTACAACTGAGAAGGGTGAAGTTTACCTAAACCTTGTACTTGAATATGTCTCGGAGACAGTTTATCGTGTTGCCAAGTATTATAATCGGATGAACCAGCGTGTACCCATACTATATGTTAAGTTGTATGCATATCAGGTTCGTGAAGATGTTCCACTGCAGTGTATAGATTCTTTCAAACAGTTAGTTTCGGTGATTCTCAAGAAGTTGTTTGTTGTTCCATCATTTCATAGATGTGCCGGGCCCTTGCATATATACATCGTGTTGTTGGGGTATGCCATCGAGATATTAAACCACAGAATCTATTGGTAAGTTTCATTAAACTTCTTTATTAGACATATCGTCTTGCTTGAACCGTGCAGTATCATTCCATGCTTGTAGGTTCCCTCATTCAATGATGTCACAACCTGCAATATTTTTAAATATTATTTGATTGTATCATAAGTTATGATCCACTTACTGAACGGTTTAATCTTTCAGGTCAATCCTCATACTCATCAACTTAAGCTTTGTGATTTTGGGAGTGCTAAAAAATTGGTATGCTCGTGTCGTTTATTTCTTGGTAGTGCTGTTACATGTATTTACAGTACAAAATCCAATTTCAGGTCCCTGGAGAACCAAACATCTCATACATTTGCTCGCGGTATTATAGGGCTCCGGAATTAATATTTGGAGCTACAGAGTATTCCACAGCAATTGATATCTGGTCTGTTGGTTGTGTAGTAGCTGAACTTCTGGTTGGTCAGGTATAGAATCTTATTCTAGGAGCTCAGGTTTCTTCCAGACAAGTTCATTAGTTGAGATAATATGTATTTGAACAGTACCACTTGATTTCCTAAGGAGACGTAATTTTGGTTTGTTATTATAGAATCTACTACTCGTTATTTCTGAAAGTAAGAACATTGGATTTTCTACACATTAGTGTGTGATCAGCAACATCTAGAAGGTCTCGTATCATATTATTATAGAATCTACTACTCGTTATTTCCGAAAGTAAGAACATTGGATTTTCTACACATTAGAGTGTGATCAGCAACATCTAGAAGGTCTCCTATCATATCAGTGAACATATTTAGATCAGCAAATACTGCATAAATCGAGCTCTGTTAAATTACAGATACCTTATCCAATTTATTTGATGTTGTTTAATTTAGAAGGCTAATACTTTAATGGAGAAAATCAAATTGATAACTACTGTTCTGTTGCTAAACTCTTTTCTGTACCTGAGCTGGACTTTTTGTTGACTTACCTTTTTTCTGTCCTGAACATGGGAAATTGCAGCCTCTGTTTCCTGGAGAAAGTGGCGTTGATCAGTTGGTCGAGATAATAAAGGTCTGTATCTCCTGCCAAACCATCAAGTACAGTAATCTAGATTCATATGCTTAAATCAGTATTCTCCCTATTCTAGATTTTGGGTACCCCGACAAGAGAAGAAATCAGATGCATGAACCCAAGCTACTCTGAATTCAAATTCCCTCAGATAAAAGCTCATCCCTGGCACAAGGTAAGTAGCCCCTAATCTGTATTTAGTTAGCCTTGACTGCTGTAACCTGCTTGCCTAATTGTCTTCTTCATGCAGCTTTTTGGTAAGCGCATGCCGCCAGAAGCAGTTGATCTTGTGTCAAGGCTACTTCAGTACTCACCAAATCTGCGCTGCACAGCTGTAAGAATGATTCTATGATTAAGCCATTCATCCAATTAACATATCAGTACAGATGCATTGCTTGCTAGCGCTAAGTTCCACATTCTTCTTCAGTTAAAATGCAATACATTTTTTGCTTCTAAGGTGTTGGTTACCTTGGCATCTATGAATCATGACCCTACTTAATCAGGATGAAGAAGAAAAATCCTTGGAAGTGAGTACTGTTCTGACTAAACATTCTCGATTGTACTTGCAGGTAGACGCTTGTGCCCATCCATTCTTTGATGAACTGCAGGATCCCAAGACCTCCTTGCCAAATGGACGGTCATTACCACCATTGTTCAACTTTTCGGGAGCTGGTAAATACTTAGTAACTATTTATAGTTCTTTCTGTAAAAACTAAAGCTGTGCAATTATTCTGAGAAGTAAAAAACTATTGGTTACCTTTTCTATACCCTTTTACCATATACACAACCATTGGCATGGTCTTGTGCAGAGCTAGAAGGCCTCCCGTTGAGCTACTCCACCGGATCATTCCTGAACATATGAGGAAGTGAAGAAGTGTCCGGAGAAACTCTGTTTCTCGCCGCTAGTCTGCTGGGACGTGCGGGCAAGACGAGGCAACGCGAGCATCAGTGGATTGATCTGGAGTGCATTCTCCCGCCGGCGGCCGCTCCGGCGTTAGAGGAGGACAACCCCCAGGGCATGTCCCGGGGCCCGAGTGGCCCCCCTTTTAAGTGTATGTGTTTATGTTGTTTGATGAAAGAATAGCATGTCACTCTTTTCTAGCCTTCGTTTTCCCTGTGAAGCATGAAATGACGATGCCACGCTTCCATGGACCTCACTGGCAGCAGGGACGCAGGGTGTCTAGAAGAACTTGTCAAGACGCCTATGGTCTATGGATAGGGATTCAAATTCCAATCCCAAATGTGAGGCATTTATGGCGATACCCTTTGACTTAGCCTAGTTGCCAAAGATGCGCCTTGGGTTATCAAGGCAGCATAAATATATTTTGCATTGCTTCTAAGCAAGTGCAGTACATACGACCAGATCTGATATCGACAGATCGACTCCTTTTAAAACAAGAACCTGGTCTACTTACATGTGCCTAGGATATGAGGATGCAAATTGTTTATGTGGCCAACCCCTCTCTGGAGAAAGGGAAGGGGACAAGTGTAGTAGCTCAACGAAACCTCACAAGATAGTCCAGGACGGGCGTGCCCTTTGTCTTTGATGCTTTACTTGTAAGGTTGGTGACAAGTTGGCACGGTAGGAGTGGCGATAGTTTCCTGGTGTTGCCTAACTGCATTTAAGGAGAAGACAAATATATCAAGTGTATCTTATTGTAAGAGAGAAAAATTGTCAGAATTTGGTTTTTAGGAAAGTTCTTCCATTCGGTTTTATTGAATTGTTCAAATCGAAAGAGTTCCATCCATGCAATTTCGCTAGAACCATGCCACTCACGAAACGCAGGGCCTGGAACATCATGTTAGTTATTCTCGTAGTGGAGATATTTCTCGAGTATACTAAGAAGCGTCGGCGATGTGCTGAAGCCACTTGGAGGATGCACGTCAACAATGGCACGCCATATCCATCAGTATGAATATGATGCAGGGGGTCACTCAGCTCTTAATAAAAAGCACACGACGGTGTGCTTACTTAAGAGTCATCGGTGACAGCTTGACACTGACTTGTTATAAACCATCGGCGATAGAAAGTGACTTGTTTAATCATCATCATCGGAGTAGGTACTGCACTTCAGATCTGATATGCTATCCTGGGCCGTCGCCCACAGGCAGCAAGTGCCGTCTATCAGTCGATTTCAGAAAACTTGTCCCGTGTCCCAACCGAAGATACTTGTGTCCAGCTCTGCTTTTACTTCTCTCTGGCCCCATTGTAGCCGTCCATATCGAAACATGTGATCCGCAGGGCACCCAACGCACACCCCACCCGCCCTACCATATTGACTCCCATTTTCTTTTCCTTAACGAAAACGATGATGACCCCGTTTTCTGTTTCACTTTCGTATTTCTCGTTTTGAAGATTATTACAGGCAGAAACACACGGGACAGATAAGGATTTTAGAACTGTTATTAGGGTGGGAGCGATAGCCGCTATATGGTTGCTTTGGCTGTGTAGAAATGACAAGATTTTCAATAATAAAGATTTTTCTCGTTTGCAGGTACTCTACCGGTGCACAAGTATTCTCCGTTCGTGGTCCACATTACAACGGGCGGGGCATCGATGTCTCTTTACGGAGGCGTGTGCACGAGTGGAAGAGGTGGCGAGGGATATTTTTATCCGACATTCATGGTCGCTTGATCGCCGTATTGGTCCTCCATAGGTGTTGGCGTTCGTCATACACATTGGCGTTTTACTTAAACATGATTGTAATTCGTCGGGTGCTACATTCTATTTCTTTTCGTTCGGTTGGATTGCGGCTGTGTGCATTCTTATGCAGAGGCCGGGTGTAATGCTTAAACTCTTCAAGTAATAAAGCCCTTTATATAAAAAAAAAACACGGGACGTCGGTCATTCGTACGAGTATGTTGGAATTTTTTTTTTAAACGGAGCCAAAAAGTTTGGCCTCGTTCTATTAATTAAGCGAGGAGTTTGTCAAGAAAGTAAAAGTTATTACAAACCGGACTACTCTCCCGGCATAAAATCATCCGAACATTTCACACCCACGGAAACCCAAAATTTTACTTCCTTTTTAATCTTGTCGAACACAGTCGTAGACGGTGCATGTTTATTTTGGAACACCCTAACATTTCGCTCATTCCATAACTCATAAGAGGTGAGAAGGGTGAGGAACGCAATGGCTTTGCAGTTGGAAGCGAATCAGTCATGTTGAGGTTGAGCCACCACTCTTTCAAAAAAAATTGATGGTGTAACGACATGACGATCCACCGACTCCACAGTTCTCTTGCATAGTGGACAAACACCGCAATTTGGCCAACCCGCTTCTCAAGCCGATCCGTCGCCCAAAGCCTATTTTGGTGGCCTCGAGGAATTGATCTTTATAGGGCGAGGCCGCCGAGTATTGGCCACTCTCCGATAGCTTCCAAATGATGGCGTCGTCCACATCTTCATCAAATCAAAAAGTTTGAAGCTGAATCCAAAGATCAATGAACTGCTTCAAGTGGGCAAAAGAGAGGCCTCCGGAAGATGATCTATTTTGCCATTGAGCGGGATGAGGCGGTATGTTGGAAATATTCTACACACCACCCGGAGGAAAGAGATCTATTTTGCATTCATCGATGATACAAACTGTCAATTGGTGGTTACTCGTTAGGTAGCATGGCTTATCAGACACCAATGGCGACTTTATTGGACGCACTAAAAGGTAAGCGGAAAGGAGGTGAAATAGTTTGAATTTCGTGTGGCTCATCATCCACACACACATCATCCAAGGAAACGAAAAGGTGAAAATAAAGTTTTGGCCCGTGATTGCTACCGTCTAAACCAACCCTGTCAGCCACTAAGCACAATCAACACCTAACATAATCACATCCACGCAAGCTGCTATGCTAATCTACAAAATGTTGCTGTAATGGCACAGGAGCCATGCTAAGTGGGATTTTTATATTTTTTGCGAATTAAGTGGGATCTTTGTATTTTGTCACTAATTTTAGTAGGCTCTTGCCACTCTCTTCTTGGGCCCACACTCCAGTGGCACGGTCCAGTGGTGAACGTGTAACGAGATCATTTAAAAGACCTAAGCTGGGGTGGTTAAATCCAAAGGTGTACATTTTAAACCTAGACCAGAATATATAAAGCGATGGAAGAAAAAAACAAAGCCGAGGCTTCTCATTCTCATTCTTCTTCTCTTTCTCCTTCCCCCTTCTTCCGGGCTTCGGAAAATTTGAGACCCCAGAACAGAGGGAAGACGACCCACCACCACCCTAAATTCCCGCAAATCACGGGCGCGCACCTCGCCGCCGGCGAGCCCACCGACTATTGCCTCCGGCAGCTCGTTGCCTCCAGGCGCCCGCGCCTGTGTTGTTCTATCCGTGGCAACGGAGACTCCGCTCGCCGCCGGCGGCGGCGGCGGCGATGGGGAACTCGCTGGGGTGCTCCGCGTCCGGAGAGGCTGGTATCGGCGGCGCGGGACGGGGACACCGTTGAGGCGCGCATGCTGCTCGAGCTCAGCCCGGCGCTCGCGCGCTACTCCACCTTCGGGGCCTCAACTCCCCGCTCCACTTCGCCGCCGCCAAGGGCCACCTCGACGTCCGTGCACTCTCCTTGCGCTGCTATGTAGTATTTGCCTAGTTTACTGTTCGATTTGATCGACGAGTCGGTCGGTTTGTTTTGGCCTTATGTGCAGATTGTGACGCTGTTGCTGGAGAAGGGCGCGGATGTGAACGCGCGGAACTACTGTGGTCAGGTAGATCTTTCTGTTTCATGTCATTTCATGCTTAAAAATTCTAGAAATGTAAGATCTGCCATTCAGACGTAGTGAAATTACCAGCTCTCGTTTCATGTTTGTAGTAAAAAGTAGTTTGAGGATTCAGTGTTTTTGGTGATTCTAATCTTGCTCCGCTTCTTACTGACCGAGTGATGGGATAAAAAGACTTGATCTTGCAATATCGATACAAACCGAAAATTGTGTTGTTATAGTGCTTTGGAGGTGTCCTGCCCTGAGCTTGGCCACTGGATTGACTGCAATCCGTTTGTACAATCTTTATCCGAGTTGAAACATTTGGCTGATTGTTTCCATTTATTTAAATGTATGGATGAAGACTGCGTTGATGCATGCATGTCGCCATGGACACTGGGAGGTGGTTCAGATGCTTCTGCTTTTCAGATGCAATGTATGATATTTGTGATGTTGCGTTTACAGTATGTTTCATTTCTGCCTGATACCAGGAAGTTGCTGACTGATGTTTTTGTTTGGGTTGCTTGAAAGGTTACCAGGGCGGATTACTTGAGTGGTCGAACGGCATTGCACTTTGCAGCACACGATGGACTTGTTCGATGTGTAAGGTTGTTACTTGCTGACTACGTCCCAAGTGTGTCGTTGGACGATAGTGCCTCTTCGGTGGCAGATGGTGGTGATAGCCAGGCGAATAGTGGCAGTAGTCCTACTTCTTCCTTGGGACTGAAGTTTAATGAACCGTACGTATTGTCAAATACTCAAATGTCAATCTATTGTCGTCTTTTCCATTTGAAATAATTAGCAATTAATCATATACCATCTTTGTTCAGTGCTCGTGTAAGGTACATCAACAAACCTGCTGATGGTGGCGTTACAGCTCTTCACATGGCAGCTTTGAATGGACATTTTGATTGCATGCAATTGTTGATTGAATTAGGTGCAAATGTCTCAGCTGTCACATTTCCCTACGGAACTACATCAAATTTAATAGGCAAGTGATTGTTCTTACTACTTCTTAGTTCAGATGATATGCGGTAACTATTCTTATCTCAAACGGGTTATTCAATTATGTCTTTACGTATCAGGAGCTGGCAGTACCCCTTTGCATTACGCAGCCGGTGGGGGGAGTCTGGAGTGTTGCCAGGTATGTTACTGTCATAAAGCAGCATCACTTTTTTGTCAACTAGCATTTCTTGATTGTACTTGCTGCATGTAAATTGATTCGTTCTGGATATTTGTTGATGCCACCATCACAGATACTTCTTTCAAAAGGTGCTAGCAGGTTGACACTCAATTGCAATGGGTAAGAGTCTGGTGTGTAATTACTAATGTCAAGTGGTATTTAAAATTATTTATTGACCGATAACAAATACTCCCTCCGTTCTAAATTAATTGACTTCCATATATCTACATTTGGATGTATCTAGACATGTTACATTTAATTTGGAACGGAGGGAGTATTAGTTAATTAACTTGGCCGGTACTACTTGAACCTAACATATATATGTTTTCCTTTTTTAAACAAGTACTAACATGTATCTTGTTCTTAGGTGGCTTCCGATGGATGTTGCTAGGTTATTTGGGCGCCGTGGTTTGGAGGCATTGCTCTCTCCAAATTCGCACACTATTATCCCTGCGATTCAGCCATCTAGTTACCTGGCCTTGCCACTTATGAGCATACTTAATATAGCCAGGTTAGTACATAACCAAACCTACCACAGACTATATATTGTTTTTGTCTGTTTTAGGTAAAATATTTGACAGTTTTACTTTTATAGATAACAATAACGGCTGCTTTACTTGTGAATCCGTGCTTTTTGAGAAAACACACGATGATGCAAACAAATCAGTTTCATTCTGCATGCTAGCTGATCTGGTATTTATAAACAATTGGGCCAGTTTATGTGTCTTGTGGAATTGCCACGGTTTTGGAAATACTTGTAGAAAGGCAACTTCCTGAACAAGGCCAACCTGTAGTATGTTGGGCTGGGACAGGCATAGAGAAAATATCAAAACTTATCTTGTGATTTATCATCCTCAACGAGTTCAATCCCCATGGCGTAGTTTCCTTTTCCGCGAAGGAATTGATTGTGTTTAATTTCCAATTGTCTGAAGTCAAACATATTTGAGTTAATACCTAGATTGAATTGACAGTGCTTTGACTTATTTCACCTCAGATAACTAGTGCTATCTGTTCTGACTTTATAATGGTTCGCTTCATGTTTATAATCTTCTTTTATGTGCCTTTGCAGAGAATTTGGGTTGCAACATACCGTATCCTCGGTGGATGAGAGCGACCTTTGTGCAGTTTGCCTCGAACGGTCTTGCTCTGTTGCTGCTGAAGGTAGGGGCAACGTTAAACACTTGCATTAACATTATCTCATTCCTTAAGGATAAAGATATATTGTGCATACTTCTCAATGATGCTTGGATAAAATAAGATCATAGTAATTTGTCAGGAGATAGACATGGTCCTGTCTAATCTAATCTAAGCTCCATCTATTTCTGAATATGTTATATGTACATTCTAATCTTGAATATGCACTAGTCCTTCATCTTTTCTATCCTTATTGTTTTTGTTGGAGAACACTATATGCATCTTAGCACTTGTAAATTGTAATTTGTTGTTCGATGTGGTTAGAATACCTAGACTGTTTTATTCGATCACGAACTTGAAACAGTTAACGGGTTGGCAAATATACCTTGCTGTAGTGATAAGTTAAGGTGATCATTCAATGGCATAATATTCTGTAAAAGTAGCTAAATTTTTATATCCTTACAGGTGCATATGATGCCACCCTTTTGCGAATTACCTTATTTCACAAATGCTAAAAGCAGTGACAATAGTAGAGATGTGAAACCAGTTATTAAAGCATTGCACAACCTGAAACTTGCCTGTATGAAGTGGTTTTAAGAAGTCGTATGGTTTTCTTATAGGTTTTCACTTAATCATGTGAATCACATTACCTGTTCACAACCATGTGAAAAATGTAATGCTTGTATCCTAACATTACATTCTGTTCTTTCAGGCTGTAGTCATGAGTTCTGCATCAAATGTGCTCTCTATCTTTGCTCAACCAGCAACGTCCGTGTCGAGTTCACAGGCCCGGCTGGGTCTATCCCATGCCCTCTCTGTCGGAATGGAATAATGTCATTCACTAAGTTACCCAGCACACCGACAGAAGGGTTTAAATCAAGCTCCGCACTGACATTCTGCAATCCATGCATTCTGAACACCCGATCTGTAGATTCCCCAGCCACTGTCTGCAAAGCTGAAATCAGGCGCAACCGTGTTGCAGCTCTCTCTTCCGAGTTAGTCTGTCCACTCACCTGCAGCCCATTTCCTTCGTCCGCCCTCCAAACCTACAGGTGCAGCGACGATGATCCATGTGGCTCGACAGAAACGCAGGATGGCTCCGAAGTGCAATCTCCGCGGCCCTCACACAGCGCAAGTACCGAGTTGGATAAGAGGGGAGAGCAGGATCTTGACCAGACCACCTGCTCCGGCATGTTCTGGAGTCGCAGAAGCTGTCAGAGGGAGCAGCAGTGCAACGCAGAAATCAATGCTTGATTCTACTTCCTGTTGTGAATATATTTGGATTCATAGCAGCTCAATGCGGGAGATGGTCAGCGGTTATTCTTCCTCCCCGGCTGTGCATCTTTTTCTGCCATTTACAGCCAAGATTTTGGTGTTTGGTGATCTTGCAGCTTTTGGCTGCCATAGTTTTTACTGTGTAACATTGGGTCACATTTACTGTGTTAGATCATAGCTTGAAAATCACTAGTCAGTTATTGTTCTTTGTAGCTGTTTGTAAATTAAACGGTTTGGATGAGGTTGTTAATTTGCTTCTTCTGATTGTAATGGATAAAACTATGTAAAATGACGTCAAATTACTCTCTAATGAAATATACATAGATATGCCATAATTTCTTCAGTTTCTTTGTACAGTACAGTAAGTGGTTCAGCTAGTGCTCACATCAGACGCATTCTTTTTTCTTCAGCATTGCTTTCTACAGGTTTCTACCTACAGAGGATCAGTCGTCCTTGGTTTTAAGACGCACAAAGACCACGGCCGCTGTTGAGCTATTACCCGCCGGCCCTGGCAGGAGCGTGCGATGATCCTGTCACCGAGCCCTGGCACCGCCGACAGGAAGTGCCCCACCCCGGCGAGCTCGTGGTAGCTGATCCAGCCAAGCCGGCTGCATATGTGCCGCTGCAGCTGCACCGGCACGACACCGTCCTCGTCGCCCTGGAACAGGTGCACCGGAAAAGGCAACGCCTCCTTCCCAAGGTCTGTCGGCTCGAACTCCGGCCACCTGCCGAACATCACGGCCATGTCGCGGTAGAACGACTCCTGGACGCCCTGCTGCGTGGCTGCGCTCGCCCTCTGCACACGATAGGTAATGTCTCGATCATATCGCCATGGCCTTAAGATCTTGACTGACAACGAACCTTTTGGAAGATTCCGGTGGAGAGGGCCATGAGGCGGTTATTCTCGTCGAGGCGTTGGGGAAGGAGCCGGAGCCGCTGACGACGGTGGAGGTTGGCAGCCATGGCTGGCTCATCCACCAGTGCAGCAGCCACGGCGTGTAGTAGGCGACACGGAGCGACCACTGGTCGCCCAGCGGCTGCCGCCGGTACAGCTGCCGTGCCAGGCCCCTCGGCAGCCCAGACCACCGGTAGTTTATCACCGGCGCCATCATCGCCACCCCGGCGAGCCTGCATGACCCAGTCGCCACCAGTCAGTGTCACTGAACATTTCTACACGGTGTTCAGTTTCAGCGTACGACTTTGACAGTACCTGTGTGGGATGTACTTGAAGGAGGCCCATGCCGCGTGGCAGCCGAGGGAGGAGCATATGAGGTGGAACTTGTCGCCGAGGCCGAGCGCGTCGGCGAGGTCCTCGATGTCCAGCGCCGCGCTCTGCAGCGACCGGCGCGGGTCCGGGTCGCTCTCGCCGTACCCGGCGCGGTCGAACGCCACCATGTACACGCCCAGCTCCTCTAGCAACGCCAGCGAGGCGCGGGGCGAGTCCATGCGGCTTCCGGAGAAGCCGTGCGAGTAGACGACCTTGAACCGCGCGGCGTCCCGGCTCACGCCGGACTCCGCGTACGCCAGGAACCGCCCGTCCCGCGTCCGCACTCTCGGCGCCGTCACCGGCGGCCCTCCAGGTGTCCCGCAGGGCGTCGGCGGAGGCGGACGGACGGCGCTCGCGAACCATCCCGCCGCCAATGCCACGGCCATGAGCACCAGCAGCCCCACCGGCGTGCTCCCGTTCCCTGCATGCACACCACCGATGCATAAAGAACAGATTAAACTCACTTACTCACGCACACGTACGACGCCATGACATGTGCATTCATGCGTCTGATCACATAGTTAAACTGCTGCATTTCTTCTTCTTCTTTTTCTTCAGTTTTGCAGATGGATTTTTGTACAATTGTTACCTGTGGTAGTAGCAGCAGCCATTGTAGACGACGCAAGAGCTGGAGGAGTGGAATTCTTATCAACTGGATGGGGCTGTGGCGTTGTTGGAGCAGGACGAGGACCGCTTAATTATAAGTGTGTTAGGTGTTGATCTAAGCTAGTGCTAGCTGAATAGTGGCGGCGACACTTTGCTGAAAACGCAGCGCGTAGTGGAGGCCAGGGCAGGGCTTTTCAGCTTTCACGCCAACCTACCAACGTCCATGTATTCATGCATTCTCGGTCACGCCACCCACACCCAGCAAATACTTCATCACCTACCCCCAATTGAAAGGGGTCTTCTCCCATGTACACCTGACACGTAGCTCTGTTTTCCTCTAAGCTCTCTTTTCGTCTGACGATAATCTTGGACGACGAATAGAGGACATACTTGTGCAGGCATTCTTGCGTTCCAAACACGCCATAAATGTGGGTAATGCAAGACCAAATACTTCCGTACACATGTTTGAGTTGTATGGGCTGTTATCATTTGGTATTAGTGATAATGAACACTTTCTGGTTTTGAATCAAATGACCTATGGATGCAAGTGGACCATGAACTTGGTGATGATTTATACATGTGAAATTCGTATGCTGATCTTCAATATACATAGGTAGCATGACATAGGTGATGATGTCTCACAAAATTTACAAGCACTAGAACTTTATATGGCGATGAATGGTACCACACCAAGAATCTATTCTCGTCTCTCCTGCCTCCGTTTTCAGGAGTACATAGTCCATCATACTTGTAGTTGGAGTCGGTGAAGAAGTGTGAATGGACAACAAGTAATCTTCTCTTCCCTTTGGCATCTCATGTCAAAGCACCTTTCTGAAATCTTCTCACCAACCCCACAATGGTGACCTGTTGAGAGAGCATGTAGGCATCGCCAATGAGAGGATGACGATGGCCTTCTAGGTCGGTAGTGTTCTTGGTAGGTAAAGACTTCTTTCAGAAGTTCCTTTTGTCAACAATAATTTGTCAATGCACATTGTGTGGTGGTCAAGACTGCATCACTCCTTGACCTGCTTGCTTTACTAGAATCTTCTTTTAGACTTGGTTAGCACCGAGCTCCTTATCCTAGGTTACTTATTATCTGGATAAATATGTGCTAACATTAAACTTGAAAGTATCCAGAACATTTCAAATTTCTAGAAAGCACGCTTTGCTGAAATGCGAGCTTCCTGGTTGGCTCTTCATACATCCTCGAAACTCTCACATCATTAAACAACTTCATACATCCCCTAAACTCCAGTAACACTGAAATCTAGGAGCATCGGTGTTTGAAAGTCTGAGGCTAGCACAAACCTCAGAGCTCCAAATTTCCTGGGCCAACACCATGCATGGTCTCCCGACATGCTTATGACGTATAAATGCAACAAATACCAGGATACTACTATGAATATAGAAATGGTAAATAGATAGTCCTCAAGTCCATATTTTCAGGACAAAATCAGCAGACCAGCAATGATTGACATTAACTATTTTCGCAAACATTACAGTTGAACCCAAGCAATGACAATTACTGAAGATCTCAACGTAGTTTGTGCAGTAAGCAAAAGGTTCATAGCTTTCCTGGATATTTTTTCCACAACGAGTATGTTACAAGCACACCATTCTCATATATGTGACCTTTATTTTCTCTAGCAGGAAACTCACAGGTAAATGCAGCAGATATCATGTATCATCTTGTTAGGTGTAGTGTACCACCATATGACCCCACAGGCTCTTTAGAAACCTAGCTTTAAAAGGCTCTTTAGAAAATCTAGACTACCGTACCTAGTCAGTGTAGATGTATTTCAGAAAGATACAGCTAATGATCTTAAGAGCCAATTTTAACCTGAGTACTTTAGGTCCAAATCAGCAAGGAACTCCAGGTCATAAAGGGCCTTTTGAATATCTGACTGAAGCTTGGGCATTTCGCCCAAAATGATGTTAAGGAACGATTCAACGTAAGCTTTGCCCGGAATAGTTGAGACTACGATTCAACATTTGTTCGCTAGACTATACCAAGTGACTTCTGAGATGATGAAGTTCTTGGCAGGCTGGTCAAAACATATTTTGAATAGATGAAGTTCTGAGATGAAAATACATATATATTTGTACTAAAATTTTATACTTATATGTGAATTAATTGTATCAAACTATAATCTTAATCTGCATAGTTTTCTATCAATTGGTTGTCATATTAAACCACATTTGAATGTTGGTAATATTAAATATATCATTCTTTATTATATTATTCCAATGTCTATCAATACAAATTGTTTCATGATAATTTAAACTCTTTGTCATAAGTAAATTCTCCATGAATTATTTTCCTATTTACATAACTTATAGTGTGTTTATTTTTATGCGTGTTAAACTCTATTTAATATCCTTAATATCATGGTAGAGACCTCTAATGCTCCGTTTGGATGTTTGCATTGGGAGGCTAGACATTATATTGGGCTGAATGTCCAATATCCAGGATATTGATATTGAGATTGAATGTCAATATTTTCTGTTTGGATGTGTTAGATATTCGGACCTAGACAAGATATTGAGGTTGAATGTCAAATGCTGTTTAGATGTTATAAAAGCAGTTTTTCGAGACATTGAGCATTGTACTGTTATATTCATGCCAAAATGTAAAGAACAACCACATATTATGGTACAGACAACAGCTAGACAAATACATAATATTCTCCAATATTTCAACAACAACATTATATCAAATTCAATGCATAATCCATCATAAACGACCATTTTAACGAAGTCTCAAACAAACAAAGTACAAAGTCTCATACGCAATATGACAAGTTCTTACATAGCAATCACAAATGACAAGCCCTCAAGGCAACATCAGCAGCCATTCCTTCTCAACTCCACGGGGAGCTCCATAAGTGCATGAAATAAACGCTCGTTAAGGATTAGCTTCCCATAAGCTCGCAGTTTATCAGATTGAGACAACTCTGGTATGTCACCAAGTGCAGCAAGTATCACAGAAGGAGGAGTAACCTGGGGCATCTGTAATGGCTCCGTCGACTTCATTGCATCACTCCAAGACATCTTCATATCTCCAAGCATGCACATAATTGCTTCACCCATACGTGGCTTCTTTGATGATGGGCCAGCCAATTCAGGAGAGATATCAGTGGTCTCTTGTGTTGGTGGTACGGTTTCAGCCTCAGTTTCAGTTTCCGCACCTGTCCTAGCACCTTGGCCGGTGGCATGGTCTTTTGAGTAAATGGTACATATCTCATTCCAGTTGTGGATTACCTTGTTCTTGTATATAGCTGCTTTTTCATTAGCCTGCAAGCACGTACAAATATGAGTTACATTGCCAAGTTACAAAAACTTAGAATGAGCTAGCGACATGTCACGTACCTCCACATATCTGTCCCACACTTCCTTGCTGTCCATTTGTAACACATTCTTGTCCCAATCCCAGCCAAATCCACTCTGAGAAAGAAACAATCTCATAGTGCTTGTCAAAGGTTTTGCACCTTGTTACGATTTTCTCCTTTGTGACATGCACCCCACACTTCTCTTTAACATTTTTGATAGCATGGCGATACACATGTGACTTCCATCCATTTTGGGCATGATCTCCATTGTTGTGATGCTCAACAAGCACGTCCAACAAGGCACGGTCCATCTCCGGAGTCCACTGCGTGTAAGATCTTCCAAACTTCTTTCCATGTGCTCCCTCTGCTCCTTGTGCTCCCTCCATGGACCTGCACAAGTAATAAGAAGCAAGAACAGTGCACAGACATATTAGCAATACAACTCGTGAACAATTGAGCCTGATCATATTATATATATATTAATTTGCTTGTCACAATGACGCATGTACAAAACACTCCAAAAGCACCATCTAGTGACCAAACAAAGCACCCAAAATATCCACGGGCAACAAGGTAGCTAACCCACTAATCAACACTACTACCAAAATATCCACGGGCTTGACTTCTAGCTAGCTATACTGGTATTACTACTGCTGTAGTTCTGCATGGGCAACAAGGTAATCAGCAAACATATCCGCAACAAATTGCTTCCTAAAGTTCTTCCATGCATTAGTGACTTTAACACAAGTTATGTAACCAGCACCATCTTCGCCTCAATTGGCTGAGCTGCTAGTTCATTATCAACCTCCTCCAACAATACGTCGTCCATCATGTACTGCCTATCCTTGCATAGTTGTGCAACACAGCACAAGCATTAATAATCTGAATCTGCATAAATATTAGTTCATAGTGAGCAATAGTCAGCTAGCAGCTACATTTGTATTCGAATACCATATGGACACATGTTACCTGGTCCTCTATGTCAAAGAAACTTGCAGTACGCAAGATAGCAAATCTTTTCTTCCACAGCCCAAAAGTTCTTTCTACCACATTTCTAGCACGAGCATGACGCGAGTTATATAACTCCTCGGCTTTTTTGGGCCGTTGTGCACTTGCTGCCCACTCTTTCAAGTGATATCGAGTGGACCTAAATGGAGTAAGAAATCCAGGTCCATTCGTGTAACCAGCATCACCCAAGTAATATTTTCCTATGGTCAATCAAGCAAAGTTAGTTAGCTAAGGACACAAGCAAATAAAAACAAAAAGCCAAGATAAAAAGTAGTACCATTAGGACAGCAAATGCATCTTGGCGACTTGTTCTCATTGCATCACGTAGGACTCTAGAGTCCGAAGCTGAACCCTCCCAACCAGGCAAGACATAAAGAAATTTCATGTTCCAATCAACAACACCGGCACGTTAGTGGTGATAGCTTGTTTCCTATTTCTGTAGCGTCCTTGATCAGGCACATCAACAGTAACACTAATATGGCAGCCATCTAATGCTCCAAGTGCATTGGGAAACCACTTCCATTTGTAATCATTGGGAGGTTCAACAGAAGGATCTGGCAGTTTAATGAACTCTCCATGGAGACATAGGATGGCCTTTAACACCTTAGAAAAGTGTGAACTAATAGTCCCTAAGGACCTCTTGTACTGTCCACGCAACAACCTCATTTTCAAACCATGACCAACAACAAGCAAGAACATGGCAACCTTTTCTTCCACAGAAACATACACACTCTCCCGTAAACCACATTTCTCACGCAACATAGCACACAAGTCATGAAAGTTTCTTTTTGTTAGACGAAGCTGATCATAGCAAGCAATTTCAGTCCCATCATACATATCTTTCAACAAATACTTTCGAAGAGATAGTTTATGTTCATCATCGGTAAAGGTCCCTAAGTCCCTCGGCACCCTTTGTGTACTAAGATATGCCATCGCAAGAAGAGTAGATTCAAAGTATTGTTTCATGAACACAATCCTTCTCCTCTTCCTTCTTTTGTTTTCTTCGGATACATAATTAACCAAGGCTAACTCTTCCGACATTTTGCAACTACAATGTATAAAGAAATTATGATTCCAGAAATTTTAGAATCATCAAAATGAATTTATTACAAGCATGTTAACCAAAACAGCACTACAAAAATTCAGCACATCACACTAACAATATATAGCAACTACCACTTCGAAATTTCAGCAGTACATGAACGTTTCATCCAAACAAAGCATCCAAAGAAATTTCACTACAACTACGGGAGGCATCCAAACAAATTTCAGTACAGTACAACAACACAGCAATGAGGGGAGGGGGTGGCGCAGCAGGGGAAGGAGAGCTATCGATCCGTACCTGAATCTGCAGTGCCGGAATCAAGTGCGCCGGCCGCCGGAGATCCTCCAAGCAATCCGACCCTGCAAGCGAAGAACATGGGGGATGAGACGGGAGAGAAGAACGACGGGACAAGACGACGACGCCTGGAAGGAGGAGCAGAGGAGAGGGCGACGGATCTGCGCCGGGAAGGAGGAGGGGCGGCGGGAGGTCGGAACCTACTGCGCCGCCGCCGCCGCTCTTTGGGCGCGCACAGCTCGGGACGGAGGGAGAGAAGCGGACGGGTGAGCCGAATATCCCACGATGTCGAGGGCAACCCCTCGACATTCGCTGGTCTCTTTTTTCTCGTCCCGTTCGCTCGCTCGATATCGTGCTGTAATACCTGGCTTCAATATCTAGCGCATCTGAACATGTCGTAAAGTGTTTTACATAACTTATAGGGTGTTTATTTTTATGCGTTTCAACTCTGTTTAATATCCTTAATATCATGGTAGAGACCTCTAATAAATACACATATTAATAGTAGTTTCACGTGTATGATTAGGTAAGCACATTTATATAAACTTTTAGAGTATAAATTGAAATATTAGCAATAGTCTTACAAGTTTGGTTTGGTGATAAATTGTAATTATACGCATTGAAAGGGCATGGCGCCCCATGTGTGGTTTTGGTAATTAATGATAATCCCTATGGACTAATGGTTGCATTGAGTTATATTTATAGTGTTTGTTCATAAGCAATGCTTGAACTTCATATGTTGGATTCAAGGTTGATGCCATGAAGATATTGATATAATGAATTATTTGGCATCAAGATCATCGAATTGTATGATATATTTGATATGAACAAGAAGAAGAGTATGTAATGACCAAGTTGTTGTTCGAAGAGTTATATGATGATTGGTCATATGAGAGTTGAGCATATTGCAAGTATGTCTTGAAGAAAAGAATTATGTGATCATTCATGCTTATCTTCAAGACATCATCTACTGAAGAGAGAAGAAAAGATACAAGGTTGGTCAAGATATTGATCAACACAAAAAGCTACAAGATGTACCAAGTAGGATCATGTATCTCTTGGTATGGTAAGAAATTATCCATATAGCTTTGTGAACTAGCCCATGATATGTGTGTGTGGTATTTCTATGTGGGATTAGATATCTTTCCATGAGCTTGCATCAAAAGAAAGATTTCATATAGCCCATGGAGGATGACGTCAAGTGGTGATCGTCATCAAGGCTGAGAAGTGCAAGTTCAAGAGAAGCATCTCGAAGAGATCCTATGCTTGAAGTTCTCCACCCATTTTGAGATAATGGTCAAGTGAAGATGTGGCTAAAAGAGTCACTCCCATAGTGGAGTATGGGGGAGCAATATGTGAGTCTTCACCAAGCGAAGTAACCAAAAAATATGATCCGCTTGAAGACATCAAGATCGTCATCATCTAGCTCAAGTGAATGCGCAAGGTAAAGGTATGATCTTGATAGGGTTTCTATTTTACCAGTCTCTTGGTGCTAGTAGGGAGACCGGGTTATAGGATAGATACCATTCTATCAAGAGGGGCTCTCGATTGAGCTTTAGCGTATCATCCGTAGAGAGCTCAAACCTTTGCATACTTGGCATCATATTTCTTGGTTCTTATTTGTCTTTTCTCTATGTGGGTTTTGGTGCTTGTCGTGCTCTTCATGACAAGCCCAAGTTCATAAAAAACGGACTTCGTATGAAAAACTTGTTGGGCTTTTTATGTTGGAGGTTTTACCGATTGTTCTTTTATAGAGAGGGTAAACCTTTCATCATTTGGTTTTGTCCTCCCATGTTGGACTATGATGTTTCTCTGGATTGTCTTGTAGATCTCGTTGTGGTGATTCCAATGAGCACAAGAACATCGAAAATGGAGTTCGTATGATCAAGATATGTTCGTTTTTGTGTGGATGTTTTTGCAGTTTTTGTGTAGGCCGGAGTCTCCGGTGTAGACACACTGGAATCTCCGGTCCAACCAGAAATCTCGATACGGTGTCACCCACTGGTGCCAGGCCGGAAACTCCGGTTTAAAATGTTCATGTACATAACAGGAATATTTCTTGAGTCCCTATTTAATTGGCTTTCTTCCCCAAAGGTTTTCCAACTCTTGAGCACGGTTTTGCCCCCCCCCCCCCCCCCCCATTGTTGACCCTTTGAAGCTTTGCTTTCTCTCTATTGCTTCATGATTCTTGCCTCAAACTAGAGAGAAAAGAGAGAGGAGATATAGATCTATATTTCCACCAATCCATCTCTCCTCTAAGTGAGGGGAAGCATTTGGATTTTGATCTTGGAGTTCCATTTGTTGAGTTCTTCTTTGTTCTTCCTCTCTTCTCCACCCATAAGCATTAGTTGCTTTGGTGGTATTTGAGAGTGAAGGATTTGAGCACTTCTTGTGTTTCTTGCCCATTGCATCAGTTGTATCGGTTTGAGTTCCCCAAGGTGATACGTGGAAAGTGAAGTTGAGAAGCTTGTTACTCTTGGGTACTTGGAGTGCCCTAGAGCTTGTCCTCTTGGGTACTTGGGGTGCCCTATACGGTCCTTGTTCATCTCAGAGCTTTGGTGGCTCGCGCGATTGTTGAGAGCCCCCAATTGAGTTGTGGAGTGTGCTTCAACGTTGTGATTCTTGTGGCTTTGGGAGCCGCGGGAATTCGGTGGGAGCCTCCAATTAAGTTGTGGAGTGTGCCTCATCCTTGTATGGGTTCGGTGACCACCCTCAAGTGTCCCATAGTAGTTCGGGGCACTCCCAATTGGTGGGGGCACGAAGGATATTATGGTGTGCCCTTGACGGCTATTCGGGGATCAATTTGTGCCTCCGCACCGCTCCAACGGAGACTAGCTTCCATTGGGAAGTGAACTTCGAGATAAATCATCATCTTCAAGTTCCTCGGTATTTCTATAACCGAGTTTCTTACTTATGCAATTTACTTTGTGATAGCTATCGAGATTGAAGTTATATATCTTGCTATCACATATTTGCTTATCTTGCTTAGCATAAATTGTCGGTGCAGATAGGTAAACCTAGCTTGTTTAGGTTTCGTGCTTGATAAATTAAACAATAGTTTTATTCCGCATTTATTTAAGTCTAAACCGTAATAATTTTAATCGCCTATTCACCCCCTCTAGGCGACATCGACGTCCTTTCACGCATGTTTTGTACTCATCGATCGCTAAGTCTATTTTACAATGATTTCAATCCGATATGCTCATTTGCAAAGCAGTTGGTATCATCTAGTGTATGCAACGAATCATATATATTTCTCAAATAAAATGTCAGGCACAAAATCAAACATGAAAATCCTGTTAACACATATTTGAGTTTAAATATTCACACGAGAGACTAACAGCCTAACTAAAACATGTCGTCATTGATCGAATTAGACCATTATGTCGACTTGTTCCTTCAAATTGATGTTTTTCATTTATTCAATATTTTGAAAATAATGGAAATAGTACAATGGTTACTAAGGGGCCCTTTTTCTCTAGGGCCCGGGGCGGTCGCCCTCTTTACCCGGTCTATGGGCCGGCCCTAATTCTTGGCATCAAAGTTTCATGCGAGAGACTTGCTCTGAAGATTTATCTGCACTATTCGAACATAACACTTTTTTTTTTGCGTCTCACTTAAGCGGGTACAAGTTGTAGTATCTGATCAGACACACGGCCATACACACGCACACCACACGCACACCACACTCACACCACTAGCTGTGAACCTAATCTAGACCTACAACTAGAACCAACTTGTCTGCCCGGTACAAGATTTTTTCCCTCATGGAGCTCACAGGCGAGACCAGAGACACTTATTGAAGATGCGGAATACTGTTCCTAGTGAACAGTACCACGGACACTGTTCCTATTGAACAGTGCCACGAGCGTGAGACACCCGGGAATTCGCTCCTCAGGGGAGTCGAACTCGCGCGGGTGGGCAGCCAGCCACTGCTGAGCATGCCAACGCGCCACGCGCTCTCCTCAACATAACACTTCTTAATGATGGTCTTCATAAAGGGCTCAGTCATTTCTATCTCCTACAAGAGGGAGCATGGATAGAGAATAAAATGGACACGCTTGCTCCTTTGGGATCCATAATCCTGATGCGAGACATCATCCGGACAATTAAATGTTGATTCAACAGATCTCTTACACTTTGATGGAATAGATGCATTGCCCTGGGCTAACTTCTTGGCACTATTGGAATAACATTCTCTGCTATATATAAACACCCTTTGATTAACATCAATTAATATAAACATGAAGTCATTACAGAGAAGGCAACAAAGGTATTACCTATTATTCATTCTGCGAGGACGACATTTGAGGGGGTGTGCTAAACTGTTTCTTCAGATGCGAGTGTCTCTCACAGGATCTTGACCGTGAAGATTCGCCCTGTAACCAAATGGTTACTCAGCTGTTTCTTCAGAGCCACTAGTAAACCGCGTGGGTATTTAGATTGTCCTCTGCTGTTCGACGTCCAGCGACCAATCACTGAAGGAATAAAATAATTATATTAGAGGATACTGGCTGAGGATTGAACATATACAACAGCCAAAAAAAAAAAAAAGCAAAGTAGACGCGGAAACTCCAAATGGAGGCTGAGCTTTATGTAGCTCGGTTTTCCAAAAAAATTGAATCTGCATTTCTATGTTTCAAAAAATTCTCAAAACAATCCTACGTGTAGATAATATTGAGATCTACAGCTATGCAAATTTTTAGTGAAAGATTCGTTGTATTTTGGGCTGGTAAAAAGAGACAAATACGCACATCTAGAACCGGAACAACACACAATATAAATTCGAATATTTGCCAGATTTGTCATTTTTTGCGTAGCTCAGAATATTACGATTTTTGATTTGAAACTTTACGTTGGTAGATCTCAATTTTATCTACATTTAGGAATTTTTCTAGATTTTTTTGAAACAGAAAAATGTGGATTCAGTTTTTTTTGGAAACCGAGCTACATATAGCTCGGCCTCCAAAAGACTTATGAACCACGCTCTCAGAGCTAGATGGCTGTGGCTCAGCAGGACTGATGGCTCCAAGCCCTGGAGTGAGTTCAACATTCAGGTTCCCCGTGTGGTCCGCCAGATGTTTGAGGTGGCCACCACTTCGGTTGTGGGTGACGGGGCCTCCACTTTCTTCTGGACTGAGAGATGGCTGCCTGGTGGGCGGGTGAGGGAGCTGGAACCGAACCTCCTACTGAAGGTACCCAAGAGCGCCCGTTCCTCTCGTAGAGTCAGAGATGGACTCGCCGGTGGATGGCTAGACGACATTCCGCCGGACCTAGATGCGCAAGAGATAGGAGAGCTGTTGTCCTTGGCAGACAACGTGGCAAATTTCGTCCTGACAGAGGGGGTCGCGAACGAGTTCTGGTGGAGCTGGGAGGCAACCACAAGTACTCAGCTCGCTCAGCTTATAGAGCGTTCTTTGAGGGCAAGACTGGGTTGGCCGGGGCACAACAGAGTTGGTGCTCCAAACAAATGCAAGTTCTTCCTCTGGCTGGCTCTGAAGAACAGATGTTGGACTGCAGACCGCTTAGGGCGTACGGGGTTGCCGAGACCGGCCTCCTGCCCGTTGTATGATCAAGAGGAGGAAGATATAGACCACCTCCTTCTTGAATGTGTACTCTCTCGAGAGGTTTGACACTCTTTCCTGAGCAGGTGGGGTAGAGCGGCCTGGGTCCCTGCACATGGTGATCACCTTGTGGATTGGCTACCTTCCAAAGCTCCGGGAGGTAACGACGAGAGATATGTGGACGGTGATCACCTTGATTTGCTGGTGCCTTTGGAGGCATAGGAACGGTGTGGTTTTCGACTGTCACATGCCATCAGTGGAGACAGCCATCAGGATGGTTGAGGCAGAGGCTGACCTGTGGCGGGCATCGAGGATGTTCAGGGGTAGCCTAGAACCCGTAGATAGGTGGAGGGTTGGCGAGTGATCTTTTTCCTCTTTTCTGCGGTGGAGTGACGTTTTTGGCGCATGTGCCTAAACGCGTTGTAACCGTCCGCTTGGCCTCCCCTTCTTAAAACCGATAGTCTGCTTGGACATATCCTTACAAAAAAACGCAGGTAGACGGGATTATCTTCTTTCCTTGTGTCGCCGTTTCCTATCAAGCGCCGCCGGTGTCTGAACGAAAATGCCGCCGTCATACGCCGGAAAACATTGGAACAGCTCGACACGAACGACGAGGTTACGTGCACGCGAAGCCTACTCAGCGGCCACGACGATTCCACCGCGCGACGGCTGCTCGGCTTCAGCGGAGCTGCACAGGCGAGGCGCGACAGCTCGTTTTCCGCGGGGCTGCACCAGCGCGACTGCCACCGCGGAATGAGCCGCTTCCTTTCTGAAGTTTTATTCTGTGGTTGCTCTAATCTGAACTTGTACCATAATGCTGTAAATTTGTTTAGAAAATCAAACTTCTGGCAATCTATGGATGCTGTGAATATTATCAACCAACCAGCCATAAGGCCAACGACCTGCTAATCTGCTATGCAGTACCCCCCGCGAGAAGATAGAATATTCACAACTACAATATTCAGAGATTGTATCAATGGCGGAAGAAATTGAAAATAAATAAATAAGAATTGCTTACGGAGCAGGACTATGAAAAGGTGAGGGCACAACAGAGGACATAGGAGCAGCAACGGCGTCGAGTACAAGGGCTGGCGACAAAGAAGCGGTGAGGGCGTCGAGTAGAGGGCCGGCGAGGGTGTCGAGAGCGATTACCGGTGACATAAGAACGGCGAGGGCCGGCGAAAGATGAGCGGCGAGGGCGTGGAGAACGAAGGCCGGTGATCAAGAGACTCTGCGTCAGATCCGACGGAGTCTCGGAGGGCGAAGTCTCATGGCCATTAGCGGCGTGCCGCCATCGTCACACCAGATTAGAAGACCAACAAGCACCTTTCAGTCCGTGGGTAAGAGAAGGGGTTATAGAAAGGGATTAAGTGTGGTTAGTAATCCCACCACTGATCTGTGCCGTTTATTAACCATCCGATGGCCTGTAACGTAAGTTTGCAGATTTTCACTGAAAGTGAGTTTTCACGGGATACTTCGCCTATATACGAGGTGCCATGTTGCCTTGGCGAAAGGCGAAACCCTAGCCGCGCCCGCGCCGCCCCCTCCCCTCCTCCTCCCCCCGTCTTCCTCCCGCGTCCGCGCCGCCCCCGCGGCGGCCGGGCGCGGCCTCAGCCGTCTCAGCCCAGGGCCCTTCCCTCCCGCCTCGCCTCTCCCGCCGCCGTCGGCGCGAGCCCCCAAGCGAGGCTCGGGCGGTGCCGGCGGCGGCGGTGCTCCTCTCCCCGCGCTCGAAGGAGGCCGCGCGGGGCGGCGTCCTTCCGGCGGCGGTGCTTCACAGGGCGGCGGTGGTCCGGTTTCGTCTGGAGAGTGGTGGTCCGGTGGTGGTGCCAGCCGCTGCGGGCAGTGCAGGGGCGGCGGCGGCGTGCTCGGGCGGTGCCGGCTTAGCCTAGCGGCCCAGATCTGGGCCCGCCGGGCCCATCTGGGCTGGGACGGGCTGGCCTTCCTTGCCGCACGCACTGCAGTTGGTGACGAGGTAGCTGGTGCAGGGGACGGCGGCGTCGACGACCGGCCTGTTGCAGCGCGGCAGCGGGCTTTACGGACCCAATTTGGGCCCGGCTGGACCCTGTTGGGACTGGTGTGCCTCCGCGGGGGCTTTACGGGCCCGCTGGGCCCGACCGGACCTAACGAGGACTAGTGTGCTCCGCCGCTGTGTCCGGTCGACTACCGCCCTTGGCGGTGGAGGTGTTCCCTCCCGCGCGGCCGTGGTGCTGCTGACTCCGGTACATGCTACCTCTGCATCTGTCTTGCAGACCTCGGGACGACGACTTTGGTGCGACGGCGATGGCGGCTCTGTGACCGTGGTGGCGATTGTTGGTGGGCGGCTTGTTTGGTGGTGGCAAGGCCTCATCTTACGGGGCTCCGGTGCGACGGAATCATCCGAAGGTTGTGGACAGGGTTTTTCGGGAGAAATCCTTGTCGGCTCGACCGACACCGACGCGATGCCACCTCTTGAAGGGCGTCGTGGCTACCCTTCGTCCGCATCCCTCTGTGTGCCGGGGGAAACCCTAGGATCAGTGCGCTGGTCCGGGCAGCAGCGCGCGTGCCTTCTTGAAGGTGCTGCTTGGTACGCGTTGATTCAGTGCTAGGAGCGTGGTGGTACTTTGTCGGAGAGGGCGCAGCGGTTACGAGTCTCTGTAGTTTAGTCAATCCGTCTATGCCTCCATTTTCTTTTCTTTGGGCGTATGTTTGCTGCTGCCCCTGCATTTCAAAACTGTTGGTTGTATCGGGTTGTTGCTATATTTATATAGCGGGGCTACGGCCTATTTCGTCGAAGTCCCGTAGATGGAGCACGATTTATGTCAATAATATAGTGTTGACATTTGTAGAGAAGGACACGGTTTTATCAGCTTACCAATTCTTCTCTGAACTACAAATTACTTATATCCTTGATTGTGTCTGAGGTCTTCTTGATGAAGAAGTCCGCTGTCTCGGCAGTGTCACCAACGATTTCGTCAATATAAGTATATAACATAAAGTAATCTTTGTCTGAACTTCAACGGCTCTGAAGGCCAGGTATCTTTCTCTACATGAAGTGAATCCCCTTCAGGTTTGAAAAAAAAATGTAACCCCTTTATAATTTCCAACCAAACCGGCTTGTGTTACCAGAAATAGAAATAGTGCCGACCAGAGTCTGAACTTGCAGGCATTTTCAAGTGCCGGCCAGAGTCTGAACTAGCAGGCATTTTCAAGCGCACCAGCGAAAATGGATCAGAGGGGTTACTTGAACCATATCCTACTAAATCCCAACGGTTCAATTTAGGAAAAAAAAGTCCCAAGTGGTCCTGTTTGGAACGTATATTACTGCCTAGTGTAAAGCGCGCTTAATTTTTTTCTGGTCAACAAATTACAACTTATAATAGAGATGTGAAAAAAAATCAAGATAAATGCAATGCTATCATATAAACATTCTCAATCCATTTAATTTGGTATATATAAGAGGTTAGTATGTGCAAAATAAAATGTGACTTACATTTTGGGACGGAGGGAGTAACATTCTCTCAGAAATCGAGGATTTTCTCGTGTTTCAAATGGGTTGAATTGTCCCGAGGGTCAAGTATGGGCACACAATTGTGTCTCCCTCCTTACCTTCGTTCATGAGTGAGAACTGACCTCAAGAGCTGTGCAGGATCACAATTGGAGCACAATAAGTTGATTTGAGTTGAGTTGGTGCCCGATTACGAGGAGTTTCTCCAGTGGCCTGGCGCAACCATCTTCAAAGGACACCACAGTGGTCACATGTAGAGTAATGAGTGGTACAACGATTGGAACATCCGCTATGAGGTGACCGAAACACCGTTCCATGTCTGGTCTGAAAACTCGTGATCTAGCCTTTATTGGTTGGACCCGACATTGGCATACTTGCATCGTCTCCTGTTGAAGGCGTCATCCTTGTGTCATTGTCCCATCCATATTTGGTTGGGCCCGACACCTAGGATGAAAATCATGTCATTGTCTTCATAGGATGGACCAGGCGATGTCGCGTTAGAGTGGTAACTTAATTGAGGTGTTTATGTTCTTTTCATGGTTCTGGCATTGTTGTGATCCTGATGTACTCTTGCTTGTTTTTTGATGCTTTGGCCTCGCTGTCTTGCTTTGACCTCGATAAATCATGCCTGTGTGCACCTGAGGATGCATTGGTTTGAGGGTTCAACCTTCCTTTTCGGAAAAAAGAGCAGAAATAGAAGGTGAAACTTCTGCCGCTGCTACTTCTTCCTACTTTGGATGCCCTCATGGTGCCGGGGGTGGTCGGGATGGAGATTTTCTACACAAGTTAGTGGAGGAGGTGGTGGGACGCTATATTGTTGCGCCGATCCGGTGGCATGGTTTTGGCCGATGCGTGATGAGCGGATTCGGGCGTAAGTAGGTACCTGTAATACCCCGCAGTTATAGGACTCGAGAGGGTAGAACTTAGGAATTGCATTTGTGCATTCATGCATCTTTTGGTGAAATCTGAAAAATTTCACGCTTTTGTGTTAAAAAGATCTAGGGTTGATGCCAGACGAGTGTTGAGGGGCTGGGAGACAGTCGTCGACAGATAGTCTGCAGGTGTCGAAACACCCGAAGTCATATTTTCAAAACACAATAACATTATTGCTTAAAACCAATATCTGGATTTCGAAAGGAATTCGATCAAATCTAAATCTAAATCAATTCTACACCTTACCTATTCTATTACCAACACATATATATAAAGTCTTCAGTATATAAATGTCAAACCAAAACATAATGAAGATAAGAGTAGAAATAAAATTCAAATCTTATTATTCACAATATAAATCTTGTACAAAATATTTCTTATACAAATCCTTATAGAAATCACATTTACATCTTCTCATAAAAGAATACAAATTCTTACAAATACTCTTTAAAACTTTGAGACATTACAAATCAAAATATTAAAATTTCCTAAACTAAAACTTCAAGCATTTCTTGGATATCTTTTCACCTGTAAAACAAACGTCACAAAGAAGAAGAAATTGGGGGTTAGTGTTAAAATGTTGCCAACACCAATTGGTGCTGGCATATTAATATATTGAAATCTGGTTTTAGCCAAATTAAAACCAAGGTTCAAAGTGGCTAAATGGAGAATGCAAATAAATTCAAAGGCAACTATGGGACTAATCAATTCTGATCATGCTCATTTAATCCGAAGGCAACATTTAGGGGCAAAGGCATATTTGCTCACACTGATTAGAAACAACTTAGGCAGTAGAAAGCAAAGGCAACAAGTGCTGGCTAGAGCATTGATCTCATGATCTTATAAAGAAATAAAGCAACACATATAATTTACACTCTCCAATTTAAACCAGAAATCAAATTGAAAAGGGCAGCAGCATTGGTATCACACTTGCCAATGTATTAGGCAAATGGATCCTAATTCCATTCTTAACCTAGTGATTAGCTTAATAAGCACATACACTTGAATTTAAACATCTCAAACCGACTATGCAAATCATTCCTTCACAGCTAAGGATTCCATCACAAATATCTGAAGCTAGATAAGATCAATGACTCGGAGTCTATCACCAAGGGGCGATGAACTGTGCAGCAGCAGCAGGAGCTTATCTCCAAGGTTAAAAGGAGAGCCAAGAACAGTCAAATAAGGCAACTCGAGGTAGAGAGGGCCACTGTAAGCAGGTTATTCATCACAACCCAGTTATCCTGGTGTCACCAGCCCAGGACACACCAAATTAGTATAAATATATAGCCAGATCATAGCCCACATCACACACAGCTCGCGGTAACCACAACACACACATTTACATCTGTTCTTCACCAAGAACAACCTCAAACCACAAGCACATCATGGAAGTAACCTGAACCTATCCAATCCAAACCATTTCAGCTAGATAAATACACTCTAGGAATTTTAGAAGCAGCGAGGAGGAGGAGGCAAAATCCACAAGACACAGGTTATCATCATTTTCCAGAAGCACAAGCTGCTCAACAACAGCAGGTTGATCCTGTGAGCTAGAGAGAGACCAAGCAGGTTCTGTAAATGACAGAACCATGCTAGAGAGATGTTTTCAGCATCTGTTCTGAACAGAACCTTGCTAAGCAAGGTAGGGTGCTGTAGAAAGAAGGTTTTGCAAGGCAGAGAAGCATCTGTTCTTTGCAACAAATTAGGAAAGAGAGAAGAAAGGAAGTGCAGTTGCTTGTTTTAGCAATTGTTTGAGCATAAAGGGGCATGGGAAAATAGCAGCAGTGTAGTATCTATTCTTATTTATTTTACCAAAATTTTACACAAGGCAGTGAACCAGCAGAGCTAGATTAGCTATGATCAGCACATCTTTGCACTGAAAGAAGCACAGGAAAGCATAAAAACATTTCTAAACAAGAAAGCTACTGTGTAACTCTACAAGGAGGCATCACAGCCAGCAAAACTTGTCTAAATCATGCCCAAATCAATTGTTCATCACAGCTAGATTATGCAGTACAAGTTCTAGCTCAGAAATAATTTTCTAGAATGATTTTTCTTCATCTGTGAGCAAGAGATACTCTAAAATAATTTCTTGAGGTAATGGAGTGATCTAAACATGCTAGATCTACACCATTCATCTCAATTCTTGATGCACAGAGAGTAGGCAGTGCATATCCGAGAGCAGTTCATCAAGAACCTAAGCAACATAAATTATTCATACTCAAACCAAATCCAGTAGCATTTAGGGGTAGCAGAGGCTTGGAAAAGGAGAAGAAAGAGGGAAAGAAATTCTTACCGTGCGTCCATGGCCGTAGCTCCACGGCGGCGAGGCAGTGCTCGCGCTACCGTTGGAGGGGGCATATGGAGGTCGTGGAAGAAGCACCACCGCACCACAGCGGCACAGAGGTTGAAGCTCTGCGCCGAGCCATGATGGGCACACCGGAGAAGAGGTATCGGAGGCAGGCGAGCGGCGCCGGTACCGTAACCCTAACCCTAGGGTTGGGTCGAGCATGGCCGCGAGGGAAGAGAGGCATGAATCGCTCGGGCTAGATGGAGGAGCGGAGCGAGCGGATCATTTTGCCCCAAGCCACGGCGGCGGAGGTGGTCGGAGTTGGCCGGAGTAAGGCGGCGACGGCGTAGGCGACTCGGGCGCCAGAGATGGTCGAGCTCGTGCGTGTGCGAGAAAGAGAGTGAGGAGAGTGGCTTGGACGGTTGACCGGACCCGAGCCCACTCTTTGACCTGGTTCAACCAGGGGTTGACCAGGGACTTCTTTGTAATTTTTACAAATTGAAGAAATTATCAAATTTCAAAACTCAGTATAAATTCAAATAAATTCCAAAAAAATACAAATAAAATGTCTATACATAAGAAAATAAGCTATTCAAATAAAATATCTATTTGAATTTTTGAAAAGTATTTCCTGTAGCAAAAATTCAAAGGATCCTTCAGTGGAAATGACTTTGAAATATTTCAAATTATTTTCAAAAGAAATAATATGGGAAAATTAAATACTAAGTTCAAAGTATAATTTGAACTATAACATGACTGTCATGTCATGTCACTCATCCTAAATAAAAACCTGAATGAAAGACCATTTAAAAATCCTTAACAAAGCCTTTAATAAAATTTTGGGGAAAAGCATTGCATCCTAGGCATAATAGCATACATTTGGATTTTTGAACATTGTCTCATACAGACAATGATGTTGATTTTCAGAACACGAGGTTCCCAATTCGTCGGAAGCTTTAGACTGCACTACCTATCAGTCTCAAGGCAAGTTCCAACTTGCATGTCCATGATTGATTATTTTTATCAAAGTAATTGCAAAATACTATGGTTTATCATTGCATGAAAAAGAAAAACCTATTTTCGAATGATGTGAATTGCTATACTTATTATGGTTGGCTGGCAATGGAACCACGGTTTGATGTTGTGGTGGAGGTTCCATTGTACGGAAAAGTACATACCTAGGATTAATAACCCATGGCCCAGTGATCCTTGCGCCGTATTGAAGCATCAGCCAACAGATTAACTATGGATGGGCTTGTCAGAGGTTTCTTCCCTCGTTCGCATATCCTCGGCAGGCTATTACCTGGTTGCGTCCGTTGCGGCGGCCAACTGCGTGGAAGCGCGTGACCTTCCCACCTGGCGGGGTGACTGGAATAGAAGCTCGGGAGGGGTGGCGGGCCAGTGGTCTTAGTTACCAGCCGCGTCACAAATGGGCGGATATGCGTTGTGCGGGGAAGCGACTCCACATGACTTGTTGCCCTGAGTTCTGGCTAAAGTACACATGGTGTGCTGGGAGAGCACAAAGAGGCAGGCTGCTGTTGGGTAAAGTGATGCAGCTCTGCAGAGTTAAACAAAGAAATTGTGACTATCACATCCTTGTTCCAGGAGGGAACTACAGAACGCTGCGGGAAAGGCATCCCAAGTGATGACTAAAGACCCGTGGAGGCTGGGGGCATAGTTTTCTAAAATAAAATAGACCTTTTCTTAAAAATGTTTTATAAAACTTGCATATGCATCTTGACTTTTTGGTCAAGATGGTAGTAGTGCATTCCACCTATCTAAGCGTTAAGCTGAACTTGCTGAGTAACGCTGTTACTCATTCGTTCCCTTTGTACCCCCTGCTTAGACTTTGAGGAGACCATTGACGGAAACTATGGAGCATACCATGCCGATGACGTCTACTTTGAAGCACCTGATCTATCTGGAGGAATAGAGGGCGTCGACTACATCATCGCCTACGGAGCCGATGTCATTGAAGAAGAGGAGGTGGAGACTTAGTATAGCTCTAATAGGAGCGAGGCCGAGTCAGACCAGACTAGTACTACTTAGCTGCTGAGCCAAGATGGTTCTTAGTTTGTTGTTTTCTATCGCTAGTAGGTTGACACCTGTCAACATCGCAATAATAGACCTTCCTCTCATGTCGGAGGAGGACGTCAATGTTTTTATGCATTTCTGGCTTGTAATCTTTAGCAGTGTGTAATAAAGTGGACCCGCAATGTTTCTGTTGTACTACTCTGAGTGATGTAATATTTACGGAATAGTCCTTCCGTGGGTGTTATGTCAACGACTTGTACACTACAATATGCAGTGGTGTGCTGGGTCACCGCAGTACCGCCCGATCGAGAGTGCTCCGGCGATGGCGCAAGCTTCTCCGAAGGCCTAGGGCATGCTGTCGGTGGATGCGCTGGCTGGTGTTGGGCGATGGTTAGTTGCGATCCGTCACGGTGCTGAGAGGCGATAGGTTGTTGCTGGTGGTAATATTGGCTCATTTTGTCTATCGGTTGCTTGGGCAAGTAGCTTGGGGTGGGGATGTGATGTCTCTCCCTGCAATTGTTTGTAGTCGTTTTCCTTCTCTCATCTATTGTGGTGTGCTTCCCCATAGGTTTTCGTCTCCTCTGCTCGTAGATGGCAGCTTTGGAGGCGGCTTGTTCCCTAAATAGGGAATGTAGTGGTTAGTGGGTGTGGAGTCCCTGTCTCTAGTTTTGAATGGCGGTGGTTGAGATCCACGGCTCTATAGATGGTGTCCATTGATGTGGCTTCCTCCCATGTTGGTGTGTCGTGGCAACTTCCTGCCTTCTCGCAGGTCGTCTGTTGTAGCGTTATACCTGTTGTGGATATCTTGGTCGGAAATCTAGGCCTACCCGGTGTGGTTTCCTACTATGGGCTGAACTAATTTTTCTCTTTGGCCGTGCCGGTGGATGGTGCAGGCTCGATATGATCTGCCCTTCGTCTGCGCTTGTTGCTCTTCATGATTCCTTGGGAGCATGTGCTTTGCGAAGCTTTCGGGGTGACATCCGGCTCATGACGTCAAGGTTTAAGTTGTGCCGTCGTCCGCCTATGTTGTCCACATAGTTGATTTTCGGGTGGGTTCTTGTCGTCATTGCCCTTCAAATTTGTCTTGGCAAGTTCACCCTTCAACTACAAAGTTATCAATGCTTCAAGAAATACCAAAAGAGCACCAGTTGATAACTTTGCCTCAGTTGTGGTAGTTTTTGAAATTGACTCCTTTTGGCCATATCTTTGTAATCCCTTATAATCTCTGGTTTATTTGGATCCATCAAATTACAAACTTTGTAGACAAAAATAAATAAATAAAGTAGGCGGGGATTAATTTGAAAAAGGGATTTGGCACACGCATACAGATTTTAACAGAGAAGTGACAGCTTCTAAATTTTTTAAACGATATGAGAAATGTTGACTTTAACTTTTCAGGTCTTCTTGTCAGCATATTTTTTTTTCAATTACAAAAGAATTTAAAATCTACATGCTGCCTCATGTCCCCATGTATAACTTATAACCAACAACAAACAAATAAACATACGGTCAGTGTACTTTGCAAGTTCTTAATGAGAACTTCTCATGGTACGCCAAGATAGCTAAAGCTAAGGCCCCGTTTGCTACCTCTGTTTTTTTGAAGTATTCTGAAAATACTGCAGTTTGTAGAAATACTACAGTATAGAATACTGAGCTGTGTTTGGCTCTAACAAGTTTTGCAGTTTTCAAAACCATAGTATTCTTAAAACTGCAGTTTTTTTGAAGTATTGAAAAAAGAGGTCGGACCCTCTTTTTTCTAAAACTGAGAAACGAGGAAAGCAACGCATAAGGCATCGCTCGCTTTTCCAAGCCGTGGCCGCTATACTATCTGCTCTAGAGCTCCTCGTCGGCGGCCATGGAGAAACATGTATGCGGCAACGGGGAGAAAACTGGAAATCCTTCTCGTTGATCTTTGTCGCCATGCTTTCATCCCCAGGAGCTGACGCGATCTGAATACTGTGCTTTGGTTTAGCTGTAGTGACACAGCGATGGTGTACCTAGGAAGAAACACAGAGATGCACGACGGCACGAGCAGTTCAAGCAGTGCCTACAAGCCTCGTGCTCACCATTGATTCGCTCCTGCGGGACACACGCGAGACAACGGCGAAGTCCGAGGCGAGATGACCTCGGAGGGACCGTGCCGTCTAGGCCAAAGCCTCCAAATTAAGCTCGAGGCAGGGCTCACCAAGTCGGGCAAGAAGAAGGTGCGTGATGCGGCGTCCGCCGGCGCCCCTGCCATGAACGACCTGCCCTACAAGCTAAGGCGCCGCTCCGCCGCGTACTCGTCGCCGTGCGAAGACTGGGTGCTCGATCTCACTTGCCGACGGCGTGGTGCACAAGCCCCAGAGTCCTCGACTAATGAGACGTGCACCGCCGTAGTCAACATCGTCCAGAAGTAGCTAGCTATCGCCGTGCTCTCCCCTCTGCCATTGAAAGATTGTACTGCTCCATCCAATCCAGATTCTAGAGCTTGCACACGAAAGAAGTTGAAGACGAAGCCATGCTCGCAGCTGCAGCAGGAGATAAACGTGCTGGCGGCGACCATGTGGCCTCTGCCACCGGCCGCGCTGGCCATGTTGCCGGCGTAGCCCACCCGGGAGTCCCGAGCCACTTCCTGGCGACGGCGCCAAACAGTTGTATTCTCAAATACTTTAAAATACTTTGGTATGGCGATACTGTGGTATGGTGTTGCCAGGCGCCAGGATACTGCAGTTTCCTAAAACTTCAGTTTTAGAAAAACTTTACTGCCAAACTAGGCCAACTCTTTTCTAATTCTCTGTTATTGGGCGATCAACCGAAGAGTGTCCGGAGAACGGTGTCTCCGAGCCCTGGAACGGCGGACATGAAGTGGCCGGTGCCGGGGAGCTCGTGGTAGTTGACCCAGCCGAGCCTCTCAGCGACGTGCCGCTGTAGCGCGACTGGCACGAGGCCGTCCTCGTCGCCCTGCCACAGGTGCACCGGGCATCCCTTCGCCGGCTCCGGCAGAGCCATCGGGTCGAACTCCCACGTGCCGAACATGACCGCCATGTCCCTGTAGTACGACTCCTGGATCCCCTGCTGCGTCGCCATCTCCCTCTTCTTCTGTAGTGTGCCGTCGGCGGTGAGGGTGCGACGGATCTCGGCGTCGCGCTTGTTGGGGAGGTACGTGGTGTTGGCGACGACGGTGGAGGTGGGCAGGGGCAGCCAGCTCTGCTCCATCCACCAGTGGAGGATGCCTGGGGCGTGGTGCGCCACGCGCAGCGCCCATTGGTCGCCGCTCTCCTGCCGGCCGTACTCCCGCGCCGCAAGCTCCGCCGGGAACCCGGGCCACCAGTAGTTGACCACCGGCGCCAGCATGGCGGCCCCGGCGATCCTGTCCGGGATGTACCTGAGCGCGCCCCACACGGCGTGGCAGCCGAGGGAGAATCCCACGACGTAGAACTTGTCGCCGAGCCCCAGCGCGTCGGCGAGGTCCTCCATGTCCAGCGCCGCGCTCTCCACGGTGCGCGCCGGGTTCGGGTCGCTCTCGCCATAGCCGGCGCGGTCGAAGCCCACCATGTACACGCCAAGCTCCTCAGCGACCTCCGGGGAGGCGCGGAGGCTGTCGAGGCGGGAGCCGGTGAAGCCGTGGGAGAAGACGACCTTGAACCGCGCGGTCTCCCTGGGCACGCCGGACTCCTCGTACGCCAGGTGCCGCCCGTCCCTCAGCTTGACCCGCCGCGCCGTCACGGGCGGGCCGCCGGGAGTCCCGCACGGCTTGGGCGCAGGCGGCTGCACGGCCCGGCAGAGCCACTCGCCGAGCTGCCCGGCGAGCGGGCCCATGCCCATGGACGTGCCCGTGCCCACCGGCGCCGCCGAGTAGTAGTACTGCGCCGCCCCTCTTCCCATGGAAATCGATCGATCCATGAGAAAACGAGACTGTCTGAATTCTGAAAGCTAGCTAGCTACGTAGCTACCGCCATTGAGGACTTGAGGTTCGATCGTCGGCTGCGCGTTCTTGGATCGGCCTCGGCGTCGTGCTGGCTGGCTTGCGCTGTGATAGTATGTAGCCGTTGTGGCCGGCCGGGGTGGTAGGTGGCGAGCACGCATCGCGCGAGCGTGTTTATATATTGGATTGGATGCAGCAGCTGGAGGTAGACGAACGCGTGCGCGCGTGTGTCAGAGTGCGTGGCGTCGACGTGGTCGTGGGATTGATTCCTGCTGGGTTGGTGAGCTGAGCTTGGTGAGGATTTCGTCGTTCGTTTTGGCCTGGCAAACGCGGTTTTACAGGGTAAATTTGACGTGCGCCGTTGAACTCACTCTCGAGGAGGCCGGGTCACCGAGAATCTTGGTCGTGTCTCTCCTGCACGTACTGCTTATTACAGTATAAATAACACTGACGAGAACCAACGTTTACTTTGTCCCGAACACACGGCTGATTAATCCCGTCAGTACTAGGGTAAAATCAAAGTTAGGAATCATTACTCCCTCCGTTTCATATTTCATACTCTATTAGTTCACTATATATACGTTGATACTATAACACTAAAATGAGTCTAAATACATCTGTATCTAAATGTACATATATGTAGTCAACAAAGGGCATTGGTATCTTATGGGTGACCGTGTACCCGGGTGATTTTCAGACATCCACTGTAGTTCGGTTGGAACTGAGGTGGAGAAAAAGAGCACCGCCGCCCGCCGGTGTAGAGGATAAGGAGAACCGTCGTTTCAATGTTCGAGACCGCCGCTCCACCCCCACAGCCATCATCGGCCGGACCGCCCGCTGCCCTACTCGAAGCTCCTTTTCCGCCGCCTCCCGACTTACCCTCCAAGCCCCGTTGTCACCTTGCTCTTCTCTGGCGGTACGCACCCTGCACCCGCTTCCCTAAGTCTAGTGCTCGCCATCGCCTTCTCCGTCGCGGGCTGGCCGCGGCGTCGCCGACTCCAACGGTTTGTGAAGACGACGAAGTGTTTCTCTTCTCTCTCCGTGCAGATGTGTGGGGGTAGACAAGCAGACGACGGTGTCGTGATTTTCTTTCTGGGAAAGGAACGGTCGGGGGCAAGACGCAAGATCACCCGGTGGAGCTCAACTACTATGGAACGGAGCAAGTACACGTCAAGAACTAGCATTGGTTTTTTTAGAGAGTACGCAATTGCGTACCGTAATTTTATAGAAGGCAGAGGTTTGAGTACAAGAAGATGACAGTCCGTTGCGCACAACACTGCCGTTGCGCACAACACTGTCAACACACCACTCCACACCGGCCGGCTAGTCCGACACACACCACAACCAACCCAAGTAAAAGCCTATCCTAAGCGAAGAGCAAGACCGCGTCTCAACCGAAGCCGCCGTCTTCAAGGAAGGACGTCTCCCTCAAGATTTCCCTTGTCATCGCACCATCCAAAGGAGGGGGGATGGCGGGACTTGGTCATCACAAGAAAGCCGCCGTCTTGAACACGCTAGCCATGATGTGCATAGCGCCCTTGCATCTCAAACTTGGATCGCAGCGAGCACCGGAGAAGTTACAACATAGGACCTCCAAGTCGTGTCTCCAAACGCAATGCTCTCAGGAGAGGGACGACGTCAAGACGCCGCCATCGCGCCGGTCCACTCCGGACCTAGGTTTTCACCCGGAAACATCAACTAGACAAGGATGAGGGGAGGGGCATGTCAGCTCACCACGGCGACACCTCCAAGAAGGGGAACGACACCCACGGGCGCCGTTGTCGCCGGCGCCAACCGAGGCCAGGCAGGACTTTCGTCCGGATTGCCGTGCACCTTCCTCCCTGCCCACCAGCCTGGGACAAATGTCCATGTTGCACAGACCGCCGTCGCCACAGCCTTCACCATCGAAGTCGAGGCGTCGTGGACACCGACGACCCTCACGGACGAGGTCACACCATCTTCTCCCAGCCCCCACCGGTCTTCCTACTCCCACGCGAGCTAGGCCTGCAGAGCCGCAGCTGTCAGCTCCTGACAGCCGCTGCCGCAACCCAAGAACCTAGATCGGGCCCGGTTGGGCCCAGATCTGGCCCGCGCCGCCAGCAGCCTACGCCCGAGCTAGCTCCTCCGCAGCCGCCGCTGCCTCCAGGAGTCCAGCGCGAGGGCGCCGCGCCGCACCATCCACCTCCTCCTCCAGGCCCGGGAGGCCCGCGCCGCGTCCCGAGGTCGTTGCCGCGCCCGCCGCCTCCAGACCCGCGCCGCGCGTGAGCTCCACGCCAAGTCCTCCGGCCGTCTCCTCCGCCCCACCTCGCCGTGTGTCGCCGTTCACCGTCTCCATGCGCCGCCCATCTGGCCGTCCTTCCCTGCGCGAGGAAGGCCCGTCCAGGGCGCGCCTCGACTTGCCCGCCGCCTTTCCTGGCCGGGCGCCGCCACCACCGCCAGCACCGGCGGCGGCAGCGGCCAGGGTAGCACGAGAAGGGGAGCTTCTAGGGTTAGGGTTTGGCCCTCCGGGGTGGCCCGCGCGCGACCCGGGAGGGAGAGAGGAACTGCCCACGCGCGACCCGGGAGGGAGAGGGGAACTACTAGCATTGGTTATACTTGCATGGCTGCTAGGTGTACAGGATCGCGTGCAAATGGAGTCCACGTACCCCTTACACCTACGCGGGCAGAGATGAGTCCAGATACCACGTAGGTAGGCACGTATTACTAAAAATGCCGGGGGACATCGCTCTAGACAGCAGATCCATTCCCAGAGATACTCCTACCTACTGTACTTCTGTGATGTCCTTCTGGTTATAGCTGCCCTGATTCGATCACAAGCAGCACGGCACGTGTGTATAGACGCGACAGGTTTTTCGGACACCGTACTTCTCTAGGTCGTTTTGCACGTCGGCTTCTCGGACTGTTAAAATATAAATCCTATTTTTTTTTTCATCGAGATAATTGGCTAGTGCACTAATTTAATATGATCTCAGAGATAGGAGGTCTCATGTTCAAACCCCGGCTAACGCGCTATTTAATATAAAAATAATGGTGTCCTCTCTGCTACTCCACGTCTTAAGTCTTATCGATTGTTCGGCCTAGACGTAAGAAAAGTGTTAAAATATAAAGCCTAGCCCTTTCCATTAATTCAGACCTTTGAAATAATTGGCTAGTGCATCCATTTAATACGGACTCCCGTACGTAATGAAGTTTCATGTTCCGCCAAACATCTAATCGCTTGGAAGGTGTTGGTGGTCTTGCCGAATTTGGCAGTCAGGTTGGTGAAGCGTTGAAAAAAACTGAGTTGGTTGTGCACCGGTGTAGTAGATGCACGTACGCTCTTGGCTGCTTCTGCATCCATTTGACCATTCTTCTGTCGCACGGCTTCTTTTTCTACACTACCAGGGTTCGTTTCTTCGAGACAATATCCAACTCCCAGCGTTCTAGTTGTAGGTGGTGGCAGGAAAGAATTCTTCAGTTCAAGCAGTACACGGCAGGTGTTCAACTCAACAGATCAAAAACTGGGAATGTGCAGATGCAGCTAACCTGACTAGCTTTATCAGATTCCGGTGAGTGGTGAGACTGTCCTTCCGCCCAACTATGCACCAATTTTTTTGATCCTGCACGCTGGCATTTCATAATACCTAAAAATGAATACAAGGGTCTCCGAGCTATTTTAAATAGAAATAGTATACCCGTTGAAGGTGGAGAAGAAGTGTTGTGTGAACAGCACGATGAGTAATAAGCTTAGCTGTTTTTTTTCGTTTGTTCGTCGAGATTTTTGCATTTCTTTTCTGGTGAAGTCGACGGTTGCTTCTGTAGCTAACCCACTAGGAACAAAAGTGAGCTGGTGTACGCGCCTAGCCGTTCACGCTAAGCAGGTTTGTGAATTGGAAGTTTTCATCTCACAACTCAAAGCAGATGAGCAACCTTATTAACAGGATACCAGATAAACAGGGGATCATGTACCCTGTGTCAGCTTGCCAAGGCTGTTCCTTTCTCATTTATAAACAATATAAAGCACAAGGAAAAGAAAGTTTTCATTACCAACAGCTGCAAGTACATTGAGCAATCATTAGTTAGGCCTCAAACCAACAGGAAGGCATATAAATATAATCACTCGTACACAAAATTGCCTATGTTTTAGTGGCCGCATGACAAACAAGAAGGCGGATGGAACAAATACTTTGGTATAATCACTCGTACACAAAATTGCCTGTGTTTTAGTGGCCGCATGACAAACAAGAAGGCGGATGGAACAAATACTTTGGACTGCATGATGTTCCAGGACCTTGTTATTATTACTTTCCAGGCGAAAGTGCACAGCCAGTTTAAAAAATACCATGAGTTGGACTTCACATAAGCTCAAGTGCATACACAGAAAATACAAACATAATCATCCAAACATCTAATACCATACTGAAGTATTCCTGAACTTTCCATCTATAACTGGAAGCATTTGGTAGAATCAATCACCAACCACTTGAAGCCAGCTGACACCACTAAACAAAGATGCCACTCAATGATTTGAACTATTGGTGCCACAGTTTACCCGTGGTGTCACTGAGGCTCTCCATAACTCCAGAGGAACCAGTTATTGTCATCTCAATTCTAAGAAGATGAACACCAAGACTAATTATTGTAAGTTACCGAGGTTCCATTTGTGTATCAACTATTATGCTACCAAAATCGGCCATTCAGAACAAGGCCACAGCAGACACATGTGATGAACAAACAATGACACGCTCCTTGTGCAAAATACTAATCTTAGCACCGTGTTCAGGGGAAATCAAATCTCAACTGACCGCAAGGCCAAAGGGCATTTTTCAGTTGAGCTCCTATGAGCCCATGTTTTACCTGTGTTTCCGAGATTTGCCTCTAGATTTCACTTTCTTTTCGAGATTTTTTACCCGGTAGCCAAGAGCGGCAGCATCAGGTTTCTCCAAAGAAGCTTGCTGGGCTGCCGTGATAGCTAGAGGTGACTTTGCTGAAGGTATTTCCTTGGATCCACCAAATAAATTGAAGGCTGACTTCAGTGAAGGTACAGACTGAGCTTCCAAAGCAGGAAGCTTAAAAAACTGCCTCACAGCGGGTCTGCGGATAACTGATAAGAATCAAAGTATCACACGTCATTAACTATTAGACCATGCAACAGACTTATGCCGTAGAGCAATCGATGTTTCCTCAATTCTTAAAAAGACTTGAACCATACTCACCGATACCATATACAAGGGAGAACAAGTTTGACGTGATCCAGTAACAGAAAATTCCCTGGAACAAGACAAATGATTAGAAGATAAGGACAATGTTGTGAATATTGTTAAAGTGGATATATCTAGCTCGCTCGACTAGTTAGGATAACAAAGTGCTACTTGTTAGGAATAAGCAACTTGTATTCCACGGGGGCCAAAGGCCACAATATATAGTACATGTACAGGTGTAAATATGCAGGGAGCCCCTATCTAACAGGGAAACTACAATATACAAATATCTCTCTAACACCCCCCCTCAAACTCATGGTGGATCCACAACACTGAGTTTGGAGAGGAAAAATCTATGCTGTGCTCTAGTCTGGGCCTTCGTGAAGAAGTCCGCCAACTGTAACTCTGAAGGCACATACTGGAGCCAATAATCTGATCCTGCACACTAGCACGGACAAAAGAAGCATCAACGCCAATATGCTTAGTAAGCTCATGCTTCACCGGGTCACGTGCAATGCTAATAGCACCTGTACTGTCTGACAATAGAGTCGTGGGTGTCGTAACAGAGACACCAAAATCTGCAAGTAACCACCGTAACCAAGTCACCTCCGCAGTCAAAAGAGCCATAGCTCGCAACTCAGCTTCTGCACTCGAACGGGAAACTGCGGTCTGTTTCTTCGTCTTCCAGGCAATGAGAGAACCACCAAGAAAGACACAGTAAGCAGAAAGTGAACGGCGATCCAAAGGATCACTAGCCCAAGTGGCATCGGAGTAGGACTGAAGCTGTAACGAGCTGGAACGAGGAAAGAAGAGACAAAGAGAGATCGTTCCACGAAGATAGCGTAGAACACGAAGAAGGTGACTATAGTGAACCGAAGTGGGAGCAGAAACAAACTGACTCAGAATATGGACAGGATAAGAAATATCAGGGCGAGTAACAGCCAGATAGACGAGACTCCCGACAAGATGTCGATAACGAGTCGGATCAGAGAGAGGATCGCCATCAGAAGCACGAAGAGAAATATTGAGCTCCATGGGAGTCTCAGCAGTACGGTCATCAGTAAGAGCGGCACGAGAAAGAAGATCATGAATATACCGTTCTTGGGATATAAAGAAACCATCAGAGGTGGACGAAACCTCAATCCCAAGAAAGTAACGAAGCGGACCAAGATCCGACATAAGAAACTGCTCACTCAGACGTGCCTTGACAAAGGCAATATACTCCGGGTCGTCACCAGTGATGATCATGTCATCAACATACAGAAGAAGAAGAGTGCGACCACGAGGAGAAGAGTGAACAAACAACGCAGGGTCATGAGCACTGGAAGAGAAACCAGCAGCTGTGACCACAGAAGCAAAGCGCTCAAACCATGCACGAGGGGCTTGCTTAAGGCCATAGAGAGAGCGACGAAGACGGCAGACCATGCCATCTGTAACAGAATACCCCGGTGGTGGTTGCATATAAACCTCCTCACGCAACTCACCATTAAGAAAGGCATTCTTAACATCAAGCTGAGACACAGACCAATGGCGAACAGATGCCACGGCAAGAAGAGTCCGAACAGTGGTCATGTGAGCCACTGGAGCAAAAGTCTCATCATAATCACGGCCATGCTCCTGCTGAAAGCCACGAGCAACCAGACGAGCTTTGTAACGCTCAAGAGTCCCATCAGAGCGGGTCTTAACCTTATAGACCCACTTACAGGTGATAGGACGAACACGAGGAGGAAGAGGAACGATCTCCCACGTACCAGTGCGCTCAAGCGCAGCAATCTCCTCAGCCATGGCAAGCTGCCATTCAGGATGAACAACAGCCTCACGATACGTAGTCGGCTCTGGGACAGCCGAAACACTATAGGTAGCGGGATCAAAGAAATCAGGTGAAGGACAAGGCCGAGTACGAAGAGAGTAAGTCGGCTGAGACGGTGCACCAGAAGTAGAGGGTGCATCAGATGACTCGGTCACAACACGTGGACGACGAGTATAATAGAAAGGAAAAGTAGGATGAGAAGGAGCAACAGGAGAAGGCGGAGGCGGGGAGGATGAAGAAGACGGCGACGAAGGAGGAGAAGAAGGCGTCGATGAAGGAGGAGAAGAAGGCATCGGAGTAGACGGCACCGGATCAGGGGGAGGAGGAGGAATATGAGGGACATCGGGAGGAGAATCAGGAAAAGTAAGAAAAGAGAGATCCTCCACAGTAGAGGTCGAGGAGGTCGAGCGTGGAAAGAAAGGACGAGACTCGTCAAACGTCACGTCCCGGGAAATACGCATCCGACGAGCCACGGGATCCCAACATCGATAGCCCTTATGCTCATCACTATATCCGAGAAAAACACACTCAACAGACTGAGCGGTTAGTTTGGTGCGTTCACGAGGAGCGAGGAGAACATAGCAAACACAACCAAACAGACGCAACATGGAATAGTCAGGAGAGCGATCACATAGTCGCTCGAGAGGAATACCACCCTGAAGGGCGGCAGAAGGCTGAATGTTAATGAGATAGACCGAGGTAGAGACAGCCTCAGCCCAGAAATGTGGCGGGAGAGAAGAAGCGATCATCATCGCACGAGCAGTCTCTAGAAGATGACGATGCTTACGCTCAGCAACGCCATTCTGAGCATGTGCACCGGGACAAGAGAACTGAGCGAGAGTGCCCTGCTCAGCAAGAACACCACGCAAATGCTTGGAGATATACTCACCAGCAGAATCAGCACGGAACACACGAATAGGTGTAGAGAACTGAGTGTGAACCATGGCAGCAAAACGCTTATAGATAGAGAGAACCTCACTACGAGAGGACATAAAGTAAATCCAAGTGTATCGTGAGTAATCATCTATAAAGATAATATAGTAGCGATGACCCCCTTTCGAAGCGAAGGGAGCCGGACCCCAAACATCTGAATGAACGAGATCAAAAGGACGCTCGGACACAGAGTCACTATGAGGATATGGTAGCTGAATCTGCTTACCAAGCCTACAACCCAGACAATCCAAAGAAGCGTTTCCGGAGACAGACCCTAGAACACCACGATGAACTAGAGACGAGAGACGAGAACCACATAAATGGCCAAGACGATGATGCCACTGCTGAAAAGAGCTGGTGGCTGCGGCAACCTGGGTCGAGAGACTGGCGGCGGTGGCAGCGGAAGGAAGACGAAGCCAGTCAAGCTCCCATAGACCATCATGGCGTCGGGGACCAGCACCAAGCAAAGCGCCCGTACAACGATCCTGAACAGAACAGGAATCAAAGTCTAGAGTGACCCTACAACGAGAATCGACAATCTGACTACCAGAGAAAAGCTGCATGGTGAGTCGAGGAATATGAGCGACAGAAGGAACATGAAACGCGGGACTGCTAAGAGTGCCTCGACTAGCAACGGGGATGGGAGTACCATCGGCAGTACGAACAGAGACAGGAGACTCGACAGGTCGAATAGAGCTCAAGGCGGAAGAATCGTAAGTCATATGAAAAGATGCTCCAGTATCAAGAATCCAAGGGGATGTACCTGAATGAGAAGAAGGTGGTCTCTCGGTGCCAGAAAAGTCAGTCGCAGAACCAGCAGAACCTGTCGGTGAAGAGTCCCAAGTAGCAAGCAGGCATCGGAGTTGCGCGATCTCACGCGCAGTGAAAGACGCCACTGAAGAGGTCGAGGTAGATGCGTCAGCCAAGGAGGACCAATCATCACAATACGTGGTCGCCACATGGGGAGTCGAAGGAGAGCGGTCACAAGTGCGTGCACACGCCACGCGAGGAGTCGAAGAAAAGCAGCCAGAACCATGTGCAGAAGCCGCGAGAGTCGACGTAGAGCGGCGAGTCGACATAGATGGAGTCGACGTAGAGCGGCCACAACAGCGGGCAGAAGCCCCGATAGTCGGCGTAGAGCGGCGAGTCGACATAGACGAAGTCGACGTAGAGCGGCCATAACTGCGGGCAGAAGCCGCGAGAGTCGACGGAGAGCGGCGAGTCGATATAGACGGAGTCGACATAGAGCGGCCATAACCGCGGACAGAAGCCCGATAGTCGACGTAGAGCGGCGAGTCGACATAGACGAAGTCGACGTAGAGCGGCCATAACTGCGGGCAGAAGCCGCGAGAGTCGACGTAGAGCGGCATGCAGACGTCATCGAGGGAGACGACGAAATAGGCGACAAGTACCGCGGAGGAGCACCAAGTAGAGACGGAAGCTCGGGACAGCCAATAGGATCATCTAAGATCACAGAGCAGCGAGGAATCGCAACATAGCCCGAGGATGCAGACTTTTTTTTTTTGGAAACGCTTGGTCAACTCCCAAGCAAAAACTGGATCGAGGGAAGGCAGCGCAGCTGATGGATCGCTCGGGATGACCTCCTGCACGCGGCAGCGGCCAAGGCAGTACACAGCGCAGTCAACAGATCAAACGAGAGCAGTCAACAGCACACCAGATCGAGACGACGATCGATCCAGCACAACAGACAAACCGATCCAGCACACCACACGGACAGCTCCACGGACGGGGGCGGGCGGGCGGCTGTGGCCCGAGACGAGAACTGGCGTGGACGGTGGCGGCCGGGCAGACGGCAGCGTCCTGAGAGCAGACGACGGCGGCCGGGAATCAGGCGGCGGCGGCCGGGATCGGGGCGGCGACGGCCGGTAATCAGCCGGCAGTGGTGGCCGGGAACAGGGACAGCAGCGACGACGGACAGAACCGGACTAAGGACACACGGCCGGGAAGCTCGATGCGAGCTGTACGATCGGCGGCTGAAAAAAAAAATTTGCACGAGTTGCGCGTGCGTGTGGAAACCTAACCTAGCTCCGATACCATGTTAGGAATAAGCAACTTGTATTCCACGGGGGCCAAAGGCCACAATATATAGTACATGTACAGGTGTAAATATGTAGGGAGCCCCCTATCTAACAGGGAAACTACAATATACAAATATCTCTCTAACACTACTATCTTGGCAATCCAGTCTTTCTTTGTTCGCTCACATGTCAAACAGTAGAACCCAGTATCAACCCAAACCATGAGAAACTACAAATTCAAAATTGGACAAAGAGCTTGTGCTTACTCGAGAAACTTCTAGTACTACCTCATAACCTGAGGAACTAAGAATTCATAATTGGACAGAGAGCTTGTGCTTGCTTGATAGATCTGGTGCACCGGGCCTGGTAGTGCACCAAGTGCACCCGACTTTGGTACCCTAGTCTAAAAGTTGTCAACAATTTCTGCAAAATAATTGACATGTTGACACAACATCTATCTACCATGCTACAAATTTTCGTCAGGCACAGCTTGAGAAACAAGGCCCGGAGTTTATCTTAAGTGGGCAGTGAATACAGCCGATTAGTCTATCGACGCTGAATTTTTCATGCTTGTTTCTTCAACCGTGTTTTGAATTTGGAATTAAAATTTTATTCAACATCGCATAAATGTTGTTTCTATAAACCCTTTTTTTTCAGAATTATAAGGCTTCTAAATATACAAACCAAGGTCCAGCGCACCGCATGTCCCCTCATTGCCTCTACTACCTGCAGCTCACTTAGCACAAACTGATCAATGAAATCACAGTATTTGCTAACATTGAACAAAACCTGAACATCCATTCCAGACCATCTGCCCTATAGTCATCAATATTCTCAGCCACATGACGTGAGCCAGTATGTCATGTATAGTCATCATTATTCTCGGCATATAATATTATGATTCGGAAACTACAAATGAGTTTATTTGTGCTACCTTGTGTTGTAAATTCATCTGAAACAAGAGAAACTAACTGGAGAGGGTGTTAATTGATTTGTTTTTGATGCTTTCTAGTTATGTCTAGACTGTCTTGTTGTTTTAGTAGTTTCTCAATCTGGTTTGTGGAGTGTCTCTGTCGCTCTGTGAAGTGCTTCCTTGTAAAACTCTTAAGCCCATTCACTTTGTTTGATTCCAATATAAAGCATGGATCATAATGGTCATTGGTCTATAACATTCATAGTGGATACCTAGCTGATAAAACTAAAGGCAGGACATAGCTTCCCAGAAAACATAACAGATAGCTAATGCTTATCAATTAAGAAGTAAAAGCTGATTCTTGATGCTTGTCATTTAAGAAGTAACAAGAAATTAGTGAAATGCGTTAATCTTGGTTGCTACACATTCCCATTAATACATGCACTGTTCAAGATATCTTCCGTCCGATATGCCGATTAATCGGCTGATTTATCTCTTATCACTGTCTGACCGATAAGATAAATTGGCCGATAAGCCAGCCGATATGACGATAAACCGTCTGATATGCCGATAAATCGGCCGATTTACCTGTTATCTTTGGTAGGCCGATAAGTTAGCGATAAGCGATTTCCCCAACATTGAATACATGTAATTAAGTACATATCATCTCACATAAGATCAGATATATCATTGAAGTATACAAACTAAGAACGAAAAAACACATAAATATTGTCATACCTTAGCGAAATTCATTGTGAATGGGACTGTCATAACAGCCATGCCTCTAGAAAATGTCTTCATTTTACCGGCCATAGAATTTCCCTCCATTCCTTCCTGCAAGTTAAGCTGGAATAACAAAATATATTCACTATATTAGACTACAATATTGGCAAATAAAGCATCCAGCACAGTCAATGTTTCAAATTCACAATCGGCAATTCAGAATTCGGGATAGTCCGTAAGAAAAAAAGTGCCATGAAAGCAGAGTAGTAGTTAACTGGATGCAGTCATAAAGAGTTTGTTTACCTTTGTACATTTTTTAGATGAATACACCATTTGACAAGGTTACATGTTTACGCAGGCAAAATGGTATAAAACGGACCCCTAAACCATACAACACTAAGCATACAAGAAAGAAGCAGTGGTACAATAATTTACATGCACAATAATGGACGGACTGTAGACCTCTACTGTAGCCAAACTGATACCTCCACTGTAGCCAAGAAGCTCAGTCCTGTTAACACAGGAAGGATGTAAAGAGGATCCGGGGTTGTCAAGTCAGTAAACCAAAATAATCCGCCTCCTTTCAACGAAGGAACTTTCGCAACCATGTTATTTATCTACAATCAGAAAGAAGCAAGGTAGACAATACAATATATTATTTTCTTTCAAGAGATAGTATAACATAGAACAATAGGAGGGGCAGAAAGAAGCATTACTCACAGCAAAGAAAAAGCTCATGAACATTGGCCCTTGGATTAGGAGTCCTTTTAGTGGACTAAATGGACTAACACCATGCCTAAAAGAAAAATGCCAAAAGACGTTAGAGGAACTGCACCAAAGAGCAGTATCTCTAAATTTCTAATACACCATGCACCACATAAAAGATAAAGTATCATCATGACGTGGTCAACAGTGAAATTTTGAACACATCCATTTAACACGAAAATAATTCTGGATTCCAAAATCTTTTAGACCATGGACAGTATATATTAACCAGGAAGTATACAACAGTTGCCATTGTCATTAAAATAGAGATAAGAATAATCTACTCAAGGTTACATACTTTTGGAAGAGTGCAGTCATTTTATATTTCCCCTCTAGCGCCGCTTGTGCGTCCCCATTCTATGAAAAAAACTTGAAAGGTTAAAGCATTAGTTATATGATGTATCTAAACTAACAGAAGTTCAATAACTGTTCGCCATGACCCATCCTCTCATAAGTTGGGAACTACATAGTATATTCTACACAACAGAAGGACATAATCTCACATTCATTGCATCCTTAATGGCTTCCATCTCTGGTTTTATTGCCTGAAAATGGTCAAGTTTGAAAGAAGGAAATAATCAGATAAGAACTTTACATGAGCGACAATAAAGTACTAAGGTCAAGCAAATAGACTTCTGAAAGACTGAAGAAGCAATGAACTAAACTGATACAGTGATAGACTGATAGCATAGGACTTCCTAAAGACATCTAAATACAATACCAGTTAAAACCATGGGCCAGGGCGTGCTTGAAACAGCCCTACCCAAAAATGCTAATACCAAGCCTGGAGCAGGCCAGCCCGTAGAAGCATGTAAAACATATATTTTCCTAACAAGATGAAAAAAAATACAAAATGGTTTTATTAATTTTAGGAAGAAAAATAGTACTATTGCAATCATTTTTCTAGTTAGCATCTGTGTTTATATCATTTCAAGTTTACAGGCTAAAAATCAGAGCCTCGTTAAGGTGAGGGCCACGCTGTGGATGAACAAGTCTAACAAATAGCATCTACATACTGCATAGAAGGGTTTGCTGATTGGAATGCAGTATCTTTTGAAGTCTATAAAACGTTTAAAATTACAAAACAAAACTGATTACGGTGGTGCAAGGGGCAAATGTTTGGATCAGCAGTGCAGTACATTACTTCACTAACTGATTTCATTCGAACAGCTACAAATCACACAGTGAAGTAGGGTCCAAAACTTAATGGGGAACTCTAGGTGCATGAATGAATAACCACACGTAATCTGCACAATATTAAGAACACAAACATTTGTATTACAGGTAGGTTAACCGCCTGCTCGCCACTCTGATACACACTCTGCTGCTCATGCGTTGATCTGGCCATGTAGGGGATACAGTGGTTACATGTTCCCCAACCAAATGACACTAGTTACACTTAGATGCTGGATAGATTTTGATCCACACGTACACTGCACATCAAGCAAAGAAATGGGCTAGAAAATGCACGCTGTATCACACTGAGGGTACTTCACATTTAGCTTCTGTGTGGACTTGAGCTGGTTCACCAAAACTGGGATCGTGGCGCACCGGATCAGCACCGTCGTTATCGCGATGCAAGCCCACCTGACCATCACATCCCATCCCACATGAGAGGCGAAGAGGAGCAAATCAAACACACGATCCAAGGAAAGCAGATCTCGGACCTCAGAAGCTGCATCGCGAGAGCTTACCAGTTGAGCCCGGTGAAAGTATGTACGGTGTCAATGAGGTGCTGCAGCGCGGCGACGGGGAAGAAAGAGTCAGCGGCGGCGGCGGCCACCTCCCCCGGGAACGGCGCCGGCACCGCGGCAGCCGCCGCCTCCGCGGCGTCGACAAGGACGCTCGCAGCAGCATCAAGCTCTCCGGCTGGGACATCAGGGGCGGGGGCGGACGAGGAGAAGCTGCGGCGGGGTAGACCCAAGTGGTGGAGCGAGAAGGGCAGGAGGTGGTTTAGGGTTTGAGCCGGCCTGGAAGGGGGCGGGAGCGGGGAGCGGAATGGCGGGAGCGGCAGTGGCTGCGGGGGGTTCGGGGGATCGTCGTCGTTGGAGCGGGAGGAGAGGAGGTGCGGTACGGACGGGTGGAGGCGGCGGGTGAGGTGGTGAGAGAAGCGGGAGGCGACGCTTCTCCTCGCGGCGAACGCCATGGGGTTTGGTGGCGGCGCGCGGAGGGGAGGGACGGCCGGGAGCAAGACAACGGCGGGACAAGTGGGAGGACCGAGAAGCCCGGCGTGGGCTTTCGCCCTCCGTGTGCCATGAGCTTTTCTGTACACAGACGCAAAGGTTCAGATGATTGGGCCGAAGCGTCACTGCCTAGATTTTACACATAATCCGAGCCTATAAATTCTCAAAACAAAAACATAATCCGAGCCTATTCTAAGAAAAAAACATAATCCGAACCAGTCCCCGTGAAAAGGCGTAATACGAATACAGGCTGATAATTATTTTGTTGTGTTTATTATTGAGGACAAGTCTGATAAGTACAGTTTCTCGATGAAACAAAAATATCCAGGTCATTCACAAGCTAGGATAATTTCCATGTGATGTACAGTACTCCGCTAGGAGTAAGAATAACCAAATGACAAATCTCCGCTTCAACATCCAATCCTTATGTTCACATAAACGCAGATCAATCACATTTGCAAGACCTCGTCTTCAGTTTCTAATAGTATAAGATAATCTGATGGTTGAGCCACTCCACACATACACACACCCATCAAAATTTCGTTCAATGAAACGGTTGCTCAAAAAGAAGACGTAAAACCTCATCAGTGGTGTAAACGATAACCAAGACGTGTCACTATACCCTATTCTGCTTAATGGACAGCTCCTGTAATCATGGAACTGCAGCGTAACTAGCTGAAGTCAGAAACGGGGCATTTCGCTGGGAGATTGCTGCCCCAGGGGAGTGAATGGTTATAGTATAGAATGAGCGATAAGTCAGAATTGTATCTACATTTAACTGCCTTTCGTAGATTTCCTATCACACTCGTCGTTGTGAGCGCTAGCATCAGAAGATTTCTTATTAGACTCCTCGTTGTGAGCGCTAGCATCAGAAGATTTCTTATCAGACTCCTCGTTGTGAGCGCTAGCATCAGAAGATTTCTTTGTCTCTGGGGAAACTGGTTCTTCCTCTTCTTTGACAGGAGACTGGGCTTCTTCAGCAGTTGGCCCATTTTGTCCATCACAAGAGGAACATCTTTGTTCTAAGGGCGCGCCAAATAGTACTTTCTGCACAGCTGGCTGGTCGAGAGCTGCAAGTAACGAGAGTGTTTGTATATGTCAGGTAAAATAGAAATAAGACCAAACCAATTGCAAGGTACAAGGAGCTTGTGGCAGGCCCCACCTATCCTCTCTGCAAGACTTAGAGAACTCCACGTGACGAAGAAACAAGAAATTGCCTGAACAGGAGATAGATTTGGAGGAGTTTTAAGGATTTAACATAAGAAACCAGGAAAAAAATTAGATGCTTACTGCCAATATCTGCAAGTATTTGGATTGAATGTTTTGGCCATCATACAGCCAGTAATAGTAGATGTACCATAATGCACTATTGGAGAAAGAGCTCACGCACTAGCTTCTAACATGGTAGTGAACCTAAAAGCTAGTGCATCGGGTTGGAGATACTGATGCAGCACTGGTGAGTTCCATAATACATCCACCAGCCAATTCACCAAGAGCTTAAGAATTTGAATGGATATTTATATACTATCACCCCATAAAATGGTCCTATGGTCATAAACGATAAATCATAGTTAATACCTCTTGAGCTACATATGCTCCATAATTTACACTGTATTTGTATTAGCATACCCAAAAAAGGAACATATATACCACCACATATGTACAAGAAAATGAAAAGGTATACTCTCTGTTCTTGAAACCCAAGATATTAAAGAAGTTCATTTTTTATTTCGGTGGAAACATAAACCCCAGATATGATCATATTATATCACAAATGACAAGCACACACAAACATACAGAAAATAGAGATATAATATTCAGATCAAATGCACCTATCATCGACGCAGTGAACGGGTGCATTTCAAAATTTCCAGAAAATACAATATTTCTTTTCTCTTCTTGTACATTGATAAGAAAAGATTCAGATCGAATGCACCTGTCATCGACACAGTGAACGGGTGCATTGATAAGAAAGATTATATGCGTGAACAAGTGCTCCACAATACCTGAGGAAGGGCTGCTGTATACAACATAGATAGAAGAGATAGTACTCTCTGAACCTTCCTTACTTTGTCGATCGGTTGAGAGCATCTTTTACATTTCCTTACAGCACCGTACTTGAGCTAGAAGTCAAAAAATCTTATTAGCTATTCCTCAATTTGGAATTGCAATTAATTAAATAATATGATACAAAATTGATTTGCTGGGAAGTTATTCTAATATAATTCTAACAGTGTCGATTTGTGTCATGTAGTGTTACTTTAACTGGACAAAAATAAATCCGGAAAAAAAGTGGACACCTTACATCTCGAAATGGCGGGAATAACAGTTAACACTGAATCTGACAAAGAAATTTTGAAAACATGAGAGGAAAGATGCCTTAAGATGCTTACACTAACATTCCTCGATCCAAAATTATTAAAGCAACTATCATAGGAAAGGGTCTTAAAAGGAAAAGGGAACAAACAAGAGAGAGAGCCTATAAACGAAAATGCCATCAAATTAGCAAAGCTCAGCAGTGCAAGCTTCCAAAAATTATGCAGCTAGTGTATACTACTTCATTCAGTGTTATTGATACATCCTAATACTGCCAGAGAAGTCAAATGATACCGCGTACCCAAACTTAAAAGCGATGAATGATGAACTGATGGCACAATACATATAGACTGTAGGTAGACTTTCAAGGTTCGTGTAAAACAAGTTTTAAAAGAAGAGATTTCTCGTCAAACAATTAAATCCATGCATTAAATCGCCAAATAACTTAAGATTGTAGATCAAATCCATTATAGATCCCAAAATGTGAGAGTTGCGCAGAAAATATGCAACTTGGTAAAGCTTTCAGGACTCATGAGAACCAGACTGTTTACAGCTAATTCATCATAATTCATGTGCACATGATAACAATCATGTGTCTCTATTCAATTTCAAATCACTTCAAGCAATCAACACCCAATGTACAAAAAAGCAATCAACAACAAATGAGCGGACGACTGAAGTACAACAGATTGTTAAGTAATATTAGTCGAGTGCTATTTATAAAACTACCATGCTTCACTAGTGGATCTTAACTAAAGTTTGCCCCTGGGGAGCTTTCAATTCTTGAAATGGTAAAGAAAGGTTACCAATGTGCAGCAAAAAAATCATCTCAAAGATCAAATGTTAATTCATCTTACATAAAAAGCACATCATTGCAAGGAAAACTAAAAATGCTAAGTGTATTCTAAACAGAACTTAAGTAAGCAGACACGCAAAATAGAAGGGAAGACAAAATTAATAATATTTTCAATCTTCACTCAGGCTTTGTTCACTTAGTAAACACCACTAGGATTACTCATAAGTTCAAATTATATTGTTTATATACTTAAGAGAACAAAATATGCAAACGGTGTACAGTGGGAGCATTGACAGCTAACTAAAATCAAATGACCAAATGTTTGAAGCATGCAACCAATGGGATCTCAAAATTTATAGCACAAGAGCAAACATTTATTTAGATCAGAAGACACTGCAATCATACCTCTGATGTAAGCATGATGAACAGTGATGTCATCATAGGAAAGATGCAAAGTGCATCTGGAGTCGTCAGATCAGTAAACCAGAATGCTCCACCCCCTTTTAAAGATGGAACATTCTCAACCATCTTTGATATCTATAAGCATGAGAGGAGAATGAAATAGTCTGTGAAAACAGAAACGATGAAGATGGTTGTGATGGTAATGGAAGGTACCAAGAGTTAGCTAAACAGATGGTTCAGCACGTTAGGTCAACTTACAGCAATGTGAAGAGTTATTAAGGTATACGGTGTCACGGTAAGTGGAAGATATACTGCAAGACCTATTCTGTGTGGACAAAGGAAAGCATTCAGATCTTAGAGAAACCCATGCAAGCTCCGAAAAAACAGCAAGGGCCAAGAAAAGATAGCTTTGGTTATAGCATAAGGTTAATTCTCAGCCAAAGGGGATTTTGCGTAGCTTAACAAACAAAGAAATCAGAGGAAATAAGTTGGAAGGGGAAATGCCAGATAAGCTACACAGAAACATGAATTATTATTATTTTGGCTAGGGGTAGGCACACACACCACGGCAACGTAGGATAATTACGGCAAAGTTAGAAGTAAAGAGCCGGCTTGGTTCAAACTTCGGATATGAAGTGCATATGTTTTCATGGTGAATAGGTGATATGGTTAAGGAAATTATTTTTGCTGAATTGTCCAGCAAAAGTGGCCAATTAGCTGAAGAAGGTATGGTATATGGACACTGTACAGCAACAAAAGACTTCATTTGAACAGCACGCTCTTTTTCTTTTCAAATTGCAAGTGCAAGAACACAAAATATGGCCTAGCTAAGTTTTACTCCCTCCGTTTCAAAATATAAGTCGTTCCACCTACTTTCCACACACATGTATCTAGACATGTTTTAGTGCAAGGTTCACATGAATCTTGCACTAAAATATGTCTAGATACATTTGTGTGGAAAGTAGGTGGAAAGACTTATATTTTGAAACGGAGGGAGTATATCTGACAGAACAAACCGAGTTTAGAGTATTTGGGTTGGTACATTATTTATTATGTTGGGATACACAGCTTGACAGCCCCCAACTAAGACAGGTTTTACATTTAACTGTGTTGCCTGTTAGGCTTCAAACTTCGTTCCGCTTCCTTATCTTATCTATGAATTTCGTTTTGGTAACATTTGTGTACCCTTTACAAATCACATGATTGACACTCGCACACATGGCAGTGTTCATAGATTGCTCAAGTGAGTTCTCATTTAATAGACTGCTCCATGCTGATATGATGACCCTTTAGTACAACAAAGCCTTTCGTCCCAAGCTAGCTGGGATAGGCTAGAGTAAATTAGGGTGAGAGGAAACAAATAAATAAACAAAGTACAAAACAGTAAATTAGGGTTCCGGCACATGGGTTGTTCATTTCCATGTAGTCGTATCAAGTGCCAACTTTGTCTTTAGGTCTCTTTTTACCACCCCTCCCATGTTAACATTGCTCGCCCCCTACGCCTTAGTATTTTCGCTACTTAGAATCTAAACTGTTCACTGGTTCTTTAAGAGGCCTCCGTTGGATATGCCCAAACCCCCTTAGTCGGTGTGGGACAAGCTTCTCTTCGATCGCTGCCACCCCTACCCTATTATGTATTACCTCGTTCACCTTAGTTGGTGTCCTTTCTTGTATGGCCACACATCCACCTTACCATGTGCATCTCTGTGACACTCATTTGTTGAATGTGTTATCTTTCAGTGGGACAACATTCTGCTCCATATGGCATCACTGGTCTAATTGCTGTCCTATAGAACTTAACTTTTAGCTTCTGAGGCACCTAGTCACAGAGGATGCCACAAAAATAACGTGAAGCATAAAATTGTAGACTTTCCAAGTTTTTTTAGGGTTCGCCAAAAAAGGACATAAACAATAATAAAATTCTCAATTGTCATATAAGGTAAGTACATTATATAGATGCAGTCCTTCACGTCACAAAATATATGTGCCTTTATGGTTTATGCACATGAAAATAATTTGAAGTTGTACATGTGTAATTTTATCCTCAACATTTTGTTAAGAAGAATCCTTCTCATCTATCTATCAGTCCGTGTAAGTAGAAATGCCAGAACTTCAAATCAAAAAACATATGTTCTCTCTTACATGTTAATATTAAACATCACACATGTATCTCTTTCATTCAGCGAGAAAAGTTAAAAGATTTAGGATATTTTCTCAGAAAGAAAACATTAGCACCAACAACACTGTCGGAACATGCTTAATAGTGTCAAAATATAAATATAAGTAAGCAAGCATATTGCATACTTTTTTAGTGAAGACCATACAGCATCCTCAGCTTCTTCTCTTGATGCATCGTCCTTAGCCTGCAGCAAACGATTGTGTACAATTAACTTTCTTGACAACAGAACATGTAGGTTTATAGCAGAATAGGAGTACTAAAAAATCGAAAGAGTGTTTCACTTCACTTGTTGCAGGGATCAAGAATAATATCAAGGTACTTACGTTGTTCAACAACTTGCTAGTTTGTTGCACCTCCTGACGCATCTCCTATGTAAGTTTGAAGCATATAAAAATAAGGTTTAAACCTGTGATTAAAACATAACTTTTCAAAACATACAAAGGTTCAATTTTATTTGAGTTAGTTCTGTAATAAGTTGGAGCATTTTTGCAATGTACAGGAATTCTGCAAGAATTTCATACAGAATAACTGATATCCTATTAAATAATGGAAGATTTTTCACATTCAAAACAGAGCATTGACGAGTATACAAGCTATGAACATGTGCTTATGGTGCCCAATATAAGTTAATGTAATTTGTTCTAAAATGTATGAGAAAATTTAACTCCATACAATGAATTGTGAGTTCTCACGCATAAATCTCGTTTCATTCTCATTGAAGGAGTAACTAACTGGGCACATGCAGCTACTGACTATACAAGATACTAGCCTACTTACTTATAGCGCCCAGTAACAGTATGCATAAGCTGTTCTAACATGAATGAAAAAAAAAGTAAGCCAAAACGAGGAACATAGGAAATTCCTGAACAAAATCTTACATAAATTTGTTTCCTGGCAATCATCCACAGTGTGAACGACACTGACCGTAGCAGTGCCGTGGACAGGGCAATAGAAATCCACCTGTAGTGCAGAAAAAGAGCAGCGTAATGTACCCCGGAGACAAAATTCCACGGACACACGGTGAAGGGCACAAAATCCTCAAACCCCTAAACCCTAACCAGTTCAGACCGGTAAAGGAATGGACCGCGTCGATAAGATTCTGCACCGCCGCGACGGCCATCGAGGAGTCGTCCACGGCCCACCCCACCTCGCCAGGGAAGCTCGCCGCGGGCGCCGCGGCATTGGCGGCATCGGTGAGGACGCTGGTGAAATCGATGTTGCTGGAGGAGGAGGAGGAGAAGCTGCGGCGGGACGGTCCGAGGAGGAGGTGGAGACCGAATGGGAGGAAGTTTAGGGTTTGGGATGTTCCGCAAGGGGCGAGCGCGAAGTGAACCGGCCGTGCTGCGGGCTGGGGTGGAAGGGACGAGGGCTTTCGGGGATCTCCCGTGGAGTTGGAGGGAAGAAGTTGTGGGAGAGACGGATATGGGCGGCGCTCGAGGAGACCGGAGAGGCCACGGGAGGCGAGGTTTCTCCTCGCGGCGGCGGCCAACGCCATTGCCGCTGGGAGCACGGTGGCCGGGAGAATTTCTCCGTCTTTTGTTTTTTTTTTTTGAAAGAAATTTATTCTTCCGGCAGATTTTATCTTCAAGTGTCGAATTGGCATCGTAGCTGGGTTTTTCTCTTTTCAATTTGGGCATCATGTAAGGCTAGACGACGACAAAAAGTCATCGCCACAAGTGTGACATTGAGCGTATGGATTGATAGAGAATTTAAATGATATCAACTACTCCATCGGTATCAAAATATGAGTACTACATGTTTCGTATTGTAATCCGTTTTTGGCTAATTAGTTTAACGGCTTATACAAAAGGGGGAGTAGCTGCAAAATAGTAAATGCGTTCTTTTTTCATCCAACAAGTTTTTTTTTGCAGTAGTAAAAAGAACTAGCTTAGGCATAATCCCCTAAAAAAACTAGCTTACGCATAATCCATCAAGGTTCAAATTTCAAAGGGGGTTTATCTTTTGCCCCACCTTTGTTGGCAGTTTGACAATTTATCGTCATTTTCAATGTAGCTGATATATCCCCCATGTTTGTGAGCATTTTGATGTATTTTCAGATTTAACATAAAAATTAGGATGAAACAACCCTCCTAGGTTTCAAAACTGGCTAATACTACCTTTGGTCAATGTGAAACCTTGAGCTTTGTTGTATCCTTCATTTTCTAATACAATAATGGGCTAGCACCTGCATATTTGGGGGAAAATCGCTGATATGATGTCCTTGGAAGCCTACAGCATGTTGCTCCACACACACGAGATCGATCCAACACCTTTGTCGGACCCCAAAAATGGCAGCAATATGGGCCATGGGAACAAAATAGTAGGGAGGAGCAATGCAACTAGTCGAAAAGGGAGCAAAGAGGTTCAACAAGTAGAGAGCATAGGTGCAAGGGGCGCGATGTCGAAGAAGGGAAATGGGAGAAGAAGCGACAAAGTGTCACAAAGAGCTTATGCATGTCACCATCTTTATGCAAGTTATCCTCGTGTAGGGGAGGGGAGGTATAGCTCCGCTACCGCCACACTGGATAACCCAATTGCCCCGAGTTAACTTGGTAGGGAATTTAGATATTCCGCGTGAACCCATCTCATCGAAGGGCAGAAGATCGAAGTGTGCACTAGAGCAAATGATCATTACTTCCTCCGCTTCGAATTATCGTGGTGATGTCTATGTCCTGTTACAAAAGAAGGGTACAACATGGCAGATCTGAACTTGATATTCAGTTTTTTTTTACAACACATTAAAAGTCGCATTTGCAAGACCTGGTCATCGGTGTTTTAAAAGATCGAATACTCACACGATACCTAAGCTAGCATATAAAACGTCAGTATGCTACCTATTCGCCTCCACTCTCTAGTAGAGTAGGCAGCCAGTCTAACCCTGGAACGGCAGCGTAACCAACTGGTTCAGATAAAGCATAAGACGACCGTTCATTAGGAAATTGTTGTCCCGGAAGTTATAAGTGTTTAATGTACAGAAACAGCAGGATTGCATCCAAGTTTATTCGCCTTTGGTCAAATTCTTGTCAGACTCTTGTTTGTGAACGCTAGCGTCAGAAGATTTCATTGTCTCTGGGGCAACTGGCTGTTCCTCTTCTTTGACAGGGGGCGGGGAATCTTTAGCAGTTGGCTCCTTCAGTGCATCACAAGAGGAACATCTTCTTGGTTTTAATTTTAATAAGGGGCCACCGAATAGAACCGTCTGCACAGCTGTCTGTCTGAAAGCTGCAAGCAATGAAGGTGTGTGTACGTGTTAAGTATAAAGGAAATAAGACCAAACTACTCCCTCCGTTCTGAATTAATTGACTCAGATTTAGTACAACTTGCACTAAATCTGAGTCAATTAATTTAGAACGGAGGGAGTAGTTGCAAGGTACATGAGACTAACAGGGCTCACCTATCTTTTCTGCAAAACTCAGGGAGCTCCAGGTGAGGAAGGAACAAGAAATGGCCTGGATAGGAGATAAATTTGGAGATGTTTTAATGTTTTACCATAGTAAAGCATGGCAGCATGAGCATGCTGAATGTAATTTTTTTTTTTGCAGTTCCTCCTAGGAGGGTTGTAACTTGTAACCAAACTTCTACCTTCCAATGAAATGAAACGCAAAGGTCTCGAAAAAAATACTTAGTAGTTGTATTCAGTCTTTTTTGTCCTTCCTATAGCTAGATGCACCATAATGCACTATTGGAGAAAGAGCTCACGGACTAGCTGCTAACATGGTAATGAACCTACTGCCTTTCTATTATTGAAACCTAAAGGTATCAGAGAAAGCAAAAATTAAGCTGGTTACCATTTTTTAGCTCTTATTTTTTTGCTTGGTGGCAAACATAAACCCAGATATTAGCATATTACAAAACAAATGAGAAGCGTATAGCAAACCGAAGCATATGGGAAATAAATATCTAACCGTGGATCAAATGCAGCTACTATCAACAATGCACATGAGCACCTCAAATTTTCCCCAATATCATATTATTACTTATTATTACATGTGTCAGAATACAATATGCACGTCTAAAAATTGTGTAAACAAACATGATCGAGAAAACTGTACAAAAATGGCATTTTCCATTTTTTGTAGGTTTCTTTACGGATTTTACGTGCACATGTACTCAAACCAATACATGATCCGAAGAGCATAAAACCTGCATCCAATTAATACCGTTATGCGGTTCATATTTTCAGGGTGTTTAGGCTAAATTCAACCAAACGAACAAGTTCAATGTTTTTAGTAACAAAAGATTCCAAGTATGAGCAAGTACTCCACACTACCTGAGGAAGGGTTGCTGTCCACAGCATAGGTAGAAGAGATATTACTCTCCAAAACCACCTTATGTTCTCCATCTTGCGAGAGCATCCTTCACATTTCCTTACCCCACTGCCATTGAGCTAAAAGCCAAAAACTTTTCTATTAGTTATCCCTTTGTTTGGAATTGTGAGACGTCAACACTTTCCAGTATGTATCTTTGACCAACAATTGGTGAAAGAATATGTGGATTCTGTGATACAAATTGATTTTGTTGGAAAATGATTTTAATACGAATCCAACAGTATCAATATGTATCAAATAACTTGCACATTGTTTAACTAAATGTCGGAATACTCAAAAGAATGGGAACCATACATTTCTGAATGTTGCAAGTAACAGTTAACACTGAATCTGCCCAAGAAATTTTAATAAAACGTGAGAGCAAAAATTCCTTAAGAGGGTTAGACTAACATACATCAGTCCAAAACTAATGAAACAATTATCATAAGAAATGGGGTGGGTCTCAGAAAGAAAAGAAAAAAGAGCAAAGAAGATGACAAAGAGCTATAAATAAAAAAAGGTTAAATTACCAACATTCGGCAATGCAAACTGACAACTAGCGCATACTACTTTATTTGAGGTTTATTAATATATCCTCAAATTACACAGAGCAAACAGAACAGAGAAGTCAAATAATATAGCATAGCCAAACTTTAAAGTGTTGACGATGGATTGACTGCACAATACATGGCAATTGTAAGTATACCTTCAAGTTTCACACTCAAATAAGTTTTTATTAAAAAAAAATCAGGTCAATCATGATCCATACATTTTAAACTGGCAAAATAATTTCTGGATTGTGGATCAAATGCATTATATATTCCAGTATTTCAAAACGTGGGAGTTGTGTGCAGAAAACATTCAACTCTGTTAGGCTTTTAAGATCTTTAGAACCAGACTCTTCGCTGCGAATTTATCAAATTTTATGTGCACAAAGTAATGATCACGTGTCTCAATCCAATTACAATTGCTCCAAACGACCAACCAGTTACCAGTGCACGACAACTGAAGCACTAATGGATCTTCATTCATAAAAGTTATCACAATTCACTAATGGATCTACATTCATAAATGTTAGCCCAGCTGGGGGACTTCTCGATGGTAAGGAAACAACACCACTTAGCATTAAATTCAGTCATCTCAAACATCTAATTATGCCAAAGTTTCAAAATAAACACATTTATTCATAACCAGAAATAAAGTAAGTCGACATACATAACGGAAGGGGAGAAAAATAAAAATGTTTACCATCCATCTAAACTCCAGCTTTGTTCAATTAGCTACCACTGGCATCGCCCATCAGTTAAAATTATATGGTGTATACTTAAGAAAACAAAATAATCTGATGAAACAATGTACAATGGGAGCATTTACAAATTAAACAAACTCAAAAGAACAAATATATGAAGGTCAAAATAAATGAGATCTCGAATTTACAGCAAATAATATACACTTACATCAGAAAAACTGTACTCGTACCTCAAGGGGAAGCATGATGAACAGTGATGTTATCATGGGAAAGATGCAAAGAGCATCAGGGCTCGTCAGATCAGTAAACCAGAATGCTCCACCCCCTTTTAAAGACGGGACTTTCTCAACCATGTTTGATATCTAGAAGTATGACAGAAGAATTAAATGGCAAATAGTTTGTGAAAAGAGAAACAGTGAAGGTGGTTGTGTTGGTAAGACTAGGTTTGCCAAAAGTTAGCAAAAGAGATGGTTCAGCACGTGAAGTCGACTTACAGCATTGTAAAGAGTTATAAGGATATATGGGGTCAAAATGGGTGGAAGATATACCACAAGACCTGACCTGTGTGAACAAAAGCAAGCATTTAGATTTTAGAGAAACCCACGCAAGCGCCCTAAAACAAGTAGGAGCAAAAAGAAGTTGTGCACTTCTATGGCGTAAGGTTAAATTTTGCCAGACAAAAGAAATTTCGCTCAACACAATGAGAAAGCACAGAAATCAGAGGCGGCAATCAGGAAGGGGAAAGGTGAAATAAGCTACGCCGCAACATGAATTATCATGAAATTGGCCAAGCACTCGCACCACGGCACCATACGATTATTAAGTGCACCATATGATTATTAACTATTAAGGCAAAGTAGGAAGTGTGCACACCCACTCTGTTTTCGCAGCAAGAAAATAATTCATTGAAGGAAATTATTTTGGCTAAATTGTCCAGCAAAAGTGCCCCGTTTGGCTGAAGGAGGTATGGGGGATGGACATTATACAACTACAAAAAAATGGCTGGAACAACATTCTTTTTTCTGTCTGGAATTGCATAACCCAGAACACAAAGGCCCTAACTAAGTTTTCACGATTATATATCCATCAATATTAGAGACAATTTTCGGCTCCATTCATACACTATTCATTACAGTTGGACGCAATTATGTCTGCCTAGGGATGTATGACAATATATCTAACAGTAAAATTAACAGGGAGCCTGAGTTCTTGAACAGGGGTAGTACGGTTTTCTTTAGATGTTGTGCTGCACAGTCCCGAATGAAGACAAGTTCTAATAGCATTTTGTAGGAGTTAACGACACTAGCGGTCACACAACTCGTCGTCGATGTGCACTTAAGTCACACTTCTCCAGAACGTGATTATTTGGTCACACAACTCGACAAGTGCATGCACGCAGGTCACTGACCCCACTTGTCAGTCCGTTTTGGACGGTAAATTTCCAGAAACCCCCCTAGAGTAATATTAATTTTACAAAATGGTCCTCCTAATTTTACAAAATGGTCCTTCTAATTTTACAAAATGGTCCTCCTAATTTTACAAAATGGTCCTTCTAATTTTACAAAATGGTCCTCCAGGGGAACCATTTTGTAAAATAATATTACTCCAGGGGGTTTTCTGAAAATTTACCGTCCAAAACGGACTGACAAGTGGGGTCAGTGACCTGCGTGCACGCACTTGTCAAGTTGTGTGACCAAATAATCACGTTCTGGAGAAGTGTGACTTAAGTGCACATTGATGTCGAGTTGTGTGACCGCGGGCGCCATTAACTCATTTTGTAGACTGGCTTCAAACTTTGTCTCTTCCTTTTCTATTCAGCTCGTTTTGGTAACGTTTGTGTACCATTTACAAACGTGATTGAAAGTAGCACACGCGCTTTCGTGAGTTCACATTTCATAGATTCCATATTCTTATGATGACTTAAGCATAACATGATTCCAGGTTTTGAAGATTTACATAGAGAAATAAACAATCATTGAAACCTTATGTAACATAAAAAGTACGTCATGGATCTGCACTCTTCCTGACAAATATAATGTTTCTTTACACAAGTGATGCAAAAAATAATTTAATAATTAGATGAAGTTGTACGGCGGAGAGCCGTTCATCCTGCACTAGAGGAGTTGCGAGAGAGAGGCATGCATGCTGCCGTAGCTGCACCAGCCACATGCACTGAACGGGTTAGTTTTGTACCGACACGATTCATGCATTCTGGTTTTCATTCGGAGTTGATGTCTTATGTTTTCAGACCGGTGGCAGCAGCCGGTACCAGGATGAGATCAGAAGAATGTGCAGTACAGAGGTTTCAAAAACTTGCGCAGATGTAGTATCAACTGTCTTAATTAACTCGATTTGGCACCTCACACCTTAAAGTTTCCTCGGATGACAGGTAAACTTGGAGCTACGGCTTCATGGTTCCACAAAAATCGCCCCTAATATATGTGCATAGATAATCAGATAGACTGTGTATACGCAAGGCTTATCCTCGTTGGTAATGCTACAGCTTTTTTTTTTAGTGGTTAATGCTACAGCTTGGTGGACGTGGAAGCAGCAAAACACTTTCATCTTCAGTGGCAATAGGCACATTGCTATGCTGCTATACACTATCAGTTTGGAATTTTGGATGCAGGATTTTGGGCTAAGGCGGGGGCAAATGGCTTAAACATGTTACTAACAGTGGAATAGTGCTTAGGTGTGTGGCTTATGTTCTTGGTACTTTGGCCAATTCATGGGCCTGGTGTGCATAAACTCTTTTCAATCTATCAATGCAACGAGACCCACAACTTTTGCAATTTTTCGGGAAACAAAATCTAAGTGTATGGGACGTCTCTGCCCATGACTGACACATCCACTCGTGATATCACGTGTGTCAAAGTGGATAAGATTAGCTCCTTAATGCGCAGAAAGTGAGCTGTGTAGGTGATGACTGGCAACCAACTACATGAAGTGTTAATTTAAGAATCTGATGTGCTAATATGCCACGAAGTGTACATTCATGCTTTGCCATTGTAGCATGCATGAATGCTTAGTGCGAATAACAAAATGATAAGACTATGCTTTTGACACCTTGCCCCAGATTAAAAATGATTGATAGCATATAAAAACTTAAAGTTTATATTCAGAAACAAGCCATGCCCTTCAATAAAATCATTTCGAATTTCAGATGAAACAATCTAACATCATTTCCCGAATGGATCACTTTTAAGCAGATCTTTGTCGTGATTAAACACTTAAAGGAAAAAAGGTAGGGGAACCATACAACTTTAGCTTCTCTCTTTTAACGTCAGCATTAAACTATCTCTAGCAAGAACTACTTACAACATTAAGGACATTTCAAGAAACAAAACATTAGCGCCACCGCCAACAACACCATCGGAACACACTTCATAGTGTCATAATATAAAGTCAAGTAAAGCATTTCACATACTTTTTTATGAGAGGAAGTAATGCATCCATAAGTTTTTCTCTTGATGTGTCATCCTTAGCCTGCAGCAAATGAATGTGTAAAGTTAACTTTCTGGATAATAGAATATACAGACTGTACAGTACGATAGGAGTACTATAAATTCTAGTAAGTTTGAAGCATGAATAATATCGTGATACATACATTCTTTACCAACTCGGGGATTTGTAGCCATTCCTGACGCATCACCTATGTAAGTTTGAACCACGGAAGAAAGTAGGTAGATCAAAACAGATATCTTCCAAATAAAAATTTACGACTGCAAAATTAGTTTAAGTTGGTTTTGTCGTAACTTAAGCATTTTTAGGATGCACGAGAGGTCAAACTTCATATGAAACAATTGATGTCCTACAGTATACTGGAAAAAATAATCGTATTCCAAACAGGGCACTAGTAAGTTAACATAATCGGAGTATATTCTTTTACACCTAACACACATTTGCTCAGGGAAGTTGCATTCATGTCACACATTTACTACTGGATAGTGCACATGTTGCGGTTCATATTCTAACTTGCCAATGGATGACTGCAATCTAGGGGACTTGTGACTATTTTGAGAAACGCATTACAAACGCAGACGCCAACATATGGACATTGCACGAAATCCTGAAATAAATCTGGGAAATGCGAGCACCAGTGCCAAGTCTAGGACTTCAACCCTGGTGGGCTGGTTCCACCACGAGTAACCTAACCAGCTGAGCTCAGTTTGTGACTTGTGTTGCTATTTTATAGATAATTCAAGTACAACTTCAATTATGCAAGCACAATTTCCCCACTTATGGGCATATTTCCGAACCCCATACGGATGATGGCAATGAGGACACAAATTCAAATCCTACAACTGGTGAGAGCACTCCAGTTCCCCTAACCAGTGAGCACAGTAAAACCTTAGTGATATGCATAATTATGTTGAATGTTTGCATTTTCAGCATACTATCGTTTCACTAATTTTGACATGTAGGTCAACTGATATTTGGCGCATAATTCAGATTTGAGTTCAAATGTGCTTTACATCAGCAACTTAGCAAAGATACCTCGCTATTATTATTTTTTATGATGGTTTATAGTGTTATGCGGTGCTACATGAAACTGAACTGCACAAGACCATGTTGCTATTTTGAGCCCACCCTCCATTTTCGTTCTAGAACCGCCAGTGATTATTACTAATTGGGTCTGGCTACACAAGATACGAGTATACTCATAGCACGCAGTATAGATAAGTTGATCTATTATGATGGAAAAAAAAAAGGTAAACTAAAGGGACCAACATGGCTCCTAAGAATCGCTTGGACCTGAAGCTCTGATCACCTTCACTTCGAAGAGCATCACTTGGCGTCTGGGTCTCCCTTACTGCTTAGTTCCTTTTCTCTGTGATGGTGGTTGTGAAAAACTTTCGGATAACCCTGGTTTCTGTAATAAGTAGCAGTTCCCGGATGCTGTAAACATGTACTCGAGTGCTTGCACTCTGTTTCATTTCATGAAAATGGAACAGGGGGGAAACCCCTTTTATTCTAAAAAAGGGACCAACATGGTAATTCCTTAATAGTCGCCTCCTGCCAATAATCGACAATGTGGACACCACACATCGTAGCATCACCGTGGATAGAGCAATTGAAATTCACCTGTAGTTCAAATAATACAGAGGAACATGATTTAGTCTGGAGACGAAATTCCAGGAACGGGGTAAAGTGCACAAAATCCTCAAACCCCTAAACCCTGACCAGTTAAGACCGGTGAAGGAATGGACCGCATCGATGAGATACTGCGCCGTCGCAACAGACGTCGACGAGTCCTCAGCGGCCCACGCCACCTCGCCGGGGAAGCTCGCCAGGGCCGCGGCGGCATCGGTGAGGACGTCGGTGAAGTCGGGGTCGCGGGAGGATGTCAGGTTCTGAAGGTATCAACAACTGTTTTGGTATTCAGTTATCCTACGGCTGAGATGGCAAGATACCTTTTCAATTAATCCTACGGCTAATATTGTAATAGGACAAGCTTAAGCTTAATGCTGGCACTTAATGTGCTTAATCATGTATTAACTAATGGAACTCGTGGCTCTGCGGGGGACTCTATATAACCCGAGAGAGTGGGCGGATGGGTGGCACGAGATATCCAAAACCCTAATTTTGCTGTTCTACTTTCCCTGTTCTTCTACTTCCTTTGCAAGTTTTGCCAATTTCATACCAATTTATCTACTGCAATTACCTTCTAGTCTTCTTATCAGTACAGGTGCCTGACAAATGGTATCAGAGCCTTTCCTTCCCCGAAGAAGATCCCTCCTCCCACTCCACTTAGCTCGCGCCGCCGCCAGGATGAGGTTTCCGGATTTCGTGGTCCGGAGGTAAAATCCCTCCCCTTTAGGTCGCGTGGCCAAGCTACGAGAGATCTCTGTCCGTGAAGGAGAATCCACTACCCAGGGCACCATGAGTCACCGGCGCACGCGTTCGCAAGATCGCTTGGCGACGGCGGCGGAGGATGCAGCGCTGCTGGAGGCGGCGCAAGTACAGGCGATGGCGGAAGAAGCGATTCGTGACCGTCTGCCGAGGGAAGTTCTGAACCTGCATCGCCTGTTCGAACACCAACAAGCTTCTGTGGATACGATCCAAGGTAATCTCAGTAAACTCACCGAGATGATCGAGCAGATTAGCTTAGCTGTTCGTCCACCACAGCGACAGGAAGATCAGGCTCCGACAGCATCCGTGGTCACCGATTCAATTCCCCAACACACCAACACACCACCACCGAACATAAATTCCATGCCTTTGAGCCCAATTCTGGAGGGAAACACACCATCGGCCACTCCTACGTCCACCTTACGCCCAAATCCATCTTCCAGCTCAAACCAATCTCCACATCTGGGCAATTTGACCCCGGATCAGATGCCACATCCTACTTTTCCACCAGCCAGCCCACGGCCGTCACCACCGCCTTACAGACCACCACCACCATTACCAACAACGACATCCTCACATCAGCCTAGTTCAAGTTTTGTACCTGGAACACCTCAAGTAACCAGCTATCACCAGGTTTCAAACCCAATATCCAACCCACACATGTACCACCCAAATCCTCCACCTTTCACCAACCCATATTACCTGAACCCATTACCTTACAACCCACCTTACACTGGCTACCCTTATTACCCGCCAAATTCTGGTTTTTACCACTACCCACCACCTCCACAACCCCAATATACTTATTCCCAAAACCCCCCAATTCCCTATACCCAACACCATCCTGTTCCATATACACCACCACCTCCCACTCCACAAACTCCCCAAACCCCAACCCTCACCCAACCTGTGCCGCAGAGGACACCACTCACGGTTGACACTCAACCAGCACCAAGAAGCTCCCAGCAACAAGCTGATGGTCAACAGGAACCATACCTCAGAACTCCACATATAGAGCTGCCACTGTTCTATGGCTCCAATACACAGTCATGGATTGATGAATGTGAAGGTGTATTCACTCTGGCAGGAATCAACAATGAGGCAAAAGTAAAATGGGCTAATGCTCATATCAGAGGACGAGCAAAAACTTGGTTGATCAGCACAACTCTGGACCTTTCTCTGATGTCATGGCAGGAACTCTGTGAATTGCTGTGTGACAGGTTTCCGGAAGAAGGTGACCAAGAATCGATGGAACAGTTCCAACATCTCAGGCAGATTTCGTCAGTTAACACCTACATCGACTCGTTCGAGACCTACATGATACAGATGAAAAGGGATCACCCTGCCCTGACTGACAGATTCTTTCTGCTGAGATTTTTGAGTGGATTGAAGGACACAATTAAACACGCGGTTAAAAGCCACCAGCCTGCTACTCTTCGTGCAGCATATTTTCATGCCCGACAACAGGAACTTGCTCACTTGTCATCAGTCAAGCGTAGCAACCCTCCAACGAATACCAGAAACTCTCCAGGTCCTGCTGTCAGAATGCAGCAATCAGCACGTGAGAATAAGACCTTTCATCCTCAGGACAAGTCTAAAGATAACCGCAAATGTTGGTACTGCCCTGAAAGGTGGTCATTTGGTCACAAATGTGCAGGACTTAAAACCATGATGCATGTGATGCAGATGCAAGGGCATTCAGATAGTGAAGAGGATACTGCGGGTGAGAACTTTCATGATGCAGAAGCTCATCTTACCACTGATCAGCAACAAGCACCTCCTAACAATCCAGACCCAAAAGAGGCAGTCGACGAAGTAAACCTTATCTCAGCAGAAGCACTACATGGTATTCCTGGAGATACAACCTTGTCTGTGATTGTTCAGATTGGGGGACACCAAGCCATTGCACTAGTAGACAGTGGCAGCAGCAAAACCTTCCTCGACAAGGATTTCGTCAGAAAACATAAGCTGGCAACTCAGGCAACAGACATTCGTAAGGTTATGGTAGCTGGAGGTGGAGAACTCATCTCGGATAGCACCATACCTGATTGCAAATTCAGCATTAATGCAACGGCATTCCAGTTCACTTGTCACATACTGCCGCTGAAAGGTTATGACATGGTGCTTGGCGCTAATTGGCTCAAGAAACACAGTCCCAACTTCACTGACTGGGAGAATAGAAGTATCTCCATTACAGTGGATAAAGAATGGGTAACCTTACTGGATCGAGCAGTACCAAAATCAGACTGCATCATCTCTGTAAAGGAGTGCAATAAATTGTTGAAGAAGGGAGCTACAGCATATCTGTTGCAAGTAACAAACACAACATTACCATCAGTAGAGGTGCTACACTCCATAACTGATAGCAAGTCATCAGTGGAAGATATACTGCAACAGTATAGTGATCTATTTACAGATCCCTCTGGCCTGCCTCCACACAGAGACTCGGACCATGCAATACCATTGCAACAAGGAGCTAACCCGCCTAATGTGAGACCCTACAGAATGCCGCATAAGCAGAAAAATATTGTTGAAGAGTTGGTGCAGAACATGCTCAAGAATGCAGAAATACAACCTAGCCAAAGTCCATACTCTTCACCAGCAATCTTGGTAATGAAGAAGGACAAGAGTTGGAGGTTGTGCATTGATTATCGGCAGCTCAACGCAATTACGATCAAGAACAAGTTCCCAATACCAGTAATCGAGGATTTGTTGGATGAACTACAAGGAGCAGAAATTTTTTCCAAGCTTGATCTCAAGTCAGGGTACCATCAGATACGGATGAAGACAGAGGACATTCCTAAAACTGCCTTCTCCACACATATGGGCCATTATGAATATCTTGTCATGCCCTTTGGCCTTACAAACGCACCAGCTACCTTCCAACAATTGATGAACAACATCTTTGCTCCATACTTGAGGAAATTTATATTGGTGTTCTTCGACGACATTTTGATATACAGCAAAAATCTGCAACAGCACAGGCATCATCTGAACCTAGCATTGTCCTTACTAAGAAAACACCAACTGAAGCTGAATCAAAACAAATGCTCCTTTGCCACCTCCTCTGTTGAGTATTTGGGACATGTTATATCTGGAAAAGGAGTAGCAACAGACCCATCCAAGATTGCTGAAATTGCAAAATGGGCCCCTCCAACAACATTGAAGCAGTTGAGGAGATTCATGGGGTTTACAGGCTACTACAGGCGCTTCGTCGAACAGTATGCTTCCATTTGTAAACCACTGCATGAAGTCATGAAAAAGAATGCCTTTCATTGGGGAGCTGCTCAACAGTCAGCGTTCGACCATTTGAAAAAAGTCATGACTACACCTCCAGTACTTGCCCTCCCAAACTTTTCTATTCCATTCCAACTGGAAACTGATGCGCAGGGACGGGATTAGGCGCGGTACTCATGCAGAAAGGACACCCGATTGCTTTCTACAGCAAATCTTTGGGTCCTAAAGCTTTGGCTCTGTCTGTATATGAGAAAGAAGCACTGGCCATGCTAGAAGCATTGCGGAAATGGCGCCATTATCTGCTGGGAAACAAAGTACTAATCAAGACAGACCAAAGAAGTTTGAAGTACCTTACGAGCCAGCGCTTGTTAGAAGGTATTCAACACAAGCTTATGATGAAGCTCCTGGAGTTCGATTACGGTATTGAGTACAAACAAGGTAAGGAAAATTTGGTGGCTGATGCATTATCTAGAAAGGATCAAGATCAAACAGAGGACACATGTTTGGCAACATCAGTAGTGATTCCCACCTGGATGACTGAAGTGCAGGCTACCTATGTAAATGATGAAAGGTGCACTCAACTACTTCAGCAACTGGCTCTTGATCCAGCAGCAAACACCAAGTTCACACTGAAAAGTGGACTCCTTCGTTACAACAACAGAATAGTCATTGGGACTACAACTGACCTCAAAGAGAAGCTCTTCCAGACGTTTCACTCCTCAATATTTGGAGGCCATTCAGGTGGAAGAGCAACTTATCATAGATTGAAGCATCTCTTTTACTGGCCCAACATGAAAGACTTCATTGCACAGCAAGTCTCAATCTGTCCAGTCTGTCAGATTTCGAAAACTGAACGTGTTCATTACCCTGGACTACTTGATCCATTGAAAATCCCAAAAACAAAATGGTCAGATATTAGTATGGATTTCGTGGAAGGGCTCCCGAAGTCGAAGGGCAAAGATGTGATACTTGTGGTAGTCGATCGACTCACAAAGTACGCACACTTTATCCCTCTCTCACACCCATTTACTACACATCAAGTGGCTCAGCTGGTTCTGGACAAAATTGTGAAAGTACATGGACCGCCTGAAACAATCGTCAGTGACAGAGACAGGGTATTCACCTCCAAACTGTGGCAAGAAATCTTTTCAGCCCTGCAGATCAAGTTGAGTTTCAGCTCTGCTCACCACCCGGAGTCTGATGGACAGACCGAACGTGTTAACCAGTGCCTCGAACAGTACCTGCGAAGCATGGCTTTCACTGAACCACGAAATTGGGTCAATTGGCTCTCAGCTGCTGAATGGTGGTACAACACCTCCTATCATACTTCTATTCAAACATCTCCATTTGAAGCCTTGTTCGAGTACAAACCACCACACATAACTCATCTTGTGTCTAGTGGTGATCTTTCTGAAGAAGCTTCTGCCACTCTACATGCTGAAGACAGTATGCTTAAAAAGTTGCAGCACAATCTCTTACAGGCTCAAAACAGAATGAAGAAGTTTGCTGACTTAAATCGAACAGAACGGCAATTTCAAGTTGGGGACATGGTCTACTTGAAGATGCAGCCCTATAGAGAAAATGCTCTGGGATTGAGGAACGCATTGAAGCTCACATCAAAATACTATGGACCTTTTCGTGTTCTACAGCGTGTAGGCCAAGTTGCTTACAAACTCCAACTTCCTGAAGGTACATTGATTCACGATGTCTTTCACGTGAATCAGCTCAAGAAACATTTGGGTCCTACGGCTGTTCCAAATGCCAGGTTACCTCTGCTGACTTCTGATGGAAAGATCAAAACTGAACCTCTGGCGGTTTTACAGTACAGACAGGTGCCAAGGAAGGCGGGTGACTACGACATTCCTGTGGCGCAGTGGCTAGTACATTGGGAGAACTTGACTCCAGAAGATGCCACCTGGGAGGATGCAAAGTTCATCCAATCAACATTTCCAAATTTCCATCCTTGAAGTCTGGTTTCGAGGGCGGAGCAATGTCAGGTTCTGAAGGTATCAACAACTGTTTTGGTATTCAGTTATCCTACGGCTGAGATGGCAAGATACCTTTTCAATTAATCCTACGGCTAATATTGTAATAGGACAAGCTTAAGCTTAATGCTGGCACTTAATGTGCTTAATCATGTATTAACTAATGGAACTCGTGGCTCTGCGGGGGACTCTATATAACCCGAGAGAGTGGGCGGATGGGTGGCACGAGATATCCAAAACCCTAATTTTGCTGTTCTACTTTCCCTGTTCTTCTACTTCCTTTGCAAGTTTTGCCAATTTCATACCAATTTATCTACTGCAATTACCTTCTAGTCTTCTTATCAGTACAGGTGCCTGACAGAGGAGGAGGAGAAGCTGCGGCGGGGTGGACCGGGGAGGAGGCGGAGACCGAATGGGAGGAAGGTTAGGGTTTGGGAGGTCCCGCAAGGGGTGGGCGCGAAGTGAAACGACCGAGGCGCGGGCGGGGGCGGAAGGGGATAAGAGGGCTTTCGGGGCCCGCCGGTGGAATCGGATGGAAGCAGATGGGTGAGCGAAGGATGGGCGCGGCAGGCGAGGAGATCGGAGAGGCCGCGGGAGGCGAGGCTTCTCCGCGCGGCGGCGGCGAACGCCATTGCCGCTCGGAGCGAGCTGTACCGCGGGAAGAAGACCCCGTGGGCGTGCGAAGTGGGCTCAACCTCGGCCGGTTTGTGAAATGCAAGTAGTTGGATTTTTCTCTTATTCTCGGATGATGGATTCCGTACATTTTGAGAATAAAATGTATTGCCTCTGGTAGATTTACATTTTTAAAGTAATTTTTTGTAAAATGATTTCACGTCACTCTCAAAGTAGGGCAAGTTAATTTCAAAAAAAAAAGTAGGGCAAGTTTTATCTTGTACACAAGGTTTATAATTTCATAGAAAGGCGTATCATTTTCGTATAATAAGTTTCAAGCAGCCGGTAGCCCAAAAGGACGGCAAGCAAACCTAATCTGGAATCAACTTGTGATTTTACATACAACTGCTAACTCATTCACCACCTTGCTACATTGACTACTCGTGATCTTCCTACCTCTTCAGCCTCTTGGCCATGTCACCAAACCACATACCATCTTTGAGGTAGATGTGGAGATCGGTAGCAAAACCCAAGCGGTCATGTTGAACCTCATAGTGGGTTACTAAGGATGCAAAAATGGCACCCGTTTGTCCCACCTTTTCTCCATATAGACTAGTATAAAATAGGAGAGAAATGGGACACGGGTCCGTTTTCGCATCCCTATGGGTTGTTGTCTACAAAAGATTCCAATAAGTATTCGAGGTTTTGTATATTTAGAATTCTGCGCAAGATTATCTTCCTTTGTAGGATGCAACCATATGAGGTCTTGTATATTTGGAGTTGGGCCCAAGATTTGGAATGCCAAGCCTTTGTTTGCCTTTTGCAAGTATTACCTACTCCCAAGCTTTTCTTAGAAAGAAAAACCCTATTCCCAAGCCACTTAACAGAGAGATCGCCTTGTCATCCAATTTCTACAATCCGAAAGGAATATTCCGCATAGGACTTGTCCAAAAGGTCCGGATACAACATCGAAACAAATGGCATCCTAGAGTTGTATTGATTAGTATGAGCGACCAGGTGCATGATTCACCACCATCCTACCAAAGTTTATCATTGTCATTCGGCTCAATCCTAAAGGGGGGGCCAAGGCATGTGCATAGTAGGGGTAGGTTCGAGCACTATATCAGTTCCCTCCTAACCAGCTCCTACTGCTCTGTGCCCTTAACAAATGGCAAAAATTATGTGTAAACCATAAGCTGTCATACTAATAGACGGGCATATGTTGTCTCAAGCCACGGGTCATCGTGTCAGGATACCCACCTTGGTTGCTCGATCGAGCAAGTAATGAATGATGTCAACCATAAACAACAAGGGGGCAAAGCCCCCCCCCCCCCCCCCCTCGGGCGTGGGGTTGGGGCTTAGGTTTTTCTTGTGGATTATGTGGACTCTCCTTATTGATTGATGAGTTGTGTTCAGGTGTGCACTTGGTGGGAAACTAGTACCCATATCTGACTATTAGAGATGCACATGGGATACATTAGGGTATTCTATTAGAGATGCACATATGCACTCGCGCGGTTTCCAACCACCACACGTGCGATTGTCGAAAGGAAGAAGCTCGTCGCGCCCCCACCGGCCAAACCGCCAGCGACCGCCACCTGCGGTCGAGCAGCCCCGCCCTCCTCAAACCGCGGCCTCCTTCGGTCCGCCGCCGCCCCCTACCATCCCTCTAACCCCACCCTTCTTCGCTGGCGCTGACGACCCCGCACCCCGCTCCCCCCAAGTTAAGTTCTCTCCTCGCCTCCACTGCCTCCGTCGCGGCCAGCCGCGACTCCGGCGGCTCCGGCTCAGCCTGGCCTGTCCGAATCGGTGGAAGGAGATGAAGAAGGGAAGGAGGAGGAAGATGAGCACATGGGTGGGACCCACCCACGTGGCCACACGCGCTGCACGTCGTCCTTTCCTGCGCGAACCGCGCGAGCAGGCGCGCGCTCGTCAGCTAGCAATCTCCGAACAAAGCCGAGTTGAACTGGTCCAGTTCATTGGCCCATTACAACGTCCGACTTTTCGTCAACGTGATGGGCCTCTTCCATGTGTCCAAATCTAGGTTGCCGGTGCGGAGTGCAAGCGGATTTCACCTGGACGTTGCGGGGCACCGCGCACGAATCACAAAGTACCTAATGGGGCAAATTTATATTATACACGAGGCTTATAATTTTTTCAAGAATGTCGTACTAAGTTTCCTATGATAAGTTCCAAGTGGCCAGTAGCCCAAAGGACTATAAGTAAACCTAATTTGGGATCAACTTATAATGTCACAAGTGCTAACTCATTCACCACTCTATTACATTGACTACTCGTAATCGTCCTACCTCGTCAGCCTCTTTGGTCATGTCACCAATCCTCGTATAGAGGGTAGATGTGCGAAGCGGTGGAAAAGATGGAACACCTCGTGCCATGTACTAGTTTAGAACCTTGTTTTTTGGCCATATTGAAACACAAAGTGGGTTGCCGCCTATTCCCACCGTGTTTTATCTTCCTTTCGATGATGAACCACGTAGGACAAGTTTGCAAGGTGACCGAGGGACTCAAGATTTGGCATGCCAAGCCCATGTTTGCCTTCGGCGAGCATACATTTTCCCAAGGCACTTGCCATCGATCGCATGTTGGCTCTTTTCTACCTTTTCAAAGGAAGGCACGACATATCTTGTACATTCCGAATAGAGACTTAGGCAAAAAGTTCAAAAGCATCATTCAAATGGCATCGCCATTTTAGTTGTATTGACTAGCACGACGTACCAAGTGCATGTATTCCACACATTTTATCAACCGGGGATTGTAAGTTGTAACATTGCCAGTGTATGGTAGGAGCAGGATCAGGCACCAGAGTTCCCACCTAACCACCTCCTCCTTCTCTGGGTAGCATCCGCGCGCTGAACACATGGCAAGTTTTGCACAAACCAAAATCGTCTCACAGACTCTCCACAATCCCACATAGTCATGGATATTCTGAGTTTCTACATTGCTCTTCATTGGAGTTTCTACGTTGTAACTATTTCAATCATGTTGGAGCATGGAGCAAGCCTTGTCAATCAGCGGCCTTTTTTTCGCGCGCGGGCGGTTGCCAGGCTGGGCGCGCGTGGGCTGTTGCCAGGCTGGCGCGCGTGGGGGCTGGCTGGCTGCGCGCGCGTTGACGGGTCGCTCACGGGTTTTAGATGCGCCGTACGGGAGGGGTGTGCTGGGCACGTTCGCTAGGTAGTCATGTTCTTTAATTTAATCTGTATTATGGATGTTTTATGGGGTAAGAATAAGCCAAAAAAAATAGTGACGGACGAACAAAGCCAGGAACAAAGGTCCAGTGAGCAAGTTTTTTTTCTTTTTTTTTGAAAACTCACACACCTTTATTCATACAGATTCATAAATTACAGGACCAGCAGGTGGCTCTAGAAACCACACATGCCTACCCCTTGGGGCTCATTTGGTACGCGCGGAAAACGCAGGGATCCCAGTCCTTTCCCTGGGCGGGGAAACCCCGGGTCGATTTACCCCGGGTTGCCTACCGGGGCCATTTGGTTGTGCAGATGTCGAGGAACCCCCGCCCTTTCCGCGTCCTTTCCCTGGGAGCGTTTTCCCCTAGTCACGAGGTCGGGTGCGAAATCCTCGCGCTCGTTCGCTTCCTCTCGTCTCGCGACAGAGAGGCGACGGCGCTCGGGCGACGACCTTCCTCCGGCGACCAAGAAACAAGGATCCCTCCCGAGCTCTCCCGCCCCTCCCTGCTCTGCCGGTCGCGCCTCTTCCGCTTCTCCCTTCCAACGCCCCTCTTCGGCAATCATCTCCTGCCACTGGCGGAGCTACGTTAAGGCCAACCTGGGCCGTGGCCCGCCCAGGATTTTCAGGAAAAAAAAAGTCTATGCATGTGCATCTGATGGCCCGACCCAATCCACTATCAGGCCAACGAGCAAACAAGCCTTGCAAACCAGGAAACAACCGCCCAGAGCTCCTGCAAAGTGACAGAAGGCAGAAAAGAGTACCGAGATGAAACAACCAGCACGATTAGACCGCTTCATTGCTTTTTCTCGACGACAGTAACAAAAACTTTCGTTAGCTAGCTTTGCTTTTTAAGTCAATTTACAAGATCATGTATCTTCGTTTGGCTAGTACGTACATTCTTTTTTCTGTATCCAAGTTTTAGCTGGCGATTTGATAGCATTTTTTCACTCAATTTTTCCCAATTCTTAGTTAGTAAATAAAATCTGGAGCTGCTCCTTCGGTCTCGGGCTGGCGCTGCTCGATCTGGAGCGGACGTGTCTCCCGGCGCCGCTGTCGGCGTTTGGCTAGGAGGCTGGGTGGTGCTCCGGCCTGCGTGGTGCTGGGTGGGGCTGTCGTCCCGATTTGGTCGCCTCCGCGTGGTGCGGTGCATCCAGGTTCGGATCGACGGGCTTCTCCACCTCCATTTTCTGGTGGTCAGGTGGTGGTCGGCTGGCGCCGGAGCGGCGGCTCCGGGCAAGAGCCCCGGGCGGGTGGCGTCATGCTTCCTGCCGTGGCGTGAGGTGCCACGGTGGCTGCGGCATGCGGGTGTTGGTGGTGTGGTGGTGGTGGTTGGTGAGGCCTGCCGGCACCGGTGTCGGTGGTGGTGCGGCGGAGTGTGTGCTTGGAGCAGGGGTGAAAACCCCGTCTCGGTTTGTGCTGTGACCAGTGGTGGCGGCGGCTGTGGCCGTCGTTACCTCCTTGGAGGCATCGCTGCTATGCTGCAGCCCCCTCTTGCACCGTTCCGATCGGTGGTTCAGCTCCGGGGGAAACTCTTGATCTTGTGATCGGACGATGACGGTGCCCTGGCGTCGTTTCCCTCTTGAGGGCTTCGTCTTTGGAGCTGGATTTCGGCAAGTGGGACCAGTGGAAGGCCGAGGTGTTCGCGTTGAGGCTTCTGTGGCGACGATGATGATGATGAGCGATGTCGGAGACGTGGCTTTGGCTGCGGTAGTCGGCTCTTCTCCGGCGTGTCCTTGGGGTTGCCTCGGCGTGTCTTGTTGCTGTGAAGTCGAAGCTGCTGCGGTGGGTTCCCGGTGGTGTACGATGACTGGCGACAGATGTTCCTTTCGGCGAGTTTCCACGGCGCCAGCCTGCCTGGTTCTCCTTCTTAGCTCTTCTTCAGAGTCGGAGCTGCGCTGCCTTTGCGCTGTTGGGGGAGCTGTCGCAGCTCCCCGGAGGGTTGTTCTTTGTGTTGCGGCGGGCGTCTTTTAGGCCGGGGCGGCGGCCCCGGATGTTGGTACGACGGCTCTCCCTGGGCAGCTTGGGCTGCGGGTGGCTGGTTCGTGCGGCGTCGTGGCTCGGTTGCGAGCGGTGCTATGTCGGGACGGCGGTCCCGGAAGGGGTGCTGGCGGCGAGGCTGTCGGGGCTGCCTGGGCAGCGGCAGCAGCGGTTGTCTTTTAGGCCGAGGCGGCGGCCCCGGATGTTGGTTCGGCGGTCGTGGTCTGCGAGCGGCTTACCTGGTGCAGCTTGGGCTGTGGGCGGCCGCGTCGTGCGGCGTCGTGGTTTCTCGAGGTTGTGGGGCTTCGCCCCGTGGGTTGTGTTGCATTGTTGTATGATTTTCGCCCGGTTTCTTCCATATTAAACCGGGCACCTTCTGCTTAATAAATGGTGAGGCAAAGCTTTTGCCTCGTTTTCGAAAAAAAAATAAAAAAAAATCTTTAGTTTCTTTTATGGCCCGCCCAGATTTTTGTTTGAAGCTCCGCCACTGTCTCCTGCCCTCCAAGATCTGCTCCATCTCGATCTCCTGTTCCCTCCGGCGACGACGGCAGCCCGGCGAGCGCTCGCGTTCCTTTTCCACGTACTAAGGTGATCCAGCTATTCCTTCGCCCCACCTTCGCTTCTCTAGTTCTTGCCTTATCTGTCCCACGTTAATCTGATGCGTTGCTGGTGGATTTTGCAGGCTGTCGACCGGAGCCATAAACTGCAGCGGCTCCTCTTCTTTTCAGCTAGCTATCCTGCATCCCTGTTGACTAGAGTGAGTCAATCTCCTCATTCTCCAACTCAGATTATAGATCCACCGGTATTTGAGCTTACATGATTGTAGCGTAGCGTTATGGATGAACTTCATTGATGAGAAGATTATATGCCACTTTCAGTAGCTTAATCCATCAAGGTATCGCTGTGTCATCTCAGATAAATCATAACATATGAATGAGCGATCTGGATAAAGGAGTTAGTTTAGAACGATTGAAGAAAATAGTGCTCTCTAACTTAGATTCTCTGGTAGGATTAATTTGGAGAAGTGAACCTTAAGATTTGATTTTTTTATCCTGTGAAGTAAATTAAAAACATGGATGATATTCTTTCTTCGAGGAACTATGTGTCAGATGTTACTCTTATTATGTTCTGACTGGCCTGAATGTCCTCCTTTTGTTCTTATCTTCCAGCATTCCTAGCTAATTACGTGAAAACCATTACTAAAGTGGCACCGCCTGCTGTTCCATTTTCTGTCAATACCACAAGTGCGTACAGCAAGAGATGAATGGTTGTCAAAATATTCTGAAACCATTACTAAAACATTGAGTTTTTAATGTTTGATGTGTCCAGGAACTGCACTTGTATGATTACCACGTATGATTTGGTTGCCATCTTATATGATTACCATGTATGGTCATATGCCACTGTCATATACTGATGAATGGTTGTCAAAATATTCTGAAAACAGGGGTGGTCCATCAAGAGAAGAGTTGAAGAAGACCGACGGCGAGGTGAACGAGCATGGATCAACAGTCCTGACACAATTTTCATAAGAGTATTGTGTTTTTGATCGGTGGAATTTCGATAATTTATGCGATTTCGATTGGTGGAATTTCAGTAATTGACATGTATAATTAGTGATGCAAGTTGTTTGAATTATTTTTATATTGTTTCAGCATTATATTTTCTGTTTTGATTAGAATTCATAAATACATAAATCTGCTCGTACGAATTATATTTGGTATTTCCAAAAATTAGACTACGAAGTATCTGTGGAGGATGTCTCTGGTTTCCCCTGCGTGCTGCCCCTCCGTACCAAACGAACACAGGGCTGGGGGAGATCGCCCCTGCCTCATCCTGGGATTCCATGTGCACGAGGAATTCCCCCCAGGGCCCTCCGTACCCGGAACGAGATCCTCTGACTTTGGAGGAAGTACTGCAGAGGGACGTCGTTGCATTTGATCCGTCTGATCCGCATCCGACGACAATCGCGTAAACTACAGCCTCGGTCGCTTGGAAACGAAATAACCGGCCCATGCGGCCCAATTTCACGCTCGCGAACAACGAGCCTGGCTCCAGTCATGCTCGTCGGCCAGACGGAACAAGACGCCGCCTAGGGTTAGCTACGCCGGCGGGAAGGGAAGGCAGCCGCCGCTCCGTCCGCGCGCGACGCCGGCCATCCGCTGAGGTGGAGCCAGCCGTTGCTGCTTCTTCTAGGGCATGACGCCGCCAAGCCGTGGAGGCGGCGAAGCAAGTTTGCTCGCTGTACGGGCTCGACGCCCGGAGCCGTCGAGACATTCGAGCCGCAGACCAAGCGTCGCCGACGGCGCCCAATAATCGAGGGCACGAAGCCAACACCTCCGAGTCGTCTTGCACGGCTGCTCTTTCCCTTGTGTGCTGCTTGCCTTGCCTATCTCTACGGGTGTTTTCAGTTTCAGTTGTGCATGAAACTAACAGAGAAGGAACGACAGCAAGATTGGCTACACAAATGCCAAATTGTGATTGTAATTGATGTTAACTGAGTGTACATTCCAGTGTGTAGTGTGGCTGGATGTTAAATTGGAGTTGTAATCATGTGATTTCAGTGGAGTTGAGTGAAAAGTGTGACTGAAAAGTGTAATCATTTTCCTGTTGTGATCTAACATTGTATGTACAATGAACATGCATTGAACAAAAGTGATGCAAACCAGAGAGTATATACTATTTAATTTGAATCGCAAGCGCATTGAACAAAAGGGATGGAAACCAGAGGTTCCAACCAGAGAGTATATCTCTGGGATCTATGGCAAAAGGGACTGAACTAAACTAAATGGTGTTCCCAACTGAACTTGATGCAAAGCAGACTGAACTAAATGTGGACTTGACAATCAGTTATAGTTTCAGCTCGAGGGCACTTCGTTAAATGATCTCTTTTGGCTTGTGATCAGTGACCCTCTAAATCCCATGCCAACATGAGGTACCAAATCAGGCAGTACAACGCTGCAATGCAAAAATTTCAGAAATCAGATATGTTTCAGCTGTACTATCTCTCTATTACATCACGGGAATAACTCAAACTGTATATCAGATCACCTAAATTACTCGGGTAAGGAAAATTACTTAATGTAATCAGGACCAGGGTTCGCTGTGTCAACCTCATCTGCCATCTCGGTTGCGTCTTCCATAAAAACCAGATGTTGATCAAGATCAAGCAGCTACTTGCATGAGAAACAAAGATAATCCATAAAGTTCCAAGCAATCTAAAGGTTGGAGATCGTATAGGAACAGAGAAAAGCAGTCTTACCTAATTGAGGTCGCGTCCCCCGCACGAGCAGAGCACTCCTTCTGATCAGAGCAGCGCAGCCCTTACACAATCAGAAGTACTGCAGATTGAGGAGCAGAGCAGCGCGTGTCTCCCTAAAATCTAGCTCGCTGTAGAGTTTCAGAGAAAGAAGAACACCGAAGAATTTTGTGCCGCTTGAAGCATTGCAGCTTTTCTCTGTTTCCATATATAGGGAAGGGAAAGATACAAGTCGAACCACGCGCTCCACGACCGATCGTGCCATCCCACGATCCGAGCTTCGTGCCCAACAATCTACGACTCAGCCAGCGCGGCACAAATCGCGTACTCCTGGCCAATTGACTCGGGACTCCTAACAAACTTATCTGCTAAGTGTTAACTGAATTTTAACTGAAACTACACCTAACAGAAGTTCAGAGATCGGTGGAGGAAGTCAGGGTTTAAGCCAACAATCTCCCCCTCAACCCTGACGAACGATCTTGATGTTGACGATCCCGATCATGTCGCGCAGTTCCTGAAGCGAACACGACCGAGCGCCTTTGTCAGAATGTCTGCCTTCTGCTCCTTGGTCCCGATGAACTCGACCGCAACCGTGCCCTTCTCAACACAATCACGTATGAAGTGGTAGCGTAGATCAATGTGCTTGCTGCGATCGTGTAGCACCGGGTTCTTGCAAAGCGAGATAGCAGACTTGTTGTCGATGTGGATGATGACCGGCGCAGCCTCCTTGTTCAGGATCTCGCCGAGAAGACCGGCGAGCCAAACCCCTTGGCACGCCGTTGTCGCCGCCGCGATGTACTCCGCCTCGCACGAAGATGTGGCGACCACCTTCTGCTTCTGTGATTGCCAGCTTATTGGGCTTGCACCGAGGTAGAACAGCACGCCGGATGTGCTCTTCATGGTGTCCACGTCGCCGACATGATCGGAGTCACTGAACCCAATCAGTGTCTCGTTGTCGCCGCGGCGATACACACACCCGTGGTGCAGTGTCCCGGCGATGTACCGAAGGAGATGCTTCACCGCTGCAAGATGATCGCTTGCCGGAGCCTCCATGAACCTGCTCAGGTAGCCCACAGCAAAAGCTATGTCCGGGCGTGTGTGAAACAGGTACCTGAGGCTGCCAATGACGTTGCGGTAGAAGGTGGCATCCACCGGCGTCTCCTTGCTCTCCTTGCTCAGCTGGCACCTTGCTTCCATGGGCATTTTCACGGCATTGCAGTCCGCCAGTTCGGCCTTCTCGATCAGCTTGCCGGCGTATGCTGCTTGCGTGATCGTGGTGCTCCCCCGTTCCTGCTTTACCTCCAGTCCAAGGTAGTAGTGCAGCAGGCCGAGGTCACTCATGCTGAAAAGATTCTTCATCTCTCCCTTGAAGTGTTGCACCTCCTGCTGCTCAGCTCCGTGATGACCAGGTCGTCGACGTAGACGCCGACGATGAGCAGCGCGTTCCCGGCTCCTCTCGAGTACACGCCGTGTTCTGTGACACTGCGGGTGAACCCAAGAGAGGCCAGGCTAGCGTCCAGCTTGGCGTTCCAGGCCCTAGGTGCTTGGCGCAACCCATACAGAGCCTTGTGCAGCTTTAGACGCCGTGTTCATGTCCATCCGCGACGAATCCCGGCGGCTGGGACACATAGACCACCTCCTCGAGTTCGCCGTTCAAGAACGCTGACTTCACGTCCATGTGATGGACCTCCCATCCTCGGTGCGCAGCCAGAGCTAGGATGAGGCGCACGGACTCGAGCCTTGCCACCGGCGCGAATACTTCCTCGAAGTCCACGCCTGCTCGCTGGACATAGCCTTTCGCCACGAGTCGGGCCTTGTGCTTGACGATGTGCCCGTGCTCGTCTCGCTTGACCTTGAACACCCATTTGAGCCCAATTGCTCGATGGCCTGCAGGGAGAGAGGTGAGTGTCCATGTACTGTTGTCGTCGATGGACTGGAGTTCGTCTAGCATCGCACGGCGCCAGCAGTCTTCGCGCTCAGCCTCGGCGAACGAAGCAGGTTCTTCCCCAGCCACGAGATGCAGCTCTTCTTCCTCCTCGTCGGAGAGTGGCGCCACAGGTCTTGTTGCCAGCTGAGGTGGACCTGCTGGTGTTCCCAGGAGCTCACTCATACGGCGGAAGTGGTGAGGCTTGTCAGGATCATCATGCGCGTCGAGCGTGTCCGCGAACGCCGATGGTGGCGATACGGAGCGCACTGGTGACGATGAAGCTGCAGTAAGAGATGTCGTGCCGGCGTCGTCCTTGCTTGCTGGTGCAGGTGTACTGTCACTGGAGGCGGTGCGAGTGCTGTCAGTAGCAGGAGACCTCGCTGCCGTGGCAGAGGTTTTGCTCCTTTTCTCTGTCGTGGCAGCAACTCGTGAGTACAGTGGATATTCCACCGTGAACTCACAGTTCGCCGGTGGCTCCCCCGGCGCCTCCCAGTTCCAGCGAGCCTCCTCGTCGAAGATGACGTCGCGGGAGACGTGCACGCGCTGCGCCGCCGGATCGTACATCCTGTATGCCTTGGAGCCGATCTCGTACCCGATGAAGACCATGGGCGTGCTCCGATCGTCCAGTTTCTTCAGCTGTGGTCGCGCGGTCTTGACGTGGCCGACACAGCCGAAGATGCGGAGGAAGCGGACGTCCGGCTTCACTCCGTGCCATGCCTCATAGGGTGTCATGCCATCGACGGTCCTGGTGAAGGAGCGGTTGAGTATGAAGACGGCGGTGAGCACCGCCTCCCCCCAAAACTTGCCGGGCACCTGCTTGGCCTTCAACATGCTCCGTGCCATGCCAAGAACGGTTTGGTTCCTCCTCTCCACGACACCGTTCTGCTGCGGCGTGTAAGGTGCAGTGAGGTGGCGCTGCACCTCTTGCTCCTCGCAGTGCTTGTAGAACGTGGCCGACGTGAACTCGCCGCCGCGGTTAGTACGCAGCACGCGCAGCTTATGGCCACACTCCACCTCCGCGGCCGCCTGGAACTTGATGATGGCGCGTGCGGCGTCGCCCTTTGAGGCGAGCAGCTCCACCCACATGAAGCGGCTGCGGTCGTCGATGAGCAGCAGTATGTAGCGACGACCTCCAGTGGTCGCCGGCGTGATGGGGCCGCAGAGATCACCGTGCACCAGCTCGAGGGGTTTCTGCGCCCTGTACTTTGTTGTTTGCGGAAACGGGAGTCGCCGCTGCTTCCCTGCCAGGCAGGCCTCGCACAGCTCATCGGCATGGTCGATGTCTGGGAGACCACGCACGAGTTCGCCGCGCGCCATCCTTTGCAGGCCATCAAAATGCAGATGTCCAAGCCGTGCGTGCCAACGCCACGCCTCAGACACGTGACCCACGGCGAGACAGACTGGATGCACAGGTCGAAACGTGAGCCTATACAAGCGATTCGCCGAACGTGTTACCTTCACCAGGAGACGGCCACGATGATCGCGTATGGCGAGCGTGCCACGATGAATGTGGATGTCGTACCAGCTCTCGTCCAGCTGGCCCAAGCTCACCACGCTGCTCTTGAGCGCGGGGATGTAGAAGACGTTGGTGAAGGTGCGGTGGTCTCCCCCGTCGACGGCGAACACGACCGTCCCACGCCCGCGGATGTCCACCACCGAGCCGTCCGCGAAACGTACCTTACCTGTCACTGAGCGATCCAGCTCGGCGAACGCATTGACGGCGCCGGTCATGTGGTTCGTCGCTCCTGTGTCAAGGAACCACACGACGCCGTGCTCGACGTCATCGCGGCATCGGTGGGCGTGATCCGCCCTTTCTTCGTTGAGGAAGACATGGCCGCCTGTGAGTACAGGTGGAGGCTGCTCCGTGGACGCCTCATTGATGGTGACGAGGGCTGCTGGCTCGTGCACGTCCATGGCGCACATCATGTTCAAGAGAGGGTCGACGTCGTCTTCCTCTGCCTGAACCAAGTTCGCGGCGCCACCAGCAGTGCCACCAGCTGTCGCGGCCTGGTCTCGCAGCCTCTTGCGGCACTCGCGGAGCCAGTGCCCCTTTTTGCCGCAGTACTTGCATTTGTTTCCTGTCGATGACGTTGCCGTTCGCGTCGCGCGCCGGTGATGACCCACAAGTATAGGGGATCGCAACAGTCTTCGAAGGAAGTAAAACCCAATTTATTGATTCGACACAAGGGAGCCAAATACTTGAGAGCCTTAACAGCGGAGTTGTCAATTCAGCTGCACCTGTGAATAGTCTTGCTCGACACAGATTATCAGTAGCAACAGTTTTATAGCAGTAGTAGCGGTGAAATAACAGCAGCAGTAAATAGAGACAGCAGTAGTGATTGCAGTAAACAGTAGGATTAAAACACTTAGGCATAGGGATGGATGTACGGGCGCTGCATGGATAAGATAGCTCATATAATAATCAAGACATAGGCATTGCAGATAATAATGATAAAGCATCCAAGTACTAAGTAAACGTAGGCATGTGTTCCGTATATAGTCGTACGTGCTCGCAATGAGAAACTTGTACAACATCTTCTGTCCTACCAGCCGGTGGCAGCCGGGCCTCAAGGGAATCTATTGGTAATTAAGGTACTCCTTTTAATAAAGTACCGGAGCAAAGCATTAACACGCAGTGAACACATGTGATCCTCACATCGCAGCCATTCCCTCTCGGTTGTCCCAATTATTGTCACTTTGGGACCGCGGGTTCCGAACAAACTATGTGTATACAACTTGCAGGTATGATCAATAAACAGTGCATATCATTATGAAACAATAACATTTCAGATCTGAAATCATGGCACTGGGCCTAGTGACAAGCATTAAGCTCAACAAGTTGCAACAACATCAATAAGTACTAACAACGGATACTGGGCACCAGCCCTAATGATCTTATAGCTTATTACATGAATAATCTCATCCAATCCCTACCATCCCCCTCAGCCTACAGCAGGGAATTACTCACACATGGATGGGGAAAACATGGATGGTCGATGGAGAAGCGTCGGTGATGACGATGGCAATGATCTCCTCCAATTCCCGTCCCGGCGGAGTGCCAGAACGGGTGTTTCGGTCCCCGAAATAGGTTTCGCGATGGTGGCGGCGTACGGTGATGTTTCTGGATGAAGTGGACGACCCCCCGACGTTTTTAGGTCAGAAGGGTTAAGTAGTCGAAAGGGGGACTCGGGGAGGTGGCCGAGGCGCCCTCCTCAGTGGCTGGCGCGGCAGGCCCCTTGGCCGCGCCACCATATGGTTTGGGCCACTCGTGGCCCATCTCCGCCTCCCCTTCTGGCTCCGTGAGTCTTCCGGTAAAATAGGACGTTTGCGATTCTTTTCTGGTGTTTTTCCCGAAAGTTGACTTTCTGCACAAAAACAAGACACCAGGGCAATTCTGCTGAAAACAGCGTTAGTCCGCATTAGTTGTATTCAAAACACACAAGTTAGAGGTAAAACAATAGCAAAAGTGTTCGGGAAAGTAGATACGTTTTGGACGTATCAACTCCCCCAAGCTTAGCTTATTGCTTGTCCTCAAGCAATTCAGTTAACAACTGAGTGCGATAAAAGACTTTCACGAACACATTTGCTTCATATGATGCATATATTCTCACTATATGTACAAATGCTTAAGCAATTCAAGATGAGGCAAATGCAAATAATGTCACTCAATAGGCATGTAAACTATGAAAAGATACCAACATACTAATAGCAGCAAACTGAAACATTAATTCACAAGATTGTAATGCTCTAATTAGGATATGACAAGACGGTATCTCGCTTGCCCGTTTTTGTACAGCAAAACATAAATGCCCAGGCACCTCTGAAGTTCATGGGAAGACTAGAATCAAAGATATCAAAGATAAAGCATCAAAGTTATATCATAGTTAACCACATTCTGGACAAGCACATTACACTAAGAATGACAAACTATGCTCTCGAGAAAGTGCTCAAAGAAAGGATGGTGACTCAACAAGAAAGTAAAAGATTGGCCCTTCGCAGAGGGAAGCAGAAGATTATCATGTGCTAGAGCTTTTCATTTTTAAAACATAAGCAAAATTGTTTTGGGAAGTGTTTGTTGTTGTCAACGAATGGTAGTGGGTACTCTAACCCCTTGTCAACCAGACTTTCAAGAGCGGCTCCCATGAAGGACGTTATTTCTACCAGCAAGGTAGATCATCCCTCTTCTCTTTTGTTTACACATGTTTTAGTTTCATATGAGTGACACTCCCCCCAACCTTTGCTTGCACAAGCCATGGCTAACCGAATCCTCGGGTGCCTTCCACATTCACATACCATGGAGGAGTGTGATACGTCCATTTTGCATCACTATTTTATATCATAATTTACTGCTATTCATCGATATATTTCATATTTAGAAGTGTTACTTATGTTATTTTACCTATTTTGCATGTTTGATGAATAATGGAGAATTGGACACCGGAGTCAGGATTCTGCTGGAAAAAGCACCGTCGAGATGCACTATTTCTGAAGATCAATAAATCGAAGGAGACATATGGAAGTTCCTATTTTACCAGAAGATGGAGGAGGCCAAAAGGGGGAGCTGAGATGGGCCATGGTGGGCCCTCCTCACCCTTGGCGCGGTGGGCCCCCTGCCGCGCCGAGAGGTGGTTTGGGGGCCCTGGCCCACCTCAGCCGTTCCCCCTTCGCGTACTTGACCCCCTCGGAACCCTAACACAGGAGAGGGGCCATCGAAATATTCCGCCGCCTCCACGAGGCGGAAAACACCAGAGAGCGAAAAGCTCCCCTGCAGGAAGAAATCTGCCGGGGGAAATTCCCTCCCGGAGGGGGAAATCGTCGCCATCATCACCGTCATCGAGCTGGACTTCATCGGGATCATCATCATCATCATCTCCACCGCCAACACCATCATCACCGCCGCTGCACCGTCTCCGCTATAACATCTAGGGCTGAATCTTGTCTATTTCATAGGGGAAACTCTCCCGGTGTTGATTACTCTTGTTATTGATGCTATTGGGTGAAACCATTGGACTAAGGTTTATGTTCAGATTGTTATTCATCATCATATCACCTCTGATCATGTTCCGTATGATGTCTTGTGAGTAGTTCGTTTAGTTCTTGAGGACATGGGAGAAGTCTTGATGTTGTTAGTAGTGAACTATGTTGAGTAATATTTAATGGTTTGATGCTTAAGTTGTGGTGTTATTCTTCTAGTGGTGTCATGTGAACGTCGACTACATGATACTTCACCTTTATGGGCCTAGGGGAATGCATTGTGTATTCGTTTGCCAATTGTGGGGTTGCCGGAGTGACAGAAACCTGAACACCCGTTGGTATATCGATGCATGAGGGATAGCAGGATCTCAAAGTTTAAGGCTGTGGTTAGTTTATCTTAATTACTTTCTTGTATTTGCGGATGCTTGCAAGGGGTATAATCACAAGTATGTATTAGTCCTAGGAAGGGCGGTGCATTAGCATAGGTTCACCCACACAACACTTATCAAAACAATGAAGATTAATCAACTATATGAAGCGAAAGCACTTGACAATATTCCCGTGTGTCCTCAAGAACGTTTGGTCATTATAAGTACAACAACCGGCTTGTCCTTTGCTGTAGAAAGGATTGGGCCACTCGCTGCAACTATTACTACTGCATTTTATTTACTTGTACTTTATTTATCTGTCATATCAAAAACTCCTAAAAACTTGTCTGTGAGCATTTACAGTGAATCCTTCATCAAAACCGCTTGTCAACACCTTCTGCTCCTCGTTGGGTTCGACACTCTTATTTATCGAAAGTACTACGATACACCCCCTATACTTGTGGGTATCAAGACTATTTTCTGGCGCCGTTGCCGGGGAGTGTAGCGCTATTGGTAAGTGGAATTGGTAAGGGAAACATTTATTGTACGTGCTGTTTTTATTTTTGCCTGCTGCTATATCTCATTATGGAGGGGTCTTCTCTTGAATTCCTATTTGGGAAAACAACTACCACTGCTAAGGTAGTAGAGGAGGCGCCAGATGAGCAGGTAATACCGTTCAAAATTCCTATGAAAATTGTTGAACGTGTCACAAATAACCGCTATGCAGGAGATGGAACTGTCCATCCTGGAGATCATTTGTTATTTCTGCATGAATTGTGCGAGTTATTTAAGTGTGCAGGTATCTCGATGGGAGAAGTTAAGAAGAAATTATTCTCTCTATCACTGTCTGGTAAAGCTGCACATTGGTATAAACTGCTGAAGAATGGGTATTCTCTTGGATGGGAGGAAATTGTACCTCTCTTTTACTCCAAATTCTATCCTCCAAGTGAGATTCATAAGGATCGGAACCTCATATATAACTTCTGGCCCTATGATGGAGAGAGTATCGCTCAAGCGTGGGGGAGATTGAAGGCATTAATGCTCAAATGTCCCATTCATGAGCTTCCTGGTAATATTGTTATTGATAACTTTTATGCAAGACTCTCCTTTCAAGATAAAACTCTATTGGATACCACTTGTGCTGGATCGTTCACTCGTAATAAAGAAGAGTTTAAGTGGGACCTTCTTGATCGGATTCAGGAGAACACTGAAGGATGGGAGAATGACAAAGGTAGGGAGTCAGGTATAAACTATGACTTTGAGTGTGTTAAAAATTTTATGGATACTGATGATTATCGCAAAATTAGCACTACTTATGGTCTTGACTCTCAAATTGTTGCAAACTTTTATAAAGCCTTTGCTTCCTATTTCGGTTTGCCGAAGGAGGGTTTTAAAAATTATCATGAACCATATAAAGATGAATCTGTTTCTTATATCTAAAGGTGTTGAGGTTAATGTTGCTGATCGCATTATTCCAGAACCTTATATTGAAAAAGTTCCTTTTCCTAATAAGATTAAGGAACATACTATCATAACTGGTGTTGTTAGTAAAAGTAATAAGAAAACTACCAAACCTGATGAGCAAATAACTGTTGAACCTGTTGTAGCATTGGTTAAAGATCTTGTCACTGAAAATTTAGAAGATAGACACATTATCTTTTGTGAGGATGCTTCTAATATTGTCTCACATCCTAAAAGTTCTAGGAAGTCTAGTGTTCCTGTGCTTTCTGTTGGGATAGGTGATCATTGCTATTATGGTTTATGTGATATTGGTGCAAGTTCTAGTGCTATTCCTTATGAGCTTTACAGGGAAATTATGCACGAAATTGCTCCTTGTAAACTTGAAGAGATTGATGTGGTTATTCAGCTTGCTAATAGGGAAACTATCTCTCCAATTGGTATCATTAGAGATGTCGAAGTCCTTTGTGGTAAGACTAAATACCCTGCTGATTTTCTTGTACTTGGGTCGGCTGCCAATGATAGTTGTCCTATTATTTTTGGTAGACCTTTTCTGAATACTTGTGGTGCTGTTATAGACTGTAAGAAAGAGAAAATCTTTACTAAATTTGCTGGTGAATCTTATGAATTCAATTTCTCTAAATTTGCTAAAGCACCTTATGAAACTGAATTGCCTAGTGAGGATTTTGAAATTGCTCAACTTGCATCTATTGTTCTTGCTCCTAACAATGCTTTGCAGCAACATATGGAGAATCATGAAAGTGAGAACTTCAGGGAAGAAAGGAATGAGCTTGATGAAGTATTCCTTCGTCAACCTATGCTCAAACACAATTTACCTGTGGAAGATTTGGGTACCACAATGCCACCCAAGGAGGATCCTGTTTTTGATTTGAAACCTCTGCCTGATAATCTTAAATATGCTTATATTGATGATAAGAAAATATATCCTGTTATTATCAGCTCTAAACTTTCAGGTACAGAGGAGGAAAGGTTATTGGGAGTGTTGAGGAAACACCGCGGAGCTATGGGATATACTCTTGATGACCTGAAGGGAATTTCTCCTACTATATGTCAGCACGCCATCAACATGGAACCTGATGCAAAGCCTGTTGTTGAGCATCAGCGTCGTTTAATACCCAAGATGAAAGAAGTGGTAAGAAATGAGGTATTAAAACTTCTTGAAGCTGGTATTATTTATCCTATTGCTGATAGTAGATGGGTAAGTCCTGTGCATTGTGTTCCTAAGAAAGGAGGAATTACCGTTGTTCCTAATGAAAATGATGAACTAATTCCTCAAAGAGTAGTAGTTGGTTATAGATGTGCATTGATTTTAGAAAGGTTAACAAAGTAACTAAGAAAGATCATTATCCTTTGCCTTTTATTGATCAAATGCTTGAGAGGTTGTCCAAGAAAACTCACTTTTGTTTCCTTGATGGGTATTCTGGGTTTTCTCAAATTGCTGTGAGAGCGCAAGATCAAGAGAAAACTACTTTTACTTGTCCTTATGGAACTTATGCTTATAGACGTATGCCTTTTGGTTTATGTAATGCTCCTGCTACTTTTCAAAGATGCATGTCTGCTATTTTTCATGGCTTTTGTGAGGAAATTGTGGAAGTCTTCATGGACGATTTCTCCGTCTATGGAACTTCCTTTGATAATTTTTGCACAACCTTGACAAAGTTTTGCAGAGATGTGAAGAAACTAGCCTTGTTCTTAATTGGGAGAAATGCCACTTTATGGTTAATGAAGGAATTGTTCTTGGACACAAAATTTCTGAAAGAGGTATTGAAGTTGATCGAGCTAAAGTGGAGGCAATTGAAAAGATGCCTTGTCCCAAAGATGTTAAAGGTATTCGTAGTATTCTTGGTCATGCTGGTTTTTATAGGAGGTTTATTAAAGATTTCTCTAAAATTTCCAAGCCTCTTACTAATCTTCTTCAAAAAGATGTACCTTTGTTTTTGATGATGATTGTAAGGAAGCTTTTGAAACTTTGAAAAAGGCTTTAATCACCGCTCCTGTAGTTGAACCACCTGATTGGAATTTACCTTTTGAAATTATGTGTGATGCTAGTGATTATGCTGTAGGCGCTGTTCTTGGGCAGCGAGTAGATAAAAAGTTAAATGTTATTCATTATGCTAGTAAAACTCTTGATTCTGCTCAAAAGAATTATGCCACTACTGAAAAAGAATTTCTAGCTGTAGTTTTTGCTTGTGACAAATTTCGACCCTACATAGTTGATTCGAAAGTCACTATTCATACTGATCATGCTGCAATTAGATACCTTATGGAAAAGAAAGATGCTAAGCCAAGGCTTATTAGATGGGTACTTCTTTTGCAAGAATTTGATTTGCATATCATAGATAGAAAAGGTGCTGAAAATCCTGTTGCTGATAATTTGTCTAGATTGGAAAGCATTCCTTATGATCCTATTCCTGTTAATGATAGCTTTCCAAATGAACAATTGGCTGCAATAAGTGTAAGTTCGCGAGATAGTCCTTGGTATGCTGATTATGCTAACTTTATTGTTTCCAAGTACTTGCCTCCAACCTTTTCAGCTCAGCAAAGAAGGAAATTCTTTTATGACTTGCGGCATTTTTGGGATGACCCACACTTATATAAAGAAGGAGTCGATGGTATTATGCGAAGATGTGTTCCTGAATATGAACAACAGGAAATACTGAGGAAATGCCATGGAAGTGCTTATGGAGGGCATCACGCTGGAGATAGAACTGCGCAGAAAGTTCTACAATCAGGTTTTTATTGGCCTACCCTCTTTAAGGATGCAAGAAAGTTTATTTTATCTTGTGATGAATGTCAAAGGGTTGGTAATATCTCTAGACGCAATGAAATGCCTATGAGTTATTCTCTTGTTATTGAACATTTGA